>CM019692.1:43768929-44486429 GCA_009760885.1 Achatina immaculata
GGCAGTAGGGTAATGCCTCTACAGTTCCCGCAATCTCTGAGGTCACCCTTCTTTGGTAGTTTTACTATAAGCCCAGTTTTCCACTCATCTGGGGCTTTTTCTAGATCCCAAATCTGTTGTAATATCCGGCAAAGTTGTTTTGGTGTTTCTGTTTCTTCTGCTTTCAACATCTCAGCAGTCACTTCATCTTCACCTGGTGCCCTGTCTGATTTTAGCTTCTTTATCGCCTCCTTTACTTCATTTATTGTTATTGGTCCTGTATTGATGTTTAGTTCCGCTTTTGCTTCAGGTATGTCTATTGTTTGTGCTGCTTGTGTTCTGTTTAGTAGGGTGTTAAAGTGTTCTCTCCATCTTTCAATTTTTTCTCTTTCTCCACTGACCAGTTGTCCATTTTGTGTTCTTACTGCACTTTCATATCTTGTGTTGAAGTTACCTGTCATCTGCTTTGTGATTTTATATATGGTTTTCATGTCATTTGTATATGCTGCTTTCTCTGCTGTTTCTGCTAAGTTGTCATAATATTGACGTTTATCTTGACGGCATGATTCCTTCACTTCTTTGTCTTTTTGTGCATAATTACTTAAAACTCGTTCTTTAAGCCGTTGTGATTTGGTGTTCAGTAATTTTTCTTGATTTCTTTTCTTTGCTCTATCTTTTCCCATGTGGTCTCGCTTATCCATTCCTCTTTTCCTCCTTTTCCGATATCCCAGCACCTCTTTGCTGTTTCCTGTAGTGTTTATTGAACTCTAATATGGACATTTCTGCTTCGTCTTGTAGGACACTGAAGCGGTTCTTAAGTACTATTGAGAATTCATTTCTGTTTGCTGGTCTATCAGTTTTCTTGTATCAAAATGTATCTTCTGTGTTCTCCGATTTTGGCTTTCCTTAATTTTAGTTTTATTTTTGCTACCAGAAGGTGTGATCACTTCCTACATCTGCTCCTTCCTACTCGCACATCTTGTAGTGACCGTTTCCACTTGTTTATTAGTATGTGATCGATTTGGTTTTCTGTGGTTTTATCTGGTGACCTCCAAGTCACCTTATGGATGTTTTGTGTTGGAAAATTGTCCCTCCGATGGTCATCATGTTTTCTTCACAGAAACTGCACAGTCTTTCTCCATTTTCATTTATTTCTCCGATTCCTTCTCTTCCCATGATTCTTCTTCTATCTTCATTTCCTTCACCTACTTTTGCATTGAAGTCGCCCAAGATGAGTAGCATATCATGCTTGGGTATTGTTTCTACTGTTGCTTGAAGGTTGTTGTAAAAATCTTCTTTTAATTCCTCTTCAGCTACTTCTGTTGGTGCATAACAAACTATAATAGACAGCTTCGTGAATCTTGAGTTGAACCGTGCATATAATAATCTCTCATTTATTGGGGTCCATTTCAGCAATGCTCTTGATGCTTCTTTTGTTATAATCAATGCTACTCCTCCTTCATGAAGATCTTCTTTACCTGACCATATTATTGTATCTTCTGTGTGCTGTGTTGTTAATTTCCTTCTGCCTTGTCCTGTCCATCTTGCTTCTTGTATTCCTAGTATGTCTAGTTTGTATCTGTGCATTTCCTTGATGGTTTGTGCTAGTTTTCCAGTCTGGTTTAGTGTTCGTACATGCCAGCTGCCTATTTGTATCTTGTGTTTAGGTTCCAGGAGGTCTGCAGTCGGGCTGGGGACTTCCAGTGGCTGGCTTTCATCCACAACCTACATGGGCTCAGTTTCCTGATACGCATTTCTCCTTCCACCTGCATTTGTTTTTTCCCTTGCTTCCGTTTCTGTAGCAGTCTGATAGTTTTTTTTTTACCAGATAGGGTTGCTGGCCCTATGCTGAACCCTCCTTAGTCGCCTTTTACGATCATGCGTGGTAGGGTACAGTGGTCCTATTCTTTGCAGATCCCGGGTACCACATGGGGGGGGGGGGGCATATAACATTATATATGTTAAATAGAAACAGAAAGGTGCACTTTCTTCACAGAACATGTTATAAAGTGTAAGCCAATAATAATCTTTCTTCCAGATTGTGTAGGTCCATGACCCGCCATGTCTGCTCATCAGTAGATCCTCCTATACAACAAATTAGTACGCAACACTTTACTGACCGGGAAAAGCAATCTTCAGAAATTTATAATATCTGTGTCAAGGGCGAGGCGCACCAGGTTGCGCTGTATGCGTGGATGTCAGTGAGTGAAAGAAAAACAGGACGTTACTGTAGGTCAAGGCCATAAATAAAGGTCTGAACTGGAGTCCACAAAGCGGGCGAGAGATAGGAGAATGTCATGAAGAGAGAACATGTCGTGTGCAAAAAGTTAGAAGACGAAGAAAAGAGGAGAGAACAGAAGGGACGAGACAGACAGAGAAAAGAGAGAGAGAGAGAGAGAGAGAGAGAGAGAGAGAGAAAGAGAGATCTTACACATACGGGCATACACATATACTCTTCACCACTACATTTCTATTTGCATGCTCTCGCTCTCTCTCTCTCTTTTTCTCTCTCTTTCTCTCACTCACTCGTTCCTTCACCTCTTTTCTCCGTCTTACATACGCATACAGTCATGCACCGCATAACATCCATAATACGTTCTGTGAAATAGGACGTTATGTGATTTGGACGTTGTGTGAACACCATTTTATTCTTATCTTATATATCTTATATCCTTCCCGTGCCGTTAGACGTCACATAGGGCTCGCAAAGTAGTTCGCCAATTTTTCCTGTCCTCGGCGAGTCTTTCAACCTCAACAAAGGATTTTATGCCTGTTAACTTGGCCTCTCTTAATAATGTTCCATTTTATTACGAGTACTTAATATTCTTACTATCTAGAAAATGAAAACAGAGGAACATTACTCCCAGAAATAGTTCTAAATCGTGGTATACAAACAGAACAAATTCTTCATTACCTTAAGAGGGAGGGTCATTGGCAGGAAGAGAGTGTTGAATGCCCTCTCTTATTTGACCCTACCAGAATGCAGCATGGCTATAGCCCATGACCTCATACCTATCACTTGGCCCAGTATTTTCAAGAAACTTAATGGAGAAGTTGTCGGTAGTTATCAGTTTTACCTGACAGCTATAAAATCAGCGAACGTATAAAATGTGATTTAACGAATGATAGCACTTTTTTTTTCTTTTGGTTAACTTTTACAACATCGGGAACCGGCTAGCGTAGTGGTTAGAGCACCTAGCTCAGCGAGATTTTTTTTTCCGACCCAGGTTCGTAAAATGGTTACTAGAGGAAATCTGGGAAGGAAAGGCAGCGAGGAAAGGAACTAGCCACCCTATCTCATACGCTGATGGCCCAGCATAATGAGGTCTCTAACGCTTCATTCCCTTGTGAGATCTGAAAACGGATGAAATATTTAGATAGTGGAAGCAGCAAAGATGTTCTTGGAGAAAGGTGAGATATTGGAAGTAACAGAGACGTTCTTGGAGAAAGGTGAGATATTGGATGTAACAGAGACGTTCTTGGAGAAAAGTGAGATATTGGAAGTAACAGAGACGTTCGTGGAGAAAAGTGAGATATTGGAGGTAACAGAGACGTTCTTGGAGAAAAGTGAGATATTGGAAATAACAGAGACATTCTTGGAGAAAAGTGAGATATTGGAAGCAAAAGAGATGTTCATGGAGAAAGGTGTAACATGTACTGTGGACAGCCAGAAAAACAACTGAAACCTTTCTCCTGAGTCTTCGAGAGATAAATTTCTCCTGGTCTCTAAGTAGTTGGACCAAACGTCAGGGTACGTACGTTGTCGCGCACATTAAAAAATCTCTTGGCAGTTGGGAAAAAGGGTAATCTATTCCAAGAATGGGCGCATGAGCTCGGAGTGCCCTTGCTGTCTGAGACATCCTTTCTGAGATGGTAACAGGAAAGAGAAGCCGAGTAGATATGGGGATGTCCTGACTGCGATAAAGCTATTTTCCCACGACGAACGAACTAAATAAAGCCACAAACGAAACACATTCTTTGGAAATGTTATAGAGAAGCAGGTTAGAGAATTTGATAATCACTAGAAACCTCAAGGAAAAAGAAAAGAAGCTGAAACCGAGAGAAAAATTTCTTATCGGGCACAAGAAAATGTAGTTCTGATTACGTAAAAATAGCAAGGAGGAATAAGACGCAGGGAGAAGCATGATAGAAACTTCAGGTTATGATTCAAATTAGGATGGCGGAGGATCAAAGGTAGGGGGTCGTGGAGGATCCGAGGTCGCAGAGTGTTTGTGATAGGATCACGAAGGGTCCAAAGTAGGGTCACGGTGGGTCCAAGGTAGAGGGTCCGAGGTAGGATCATGGAGGGTCGATGTTGGGTGGCGGAGGGTCCGAGATAGGGTCGTGGAGGGTCCGAGATAAGGTCGTGGAGGGTTCGATATAGGGTCGTGGAGGGTCCGAGATAAGGTCGTGGAGGGTTCGAGATAGGGTCGTGGAGGGTCCGAGATAAGGTCGTGGAGGGTTCGATATAGGGTAGTGGAGGGCCCGAGATGGGGCCGTGGAGGGTTCGAGATAGGGTCGTGGAGGGTTCGAGGTAGGTTCGTGGAGAGTCCGAGATAGGGTCGTGGGGGGTTCGAGATAGGGTCGTGGAGGGTCCGAATAAGGTCGTGGAGGGTTCGAGGTAGGGTCGTGGAGGGTCAGAGATAAGGTCGTGGAGGGTTCGATATAGGGTCGTGGAGGGCCCGAGATGGGGCTGTGGAGGGTTCGAGATAGGGTCGTGGAGGGTTCGAGGTAGGGTCGTGGAGGGTTCGATATAGGGTCGTGGAGGGCCCGAGATGGGGCCGTGGAGGGTTCGAGATAGGGTCGTGGAGGGTTCGAGGTAGGTTCGTGGAGAAAAGTGAGATATTGGAAGTAACAGAGACGTTCGTGGAGAAAAGTGAGATATTGGAGGTAACAGAGACGTTCTTGGAGAAAAGTGAGATATTGGAAATAACAGAGACATTCTTGGAGAAAAGTGAGATATTGGAAGCAAAAGAGATGTTCATGGAGAAAGGTGTAACATGTACTGTGGACAGCCAGAAAAACAACTGAAACCTTTCTCCTGAGTCTTCGAGAGATAAATTTCTCCTGGTCTCTAAGTAGTTGGACCAAACGTCAGGGTACGTACGTTGTCGCGCACATTAAAAAATCTCTTGGCAGTTGGGAAAAAGGGTAATCTATTCCAAGAATGGGCGCATGAGCTCGGAGTGCCCTTGCTGTCTGAGACATCCTTTCTGAGATGGTAACAGGAAAGAGAAGCCGAGTAGATATGGGGATGTCCTGACTGCGATAAAGCTATTTTCCCACGACGAACGAACTAAATAAAGCCACAAACGAAACACATTCTTTGGAAATGTTATAGAGAAGCAGGTTAGAGAATTTGATAATCACTAGAAACCTCAAGGAAAAAGAAAAGAAGCTGAAACCGAGAGAAAAATTTCTTATCGGGCACAAGAAAATGTAGTTCTGATTACGTAAAAATAGCAAGGAGGAATAAGACGCAGGGAGAAGCATGATAGAAACTTCAGGTTATGATTCAAATTAGGATGGCGGAGGATCAAAGGTAGGGGTCGTGGAGGATCCGAGGTCGCAGAGTGTTTGTGATAGGATCACGAAGGGTCCAAAGTAGGGTCACGGTGGGTCCAAGGTAGAGGGTCCGAGGTAGGATCATGGAGGGTCGATGTTGGGTGGCGGAGGGTCCGAGATAGGGTCGTGGAGGGCCGAGATAAGGTCGTGGAGGGTTCGATATAGGGTCGTGGAGGGTCCGAGATAAGGTCGTGGAGGGTTCGAGATAGGGTCGTGGAGGGTCCGAGATAAGGTCGTGGAGGGTTCGATATAGGGTAGTGGAGGGCCCGAGATGGGGCCGTGGAGGGTTCGAGATAGGGTCGTGGAGGGTTCGAGGTAGGTTCGTGGAGAGTCCGAGATAGGGTCGTGGGGGGTTCGAGATAGGGTCGTGGAGGGTCCGAATAAGGTCGTGGAGGGTTCGAGGTAGGGTCGTGGAGGGTCAGAGATAAGGTCGTGGAGGGTTCGATATAGGGTCGTGGAGGGCCCGAGATGGGGCTGTGGAGGGTTCGAGATAGGGTCGTGGAAGGTCCGAGATAAGGTCGTGGAGGGTTCGATATAGGGTCGTGGAGGGCCCGAGATGGGGCCGTGGAGGGTTCGAGATAGGGTCGTGGAGGGTTCGAGGTAGGTTCGTGGAGAGTCCGAATAAGGTCGTGGAGGGTTCGAGGTAGGGTCGTGGAGGGTCCGAGATAAGGTCGTGGAGGGTTCGAGGTAGGGTTGTGGAGGGTCCGAGATAAGGTCGTGGAGGGTTCGATATAGGGTCGTGGAGGGCCCGAGATGGGGCCGTGGAGGGTTCGAGATAGGGTCGTGGAGGGTTCGAGGTAGGTTCGTGGAGGGTCCGAGATAGGGTCGTGGGGGGTCCGAGATAGGGCCGTGGAGGGTTCGAGATAGGGTCGTGGAGGGTTCGAGGTAGGTTCGTGGAGGGTCCGAGATAGGGTCGTGGGGGGTTCGAGATTGAATGACTGGCGCGGGCGAGGTTGAGTGGTGGAGGGCTAGAGGCACTATCGCGAAGGGCGCGAACTAGATTGGCTAGAAAATACTATGAAAATAAAAAATAAAATGATAACAAAAAATATTTATTCTTTTTTAACCTGCAGGATTTACTGAAATCATTCTATTTTATTTTCAAGTCCATATTACACTTAAACCATATGCCGTACCGGGTGGCGTTAACTATCATGTTTCTTCATCTTGTGCCATCTTTGTTGTTTGCGATCAATTTAAATGCTTTTCTTTTTCTTAACCACTTTGTCAGTCCAGTTGAAAGTATATTACTTCTCTTCCTGTTTCTCTTAAGTTTTTCAGTCATTACCAAGTTCTATAAATTCTATCTTCTCATGACATGTTCAAGTTCTCTAACTACTACCTTCTCTTTACATGTTAAAATTCTCTAACTACTATCTTCTCTTTACATGTTAACATTCTCTAACTACTATCTTCTCTTTACATGTTAAAATTATCTAACTACTATCTTCTCTTTACATGTTAAAATTCTCTAACTACTATCTTCTCTTTACATGTTAAAATTCTGTAACTACTATCTTCTCTTTACATGTTAAAATTCTATAACCACTATCTTCTCTTTACATGTTAAAATTCTCTAACTACTATCTTCTCTTTACATGTTAAAATTATCTAACTACTATCTTCTCTTTACATGTTAAAATTCTCTAACTACTATCTTCTCTTTACATGTTAAAATTCTGTAACTACTATCTTCTCTTTACATGTTAAAATTCTATAACCACTATCTTCTCTTTACATGTTAAAATTCTCTAACTACTATCTTCTCTTTACGTGTTAAAATTCTCTAACTACTATCTTATCATGACATATTCAAGTTCCCTAACTACTAACTCATGTTCAAGTTCCCTAACTACTAACTTTTCATGACATGTTCAAGTTCCCTAACTACTAAGTTCTCTTTACATATTCAAGTTCACTAACAACTAACTTCTTATGACATGTTCAAGTTCCCTAACTACTAACTTCTCATGACATGTTCAAGTTCCCTAACTACTAACTTCTCTTTACATTTTCAAATTCTCTAACTACTAACTTCTCTTTACATGTTAAAGTTCCCTAGCTAATAACTTCTCATGATATGTTCAGGTTATCTAACTACTATCTTCTCATGACATGTTCAAGTTATTTAACTACTATCTTCTCATGACATATTCAAGTTATTTAACTACTATCTTCTCATGACATGTTCAAGTTCCCTAACTACTAACTTCTCATGACATGTTCAAGTTCCCTAACTACTAACTTCTCTTTACATGTTCAAGTTCTCTAACTACTAACTTCTCTTTACATATTCAAGTTCTCTAACTACTAACTTCTCTTTACATGTTCAAGTTCTCTAACTACTAACTTCTCTTTACATGTTCAAGTTCTCTAACTACTAACTTCTCTTTGCATGTTCAAGTTCCCTAACTACTAACTTCTCATGGCATGTTCAAGTTATTTAGCTACTATCTTCTCATGATATGTTCAAGTTCCCTAACTACTAACTTCTCTTTACATGCTAAAGTTCCCTAGCTAATAACTTCTCATGATATGCTCAGGTTATCTAACTACTATCTTCTCATGACATGTTCAAGTTATCTAACTACTATCTTCTCATGACATGTTCAAGTTATTTAACTACTATCTTCTCATGACATGTTCAAGTTCCCTAACTACTATCTGCTCTTTACATGTTAAAGTTCTCTAACTACTAACTTTCCATGATATATTCAAATTCTCTAACTACTAACTTCCCATGACATATTCAAGTTCTCTAACTACTAACTTCTCGTGTCATTTTCTTCAAGTTCTCTAACGTCTGTCTTCTCATATCATGTCCAAGAAATTTTGACTGTTTTCTTTTCTTATTCTGATTAGCTTTCGTTGTTTCTTAAACTTATCTGAGCATCTCTTCGTTTTTTTGTTTTTTTTTTTTCTGTCTCGCCATATATCTGATGCATCTCTCACCATAATCACATTTATGTTTGCTAGTTCAATGTCACATTTTAAAAAGTTTGAGTACGGTAGCCCGAAAGTGTCTATCTCTTCGTAATTCAAAAAAATGTTTCAGTAAATGGCACTTCCTACAATAATTATCACACATTTATCATTGGTTAGACAATTGTCATGCATTTCTCAATCAATCAATCAAGTACTGTGCCGCGTGGCATAGGTGATCATTTCTCTCCTCAATTCCCTGTCTTTAGACTTGATTATGAGATCCGCCGGTGACTTTCTTCCTAGCCACACTGACAGCCCATTCAGTAACTTCTCCTTCTGTCTTCCTCTGTCTCTTCTTCCCTCAATTTTTCCAGTTGCCACAATGTGTTCCAATTTTCCTCTTCTCGGAAAATTTCCTACAAATCTCGCTTGTCTGCCTCTGATCTTTGCTATAATTTGCCTTTTAACTCCAGCCTCTCTTAAGACTTTTTCATTGGTTTTCTTAGCTGTCCATGGTACCAGTTGCAGTTTTCACTAATTGTTATAAGTATTTGTCATGCTGCAATTATCTTGCCTGTTCGTGGCCATTCAAATAGTTTTCAAGAGGTTTTTTTTTGTTCACTCTTTGATTACCACTTGTCACTGGCTATATCGAGCAAGCTACTGGCAAATACACGAAATGATTATTGCTGGATAATTAGTGTCACTAGATGATTACTTTTTCACTTTCTTCTCATTGGTTAAATAGATATCCCATTAATCTTGCTGGCTAAGTAGCTAGTACGTGATTGCCACTGGCTAAATAACTAGTGCATGATTATTGCTATCTAAATAATTAGTGGATGGTTTTTTGTTGACTAAATAAGTAGAGCATGGTTGTTGTTGGCTAAATAACTAGTGGATGATTATTGCTGTTTTAGTCATTTTCTGTGATTGGCAAAAATAAGCTAACGTAATTGTCACTACCTGCATTATTGAGACAGCTCAGTGGGAAACGTGTCTCACTTATTTTAAGAAATAGGAAATTACTGAATTCATGTCTTATACTAACGAAGCCGGAGAAGTACGAGAAAGCCGAATTAATACATTCACTACTTTACTACTTTCCCCGGGCTTACATGCCTGGCGGCCCATACTGATCTCCACTAGAAGACATATCCTGCTTGGGGTAGCTGGCAGTTACCTGTCCTTGGTGTTTTGTTTTGTCTGCGGGAGGGGGGATAATTATGTTGTCTGAGAGGAGATAATTAGGTTTTGTTATGAGTAGGAGTTGACCCTGTTTATGCTATGATGATATATAATTATGATCAGTAGTTTCCTGTGTTACGTCAAGAGTTTGTGGCTAAATTGAGGGAAGGTCTGTGTAAAAGGACTTTAAAGCCTTTTGCCCGTGGCAGCGATCCCTTATAATCTCAGCTGGATTTATTTTTGTTTATTATTTTTGCGGTGCAGAACGTGGGAGAATGAGTCTGGGCTTCTGCATCCCCACCCCCCCCCCAACCACCACATTATGATCATGTCTGTTCGTCTTCCTCAGGTTTGAAGTGCTTGTCCTGTCGTGGCCAAAACGTGTACGAATGCATTATGAGCGCCATAGTTACCATATGCAACAAAGGGGAGGTAATTTCTAATAGTTCACGTATTTGTCACCATTTAAATTGTGTTTGACAGTTATCTTTTCTTGTATTTATCTTCTACGGATCCATGCTGTGCAATTTTATCTCTTAGCATATTATCGTCGTTTACCTTCTTCAGCGTTCGAGGAAGTTTGGTCATGCTAACCTGCACCCTTGTCGCCCCTAATAAAGTCCCCCGTCTTCAGCAGGCTTGAGTGTGAGCCCCACAGCTTTTCTCTCAGTTCCTCTCCCTCGGGCCAGATCTGTGCTCGGAGCTTTGAGTGGGTTGGCCAGGTTTGCAGGATGTGTTCTGGTGTCTGGATCTCAAAGCCACAGGGACACTCATTTGTGTGTGATATTTTGAGGCGATAGAGGTGGCCTAGAAGTCTGCAGTGCCCCGTTTTTGGTCGAAAGACTGTGGTTTGCTGGTATCACTGTAGCTGATGAATGGGGTCTTGTGTTGATTCTATTTTCATTTTTGTTTTCCAGTTGGTGTTTAGTTCGTTGTGGATGATGGGTTTTCAGATCAAAATTCTGGGGGTCAAACAGGGGGAGCAACTGGATATAGAATGCTACTTTTAATCAGACTGTGACCAAATTATATGGACTGACCAAATGACAAAGAAAGAACTGAAAGGAAGCCAAGACCCCACTCAAGTAGTTTGTGCTAAGCACAGAGCATTAAGACTGTTGTCATTCGCGCGCAAGAAGGCAGCAAACAGTTGAGAAGACATACAGCAAACTTACCGTGAAGAGTCACCAGGAATATTACAGAGCTGCGAGATTTTCTGCTGTACTTTGTGATGGTGCTTTACTGTGTTTAGAAATAGATGAGATGGCAGTTCCGTAAGACATGCATTCAAGAGCACTACATAAAGCGATCTTGCTGCTAAACGCCACATAAAAATATAAGAACAGTTGGTGAATGTGAAACGAAAATGTAGCAACAGTTAGTAAACGTTATACAAACGTGTAAAAACAGTTGGTAAAATTCAAACGAACATGTAAGAATAGTTGGTAAACGAATATTTAAGAAATACAGGCAAGTGATTGAGCCATGACACTCTCAAAGGACACACACACACACACACAGAGAGAGAGAGAGAGAGAGAGAGGAGGTATTGTCTTGCTTCCTATCTCATATACTATGGAATGTCGAGGGGGACACATACTCCTTGTCAAGGTTTTGTAGCCTGCTCCATTTACAGGGATATTTTAAGGTTTCTGTTATTTCCTGTGGTCGCTTCCTGCGTGAAAGGCTTCATACTCTGCTTCTGTTTATTCTGTTTTCTGTGATATACCATCTAGTTAGTCACAGCTTCCGTTTGTTCTGTCTGTTTTCTGTGGTATACCGTCTAATGGTAGTCGTGGCTTCCGTTTATTCTGTCTGTTTTCTGTGGAATACCGTCTAGTGGTAGTCGTGGCTTCCGTTTATTCTGTCTGTTTTCTGTGATATACCGTCTAATGGTAGTCACGGAACAACTGACTTGCTGTTTCTTGGTGCAGTTTAACGTTGATGTTATTCTAGTTCTTATTCCCGATAGTATCATTTCTTATCTCTCCTTGTTACATTTGATATTCCCCTTTGAACGCCTCAGTTCTGTTGTGGTGATTTCTCTTTTATTTGTATATGTTAATGTCCATGTGTGATATCGAATGTTAGTTTCTTTAAAAACCAGTAAAAGGAACAAAGTTAACACGACAGCTGCAGTGGAATTGTAGGAATATTTGTGAGTATGCGAGCAACCAGGCATCAAAGAACAAGAGTGAAAGATCTTGTGGCAACAAGCAAAAAGATCTTATTTTAGTTTATCTCCTGGAAGCTATTCTGAGCAAGGAAATACCTGAATTTAAAGAGCTTAAATTCTTACTTTCGGTTTCTAGCGTGCGTGGTAGGAAAAGATAAGAAATGTGTGCCAAAATATTTTCCTACGTAGACCTTGTCAGCCTCGGAAAGACGAAAAGAGAGGTTGAAGAAAACAGATAACTCACAGTCTTCTAGGGCTGATGATCCTATGTTGTCTCAGCCTCGGAAAGACGAAAAGAGATGTTGGAGAAAACAGACAACTAAGTCTACTAGGGCTGAGGATCCTGTGTTGTTTCAGGCTCGGAAAAGATGAAAAGAGAGGTTGAAGAAAACAGACAACTCACAGTCTACTAGGGCTGATGATCCTGTGTTGTTTCAGGCTCGGAAAAGATGAAAAGAGAGGTTGAAGAAAACAGACAACTCACGGTCTACTAAGGCTGAGGATCCTATGTTGTTTCAGGCCTTGTGTTTTGCAAGGCTAGTATGAAGAGGAGGGGAGTTTACTCTCTTCAACAATCAGAACGTTGATATCAGTTTTGGTCTTTTTTGTCGCTCTATACAAAAGTTTCATATTTTATCCGAAATATAATGGAATGCGTGCAATCTGTCCACAGTAAACTGAGAAGTAATAGAGGCATATCCAGTTTAACGCTCAACCAGGAAAATGACACTTTGTGTAAATAGCTATGGTTTAATGCGTTAATGATCGTATGTATATTATCCATTTTCAGGAGTGCCGCTTCAGGATGCTGCAAAGGCGTTTTATCCCAAGCAGAACAAAGGCGTGGTTCGAGGCTGGATGCGCCTCCCGAACAGACTGTTTGGCGCACGATAATGTCTACTCTCATTTCTGCTGTCGAATAAGCTACTGCAATTACCTGCCTGTTGGAAAGTAGATCATTTTTAAAACACAGAAGAAAAGTTATTAAAAATGCATATCTGTATCAGATGTCGTATCCATATGGTCGTACACAGATACCGAGGATTTCTGTGGTAAGCCCCGGGGAAATTCTCTAGGATTCTGAAGTATTAAAGAAAGGCAAAGCAATAACATATTTATAATGTTGGGTCTTTAGGTCCGTCGTGCATTAACTGTTTCGTGTTTATACGCCCATTGCTTGTCCATAACAATTTAAATGATCTAACTGCTAACATTAGAAACATATATTATGTTGCTGAAGAAACTGTCAGTAATAAATAGAAATAAGTCACAAAGTTTGTTTACGTTTATGTAAGCGACGACGTAACAGGTGTATGTCAGATACATCAAAATCTTTACGCGTAAAGGTAACTATTTGGAATCATTGACAATTTCATATTTCTTGCAAAATTTCAGTTTAATCAGTGAAAAAAAAAGTCCCTGTTAGACACGACTGCTAACTTGTATCTGTTTTTGGAGTGATGTGAAAAATAATATAAACCACTGACGGAATTATTTCCGCTACGAATATATATTTTATTCCTCTTTTTATATATTTATTCCTCATTTTATTTACTTATTCCTCTTTGTCTACATTTATTAATGTTTTTTATATACTTATCCCTGTTTAATTCAAAAGACATTGTTCTGGTATTAGATTTCACTGGCAACAGAGTCCTAGTTAAAACGATTTGGCGACAAAGTATATGTCATAGCTATTAACTTTCCTTATGTATGTATCACTCTTGTTACAGAAAGATCAAGTTAACAATTATGATTTGATGTTAATCAAGCTCTCACCTGGAATTCCCAGGGAATGAGGAAACAAGGAAGATCTAGAATTACATGGCCAAGGAATCTTGAATCAGAGATAAAAAAAAAGATTAACTATACCCGGAGACAGACAGAGGAAACAGACCAAGATAGAAATAAATGAAGAGTCATTTTTGGTGGCCTATGGCCCTGATAGGGGCCGGCTAGCGTAGTGGTTAGAGCACTCGTCTAGCAACCAAATGGTCGAGGGTTCGAATCCCCAGCTGAGCGGGACCTTTTTCCGACCAATACGGCCCCGAGGTCGACCCAGCCTCGTAAAATGGGTACCAGAGAAAATCTGGGAAGTAAAGGCAGCGAGGAAAGGAACTGGTCACCCTACCTCATACGCTGATGACCCAGCATAATGAGGTCTCTAACGCTTCACCCCCTACGGCATTTGCTATGGGACTATCTTTACTTTACTTTATGGCCCTGATAGGAAAGGGAGGGGGGGGGGGGGAAAGGGGGTTAAAGAAAGTGAGGAAGGATTTGACGTTGGTTCAGGTCAGATTTTGAGTATATATAGCATAGTTTACATGATGCTGATGTTGCAAGTTTTGAGGGTTCTACACGATTAATCAAGGTGTTGATAGACGACAAGTCACTCGTGAGACTAGCAGCAAAGGCTTCGATATTTTTTGACTGGTATTAGTCCAGAAATATTGACAAATATCGATTTCCTGGACTTCCAAAGACATCTGTATTGTGGGATATCAGCTTGACACTTTATATATTTAATTATGTCATCTCTAAGAGAAATTTTCTTATATTGCAGACAAGAAAAAAAGTTTAGTTTGATATGTATTTTTAAAATTATTTATTACTTTTCAAGGAAGCCACACAACTCACATAAAATAAACACAATGGATGATGGAAGACAAATCAAAATTTTAAAATGTGAAGTTGACTCATTTTCTATAGAATACCTGTCACATGTGTATATTTGATCGTATAAAGATTTAGCAGTCTCTCTGTTTGTGTTTGTATGTTTTAAATGCATATTTTTGTTTAAACAAGTTCCAAAGGTAGATTAAAATTTAGTGGGGTTTTTTTGTGAGTGACTCTCTGGGAAGCAGCACTGGAACTGGGTTCTTGCATACCTCTAGACCATGAAGAAACTCTATAAACATTTCTTTTTTTTTTTTGCATCGTTAATCGGAGATTTTATTTTTTATTTTCCTGTAATTGTTGTTGTTGTTGTTTTTTTTTTTTACTGTTTACCAGTAGAATTTCTGTAATTATGATAACGAAAGCCATCATGGAAAAGTAAGCTCTGCGCCCGTTTCTTGTATATTGTGAAATAATATGAAGAATGCCAGTATCGATTGCTTTGTTCTTTCCTCCAAGACACACTTGTTCTCTGTACCTTACGCTGTGATGATGTTCGGTTCTAGGCG
Source organism: Achatina immaculata (assembly GCA_009760885.1). NCBI lineage: Eukaryota > Metazoa > Mollusca > Gastropoda > Stylommatophora > Achatinidae > Lissachatina > Lissachatina immaculata. The sequence continues at coordinate 43,783,951 of CM019692.1, forward strand.
CTGTGTCGGCCAGGAAAAGATTATCAGAGTGGGCCCACGAAAAAAAGCTTCTCGGTAGATTCCACTACCTTAGGGATACTGACACCTGAAGGATCTCAGGTGTAACTGCGTACCTTGAAAATTTCTGGTGGCATTTGTGTACACTGTGCGAAAGAATGAGTGCTAGATTAGTCCCGACTGGCTGACCCATTTTAAACAAAACCAACGGAAATAAATGAGTCTTGCATTCATTGGACAGGAGGCAGAGAGGGCGGGCACTTTACAGGACTGTTACTTGGAAAACTCCGTACAAATTTATTCTAAAAACTTACTTATTGACTAGTCAGCAAGTTGTCTAAATTAGACTTAGGCAAGCCGCAGTTGTACAAAAGTGTCTTGTGACTGATTGTTGCAGTGAAGAAACTGTAAACCGTGGTGTGTCATCCATTAGGAAGGACAGTCTTGACCCTTGAGACCTGGAAGAACACGGGTCCCAGTGTCAAGAATATAACTATTGCTGAAGCATCAGCTGTTACTATATCCACAAGAGGTGATGCACCAAATGTTACTATATCCACAAGAGATGAAGCACCAGCTGTTACTATATCTACAATAGGTGACGCACCAGCCGTTACTGTATCCACAAGAGGTGACGCACCAGCCGTTACCATATGCACAAGAGGTGACGCACCAGCCGTTACTATATGCACAAGAGGTGACGCACCAGCCGTTACTATATGCACAAGAGGTGACGCACCAGCCGTTACTATATGCACAAGAGGTGACGCACCAGCCGTTACTATATGCACAAGCAGTGACTCATCAGCAAGCTACCATATCTACAAGAGGTGATGCATCAGCTGTTTTTGGCCTGTGTAATACAAAGTCATTTAGTAACTTTAAAGATCACACTACCTCGATGAACAACTGCAAGGCAACTTCCTCCAAAGTATCTATCACGTACGACTCAGTGTTTTACATGTTGCCAAGGACAGTAGCTGTACATCCCAACTAAATGCTAGATCACAGGCAACACACAGTCAACGCAACATTGGAGTCATCTCCCTAGAGACACTGAAGGAAATCTGATGTCAAAGGCCCAACACGTTTGGGCAGGCCCCGAGTGTAGTGAAACCGCCCCCCCCCCCCCAGGACCAGCAACAGAGCTAGTCCCTGAAATCACACCTAGCAGAGAACTGGGCCATACTTCACGAGATGGACAGTATGGGTCTGTGGAAGTGAGACCATTACTAGGTTTAGTATCTCTGGGACATGGTTAATCCGTCACTGATTATAAGATGTTTCTGTTTCTTTACGGTCATTACATGTAATAAACACATCATTTTCACATTCTGTTGAGAGTTGTTTTCGTTCTTTGTTTTGGTTTTTGATTTTGCTACGGAAGAGTTCCATTAAAAAAAAAAAAAGTCCAGTAAATGGACTCAACACACTCAGTTTCCTTAAAACAAGGACCCTAAACTCAGTATGGTTTTTATATGTTGGGCAACACCCCCCCCCCGCCCCTTTCAAATGCAATTTTTTTTTACAAATATCCCAGTGATGCCTGCAGAAAAAAAAGACTATTTATTAAGAGGGGAAAAAAATGTTGAGGTCTTCAACCCCCAGGCAAGTACCAGGTTGGTCTAATGGTCACTGATGCAATGTCAACTTTTTGGGTCCGGTTTTATTCTGATAAATCTGAGGTTTACATGACACAGGCAACTTTATATTACGTACCGAGCCACGTTGGCGCAGTGGATTAGTCAGTCGCTGGCCGACCAGGCGACCCGGTTCCTATTTCCACTCACCATAGTGGAGGTCAAACTGTGGCTCTCAAAAAAACTCCCGGGAGATTCACCCAGCCCGAAGAGAAAAATTGGGTACCTGGGAACGCTCTGGGAAGGAAGAGGAGTGACGCCGCTAGCTACGGAGTTCGTGCAGATGGCGACACTAGTCGGCAATTTCTGGTCACATGCTGACAAGGCAGCAGAGCACTTATGGTTGCGATGACATTGATTCACAACTCAAACCTTTACCTTTAGAATAAACTGGGTGAGAATCACAGACGGGAGTCATACAAGGGTGGTTAAAAGTCACAGGTCTCAGTTATAACACGACGTGTTGACAGACGTCGAGTCATAAAACACAGGAGGAAAAGTCACAGATGTCACTCATCATAAAATACTGGGGGGGGGGGGTCGCAAATGTCAAGTCACAAAACACTTGTGGGAAGTTGCAGATGTCAAGTCACAAAACACTTGTGGGAAGTTGCAGATGTCAAGTCACAAAACACTTGTGGGAAGTTGCAGATGTCAAGTCACAAAACACTTGTGGGAAGTTGCAGACGTCAAGTCACAAACACTTGTGGGAAGTTGCAGATGTCAAGTCACAAAACACTTGTGGGAAGTTGCAGATGTCAAGTCACAAAACACTTGTGGGAAGTTGCAGATGTCAAGTCACAAAACACTTGTGGGAAGTTGCAGATGTCAAGTCACAAAACACTTGTGGGAAGTTGCAGATGTCAAGTCATAAAACACTAAACACTGGCGGGTGGGAGTGTTATAGAGGTCAAATCGTATAACACTTGGGGCTGTCACAGATGTCAAATCATAAAATACTGGGGATGGGTGTGTGTCACAGATGTTAAATCATAAAATACTGGGGGAGTCACAGATGTCAAATCATAAAACACTGGGGGTGGGGGTGTGTCACAGATGTCAAATCATAAAATACTGGGGATGGGTGTGTGTCACAGATGTCAAGTCATAAAACAAAATAAGATCTTTATCCCATATGTTTAAAAATTCTGTTCGGAGAACGGGTTAGAGAGGACATAACTGGACGAGGCGAGCTAAACAGTTTCTCGCATGCAACGCGCATTTCACATCTCACGTTAACAGAACGATTGTGCTGCTAGACATACAATGGTGCAGTGAATATAGGTACACTAGACTATAACACGGTGCCCGCACAATGTCCAGTTCACAGAACGCATCGTGGCCATTATGCGGCACGTGACTGTATATTAGTGACATTTATTATTTTGAAAAGTAGATTTTAATATCCGTGATATTGTAACATATTTTACACGTGGTTTTACAACAACAAAAATCGATTATCACCTGCTGCACCAGCTTCTAATCGTCGGTCCAAGTGAAAGACATGGAGAACCTTCACAGCTAAAGTATTTCAGTCTGGTTATGATGAGAGCTGAAACACCGTATTTGCTTACTTAATTGCTGATTTTTATAGTGTTATAGATTGTGCCACTGGGACAGCTACTTATCTGCAATGGCAGGGTCGGTGAAACTGGAAGAGAGATAGAAAGTAAATACAGTGAAATACAACTTTGCAATGTACTATGCGGTATCGAAAAGTTCACTGACAGTACTTGCTGTGATAACACCGTTCGACAAATACATGGAGAAACACTGAAAGATCATCACTCCCAGACGTACTGAGACTGTCACGTGGCATCGTACTGTGTACACGTGTTCAATTCGTACACGTGGTTGTGTTACTTTGTGTTACTCTAGAATAGTTACAGGGGCTGACAAATTGGAGCAACATGCCTGCATCAGATTTTGCGTGACGCTTGGTAGATTTGTTACCAAGACTTTCAAATTGTTTCTTTAGGGTTTTCGCCAACATTCTTCAGGTCGAACACAGGTTTTTCAATGCCACGGGTGTTTCATGGCCGTTCGAGTGTGTATTCTAATTGACGACCGGTCATTGGGACCTATCACTAGCAAAATGCCATAAAATGTATGTAACAAAATTTGAACTCATCAGTGAGAACCGTCGCAGAACAATCCATCAACTCACTCGCATGGCTGGAATCAGTTACAGAGAGTGCCAGGTGATCATTATGGAAAACCTGAACATGCATCACGTTGTTGCGAAGTTTGTCCATCATTTCTTGACAATCCGTCAAGATGCTGTCTTTACACCACCCATACTCGCCTGACCTAGACTCCTCACTAGCCTTTTTTTTTCCCTCAAAATGAAACTGAAGATGAAGGGGCTCCCCTTCGACAATGTAGATGAAATCCAAACTGAATCGCAGGCGGTAGTGGACGCTTTCAGGAGAAGGACTTCCTCGGCATGAAAGAATCGCTGGGGTTGCTATGTACGTTCCCAAGGGGACTATTTCGAAGAGGGATGAGACCAAGTTTAAATAAGATAAGCTGCACTTTTTCTTAGGCCCAATCCCGGGAACCTTCCGATACCACCTCGTATAAACGTGACTTGTTATCACAGTGCCTGATTATACTAATTAAAAATAAAATTAGAAGAACTTATAGAGGTTGTTGTGAGCAAAATGATGGCCGGCAAATTTCTATTGCCAGCTGATATCCATCTGCTTCAGTTCTGCCCTCGAAAATGAAGAGATTCAATTACTAAATCATTATATTTAGCAAAATATACGTGCTCATACCTTCAGTATCTATCAAAACGATATTACATTATAAACTTTTTAAAAGTGGTATTAATAGTGATAAACTCCATTTACGTAACCCGGTCGAAGTTCATAGGGAAATCGGTATGGAAATAATCCACGTGGACCATATCGAACGGATTTGTCATACCAACTTTTTTTTTTTCAAGAAAAGTTACAATTTACAATATTCACAGTGTCTGAATTTGTATTGTCGACGGCGCGAAAACTAGTTGTTGGCTAATATTTTGGGAAAAAGCATGACTGGATTTGTCATAAACAGAAGTAGAAAAAAATCACGTGACATAGAACAAAATCATGTTTTAAAATTTGGCCGTTGGAATAGCCTCCCCTCATAGAACAAATCCTAGATGTCGCTGCGTATGAAATTGTTCTACCTGTTCCGGGACGAATTTTTTCTTTTCGGAGAGTCCAGTCAGTTAGTTTATGGGAATTGTCCTCTCGAAGCCACGAATAGAATGTTCTGTAAATATGTATTTATATGTCATGCTACATTGATTAACTGATTTTTTTTTTATGTAGCAATCGGTTTAGAAGAAAGGATCGTAGTTTTCCGGAAGAGCCTCGTCTTGGACAGGCATGGATTGATTCTATACTCAGAGTAGGAAAGTGCACCATTTTCCTGTCGTCTGCTCAGCTCACTTTTAGCCGGATGACATTATCGGTGCCAGAAAAGGTAAAAATTTTTGTTTTGGTTCACAAACAGCAACATTAAATCATAATCGAGCGATACTAATTTCGAGTTTGTAGAAAATGTCCTCACAAAATGGGGTTGTTATTGATCGCGGTAACGTGCGGTTTCGGAATAGCGCGTTAATGAAATTGTGGATAAAGTGGATGTAGGCGAAACAATGTTTTCTTTCGTTTGGATGTGAAAGTAAGTACTGTCTTCCACATTTATCAGACATTTCTATGAGCTGTGAGAGAAATTATGTGTTTAAATCTTCATACAGTTCTATATAGTGGCACGTTTCTCACTTCAATATATATTATTCATTCTCTTTTCCATCACTTAGAGAATGTTTGAAAATGTACTGCTTCAAGTATTTTGGATTCAGTGAATCACGATCATTGATAAGTGGTTGAAGAAAAGATGATTTTGTAACTAACAAATATGTATCTAATCAGTAAAGTTTGCGTTTAAGGATCAGATCCATCTGTGATGATCTCGCTAGGATTGATGATTGTTGTTATTGCAGAAAAGCAACAGTAACACTTGCAGATGGCCATAAACCTGTAAGGGTAATCCTAAGCTTATGTGCAGTATGCTAACATAAACTACACATAGAAAGATGTGTGAAGTTCTCTGACTATAATGATTCACTCCATCTCATGGGTCTTACAATAGTGATTGTCAAGCTGGATTAGTGACTTGGAAGTTAGACTTAGCTCTGTGGATGGGGATGCTAAAATGATTGGGAACTGGCTTGGAAGTGTTCTGGGAGATTTCATAAAGGTGTATCCAGATGCTTTTTCTGTCACCAGATTGAAAGATGAGTAATATTTGAGTGTGTCTAAGCATACACAAAAAAAAACATGCAAAAATATTGCCACTAAAATATTCATGTGTAAGTTATTCTGACATTGTATTTGGTGGGTTCACACACACATACACACACATTTGTATGACATGAGTTTATCATGGAGGTAACTTATATGAAAATATAGTTTTGAAAACAGAAGATGTACTACGTAACTCCCAGAATCATCTGAGAAAGCACCTCCTTGAGACATTGTTTCTGCCTTCATATTCATCATCAACTCATAAGAATGTATATGTTCGTCTCATTTATTAATTCTTGTGATAAATTCTTTCCAGAACATTGTCCCCCCTCACAGCCTCCCTGAATGCAATACAGTCTTGCGCAAGTTGACCAGTACCTCGCATTGACACATTCAGACTTTCTGTGTTGTCCTGAGTCCACCTGCGGCGAGGTCATCACTTTTCTCGTCTGCCAGGCACTGTGCTTTCTCCCCAAGCTTTTGTGTCTCTTGATGTGGCCAAAGTATCTCAGCTTTCTAATTTTTATAGTGTTAACGAGCCAGTTTTCTGTGGCACCTAATACCATTAATATCTCTTTGTTTGATTTTCATTCTGTCCATGATATTCTAAGTGCCCTTCTGTAACATTTCATTTCAAATGCTGTTATTCTCTTTTCTAGTGATTTGTTAAGTGTTCATGTTTCGCATCTGTATGTTGCCACTGGGAATTTGTAAGCTCTTAGTAAACATAAAATTGTTTTCTTGTTTGTATATTGCTACATACTCTTCATTTGTGCTAGTTTCTGTTGTGCAGATGCTAGTCTTCTTCTGGTTTCAGCTGTGCAGTTGCCATTGGTTGTGATGACTGAACGTAGATATTCAAATTTATTTACAAATTTCAAACTCTTGATGGTCCAATTTAATTTTGGGCTTGCTTCTCATTTTGTCCGTTATCATTAGTTCATATCTTTAGAGATGGGAAATGTTAACAGAAGCATATCACCAGAGATTTTGTATAATGAAAGTCATCAGCTTTACGTATGGTAAAATATGAAAAACAAATAATCTTAGAGAAGTTGCAGGCATCAGAAAGTGTTGATTAGAGTTCTTGTTTGTACAATTTGGCAAGCAGCATTTAAATGCATCACTGAAATGGTGGAGCCCACTAATATGACTTGTTCTCGTGTCTGTTCTGAGGAAGCAACTTCTGTCTGCTGCATTTCCAATTGAGAAAATGACATCTTACATCACCAGTGGCTTTCATTGACAGCTTTACATGGATTGTCATTAAGGAAAAATACTGTTTTCATTTATTTGTAATTAGAGCGAAGCAGGTGGATTTAATTGCAGCATTTAAAAGCATACCTATATTTTTGAGAATTAATGTTATAAAAAAACTAGGGTAATTGTTAAATTGTTATATTTTGTATAATGTGAGAAAACATTGTTAATCACATTTTTTTTTATTACAGATTATCCTAAAATAAACAAGCACATTTGCATGATGGGGCCTGTTTCACCTGCACATCTTTTATGATGCCTCCTGTAATTTTTCACCAGTTTAAAGGTGTCTCTGAAGTGGAAGTAGTCACTACTGTAGAAGTTTAGTCCAGCCAGTATAGAATTTCATATAATGGCAGACATCGCAAACCCAGTGAATGTATCAACTCCACAGAAGGCAGTTACAGGGGAGATTACTGTCACTGAGTCTCCGGATCCTGTCCTGCTCTCTCCAGGAGTTAAGGAAGCTATGGACCGCATTTTTCCAAAGTCAGCGACTCAGCTTTTGCAAAGAGAACTCTCATTTGAAGATCATTTTTTGGGCATGAAATCAAGTGAAGAAAATCTGCACTTTTCTATACAACACAGTCCTACTTCATGTGCTGTCAGTGCTATAACTTTGCCTTGCACCATGTCAACTGCTCATGTTACAACAACTGTCACCACAAACACAGTCATGGCTGCAGCACCAGAGTTTGTGACTTCTAATGCTGTCAGTGGGCCCCCTGTTATAAGCTTATCTCCATATATGTCAGCTGGCACCAAACAAGTTCTACAAGCTGACAAGAGAGAGGGAGAAGATAAGAGCTCAGATGTTGGACCAAACAGTTGTACTACAGACCAGCAGAAGAAAGCATTGTCCAAGATAAGAATTTCAAAAGCAGATTTTGAAATCATCACATCATGTGATATTTTACATGATGAATCTCATGAGAAAGTGTCAAGAAGGATAAATTCTATGGATGTTTCATCTGGTGAATGTCATTCAAGGGATGAATCTGATTCAGATGACATGCGGAAACCATTCGCTACCGTAGCCCGGGAGAAGAAAAAATACAAAAAAAGGAAGAAAAAACAGGAGCCTAATTCAGAAAAGACTAAAGTTTTTTTATGTGAAAATAATACGAAATCAGCGAAGTTGTCAAAGTCAGAGATAAAATATGATACAGAAAGCAGTGTTAGTCTTAGTGATGGTGGCAGTATTGTATCTCATGCAGATTTTGTCTCCAGGAAGAAAAAGTCCAAGCAAAATTCAAGGCAAGATTCACCTTCATTTCATAATTTAGCTAACGACAACTCCCTGATGTTTGACCAGAATAATATAGACAGCGGCTCTCAAAACTGCATTTTAAAAAACGGGTCCTTAAGTAAAAAGGCATGTTACAAGGACAGTGGTGTTACAAGTGAGGAGTTTTCAGACATTTCCTACTCTTCTACAAAAGAAAATGTGCAGAATGGAAGGAGGAAACCACGTCAGAATCTTCCAGCAACTAAACGTAATCACTTCAATGTTGTGAAACATAAAAACAAAATTAGAAATACATTCCCACCATGTTTTGTAGTCATCAAAAAAGTTGATGTTTTGCCAGTTTATGATGTAATGAAAGACTTCAGCGTGACTGAAAGCGTCTTGCCTTTATCTGAGAGAGTGAAGGATCTTTCAGATTTGTGTGACAGAGGATTGATAACCTGCAAAAAGAAAAAGAAAACATGGGTAGAAGAACTAGTGTATAAAAATATTTTTGAAGAAACTGTTTTACCAGGAATTTCTGATGATGAACTTGATAACTTCAGAAGCAGGCGAAGTCTTCGGAAGAGAGATAAATATGTTAGCTATGTGGAACCTTCTGAAGATGACATTTTTGATGAATGTTCCAGAAAACGTTCTCGCACAAAGCACAAAGATTCTGCTGGTAAATCTGAAGATGAAGGTCCAGGAGACAACAAAAAACGGAAAAAACAGAGCACGTCAGAGTCAAAAGCAGTTTCTTGCAATAAAGAGCACAACAGTGATAAAAATAGTCTGTTAGAGGATTCTGCAAAGGTGACTGATAATAAAGCAAAGATTGCTGAGAGAGACAGTGCTAAAGGCAGTGCAAAGGACAGCAAGAAAATTGCTCCTAATGAAATCATAGTGTATCCTCCATCAAATCTAAGTGATTCCATTTCACATCATCTCAGAGCAGAAAGAAGAGACATCCTTGATTCAAGATTAGCTGAAAAATCAAAATACATATCAAGCTTAAATGAAAATGAGAGAAGTATGATAATTCCACCTCCTTCAGCCAGCATTTCAGTTTTACCTACGAATACTCTACCTGGAACTTTCATACGTCATCCAAATCCAGTTCCTATTTTCCCATCACTACCTCTTGGCTTCCCAGCAGGTCTAACACCACAGTCTCTTGTTGCTGGAGTACCCATATCGACTCACACTTCTGCAGCTGATGGAATTCATAAACCTCCTCAGTACTGTGTAGTTAAAATGGATGGAAATGATGTTCTGTTACAACTTGTACCTTCAAGAGGCATTGGCCTACCTATGCCTGTGGTTATGCCTAAAGAAAAAGCCATGTTTGTACCCCCAGTCCCCTTACTTCCAGGCCCAACACATTTGTTTGGTCAGCCCCTTCGACCAGCAATGTCAGGTCTAAGTTCTACACCAGTTGTATCATCTTCCCAGGGTAACTCGGTCTCGGCTTCTTCGATACCATCTTTATTTGGGATACCAGTCATCAATAGGCCTGTAAACTCAGGGTCTCAGAACATCTCTTTATCAGCATTACCTGTGATACCACCTGCTCAGCTTGCAGGTCTTACAAGCACAGCTAACATCAGAACTATTAACCTTTCAACAGTGGCACTTTCAAGTGCAACTAACATCAGACCTATTAACCTCACAGCACCAACTCTGTCAAGCACCAGACCTGTTACTCTGTCATCAACAGGGCTTGCAAGCACTGTTAGTGTTAGACCCTTTAACCTCTCACCATCTTCTCTTACAAGTGCAGCAAATGCTGGACCAATTAACCTCACAATAAGAGGGAAACAGATATCTCAGATGTTAGGTGCTGCTCAGACACCTCCAGTGACAGAGATTTCTTCTGTAGCTCCTGGGGTAGGCACAGCTATAAGGTGTGTCATATCATCCGCAGCAGCCTCACAAGCATTACCTGTTGCCCTCACGACAATAACAGCCCCAAACACCACTACGGTGGTTCAGAGTGTCCATACGTCTGGTCAGAATCTGCAGTCAATGGTGCCAGGTCAGTCAAACTCAGTTCGTCCTAACCGAATTTTTGTAACTGGCAGTACGGTCACAGGAACACATGGTCAGTTTACTACGTTTGGAAGTAGTCCGCTCACTCGACTTTCAGCCAGCAGCGAGCTCTTACCTCAGCGAAAGAGTAGCTCGGACCAGGAAGTATCACCAGAAGAGCGCGCAGCCAGGCGCAGAAAGCTAGAGAAAAAGTACCCTCTCCCTCCAGGTGTAGTTATTAAGACTGAACCGTTAGACAGCACGGCAAAATCATCCCCAATACTTACGTCTGTGGCTGGGTCAAGGTCTCTGCTGCCACAGAATATACATTTGCTTTCTGCTTCCAGGTCTGGAACCGGTGTTTCAAGCATTCGAATAATCAGCCCCTCTTTGGCTAGTGCTCTGTCTGCAAGAAACGTGAGTGCTAATTCAAATATCATATACAGAGCAGCTTCTGTTGGAGGCAGGCAAGCTATTGTTCTTCCTTCATCGTTGGGACATGCTATTAATAGGATAAACACAACATCTACCTCACTGACTACTTCATTGTTATCTGCTTCTTCAGCTGCAGCTTTTGTGGAGACAGCCACTGCCACAACCACATTCACAAATACAGTTACCACTTGTACTAACAGTGCATCAGCAACCACTTTTTTGCATTCGATCTCCACAACCAGTTCAGAAGGTAATCCTTCAACACCAGCAGTCAATTCAGCACCTAAGTTCAATAACACAGAGAATAACTCTACAGATAAGTCTCACTCAACATCAGGCATTACCTCAGAAATGTTAACAACAGAATCTACACCTGCAGAGGTGTCATCTTGTCAGGTGGCATTGACAGCAAATGGCGCAGTCAAATACACCTTCAGTTCACCTCATAACTTAACCTCTGTGCCTGAATTATGCTCTAGCATGACACCCGTTGTGGTAAATTCTGAAGCAGACGGAAACACTGAGCAACCTCAAGAGAGAATGCAACCTGAAGCTGCCACGCTGGAGACTGTTAGAGCTGACTTTGAGAATTTAAGAAAGATGGTCCAGATCCAGGAAAAACGTGGCTTGAAAGGTGAGAGATTGGAGAAGCTGAAGCAGCTACTTCACAGAAAAGAAGAGCGTTATAAGGAAATCCAAAAACTGTTGAGCGTGAACATGCCACCAGCATCTGGAGTAAATGGCAGCATAACAGGAGCGGTGGTTGGCGCTAACGGAGGAGAAATTTCTGTCAGTATGGATGGACTAGGCAGCTCTGAGACTGACCCTTTTGTCATAGACTGACCGGGAATCACTCTCCATTCCTAAGTGGTAGTAGTGTTATTGTAACACTCATGTACATAGTTAATAGTCCAGATAGTCTGTTTTGTTGGAAAACTAGGGCTTAGAGTGATGAAAGTTAATGATTATTGGAAGAGAACAGAGTGGGAGGAGATGGAGAAAAAGCAGCGTAATCCAATGGTTCGGCCTTAGGTTTTCTTCAGTATGTAGTGCAAAAATTAACAGAAATGAGATAGAAAATATTTTAAGCATAAGCAGTACATGGAATGTGTATTCAAAGTATTCCTTAGATCAGCATATTTTTATTTGGTTTAGTTCTTGTATGTTGTATGTCCCCCAAGCGTGTTATCGACTGAACCATTAGATTGTGCTGCATTGTATTTCACCATACAGCTGCCACATAATGTTTCTTTTTTTTACTGATATCTACTGGTTGGATATTAGTAATCTGTATACCATAATAGAGGAATGTTTTGGACGCAGGCTTGTGTAGTCTGTCATGATTCATTCTTACAACCTTATGAAAATAGAGCACTTTTGTAGCTAGAAAATTTCACTTACATAAGCACGTGTGGTTTAAAAAAAAACTAGTCATATTGAAGTCATTTGTCAAAAGTGATGAAAAGTACTATAGAAATGTCTTTATTGGCTGATAGTAGAAAATGGCCTAAGGTGACTTTATAATTGTGTTTGACATAGAGGACAGGATTGGTTGACATGTTGGTCTTGTTTGTGAAATATGTGAGGCATGTTAATTAATAGGATTTTGTAATTATAATTTTACTAAACGGTAACGATGATGAAACTCTTATAACTTTGGAGAAAACAATTTCAGGGAGAAAAATGTGATAAAAATTCATATTTATGATGTTTAGTCGTTTTCTCTATACGTAAATATATATTTTTTGGCACATGCACATTTTACTCTGATTATTTTTTCTTTAATGTAATGTTGTACAGATTTAGCAGCAAGTCAGATTAAAGTCTTTTTTTTTTTTTTTGTGCATGTTGAAAGTCTTGAATGCTGTGGGAAAACTCCTAAAAGGCAATTCTGGCTATTTATTCCAGCACTTTTATATTTCTAGAAGTAAGGCCAGTACTGCTAGCTCGAAGTTATTTAATTATATCATGATATAAATAACAGAAGTTTGTAAGATAGATGATTATATGTGATGCTTTTGCTCTTTGTAGAAATATTGTTTAATTTGTGAATTTGATAATTCACCAAATCAGAGTATCATGTTTTTTTAATTTGCATGAAATAATATGTATGAAGTTATGATGCTATCATCTTGTTAATTTTCTTTCTTCTGTTGCTTGTGCAAATGCTTTGAACATGTTATGATAAGTCAGAGGTTAGATAACCTAATAGTCACTGGAAAACTTGGGAGGAATTTTTAAAAAAAAGGAGAGGGGGGGGAGGCAGAAGTGACATAGAAGAGAAAGGCAGCCAAACTGACTGGAAGCATCGAAGACTGCGTAAATTGGAGAAGCCACCAATTCTGGCTTAGCACACACAGAATAATAAATTGTTGCTCTTGCAGCCAAAAAAAATGAGAAAGAGTAAGTTTCTGATTTGGTTCTTGGTTTAGATAATTATATGTTTGTCTAGCGTTTCTTTGGTTCACATATTCATAGAAAGCTCTCTTTTTCCTACTGTTGTCACATGCAGGTGGTACTCGGTGGTTAACTTGTGGCCTCAGGGCATGTAAGCAGCAGCAGATTCTCTGGGGGTTTTTTTTTTTAGTAGAGCAGTAGACAGTTCAGATTTCCTCAAGAATGTTTTAACACTTACCAGGGTAAGATAAGAGGAGAGAGAATCTAGCATTTACTCCGTTTTAATGCTGTAACTGAAGGATTTGATATGCAAGCTGCAAACACAAGCACAGTCATTCACTGACTTGGGGCTGCATTTGGGAACAGCCATTCAGCCAGAAGTTGATTTGGTCATATGTCAGTTGTTATAAAGGGAAGTGAGATACTAAATACAATTCAGTACTATAACATGTTACAGAATGAATAGACATGTTCACCATCACTTAAAATACTGAGTGCAAATTAGTACAGTAGCTGTAGGAATTAATCACAAAGTATGAATTACAACACATTGAGCAAGGAATCGTATTGTAATAATCATACTTAACACTTCCACATGCATGTATGTGAGGTTCAGCACTGTATTATTATATAGATATGTACAAAGTACTGTTGCGTGTAGCATCCAAGTTTGGCCATTTCTAGAACATTTCCTACAGAACCTCAGCTGTAAGTATGAATGGCTGTGAGCTGACACATGGCTGTAGTTCAAGGCAGGTCATGAAATAAATGTCTCTCAGTCTTGAATCTCATGCACAAAGGGCAGTTAATGTTAGATGTAACTATTTCAAAATGTTATTGAAATTTATATCAGCTCACAGACCATAACATATACATGAGAGCAAATGTTAAACATACAGTTTATGAAGAAGCCATATATTTTGATATAACTTTTTTTTTTTTTTTTAAATGAGAGAAAAAAAGTTTTAAAATGAAATGAATTTGAATTATAACGTATCATAGTTTTGTGTTACATATCATGTTTTATATTACATTGTACAGACAGTTATATGAGTCCATTCTTCTCATAAAGTCTACAGTTGGTAGCCAAAGATCCTCTATTTTTTTATAGTTGTCGTCGCATCACTTGTTAAGCACATTTCATTCTGGAAAATGTTATTAACTTACTTGAATGGCCAAAATCTTATTTTGTAGGTTATCAAGATTTTGTATGGTTAGAAAGGCTGGCTACTTACTTTATTTTTGGACCAAACTAAAGAATCATTCCTCTTCACATTGACGTTACAGATGTACTGTTTTAACACTCTGTTATATTCAGGAATGGGCTGACAAGAGACGGCATTTATAGTGTTAGTGTCTCTAAGAATTTGGATTACCTCTTTACACAGTGCTAGTCATTTGCTTCCACTACTAGTTATAGCACATGTTGAGGCTCATTATCTTTAAGGTTTCATGTGAAAATGTTTAGTTATATTTAATAACTGCACAGTTTCATTATAGGCTGCAGTCAAACAAAATAAATAAACCAATAACTACAGCACTTTCCAAATAGGCTGGATAAAATATAAAACCAGTAACTGTTGTTTGGAAGTATTTTTATTTGATGGCCAGGTCATTGAATTTTTTATGCTTTTGAGTAACATAGAAATTTATATCCTTGTGTGTATTCCAAGTCCAGTGTCACTGCTCTTTGAAAGTTCTTCAAGGTATAATGACATTTTTTTCTAATTGAAAATAGTTTGAACTTAAAATTTTAAAGGTGGGAAAAATATCCTCTAAGGGATGAGAGAACACTTTTTAATCCACCAACTGCTCTGCAGTATCACATTTGTTAATACATTTTTTTCCCCTTAAAGATGGATTTTCTTTTGATGACCAAAAGGAAGGGAGGATGATAAAATTGTGTGCCGTTTAGAAAGTCAAAGCCATTTTACTGTGAACAGATAACTTAAGTTGCTGCACAACTGATGGAATCACCGGAGATCAACATGCTTCCTGTTTTAGCAGTTGTGGCACTTCACCAATCACAGACGTGGAACAAGTTGTGGCACTTCACTTATCACTGACATGGAACAAGTTGTGGCACTTCACCTATTACTGACATGGAACGAGTTGTGGCACTTCACCTATCACTGACATGGAACAAGTTGTGGCACTTCACCTATCACTGACATGGAACAAGTTGTGGCACTTCACCTATCACTGACATGGAACAAGTTGTGGCACTTCACCTATCACTGACATGGAACAAGTTGTGGCACTTCACCTATCACTGACATGGAACAAGTTGTGGCACTTCACCTATCACTGACATGGAACGAGTTGTAGCACTTCACCTATCAGTGACGTGGAACAAGTTGTGGCACTTCACCTATCACTGATATGGAACGAGGTGTGGCACTTCACCTATCACTGAAGTGGAACAAGTTATGGCATTTCACCTATCAGTGACGTGGAACGAGTTGTGGCACTTCACCTATCACTGACGTGAAATGAGTTGTGGCACTGATCTATCACTTAAGTGGAGTCGACATGTTTCTCTAACCAAGAAGACTGGTGGTTTAGAAACCTGGAAAGTCAGAAAAGTCACAGCTAGCATCAGTGGACCAACCCAAGCCAAGTCATTTTCTTAATAGCAGTAATATTAAAATAGATAAGGTCAGTGTGCAGATTAGTTTTGTTACTATGGTTTTATTTTCATGTAAGATTGTAAAAGTTCCAGCTAGAAAATAAGAATATATACACTATTTTACATATTTTTGATGTACGTATGAGAGATATGAAGTTCACTTATTAGTAATACATGAAAAACCCATAATGCATAGAAATGTCATTAGAGCTTGCATAATGGCATTTGAAGCTGAAAAATGATGAGAACTTGTGGGTGGGGATACTTGGTAGCTTTGCTGTTCTTGGTAGCTTTGCTGTTCTTAACTCCAAATCTTTGAATCATTAGAAATAGAAAGTGTATGTTACATTGAGAGCAGTTACCAGAATTTGGGGGCCTGTTAATCTTCTTTAGGTTATAATTGCTGCTGAACCACTTATTAATTTACCCAGCCTGTTGTGAAGTAGTAAATGTTGACAAGCACTCATGTTCTAGAATTAAGTAGAGGAAGCTCAGATCATGAGCTAATATGCTTACAACTATGTTTAAATTTTGCACAGTTTGTCTTTTTTTTTTTCATTTAAAATAACATTCTTGTGTAGTTCGGTTGTTTATTAATTAGGTCTTATTTTGTTTAAAGGGCCATCTTTGAAGTGTAGTTTAGGAAAGGAGTCTTTTGTAATTTATTTTGCCTCTTTTGTTTACATTTTAAAAAAATTTATATTATAATGCTGTGAACATCACAGCCTTCCATAAATGAAATGTCATATGTAAGATGCTGAAGTGTTAGAATGGTTATGTTGTTTTCTCATTTTGCTGTTTTGTGTTGTCTCATTTATTTACATATTTATTGGAGTGCAGCTATGGACTGACCTAAAGGGGGCAGAGGTTATGAATTAACCCAGCTTCTGGAAGCATCCCACATTAGCCAGTTAGAAAAAGTGGTTAATCTGATGTGTGTGGGAACTGCCAGCAAGACAAGGCACAACAGAGCATTGTCAAGAAATCTTTTAACCACCACAATATGTAGTGTGTATTGTTGACAGTGGTGCAGTTGAACATGCAATATTTGGAAACACAAGGTATCACTCTGTGCTTGAGATGTGGATGAGCCCCTACCTCGATCGTTCTGTGAACAGTATTTAAGACAAATCATTTGAATCTTGATCTTCACAGGGTTAAATAATAAGGTCTAGTCATGCCGGTTTGTTTTGCCATGAATGCATCAGAGTGCCAGACTGATAGAGTATAGTTCATTGTGGTTACATTTTCTTTGTTGTATCTATGTGCTAGCTTAGTTCTGACATATTGCTTGTGCTTACAATTAGACTTTTTTTTGAAAAAAAGGTAGTTAAAGCTTTATTTCTTAATGACATACACATTTGCAACATTTCATTTTACTCATACAGAAGCATGCAGGAGGAGAAATAAGGCTAGACTCACATGTATGATGTATAACAAATAAAAGAAGAAAAGTCTTGGCCTACAATATGATGTATAACAAAGAAGAATGCAAGAGAAACAATGTTTTACTTGTCTCGTAACTTTTGGTTAATGGAAACAGAAAGGAAGGGATTGTATATATCTCCATAGAGAAGGCAGTTATCTTGTTTTTTTTAAAGGAAGAGTTGGAATCTCCTTTCATCTCTTCCCCCTCGAGTCATTTGGTTACAGTGAGGTTATTTATGGTTGAATGGTGCTGCAGTTTTCTTGTATAGGGAAAGTAGATACAGCATAAAAGTTATTTTTAGATTGGTAAAGTATCCTGGCCACTTTTACTGCATTTTTAAGATTTCAGATTTACGAGGATGATAATTTTGTCATGTTAGTCATGTGTGTGTAATCATGTTTGTGCTTAAACTTTATTATTGTTGTATGTTATGTAGTTCAGTTGGTCCTGTTTTGTCTTGTTGCTTGCACATATATTCCCTTGTAAATAAGTACATGTATATATGTATAAATTATAGTTTGCAAGTCAGTGTTGTGTTAGTGGTGCATTGTTATGTCAGATTATACATGTTTATGACAATAAACTAAACATATTGAAAGCAACCAAAAATATTCACATTCACTTCAAAAGATTGTAGAGTATAATTTTTTTTTCCACTTTTAATGAAAAGAAAAAGGAATAGTTTCATTCTGCAGCTATGATATCTAAACTACTTTGCAAAATTTCACATTTAATTGATTTTCATTAAAAAGTTGCATCACTTTCTCTTGCACTTTTTTTTTCTTGTGGGCTTGTATTTTAGAGTGTGGAACATGGTGTTTGTGTGAGTGTTCTACATTTCATGAAAGTAGTGTAGCAGTCAGTAAATGTATAGTGACACATCAGCATGTCCTATCTGACCTGATTGTTCACTTGTTGTGAAATCAGTGAAGTAATTTGTTCATAGGAGTGATCTTCATGTCATATCCTGTTTTCACTTTCATTCACTCATTCAGTACAGACTAGTATGCCTGATCCTGCAGACAGAGATTCATTCAGAGCATATGTTTGCCACCATGTGTGTACTGTATGCTCGCTTTTACAGATGGGTCAACAGGAGGATGCCATTAGCAGGTGGGAAGACAGGTTACTTTCAGCTAGCCTAGTTACCTCCCCAACTTCATATATTTAAGATGTCTGCTAATTGTACTTGTGGAAAAGAAGAGTAAATTAACCAACAGAACTGCACAAATACAAAATGCTGTCATTGGCTGGTAACTTCTAATATTTCTCCATTTGACAAATATGTTTATTCCAAAAATGTCTATATAAGTTTTGAAAAAAAAACAGCGGTGAAGATGCAGTTACATCTTACATCCTTCCTGTGCCATTAAACGTCAGATAGGGATCGCATGGTTCTTTGCCAAGTTTTCCTGGGATTTTATGCCTACTAATTTGGCCTCTCTTAACAATGTCCTCTTTAGAGTTTCACATGGTCGACCTCTTTTTCTTTGGCCTGTTATGTTCCACTTGATAGCTTGTTTTGGGATTTTGTGATCATTTCTTCTCATCACATGACCAGCATATGTCCATATCCATTTTCTGATCACCCATGAGACTGGTTGTTGTTCAGTCATCTGTCTTATCTCTGCATTGTTCTTGGATTTGTTCCACTTTATACCGAGTATTTTCCTTAGGCATTTGTTTTCAAGAGTCTAATTTGTTGTCTATTTCGTTCGCATGCATAAATGAGGGTGATTATTACATTTGAATTGAATAATCTTAACTTGGTTTTCATGATCATAACTTTTGAGTGCCATATGTTCTCAAGATTCTTGAAGGTCAGTGCTGCTTTTGCAATTCAAATTCTAACTTCCTTTCTGGTGTCATGATTCTGGTCTATGTAGCTGCTGAAGTATGCAAATTGGTTTATTCTTCAACAGCTGTTCCTTCTATGTATATTTTTCCTTCTGATTAATGGGAAGTTTCATTATTTTTGTTTTTTCGTTAATTTCAAATCCTATTTTGCTAGCCAGTGAAGACAGGGTATGTGTTTTTTCTTGCATTGAATTCACATTGTCACTGATAAGTGTTATGTCACCACAAAATCAAGATCTTCTAGTTGGGTTCCATGTACCCAATCAGTGCACGTTTTACCTGTGCAACATTTTTTCATTATGAAGTCTATGGCAATTCCAAAAAGCAAGGGAGATAGTATACATCCTTGTTTCAATCTGGAACCATTCACACATTCCTTCTTCTTTGTTGACTGCACAAACATATCCGCTGTAGAGATCCTTAATGATGTTGACAATTTAGATGGTATTCCATATGGTCTTAAGATTCTTCACATTGAATCTCTGTGTATGCTATCAATGCCTTTTTAAAGTCTATGAAGTTCAGGATTAATGGTATTTGCTTTTCATTATGTTCTTCAAGTACTATTCTTAGAGTAAAAATCTAGTTGAGACAGTTTCTCCCTTTTTGAAATCTTGCTTGTTCTTCTCTCATTGCAGTATCCACTATATCTTTAATTCTGTTTAGAATGACTTCGCAAAATACGTTTGACACAACTGATATTAAGGTTACTCCCCAACAATTATTGCAGTTGCTAAGGTTGCCTTTTTTTTTTGGTATTCTAACAATGATTCCTCTTTTCCATTTTGAAGGGACCTTTTCTTTTTTCCAAAATTTATTAAACATTCTCTGTAGTTGGTTCATATTGTCACTGTTAATAGCTTTCAACATTTCAGCTGTTATTTCATCTTCACCTGCAGCTTTGTTGTTAGCCGTTTGGTTCACTGTTGTTTGAATTTTGTTCAATATAATTTCATCTCAGTTGACATTTAGTTGTGGGGTTGATAATTGGTTTCAAGGTCTATCAATTCTTTTGGGTATGGTCTATTAAATATTTCTTGGAAGTATTTGGCCCATCTTTGTTTTTGGTCTTTACTTGATGTTAATAGGTTGCCAGTTTTGCTTAAAGACTAGTATTTCTTTGGATGTAATAGTACCCGTTAGCCTCTTTTGTATGTTGTATAGAGTTCTGCTGTCTCCTGTTTTTGCTGCTTTCTCTGCTTTTTATCTGTATTCTCTCTTATCTCTTCTAGCTGAACTTTTAACTTTGTCTAGTTCTTTGTATGTTGCTTTTGCCAAATCTTTTCCAAGATCTGCCTTTACATTCAACATGGCTAATTCAGCTGCTCATGTATTTCCATGTGTTTTCTGATACCCATGATTTCTATTTGTTTTTTGCAGTCCAGAGCTTGCTTTTGCTGCTGTGGTTATGGCTGTGCTGTAAGAGTTCCATAATTCATCTATACCTGTCTCCTCTACTTCACTGAGTGCTGCAAAATGATTGATGAGTTTCAGACTGAAATTCCCGTTAGTATTTTCTTCCTGTAGGCTGTGGCTGTTTATCTTTCTCAGTATTGATTTCTTGTGTTGGCTTTTAATTTTATTTTCTCATTACACAGATGGTGGTCACTGTTGACATCTGCACTTCTGTGTCCCCTTACATTCATGTTCTGAATGACTTTCTAATGCAAAAATTATCTATCTGGTTTCTGGTTCTATCATCTGGGGATATCCATGTTGTTTTATATATTTCTTTGTATGGAAATACTGTTCCTCTTATGGCCGTGCCCTGTTATACATTAGTTCAATTAATCTTTCTCCATTCTGATTTTCCATATCAGTTCCTTCTTTCACCTTTACTTTTTCAACATCAGTACCTTGTCGCTGAAGTCTCACATGGCAATTAGGATGTGTTTAGGGACTTTGTTCATGTGTTACAGTTGGTGATAAAAATCATCTTTTATTTCATCATCTGCATCGTTCATGGGTGCATAACATTGTAGTTACATGCACTTATACAGAAGGTTGTTATTGAAGTTAATATTATTTTTACCAACAGTTCCCTCTTCTGACTAGTTTTTATTAATTCTCCACCCTGTTTCCAAGGATTTTTTTTAAAATGGTTGATTTTCAAGTCCTTATTAGCATCAGTTTATTTTCTTCTGAATATTTTTATTTTGAAAAGATCTTGTAGGTTTGTTGACATTGGCCTGATTTAGTGTACTTTATACCAAATTTTGAGATGGAGAAGGCAGGACCTTGCTCTTGTTTTAATGCCTACATTTCATATGCAAGCAGTGTATTGAAGAACTAATAGTTTATTATCGTGGTTACAGAAGTTGCTATTGAGTTGGCATTCCATCACTCAGGTTTACTTAACACCTACCACATCTGGCATTTATGTAACAGCAAGTACACATTTAGTAGTACAGAGAATGCCATATTGTATTTATATTATCAAGTAAATAACATTTTCATGCAGTGAACTTGCTTCAAACCATGATAATAAAGCTCCCATGGGCAGAGAAACTCTTATTTTGTGTGTGTGTGTGTGTGTGCCCATTAAAGATAATGTCCTCCATTAGAGCAGGCTGTTGTGGCTTTCTTCATGTATAAGTCTGTGCATATACTGTATATAAAAGTGTTCCTGCTCTCTCTTCTGCCAGTGCTGTCAGGGATATTTTTTTGGTAGACCTAGTCTTTACATGGATCACATTCATTCTCATTTGCCAGAATTCTCAGTTTCCATGGAATGTTTTGAGCTAAAGTCTTGGTTAGCGATGTTGGAGGATGTCTCTGTGTCTTGGATAAAGCACGAAGAGAACAATATATTCACAAACAGTGATCCACACCTATCATTTTTTTGAATGGTGAATAGTCATTAAACTTGCAGTGAATTGCAGGAATAGGATAAAATTCATCAAGTGAAAACTGGTTTATACCGTAACCTACCATAAGCCATTTAAATGAGTGTAAAAAATGTATGAAAAAATGATTAAATATGGTTTGTTTCAATAGTCATGAGCTATAATTTAAATGCTGAAAATAGACATTGTCATTTCCTGGTAAAATATCAAAAATAGTTTAATTCTTATTACAAACAATGTTCATGTACGTCATGGATGTTGTATGGTATGTTAAACCACAGGTCAGGTTATGTTGAAGATATCATCTTTTCACAGAAGGCACATAGTGATGATGGAGTGTTTGATAATTCACAGAACGGAACTGTCCTATCTGGAGATCCAGTGCTTACCAAATGGGTAATGTTGCCTCATACAGTAGAATAGATAAAATGAATCTCTACCACAGAAGACTTGTAGTTCTCCAGGAATTGTACCCTTCGTTACTGTTTTCTTAAGTAATTTTGTTTAACATTACCTTTGTTGGTTATTCCTAGCAGTTCTGTTGAAAAAAAAAACCGTTCTGAGGTAGGGTGTTTCATATTTCTGCATTCTGTAAGGGTTTTATCCTGTGATCTCTCAATCTGGAGATCCTAGATGATAGCTAAAACATCACAAAATGGACCCATGCCTATACTGACAGATCTTTAGATGCAGCCACTAGAAATGGGGGCATGGAATATACATTCGCTATCCAACTGGAACTCTTTTATATTTCATACCTTTTGGTTCTCTAGTTAAATATTTTGGACACATTAAACGTCATGATAATTTAGAGAAGACCGTATTGGAAGGATACATAATGGGAAAAAGAGGAAGACCAAGACGAAGATGGCTGCAAGACATCGTTGACGATCTGGAAATGGATGCAACAGCAGCAGGCCATCTTGCTCACAACCGAGAGGCCTACAGGAGTGCTGTTTGGGAGGCAAAGTTCCACAAGGGACATGCAAATGAATGAATGAATGGTTCTCTAGCCAACAACTATTGAGCTGAACTTGCTGCTGTCTCAGGCTCTGCCAGACTAGTTAGCACCACTGCTCAAGCTTGCAATCACATTGCCTTCCTTCAGAGTCTGTTGTCACTCAGAGCACCTAGAAAGAGACACAACGGAAATGCTGTGCAGGCTCTCTCAGGAAAAGGCAGTCGTGGGCCAGTGGATCCCATCACACTGTGGTCTGTTTGGGTGCGAAGAAGTCAAAGCTGGTACTTGGCAATTTCAGCATTGACACCCAGGCTCATACAATGAACCAAAAACTATAAAAAGCGTCAGTACAAAAAGATGTGGAATAACAAGCATAACCCACTATCTAACAACCAGTTGCTGCAACTCTTGCATAAGTAACAACTGTCTTCAAAACGCACATGAGACGCTGCTGATTATTAGCACACCTGTTATCACCAGCCTGTCACACACCCCTGACTGCACATGCGAGAGAGGTTCCCCGCTCATTTTGTCTTGAACCTCCTCCCTCTCCCTTGCCAAACTGTTTAATGGATGTGGTGCCCCTTTCATGTAGTAAACACAAAAATTCAAATTGAGGAAAACATCTCTCTTGTATAAAATGTTTTAATCTGACAACTTTAATTTTTTAAAAATACGAGTAAAACTGATCTCATCATGATAAACAAACTCAGTATCTACAATTTATAAAAAACTTTCACTTGTAAATAAATTGTCATTACTATTCTTTATCACTTACAAGCATATAATTCCCGTACTTAATTGTGTATGACAAGAAATACAGTCTATTTTGCTGGCAATTACATGTCACTACAAGATTAAAAGGAAATCATGCAAAAACTTAAATATTAGACAGTGTGGATGCTTTCCATTAAAAATAAAATAAATCCATATCCTCATTTCAAATAAATATTTCAGGGGTGTGTAGGGGTAATACAACTGACAAGTAGCTGTTGTGAACCAGAAGCTTATTTACCATCACATCCTGCTGAACCATCTGTAAAAATGGGTACCTGACAAACATGTATTTAGGAAAACTGCCTGCAGGGTGAAGTGCACCGGATTACATTGTACACTTAGCTGCTTGTGTATGAAATGAAGATAGGGTGATACCTAAAATTTGATATACATGAGCAGATGGAAAAAAAGAAAACTGAATGTTTTTAAAGTAACACTAATTCACAGATTGGGCAAGAAATAAAAGCTGTATATGGCAAGGGCAACTAAAGTTTTAATTAAAGCATGCAAGATGTTTAAAACATTCAACCATCATACAATCACAAGAATTTTTGTTTTTTGGCATGTAAATCTTGTGAGAAATCAAAACTAAATCAGGAGCTTGAACTAGAGGCTACAATGTAAGCAACATATGACATCCAGATGATACATTGCTAACAGCCAAAAATGAAAGAAACCTACAGAAATTACATACAGTGCAAAAAAAAAGAAGAAAGGACTGAGCTTAAATAGCAAGGAAACATGCTATCCAACCAGAAACAGTGCCATCTTTAAGGTAAATGAAAAGAACTTTTGTGTAGCAGTGAATATGCAGCTAAACATGTAGAGAAAATATTACATAATACTTTATAAAATTAGATTTATACCTTGCAAATATAAACCACTTTATAAGTGGGCCGCAAAAATGTTAGACTTTTAAATGTGGGCAGTGCAGCAAAAGGGTTTGAGAACCGCTGGTCTAACATGATGGCACAATAAGAAGTCACCAACTGAGCTGACGGAAAATGTGAAGAACTGATATCTCTGGAGAAGTATGACTGCCAATATCTAAAGGCAAAGCACCTAATAATGATGATGATAACAACGATGATGAGACCTTTTGCATGTTCTTATTGACGTCACTTTTTAATAATGAAAGTTAAATATGCTTCACAAATGATTGTTTAAAGAGTTAGTGTATATGTCACTCAAGCAATAAGTGCAAAACATGTGGTAAGAAGGGTTGTCCACAATAGGAAAGATAGGAAATTTCCTTGTTTCGCTGAGCTGGAAGTTGAAGCACCAAAGTTAATTTTCTTTGTTCTTGCATTTGTCCAATCAATGGCTGTCTGATCCCCTTTCAACAAAGGCAGGA
This sequence comes from Achatina immaculata, assembly GCA_009760885.1. Classification (NCBI taxonomy): domain Eukaryota; kingdom Metazoa; phylum Mollusca; class Gastropoda; order Stylommatophora; family Achatinidae; genus Lissachatina; species Lissachatina immaculata. The sequence goes on from CM019692.1 coordinate 43,809,096, forward strand.
TATGGTCTTGAGTCTTTTGATTGTAGTAATTTAGCCATTCCACCTGCAATAATATTCAGCATGTTCTTTAATGTGATAGTCCAAGACTGACCATGAACCCTTTCATGCCTGATTTTTTTTCCTCCCATTTAAAAAAAAAACCCAGATAAAATAAGAATGCATAACATCTATGCTTGTAATGTGCTATTAATGCATCAAATGCTGAGTTAAAAATTTGCACCATGTACTTTTATAACAATTTGTTTACACAGATATATAGAAGTTTTATTTTAGCAAATGGCTGTGTTTGTAGTCATGAGGAATCAAAGGGTTTATCATATGTTCAAAATACTAAGCAATATATGAAAATGGAAAAAAAAAATATAATGGTTACAATGTAACAGCTTCAAGAGTTTTGTAACTGAAACATGAACAGGGTTAGTCTTAAACAGCAGTTCCCAAAAGTGAAGTTAATATTATTTTTACCAACAGTTCCCTCTTCTGACTAGTTTTTATTAATTCTCCACCCTGTTTCCAAGGATTTTTTTTAAAATGGTTGATTTTCAAGTCCTTATTAGCATCAGTTTATTTTCTTCTGAATATTTTTATTTTGAAAAGATCTTGTAGGTTTGTTGACATTGGCCTGATTTAGTGTACTTTATACCAAATTTTGAGATGGAGAAGGCAGGACCTTGCTCTTGTTTTAATGCCTACATTTCATATGCAAGCAGTGTATTGAAGAACTAATAGTTTATTATCGTGGTTACAGAAGTTGCTATTGAGTTGGCATTCCATCACTCAGGTTTACTTAACACCTACCACATCTGGCATTTATGTAACAGCAAGTACACATTTAGTAGTACAGAGAATGCCATATTGTATTTATATTATCAAGTAAATAACATTTTCATGCAGTGAACTTGCTTCAAACCATGATAATAAAGCTCCCATGGGCAGAGAAACTCTTATTTTGTGTGTGTGTGTGTGTGTGCCCATTAAAGATAATGTCCTCCATTAGAGCAGGCTGTTGTGGCTTTCTTCATGTATAAGTCTGTGCATATACTGTATATAAAAGTGTTCCTGCTCTCTCTTCTGCCAGTGCTGTCAGGGATATTTTTTTGGTAGACCTAGTCTTTACATGGATCACATTCATTCTCATTTGCCAGAATTCTCAGTTTCCATGGAATGTTTTGAGCTAAAGTCTTGGTTAGCGATGTTGGAGGATGTCTCTGTGTCTTGGATAAAGCACGAAGAGAACAATATATTCACAAACAGTGATCCACACCTATCATTTTTTTGAATGGTGAATAGTCATTAAACTTGCAGTGAATTGCAGGAATAGGATAAAATTCATCAAGTGAAAACTGGTTTATACCGTAACCTACCATAAGCCATTTAAATGAGTGTAAAAAATGTATGAAAAAATGATTAAATATGGTTTGTTTCAATAGTCATGAGCTATAATTTTAAATGCTGAAAATAGACATTGTCATTTCCTGGTAAAATATCAAAAATAGTTTAATTCTTATTACAAACAATGTTCATGTACGTCATGGATGTTGTATGGTATGTTAAACCACAGGTCAGGTTATGTTGAAGATATCATCTTTTCACAGAAGGCACATAGTGATGATGGAGTGTTTGATAATTCACAGAACGGAACTGTCCTATCTGGAGATCCAGTGCTTACCAAATGGGTAATGTTGCCTCATACAGTAGAATAGATAAAATGAATCTCTACCACAGAAGACTTGTAGTTCTCCAGGAATTGTACCCTTCGTTACTGTTTTCTTAAGTAATTTTGTTTAACATTACCTTTGTTGGTTATTCCTAGCAGTTCTGTTGAAAAAAAAAACCGTTCTGAGGTAGGGTGTTTCATATTTCTGCATTCTGTAAGGGTTTTAAGGTTAGCGGGGTAGGGGTATCCCCTATCAAAGGAGAAGTAAGACGCCTCCTTACCTCCGTCAGTCTACGGGAACCCTTGGGCAAGGTGGAGTACCCGTATAGCCCCCCGATCAGGGTGACGTGAAGCCATGGGAGCAGGTGGTGGATGGAATGGGAGAGCAGCTGACAGATAATGTTGGTTATGGTCACCATTCTATGATGGTAGGCAGATGATCTCAATGTAGGGACAATGGCTACGATCACTGACTAGTACAGTCACTGCCCGGAAGGAAAGCAATGGTAAACTACCTTCTGGAAACATACCAAGAAACCCAAGCAGCAATCATGGAAAGTCAAATAGGAAAAAGATCTGGTGGTGAGTCCCCCAGGCCAGATAGATCTAATTTTAACACTGGGGAAGAGTGTGAGGCAGAGGTCGGTACTAGTAATTGTGATGACGGACAAAATCCTGACGGTGTTACCAAGGAAAGCCCCTGTATCAAACTAAAAAGAAAAATAAGAGTAGGAACATGGAATGTAAGAAGTATGTATGAGGGAAAATATCAAGTAATAAGTGACGAGATGAAAAGAACGCGGATACACATTTTGGGAATCTGTGAACATCGATGGAAAGGATCAGGACACTTTAAGAGCGAGAATGATAATATATTTATATATTCTGGCGGAGAAGTAGGAGGAAAGAATGGAGTGGCTTTTTATTTGGACAAATCAACATCAAAAGCATTACTAGGCTACAATCCAGTAAGTGATAGAATCCTAACAATCAGACTTAAGGGCATTCCTAGAAATGTAACAGTCATCCAGGTATATGCACCTACATCAGCAGCAGAAGAAGATGAAGTAGAACATTTTTATAACACACTGCAGACGACAATGGACCAGGTACGGAAAAATGATATTGTATTTATAATGGGTGATTTTAATGCAAAAATTGGTACAGAAAGAGCAGAAGATGAAGGACATGTTGTAGGGAAATTTAGCATAGGACACAGAAATGAGGCAGGTGACAATCTAATGGCGTTTTGTATGGAAAATGAGCTAATGATCGCTAACACACTTTTTAAACAACATCCAAGAAGACTTTACACATGGACATCACCTGATGGGAAAACCAGGAATCAAATAGATTACATTTTAGAGCAGAGAAGGTGGAGGTCAAGCATAACATCAGCAAAAACTTTACCAGGTGCTTATTGTGACACGGACCATGAGTTATTAATAGCAGACATGAAGATAAAGATAAAAAAGATAGTTATGGGATCAAGACCACTCCGCTTTGACCTTACAAATATACCAGAACAATACGGTATAGAAGTGAAGAACCGTTTCGAAATCCTGATGGCTGTACAGGAAGAGATGACACCAGATGAATTGGCTACGCAGGCCAAAGATATCTTAGTAACAACAGCTAAAGACATGGTTCCAGTAAAGAAAACACAAAAGAATAGATGGATCACAGCAGGTACACTAGAACTGATAAAACAGTGTAGAGAAATGAAGACGCAATGGAGAGTGACAAACAACAACAAAGATAAATATAAAACTTTAACAAAAGAAGTACGAAGAAACATAAGAAAGGACAAAAAACAATACATACAAGATTGTTGTGAAAGAATAGAAGAACATCAGAGGTGTGGAAGAGATAGTGAAATGTTTAAAGAAATGAAGACATTGACGAGAAATGTCACACCTAAGCTAAATGTAATTTGTGATGAGATGGGGAATACCCTGACAGAGACAGAGGAAATTCTGGAAAGATGGAAGGAATATTGCAAAAGAATGTATGAAACAACCGACTGTGGAAGCAGAAATCAACAATGTGAATTATTATTGGAGGAGAAAGAACCACAAAAATAAGATTTTTAAGGGCATGCATCTTTCCCATCGCAACATATGCCTGTGAGACCTGGACACTTAACAAAACAGCTGAGAAGCACATAAATGCCTTTGAATGTAAATGCTATAGAAGAGTTCTCCAAATATCGTGGACACAAAAAAGAACAAATATATCTATACTGCAAGAGCTTAATATTGAAGAAGGCTGGCTAGTAAAGAGGATTAAAGAGAGAAAACTTAAATATTTTGGCCACATTAAACGTCATGATAATTTAGAGAAGACCGTATTGGAAGGATACATAATGGGAAAAAGAAAGAGAGGAAGACCGAAACGAAGATGGCTGCAAGACATCGTTGATGATCTGGAAATGGATGCAGCAGCAGCAGGCCATCTTGCTCACAACCGAGAGGCCTACAGGAGTGCTGTTTGGGAGGCAAAGTTCCGCAAGGGACATGCAAAGGAATGAATGTAAGGGTTTTATCCTGTGATCTCTCAATCTGGAGATCCTAGATGATAGCTAAAACATCACAAAATGGACCCATGCCTATACTGACAGATCTTTAGATGCAGCCACTAGAAATGGGGGCATGGAATATACATTCGCTATCCAACTGGAACTCTTTTATATTTCATACCTTTTGGTTCTCTAGTTAAATATTTTGGACACATTAAACGTCATGATAATTTAGAGAAGACCGTATTGGAAGGATACATAATGGGAAAAAGAGGAAGACCAAGACGAAGATGGCTGCAAGACATCGTTGACGATCTGGAAATGGATGCAACAGCAGCAGGCCATCTTGCTCACAACCGAGAGGCCTACAGGAGTGCTGTTTGGGAGGCAAAGTTCCACAAGGGACATGCAAATGAATGAATGAATGGTTCTCTAGCCAACAACTATTGAGCTGAACTTGCTGCTGTCTCAGGCTCTGCCAGACTAGTTAGCACCACTGCTCAAGCTTGCAATCACATTGCCTTCCTTCAGAGTCTGTTGTCACTCAGAGCACCTAGAAAGAGACACAACGGAAATGCTGTGCAGGCTCTCTCAGGAAAAGGCAGTCGTGGGCCAGTGGATCCCATCACACTGTGGTCTGTTTGGGTGCGAAGAAGTCAAAGCTGGTACTTGGCAATTTCAGCATTGACACCCAGGCTCATACAATGAACCAAAAACTATAAAAAGCGTCAGTACAAAAAGATGTGGAATAACAAGCATAACCCACTATCTAACAACCAGTTGCTGCAACTCTTGCATAAGTAACAACTGTCTTCAAAACGCACATGAGACGCTGCTGATTATTAGCACACCTGTTATCACCAGCCTGTCACACACCCCTGACTGCACATGCGAGAGAGGTTCCCCGCTCATTTTGTCTTGAACCTCCTCCCTCTCCCTTGCCAAACTGTTTAATGGATGTGGTGCCCCTTTCATGTAGTAAACACAAAAATTCAAATTGAGGAAAACATCTCTCTTGTATAAAATGTTTTAATCTGACAACTTTAATTTTTTAAAAATACGAGTAAAACTGATCTCATCATGATAAACAAACTCAGTATCTCTCTCTCTCTCTGAACCTTAAGTGCCCAGGGCACATGGGGCTTCCGCAAGGGTTTTCCACAAATGCCTGTCTTTCGCCTTTTTATCTGCTCTTGCCCAGGTGAGCCCTCTATTGCTCAACATCCTTTCTGTTGTTCTTCTCCATGTCTCTTTTGGTCTACCCTTACTTCTGCTCCCCTGTGGTGTCCATCTTAGTGCTATTTTTGGTAGTGAGTTGTCAGTCATTCGGAGCACATGTCCCAACCATCGCCAGCGTCTTTCCTCAATAATTGTTGTCAGTGGCTTCATTTGCATTTCTGCCAATAAGATGTTATTTCTTATGGTGTTTGGCCAAAATATTTTTCTAATTCTTCGTAAACATTTAGTCTGGAAAGAATTCAACTTGTTTTCTATGGTTTTGGTGATTTTCCAGCATTCACTTCCATAGAGTAGTACACTTAGAACATTACTCTTAAATATCCTGATTTTCATATTTATGCTTAGTTTATTTGATTTCCATATATTCTGTAGCATTGCAAAAGCCTGGTTTGCTCTAGTAAGTCTGCTGTTGATGTCCTCTGTGCTGTCTCCATTTTCTACTACTCTGCTGCCAAGGTATACAAATTCGTTGACCTCCTCCACTAACTTGTTATCTACTCTGAGTACATTTCTGTTGTTCACATTTTGCTTCATTAACTTTGTCTTTCCTACGTTGATCTTTAGTCCTATGTTGTTTGCATTCTGGGTTAACTTGTTTATTTTATCTTGCATATCTTTGTGACTGCTTGATAATAGACAAATGTCGTCCGCAAAGTCAAGGTCCTCCAGCACTGTGTCAAGGGTCCATTGTAATCCTCTGCGTTTGTCTGATGTTGCCTCCTTCATTAACCAGTCTACTGCCAAGATAAATAATGTTGGTGATAGTACACATCCCTGTTTCACTCCTGTTTGTACCCTAAAGCTGCTGGAGGTATGTTCTCCACAGATAACTTTGCACTGAAAACCCTCGTATAGGGCTTTGATTACATTAACTATTTTATGGGGGAGGCCATGCCATCTTAGGATTTTCCACAGTGCATCTCTGTTGACACTGTCAAAGGCTTTCTCAAAATCTATGAATAATGCATATGTTGTGCTATGCCACTCATTTGCCTGTTCTAATATTTGTCTAAGTACAAATATATGGTCTATGCATGATCTTCCTTTCCTAAATCCTGCCTGCTCTTTCCGAAGCTTTTCCTCAAGTGTTGGTACAATTCTGTTGATGATTATTCTGCAAAATACTTTACTAGTGAGTGGCAGTAGGGTAATGCCTCTCCAGTTCCCGCAATCTCTGAGGTCACCCTTCTTTGGTAGTTTTACTATAAGACCAGTTTTCCACTCCTCTGGGGCTTTTTCTAAATCCCAAATTTGTTGTAATATCCGGCAAAGTTGTTTTGGTGTTTCTGTTTCTTCTGCTTTCAACATCTCAGCAGTCACTTCATCTTCACCTGGTGCCCTGTCTGATTTTAGCTTCTTTATCGCCTCTTTTACTTCATTTATTGTTATTGGTCCTGTATTGATGTTTAGTTCCGCTTTTGCTTCAGGTATATCTATTGCTTGTGCTGCTTGTGTTCTGTTTAGTAGGGTGTTAAAGTGTTCCCTCCATCTTTCAATTTTTTCTCTTTCTCCACTGACCAGTTGTCCATTTTGTGTTCTTACTGCACTTTCACATCTTGTGTTGAAGTTACCTGTCATCTGCTTTGTGATTTTATATATGGTTTTCATGTCATTTGTATATGCTGCTTTCTCTGCTGTTTCTGCTAAGTTGTCATAATATTGACGTTTATCTTGACGGCATGATTCCTTACTTCTTTGTCTTTTTGTGCATAATTACTTAAAACTCGTTCTTTAAGCCGTTGTGATTTGTTGTTCAGTAATTTTTTCTTGATTTCTTTTCTTTGCTCTATCTTTTCCCATGTGGTCTCACTTATCCATTCCTCTTTTCTCCTTTTCCGATATCCCAGCACCTCTTTTGCTGTTTCCTGTAGTGTTTTATTGAACTCTAATATGGACATTTCTGCTTCGTCTTGTAGGACACTGAAGCGGTTCTTAAGTATTATTGAGAATTCATTTCTTGTTTGCTGGTCTATCAGTTTTCTTGTATCAAAATGTATCTTTCTGTGTTCTCCGATTCTGGCTTTCCTTAATTTTAGTTTTATTTTTGCTACCAGAAGGTTGTGATCACTTCCTATATCTGCTCCTTTCCTTGCTCGCACATCTTGTAGTGACCGTTTCCACTTGTTGTTTATTAGTATGTGATCGATTTGGTTTTCTGTGGTTTTATCTGGTGACCTCCAAGTCACCTTATGGATGTTTTTGTGTTGGAAAATTGTCCCTCCGATGGTCATCATGTTTTCTTCACAGAAACTGCACAGTCTTTCTCCATTTTCATTTATTTCTCCGATTCCTTCTCTTCCCATGATTCTTCTTCTATCTTCATTTCCTTCACCTACTTTTGCATTGAAGTCGCCCAAGATGAGTAGCATATCATGCTTGGGTATTGTTTCTACTGTGGCTTGGAGGCTGTTGTAAAAATCTTCTTTTAATTCCTCTTCAGCTGCTTCTGTTGGTGCATAACAAACTATAATAGACAGCTTCGTGAATCTTGAGTTGAACCGTGCATATAATAATCTCTCATTTATTGGGGTCCATTTCAGCAATGCTCTTGATGCTTCTTTTGTTATAATCAATGCTACTCCTCCTTCATGAAGATCTTCTTTACCTGACCATATTATTGTATCTTCTGTGTGCTGTGTTGTTAATTTCCTTCTGCCTTGTCCTGTCCATCTTGCTTCTTGTATTCCTAGTATGTCTAGTAAACTCAGTATCTACAATTTATAAAAACTTTCACTTGTAAATAAATTGTCATTACTATTCTTTATCACTTACAAGCATATAATTCCCGTACTTAATTGTGTATGACAAGAAATACAGTCTATTTTGCTGGCAATTACATGTCACTACAAGATTAAAAGGAAATCATGCAAAAACTTAAATATTAGACAGTGTGGATGCTTTCCATTAAAAATAAAATAAATCCATATCCTCATTTCAAATAAATATTTCAGGGGTGTGTAGGGGTAATACAACTGACAAGTAGCTGTTGTGAACCAGAAGCTTATTTACCATCACATCCTGCTGAACCATCTGTAAAAATGGGTACCTGACAAACATGTATTTAGGAAAACTGCCTGCAGGGTGAAGTGCACCGGATTACATTGTACACTTAGCTGCTTGTGTATGAAATGAAGATAGGGTGATACCTAAAATTTGATATACATGAGCAGATGGAAAAAAAGAAAACTGAATGTTTTTAAAGTAACACTAATTCACAGATTGGGCAAGAAATAAAAGCTGTATATGGCAAGGGCAACTAAAGTTTTAATTAAAGCATGCAAGATGTTTAAAACATTCAACCATCATACAATCACAAGAATTTTTGTTTTTTGGCATGTAAATCTTGTGAGAAATCAAAACTAAATCAGGAGCTTGAACTAGAGGCTACAATGTAAGCAACATATGACATCCAGATGATACATTGCTAACAGCCAAAAATGAAAGAAACCTACAGAAATTACATACAGTGCAAAAAAAAAGAAGAAAGGACTGAGCTTAAATAGCAAGGAAACAGAAACAATGAGTACACCACAAAATAAGAGCCCATCTAAATGCAATTTTAGTCCATTGAACAAAATTGAGACAAGTACATACATATATTGAGCATGCTAGTAACATAGGATGGGAAATGCACCTCTGAAATCAAGAACAGAATATAACACCCCAAAACAGTTTTCAAACAAAATGAAAAACACTTTGTGCAATGCATTACTGTCACTGAACATGAAAAACGAGTTCTAAAATGCTACACTGAATGTATCCTACTCTATAGAAGTGAGTCAAGAACAGTGTATAGATCAGTGTCAAGATTACTAGAGGCAACAGAGATGTAGTAGATTCTGTGAGAGAGCAGAAGTGAAATATAACTCTCAGCAATTGTGTTTTAGTTTAAAAATCATATTTCGTTGGGTTGAGAGCTGCTATTCAGTCTTGGTGTTGTGTTTAACTCATACTGGATTATTCAACAGATTCCAGTTACCCACATAGTGATCGTGGAGACTTTTCGGACAGCATTTTTCATTGTTTAAACTTTAAATCTTTAGGCGCTAAAATGGATCAATTTGTGAAACGTAAGCTTCGCACAAATTGATAGTAGTGGCAGCGAAAGTCACTGTGATCGAGATGATGTTAATGTTGATGCTTGTAAGAAAACTAAATACGCTCAAAAATATGTAGAGTATATTAAGTATGGTTTAGTTCCATCAACAAATGACCAAAATCTGCCACAGTGTGTTATTTGTTTGCAAATCCTCTCTAATGAGGCAATGAAGCCAACGAAATTGTTTTGGTGCACTGTTTAACTGGAATATCTGTTTTTGTTAGCCCTGGCGATAAAAGTTCTACCTTTTTCAACAACTTATTTATGCGAAGTTTCATTTTCTGCATTGACTGCCATGAAAACCAAATATCGTTCAAGAATGAACGTGGAGGATGATCTTCGAGTGTGTTTGTCACAAATTCCAGCCAGAATAGACATGCTATCCAACCAGAAACAGTGCCATCTTTAAGGTAAATGAAAAGAACTTTTGTGTAGCAGTGAATATGCAGCTAAACATGTAGAGAAAATATTACATAATACTTTATAAAATTAGATTTATACCTTGCAAATATAAAGCACTTTATAAGTGGGCCGCAAAAATGTTAGACTTTTAAATGTGGGCAGTGCAGCAAAAGGGTTTGAGAACCGCTGGTCTAACATGATGGCACAATAAGAAGTCACCAACTGAGCTGACGGAAAATGTGAAGAACTGATATCTCTGGAGAAGTATGACTGCCAATATCTAAAGGCAAAGTACCTAATAATGATGATGATAACAACGATGATGAGACCTTTTGCATGTTCTTATTGATGTCACTTTTTAATAATGAAAGTTAAATATGCTTCACAAATGATTGTTTAAAGAGTTAGTGTATATGTCACTCAAGCAATAAGTGCAAAACATGTGGTAAGAAGGGTTGTCCACAATAGGATTCATTCATTCCTTTGCATGTCCCTTGCGGAACTTTGCCTCCCAAACAGCACTCCTGTAGGCCTCTCGGTTGTGAGCAAGATGGCCTGCTGCTGCTGCATCCATTTCCAGATCATCAACGATGTCTTGCAGCCATCTTCGTTTCCACAATAGGAAAGATAGGAAATTTCCTTGTTTCGCTGAGCTGGAAGTTGAAGCACCAAAGTTAATTTTCTTTGTTCTTGCATTTGTCCAATCAATGGCTCTCTGATCCCCTTTCAACAAAGGCAGGATATGGTCTTGAGTCTTTTGATTGTAGTAATTTAGCCATTCCACCTGCAATAATATTCAGCATGTTCTTTAATGTGATAGTCCAAGACTGACCATGAACCCTTTCATGCCTGATTTTTTTTCCTCCCATTAAAAAAAAAAAAAAACCAGATAAAATAAGAATGCATAACATCTATGCTTGTAATGTGCTATTAATGCATCAAATGCTGAGTTAAAAATTTGCACCATGTACTTTTATAACAATTTGTTTATACAGATATATAGAAGTTTTATTTTAGCAAATGGCTGTGTTTGTAGTCATGAGGAATCAAAGGGTTTATCATATGTTCAAAATACTAAGCAATATATGAAAATTGAAAAAAAAATATAACGGTTACAATGTAACAGCTTCAAGAGTTTTGTAACTGAAACATGAACAGGGTTGGTCTTAAACAGCAGTTCCCAAAAGTGGGTGATGGGACAGCACAGAGGGAAAGAAAGCAGAAAGAGGCATCAAATCTGGAAGTGCTAGGGATATTCAGCAGTCCAAAAAAAAAAACAAACAAACTTCGAAATGACTGCTCTAAACCATTTAAGAGTCATTATAAATACAGACTTAATATTACCTACAAGATGATTTATAGTTGTTATGATAGTGTAATTACAAAATTTACAGTTCTCAACACTGATATTGTGAAAATTTTGTAACACTAGTATTATATTAGATATGAAGAAAGCTATGGTGACATTCATCAGTTCCTACAGCAAACCACAGGAGCAGGATCTCTGTAAGTTGTGAACATATCCATTTGTACCTTACTGTAGCATCACAGCAGCTTGATTACTGGAGTCATCAAATGTTGACTGGTTGGCTTAGGTCTTAAAGTTTTGTTTTTTTTTAATGGTAACACGTTCTCAGTCACTTTTAACAGTCATTTTTTTTTTCACTGATCTTTCTGATCTGTTGGTTTTATGAGTTTTTTTTTAATTGCATCATGTGCCAGATAATGAAATGTTCAGATCTATTTATGTTCTGTATCTCTACACAGTATGTCAGTTTTTTTCCCTTGTTATGCCATAATAATATGCCAGTGATGAAGGGGTTTGCTTGTAGCAGCTTGTTTCTGGAGATGTTCCGCACAGCTTGGCCTAGGAGCATCCAACTGGCAGCCCCCAAGGTTATGAAAATCTAATTTATTTAACTAAAATAAACAAAAATATGTTTTAACAAGCTAGCATAAACATTTTTTAAAAAACTCAAAAGTTAATTAAAAACTATCAGTCAGGCAGTCATTTGCACGTCCCTTACAGAAATTTGCCTCCCTAATAGCTCTCCTGTAGGCCTCTTGGTTGTAAGCAAGATGCCCTGCTGCTGATGCATCAAATTGCAGATTATCAACGATGTCTTGCAGCCATCTTCGCCTTGGTCTTCCTCTCTTTATTTTTCCCATTATGTACCCTTCCAAGACTGTCTTCTCTAAATTCTCATGACATTTAATGTGTCCAAAATATTTAAGTTTTATTGTTTAATCTTCTTTACTAGCCAACTGTCTTCAATATTAAGTTCTTGTAGTATGGATATACTACAGTCAATTCACCTTTAATCCTTTAATCTCATTTTTATGTAAACTGGGAAAAACTAGCTGATTTAAATGTGGCCTGCCACTGGATTTTCACATGCAATTGTGGCCCTTGAGGTCACTGAAGCTGGACATCTCAGCTTTGGCTTATGGTGCTTCAGTGCTTCTTCTTTATTTCTCACTTGCTGTGTAGCATTATAGTGTGTGGTTTGTGGTCTTTCTTGCTGTGTTGCATTATAGTGTGTGGTTTGTGGTCTTTCTTGCTGTGTTACATTATAGTGTGTGGTTTGTGGTCTTTCTTGCTGTGTTACATTACAGTGTGTGGTTTGTGGTCTTTCTCGCTGTGTCGCATTACAGTGTGTGGTTTGTGGTCTTTCTTGCTGTGTAGCATTATAGTGTGTGGTTTGTGGTCTTTCTGTGTGTCTTTTAGGGTGAAGCTAGTGGTTTACAGCTTTAAAATAAAAAAATAAGGCTGTAAAATTAAACTTGAATGGTTGTTTTTGCCTCCATAAGCTTGTACATAATTTAATCAAGTCTCTCTGTCACACACACACAATTGTGCTTACCTGTTTCTCATTGAGAAGGGAAAAATCAATGAGATTCATTTCAAATGGCACAAATGTGATTGGTTGAAACTCATAGAACTGGTCATTGGCAGTTTTGTACTGAAAATCAGTATTCAGAATCATTTAACAAAAACAGCATGGATGTATATTTCAAGCATATAATAGGAACAAAGACTGCAAGATTTTCTTGTCTGTTTATGTTTTATCAACATCATTATGTTTTATCTTGATATCCTTTTACCAGTCTCATCTTTTGATAACAACTGTCAACCAAGTCTGTTTGACTTTCTGCAGGCCACATTCTTAGTCTGTGCTAGCTATTTCCACACAGTTTCTCCATACACATTGGTCCACACATAGTTTCTTATTACACACTGCTAATGTAACTTCTTCTGGTTTAGTTTTGATGGTCATTATCTTCATTTCTGTTGCAGACAACAATGTAAGGCACACAATGAACCTATTGCTAGTGTTCTTTATGTGTTTAACCTCCTTTTTCCAGTGAAAAAAAAAATGCTGAAAATGTTGTTCAGATGCCATGATGGTCTTGCGCACTCATTAATATTAATTAAGAGGTCCCATAATTACTTTTAGAAGTTTGACCTCATTTCACTCACTAAATGACAGTATGGGACCACTCCAAAACATTACTCAGGCTCAATACTGCATATAGATACAAAATCAGGGTAATCTATACAGTATAAATTACAGGGCTAATGATTTTAGCACAGAAAACTTGCTGTATATAACATATGGGGTTAACATCAAGGAGGTTCAGTATGTGAGAATTTTTTTCTTCATTTTTTTCATTGCAGGTTTAAACTTTCTTGCTCTGAATGATTTAGAATCTTTTAACAGTATTTCTTTAACAGGTACTGTAAAGTTTTAGAGTGTGTCTTAGTGTGCCAAATAACTTGCACTCTTATAGCACATGCATGACCACCATTTCCAACATACATCATTGACAAACCTGGCCAAATATTTTTAATTTGTGTTACAGATGTCTCTTCCATGTACAAAGTCAGGTTGTCAGTCAAAGGAGGATTACTTGCTGCTTCTTTTGTCAGTTTTGACAAGTGTTAGTCTGTTTAAAAAAAAAACAACTAATCTCCATTATTCCACTGTTATGATCTTAAACCTGATTTCATGTGTCATGGATTATAATGCACATTTTAAGATTGCACAGACCTTTGGTTCATGGGGGCTCACCATGACGATGGTCTCCAGTCTTATTCCAAATTCTCCATCCTCATAATAGCCTGGTTCTGCAAGAAGAAGAGGTTTAAGAAGCATGAGGTGGTCATTTTGGACAACTGATAGCACATCTTACATCCTTTCCATGCCATTAAATGTCACACAGGGCTCGCATAGTTGTTTGCCAAGTTTTCCTGTTCTCGGCATGTCTTTCAACCTCATCAAGGTATGTTATGCCCACTAAACTGGCTTCTCTTAACAATGTTCTCTTTAGAGTTTCACGCAGTCGACCTCTTTTTCTTCGGCCTATTGTGTTCCACTTGATAGCTTGTTTTAGTAATCTCTGATTGTTTCTTCTCATCACATGGCCTACAAATGTCCATCTTCTTTTTCTTATCACCTATGAGACAGGTTGTTGTTTGCACATCTGTCTTATCTCTGCGTTGTTCTTTAATTCATTCCACTTTATACCAAGTATTTTCCTTAGGCATTTGTTTTAAAAAGAGTCTAATTTCTTGCCTATTTGTCAATGGCATGCAGAATTGGTGACATTGATGTTCGGTTACAACTGTTGCGAGATTCCATAACGGCAGGGTTTTTCCCAACCAAGAGTGGCCTCTAGATGGGTCTCAGGATGAGGTTGTTTGCCTCACGCCCAACTCCCATTTTAGGGAGTTTTTTTAGGGAGTGTTTTAGCACAGAGTAATGTATAAATGTGTGACCAGAGTTGGCATTCTTTTTACGTGCCACAAAGGTTGAACAATAAAAAGTTTGGTGAAAATATCTTACTGTTAAAAAATGTTCATAATTCCTTTTACAGAGATTAATCATTTATAAGTTAGTGATAAATTATTTGCCACTGTGACACTTCACAATACATGTCTTAAAATAAGGTAGAAACAATGTAAACTGTTGCCAATAGATTTTATAAAATATATAAATATATTCAGATAACTATTTGCCATTTATAACTGACTGCTCATAACTGAAATGTACTGAGAAAAAAAAAAGCAATCTGTGCCCATTTCACAATTTTCAGCTCAATAAAGCAGTTAAATAATGAAAATTATTAAAGAGACTGATTTTTCATTAGTTTTTCATTGAACACACATACTCATTTCATTTCATGTACTTACAAAGATGCATGCAACAACACTATTTTTAAACATTTCAAATAACAGAAACACTATAGAAAGTCAATTTAAATAAGTGACATTAACTAACAGTCATAAATAGTGATTAGCTTTACTTTACAGATGGAAAAAAACATGACAGAAATTTAGATTTTATGTTACTGTACTTTATAAATGCCATATATGTCACTTGAGTAAAACAATGGAAACAAAATACTTAGAAAAAATAACAAGCAGCATGCAAGGAAATTAACATGCCAGGGAACACAGGCTTTTGCATAATCACAGCTCTGGGGGAAATAATTCAAAATGTTAACTTTAAAGCATGCCAGTTAGGATTACATCACAGCTCAAACAGCATGCTGAAGCACACACAGTGGATTTTATTTTCTTTGTGGAAATTAGACCATGATCCTACCATCGGAGAAAAATTGGGAAGCGGTCAGTTTTTCATCGCTGGGATTCACTTCGCCTGCCAACCTAATCCGACCTGGGCCTGTTTGTGTGATATCAAATACAAAATTTTATATTACAGAATATACAAAGACAAGTCTGAGTAAATAATTACTTTCCTACAATTTAGCTTCATACCATCAGAGTAGTACTGGTATGGATAGAGATATTCACTGCTGGGATTTGATGATGTGGACAAACCGATACTGCCTGGTCCTAATTGCATTAAACAAAAATATAAACCAGATTAGATGCAAACTAAATGAGCTCACAAAAACATTTTAAAAATGTTGGTATATGTCTAGCAAATTAAATGAGTTCATAAAAGCTAAAAAACAAAAATTGCGGTAATTGGTTAGTAACTTCCCATATGAAAGTAAATACTTCATAAAAAGTGAAAATACATGAAATCACTTGAAATGACTGCTAAATTTGGAAAAAAGCATTTAATTAGCTGTTTAAATGAAACAAAAAACATCAAAACATTTTGCAGAAACCATTTTTAAGGTCATCCAAACATACACAATCTAATATAAAATACAAGTAGTGTCATACAAAAGATTTAACGCATTAAAATACTGACGTGCCTTGCATCAATCAGTTATTTTTCAGATTTCTGATCGACGTGTAGGTGTTGGTATCTAATTTTGAAGTTACTCTCACTATGCCTTAAAATCTTGCAAGCCCAGTTGTCCTAGTTCATTTCTGTGTCAAATTTGACCACGAGGCATGCAGGAGATTGAATTCAGTGTGATTTTATGTTAAAATTCAACTGTTTTTAAGTTCTTTCTAAGCTTATAGCCACTGTCCACTTGTTTTTTCATGTGAATATTAGCTGGTGATTGGTGTTTTCAGTTTATTGTAAATAAATAATTAGTGTATATTTTCCTGTGAGGAAATGAAGTTTGTGTAAAACTGTATTCATTTTGGATATATTGTGGATTAACTAAAAGGGTAACTTGAAATTATGCACAAACTACAGACACATTGCCTTGATTAGTCATGCCAGTAAAATTCTGTTTAAAATAATAATGCGCAGACTTCATAAGAAAATAGAAGAAGTCAATATGGTCCAAGCTGGTTTTAGACAAGGAAGAGGAACAAGAGATCATATATTCAATTTAAGACTCTTTCCGTGCTGGAGGAAGAAACACGGACGTGTCTTGGGGTGCGGGAGTAAAAACGCGGGTCTTGTCTACAGTAGTTCCATGTACTTCCGTATATTTAATATGTTTCAAAGTATAGCTAAATGAATGAAAATTTCATAAATGCAGAGTTTTTTTAGGAAAAAAGAAATAATGTGATGTTTTTAGACACTGACTGTGGCCAGCTCACCATCGGCTAGGTCTAGATCCGCGCTACTTACCCCTACTTACCATCTGAGATGTGTAGATCTACTTGTCGATCTCGTATTGTGACTCCGTATTGCATTCTCGCTGAATGAATGTCTGAACTAACCTCCTAACTACTCCTAACTGCTTCTCCAGTCGTCTAAATATGTCTAGATCTACTTAGAAAACATTCAAGAGCAGCGAGGTGGCCATAGGCTATGTCCATACCCCTATCTACATCATAAAAAATTGAAAAATTTCCATGCTTCGCGTCCTTGTTCTCGCTCGCCATCGCTCGTAACTAGGCACGCATTCTCCATTTTGAAAGTGTCACCGGAATCGTGGACGAAATATGTACAATCTAAATGTTACACCGGTTGTTTTATTGAAACAAACAATTGTCACTATATCAACCATACGGTAGCTTAGGGACACTTCCGGTGTCGATATATCGACCATACGCACGGAAAGATGCAGACAATTTAATGTGAATCTATATTTATCTTTTACAGACTATTCAAAGGCATTTGATTGTGTACAGCACCAGAAACTTCAGGAAAAAATGGAATTTCCAACACATGTGATACAATTAATATCAGTTCTGTATCTAGGCCAACAGGCAGTAGATAAATGGTGAAACAACTTGGTTTGACATAAAACAAAGGGTCCATCGGGGGTGTATATTGTCACCTTACTTATTTAACTTGTATATTGAAAAAATAATGAGGATGTTAGAGAAGATGTAGACAAAGAACATTACAATGCCATAAAAATTAGAGGTTATGGAATACCAGATATGAAATACTAGATATTAGATATACTGATGACACAGTATTACTGTCCACAACACAACAAAGGGATGGAAAAACTAATTATGTCAGTCCATAAGAGTAGTGAAGAGCAAAACCTCTTTCTTAATATGAATAAAACTAAATTGATGACAACTGACAAAACAAATAAAGCATAAGGAAGCTAGAATATTTATCAGTGAGGAAAAATTGTAAGAGGTGGAGCATTTTGAATATCTTGGATCATTCATTCATTCATTTGCATATCCCCTGCAGAACTGTGCCTCCCAAACAGCACTCATGTAGGCCTCTAGGTTGTGAGCAAGATGGCTTGCTGCTGATGCATCCATTTGCAGATCATCAATGATATCTTGCAGCTATCTTCGCCTTGGTCTTCCTCTCTTTCTTTTTCCCATTATGTACCCTTCCAAGAAGGTCTTCTCTAGATTATCATGACGTTTAATGTGTCCAAAATATTTAAGTTTTCTCTGTTTAATCCTCTTTACTAGCCAGCTTCTTCAACATTAAGTTCTTGTAGGATAGATATATTTGTTCTTTTTTGTGTCCATGATATTTGAAGAACTCTTCTGTAGCATTTACATTCAAAGGCATTTATGTGTTTCTCAGCTGTTGTGTTAAGTGTCTAGGTCTCACAGGCATATGTTGTGATGGGAAAGATGCATACCCTTAAAAATCTTATTTTTGTAGTTCTGTCTGTTCCTCTCCACAGATTCTTTACTTGGATCATTACTAACAAATAAAGGAGATACAATGAGGGAAATTAAAAGGAGGACACCTATCACTCTTCAAAAAGTAAAACAACTAAAGAAACTGTGGAGAGGAACAGAGAGAACTACAAAAATACGATTTTTAAGAGCATGCATCTTTCCCATCACAACATATGCCTGTGAGACCTGGACACTTAACAAAACAGCTGAGAAACATATAAATGCCTTTGAATGTAAATGCTACAGAAGAGTTCTTCAAATATCATGGATAAAAAAAAAAAAAGAACAAATATATCCATACTACAAGAACTTAATATTGAAGAAGGCTGGTTAGTAAAGAGGATTAAACAGAGAAAACTTAAATATTTTGGACACATTAAACATCATGATAATTTAGAGAAGATCATCTTGGAAGGGTAATGGGAAAAAGAAAGAAAAGAAGACCAAGGAAAAGATGGCGGCAAGACATTGTTGATAATCTGCAAATGGATGCATCAGCAGCAGAGCATCTTGCTTTCAACCAAGAGGCCTACGGGAGACAAAGTTCCACAAGGGACATGCAAATGACTGTGGATTAACATGAGGGAAAGTGAGAAAATCATTGTATTTCTTCATTTTCCATTCTTTCTTCTCAGTTTTTAGCTATTTTTTTCTGTTCTGTACTAACAACATACTAACAATTCTATTAGAAAAACTAATGTATAATATGTCATATCAGGCTTTGCCTTTGTGATGCATTTAAATGTGACAACCATCCCATTGCACTTATGAAATTTACCCCCCTTGGTCATTTGATGACCTTGTGGACAATATCTAGGAAGAGAATGAGCTGATATCACATCTTTAAAATGCAAGATTTCAATATTGGTAAAATTCATTATCATGTGTACTCCTCACCTTCATGTACACTGAGGTATGCACCAATCCCATGGCCAGTGCCATGTCTGTAAACTAGACCTGCCTCCCATAATGGAGCACGTGCAATAGCATCAATCTGGCGACCTGAAAATTAGAACAGGATGAACAGATAAAGAGAAATGCCTTCCTGATAACATTATAAACAAATATATGTAAATTCTTTGTAAAAGATGAATAGGTAAACAGAACTGTGGAAAAAAGATTTGTTTACTGAAGAAACCTCAAGGGAATAAAATGCTAAAGAAGTTAGTTCCTTGTGACTCGGCAACCTCTTTAATAAAATAACCATGTAGCTTCTCAATCATGGAGGTACCAGCTGCTCTTCCACATATCAATCTAATTTTTTTGTTTCTCCTGAAAATAATTCTGACCATTTCAATCTCAATTTGTTTTTTCCACAAAAAAAATTTTTGCTTGGGTTATCAAAATCAAATTAAAATTGTGTAACATCTATGTTAGATATGCTACTAATATGCAGTAGCGACGTCAAAGATTTCTTACACAAACTAGTTTTCACATTCCAATTCTGAGTCAATATTTTCTTAATCAAGCAGCTTCTTCTTCTTCTTTGTTTGCTTCTACCACCAAGATCGTCCCTTGATCCTACTAAATTTACTCCTGTGGTTCCCGAGAGGACCACATTAGGTTCAGAGTATCGCGGGGCTTGGGCCTGTACTCTTGGTGGGTTGCAGAAGCGGGATTGTGTGACACTGTTGTTTTCATTGCACCAGTTTAATCTAGACTTGGACTTTGTCACCAGTAAACCTCAGCGTGTTTTGGATATCAGTATATCCCCGCCGGGTGAGAGGTGGCAGCCCATCCAACCCAGAATTGGACTTTCTCACCGGAAAACCTTGACGTGTTTTGAACATCAATATATCCCCGCCAGGTGAGAGGTGGTTGCCCATATAGTCCAGCGTTGGACTTTCTCACCGAAAAACCTCAGCGTGATTAGGATACGCATACATCCCCGCTGGGTGAGAGGTGGTTGCCTATCTAGACTGCACTGGTCCAGTGTCTCCAACTTCAGCATTTTGTGGTCGTGGCCGTTACCCTTCCTAGGTGTGACCAGGACGGAGCTTTGTCCAGGAGGATGAATTCTCGCCACTAGTAGGTTTCACCCCCTGGGTTAAGTCAGTTTAGGACGTGTTTGACCCCTAGAGTGGAGGTACCATGACATGAGCAGTCATCAAGTTTCACCCCTGGGTTAAGCCAGTTTAGGCATATTTCACCAGTATGGGTGTATATCGGACGTGGCCGGCCTCTAGAGCAGAGGTGCCGTGGTATGAGTAGCTCTCGTCGCGAGACTACTGGACAAACCGATTAATCTTCACTTTATCCTTTCCATCACCTTTTCACAGCAGCGCCGCTCAGCAACCCTAATCGCATTT
Source organism: Achatina immaculata (assembly GCA_009760885.1). NCBI lineage: Eukaryota > Metazoa > Mollusca > Gastropoda > Stylommatophora > Achatinidae > Lissachatina > Lissachatina immaculata. The sequence goes on from CM019692.1 coordinate 43,829,811, forward strand.
TCTTCATTGGCCGAGAGGAGTTTCACCCCACGCGTGACAGACGAAGAATCTCGCCAGCAGTGTCTTAGTTTAACCCCTGGGTTAAGACGGTTCAGGTAATCCGCCCGGTATGGGTGCATAAAGGACGTGGCCGACCTCCAGAGCAGAGGCGCCAGTTCATCGAGGAACCAGCGAACTATTTAATAGGCTAGAGTCTCGATCGTTATTGAAATTAACCAGACACATCGCTCCACCAACTAAGAACGGCCATGCACCACCACCTACCAAATCAAGAAAGAGCTATCAATCTGTCAATCCTTATAGTGTCCGGACCGGTTGAGCTTTCCCGTGTTGAGTCAAATTAAGCCACAGGCTCCACTCCTGGTGGTGCCCTTCTGTCAATTCCTTTAAGTTTCAGCTTTGCAACCTTACTTCCCCCGGAACCCAAAAACTTTGGTTTCCCGGAAGCTGCCCGCAGAGTCATCGAGGCAACTCTTGCAGATCGATAGTCGGCATCGTTTATGGTCAGAACTACGATGGTATATGATCGTCTTCGCACCTCTGATTTTCGTTCTTGATTAATGAAAACATTCTTGACAAATGCTTTCGCAGTAGCTCGTCTTGCGGCGATCCAAGAATTTCACCTCTAACGCTGCAGTACGAATGCCCCCGTTTGACCCTGTTAATCATTACCTCCAGTTCCGAAAACCAACAAAATAGAACCGAGGTCCTATTCCATTATTCCAAGCATTATTATTCAGGCAGCTGGGGCCTGCTTTGAATACTCTAATTTTTTCAAAGTAAACGTGGCTGCCACCCAGGACGCTCAGCGAAGAGCACCCGCTGGAGAGAGCAGACAGACGGTAGGGCAGGAGACAACGGGCAGTGAACTCGCGCAAGCCAGACTTCCCACCTGCGCCTGAGATCCAACTACGAGTCTTTTAACTGCAACAAATTTAATATACGCTATTGGAGCTGGAATTACCGCGGCTGCTGGCACCAGACTTGCCCTCTAATAGATCCTTGTTAAAGAGTTTAAAGTGTACACATTTCAATTACGGGGCCTCGAAAGAGTCCCGTATTGTTATTTTTCGTCACTACCTCCCAGTGCCGTGAGTGAGTAAATTGCGCGCCTGCTGCCTTCCTTGGATGTGGTAGCTGTTTCTCATACTCCCTCTCTGGAATCGAACCCTGATTCCCCGTTACAAACATAGTAGGCATGTCACGTATCATCGACATTTGATAGGGCAGTCATCTGAAAGATGCGTCGCCGGCACAGAAGGCCATGCGATCAGCACAAAGTTATCCAGAGTCACCAGTTGGTATGCTGTGCCGATTGGTTTTGAACTAATAAAAGTGCTCTTTCCACAAGGGTCAGAGCTTGGTAAGCATGTATTAGTTCTAGAATTGCCACAGTTATCCAACTTTCAAACTTCCTCACAGCATCACTCTGCAACCCCGCTGTTTTCTCTGCAACCCCTCTTCCCCAATCACCTGTTTCAATTTCTCCTAGCTAGGCCAGTAGTGCGTCACTCTCTCTCCCCTCCCCGGTTCCCCATCCACCACCCCCAGTTACAACCCACTGACCACATGTCACAGGTCTCTATTTAAACAATTTCCACGTCCTACCAGATCCATTCCTGACACACACCGCCGGACAAGCTACACCTTGCAATTTACAGCTAAGTACTCCTTTAAAAAAATTTTTTTTTTCTTTTTTAAAGAAGTATGTTTTTGTATGATTAAGGCTCATGCCGAAACGTCACAACTTTGTAATCGTTAAGTAATAAAGCTGCTCCTACTTTTTTCCGATTTTATACATTCTGGTATCACAGCTTTACTGCAGTGCTTAGTGTATAGTTGTATACTTATACACCAATTATTGTGTTACCGTGTTATCTAAGGAACCTCGACTGATTTAATGAACCATTAGGGGTTTCACCATGAGACAGTGTGAACTTAGACATGCATGGCATAATCTTTGAGACAAGCATATGATGGCTACTGGCAGGATCAACCAGATAGCTTTCTTCACCAAATCTTAGTCGGATATCTGCCGACAGACCGATGTGGGGCAAGGGAGACAGTTCTCTGCTCAGAGTGGATCCCTTTTGACCCCGGCAGCGTTTCATTTCCTTTAACCACCGGCAGCAGCATTTCATTTCCTTTAACCACTGCGGCGGCTACAGCTCTCTCTGCTCTAACAAACGAGATGAAACCGCGGCACCAACAACCAACGCATATTACATACTGCAGACCCGATACTCTTTGCGAGAGATGGGCCAATTTCGACAACACTGTAGTACATCATCGACGCGTTAGAACGAACCTGGCTGGCTAGCCGTTTATAGGCTTTGCTCTATGGACAAACCACTTGCTTCTGCATAAAAACACCTTAACTCTTGCCGTTCGGGAAGGGAGCGAAAACCTTTCTCCCCACGTACGGAACTCGAGAGCGCTTTTTCACCAAAAGAATGGTCGGCCTGTGTAACAGCAGCCCGTGCTGTGCAGCTCAGTGCGGCTGACTGCAGCCCCATTCAAAACTTATTTTAATATGAACTATATTCAAGAGTAACTGGTTAATCTGGATCAGTTAATTTTTATAAAATTACTTCTTATAAATTTCACATAAAAATCAAAATGAGACAAAAGGCAACTGAAGCTAAAAATAAACTGGATTCCGTGGGAGAATTTAAAACTATATCTTACATCTTTCCCCTGCCGTTAAACATCACATAGGGCTCGCATAGTTGTTTGCCAAGATTTCCTGTTTTCGGTGAGTTTTCAAACTTCATCAAAGGATGTTATGCTCACTAAACTGGCTTCTCTTAACAATGTCCTCTTCAGAGTTTCATGTGGTTGACCTTTTTTTTTTCCTGTTGTGCTCCACTTGATACCTTGTTTTTGGTATTCTCTGACTGTTTCTTCTCATTATATGTCCTACATATGTCCATCTTCTTTTTCTTATCACCCATGAGACAGGCTGTTGTTTGCTCATCTGTTTTATCTCTGTGTTGTTCTTAAATTCATTCTACTTTATACCAAGTATTTTCCTTAGGCATTTGTTTTCAAAAGAGTCTAATTTCTTGTCTATTTCTTTAGTTGTTTCCAGCTTTCACATCCATAAGTGATGGTGGATATTACATTTGAATTGAATAATCTTAACTTGGTTTTTGTGCTTATAACTTTTGAATTCCATATTTCTCAAAATTTTTGAAGGACAATGCTGCTTTTGCAATTCTAATTCTAAACTATATAGGACATAATTATGTCAGTCCGTAAGAATAGCGAAGAGTGAAACCTCTATCTTAATGCAAAGAAATCTAAACTGATGACAACTGACAAAACTAACAAGGCAGCTGAAATATGTGTTAGTGAGGAAAAACTGGAAGAAGTGGAGAGCTTTGAATATCTTGGATCACTACTAACTAGTTTATGGAGATACAATGAGGGAAATTAAAAGGAGGACATCTATCGGACTTTAGAAAGTAAAACAACTAAAGAATCTGTGGAGAGGAGCAGACAGAACCACAAAAATAAGATTCTTAAGCGCATGCATCTTTCCCTTTGCAACATATGCCTGTGAGACCTGGACATTTAACAAAACAGCTGAGAAACTCATAAATGCCTTTGAATGTAAATGCTACAGAAGAGTTCTTCAAATATCATGGATAAAAAAAAAAAGAACAAATATATCCATACTAAGAGAACTTAATATTGAAGAAGGCTGGCTAGTAAAGAGGATTAAACAGAGAAAACTTAAATATTCTGGACACATTAAATGTCATGATAATCTAGAGAAGACCATCTTGGAAGGGTACATAATGGGAAAAAGAAAGAGAGGAAGACCAAGGCGAATATGGCTGCAAGACATCTTTGATGATCTGGAAATGAATGCAGCAGCAGCAGGCCATCTTGCTCACAACCGAGAGGCCTGCAGGAGTGCTGTTAGGGAGGCAAAGTTCCGCAAGGGACATGCAAATGAATGAATGAATGAATAGGACATGATTAAAGTATTCAAGTGCCATGCTGAGTGGTGTAGGTGATCATTTCTCTCCACAATTCCATGTCTTTTATGTTGATTATAAGATCCGCCAGTGACTTTCTTCCTAGCCATACTGACAGCCCATCTAGTAACTTCTCTCTCTGTCTTCCTTTGTCTCTTCTTCCTTCAGTTTTTCCAGTTGCTACAGTGTGTTCCAGTTTTTCTCTTCTCAGGAAAAATCCTATAAATCTCACTTGTCTGCCTCTGATCTTTGCTATAATTTGCTCATGATTAAAGAAGTGCTATTAAAATTAGAATATATTATAAAGGAAGTGTTTAAAATAGAAGAATGAATAAAGCTACATAACTGTACAAAAAGAATTCTTTTTAAAAAATGAGAGTACGTAAGCTGAGAAAGAAAAAAAGAAAGGAGAAGATGGATAAAATAGGAACAGATACTAAAAAATTTTAATTAATCAGGAAAACATTTTATAAAATTAAAACAAACCATAAAGTCCTTGAGGCCACTTCAATAATGCTAGATTTATAGATGCCATGAGGACACGAGTATAGCATTCCTGAAATAAAAAAAGGTTACAAATATTATTGTGTGATAAATATAAATATAAAGAAAACAGTTAAAGATAACCCACCTCCCCCCCACCACCCACAGAGAGAGACAGAGAGAGAGAGAGTACAGAGCATGAAAAAGTAAACGAACGACAAAAGGAACAGCAGTCTTGGGTGAAAACTAGTATATAAAATATAAACTTGCATTTGAAAGACATTCCAGTTTCATGAAAAAAAGTAGTTTAGCAGTTACAAGTATTTCCCATGAACTTCAAATATAAATAACATTCTCTGTGGAGAGCAACTAAAACTAATTTTTTTTGTTATTAAACAGAGAGAGATTTAATGATAACATTTAAAAAACACAATTAAGCAAAACTTTATTGGTCACAGTAGATAAGTTTTGTTTCGTTTTTTTAAAAAATATTACAGTAATTCTCTATATTTCAAAATTTAAAAAATGAAAACGTCAAACTGTACTTTTTGGTAACTTGAAGGGTTTCCATAGTGCATGGTCCGAGTCACATCTGTGGTCCCATCCCTGCCACAGTGTAGAACAAAATCATAAAATCTTTTATATATACAGCACTAACTATTTTGCAGGAAATCATTTACTTAATAGACATGGAACTATTTCATTCTGTAGATTAAAAGGAATAAAATGTATAGAATTAATTAAAAAGTTGTTGATGAAGTAAACCAATTTGCATACCTTGGTAGCTACATAGACCAGGATGGTGACACCAGGAAGAGTTAGAATTAGAATTGCAAAAGCAGCATTATCCTTCCAAAATCTTGAGAACATATGGAATTCAAAAGTTATAAGCACAAAAACCAAGTTAAGATTATTCAATTCAAATGTAATATCCACCATCATTTATGCATGCGAAAGCTGGAAATCAACTAAAGAATGAGACAAGAAATTAGACTCTTTTGAAAAAAATGCCTAAGGAAAATACTTGGTATAAAGTGGAACGAATTCAAGAACAACACAGACATAAGACAGATGAGCAAACAACAACCTGTCTCATGGGTGATCAGAAAAAGAAGATTTCATATGTAGGACATGTGATGAGAATAAACAATCAGAGAATACCAAAAACAAGGTATCAAGTGAGCACAACAGGCAGAAGAAAAAGAGGTCAACCACATGAAACTCTGAAGAGGACATTGTTAAGAGAAGCCAGTTTAGTGGGCATAACATCCTTTGATGAAATTGAAAAACTCGCAGAGAACAGGAAATCTTGGCAAGCAACTACGCGAGCCCTATTTGACGTTTAATGGCACGGGAAAGATGTAATATGTAAGACAGAATTAATTAAATATATAAATAAAGTATGTTCATACTGCATTTCATCTATTTCATTCATTCATTCATTCATTCTGCTCTGTAGCTCAAAGTTTTAATAGTTATGTTTCTCTGTTTTTCCAATAAATGGTATTTCTAAACAGATCAGATGTATATCTTTTTTCTTGTGTCACTTTATTCAGATTTTTTAAACTGGTCTTCCTCTCTTTTGTTTTTCCCCTCGAATTTTCCAGTGATTGTCTTCTCCTGTAATTTCTCAAGATGTGTCCACAGAATTTTGATGTGAGAATATTTACAATGTATGTTTATATTTAGGTATTTTTTTTATCACATCAGAGCTTCATATAACTTCATAAAATTTTAAACAAATACATCATATACCAGTTTACTTCTGTTATAGATAAATCTGCCCCCATTAGAGGCAGGAAAATGTGTTGAGTCTAATATTCTGACCATGACATGGATTAGCTGAATGGTAAGTATATTTTAAAATAATATTATAATATTGTAAATAACAATGTTATGATTAAATTTCCTTAATTATGAAATATATAAATTAACGAAATAGATAAATTAACTTGGCACTCATTGGCATTCTGTTAATATTAATTATGCAGTTTTATTTGAGGAAACTTTCTAATGAAACAGCTTGTTTCTAAGCCAATAACAGATGCTATACTTTATCTTTCAGAGGTTCTAAGGACTGTTATTGCCGGAGGTGGGTGGAGGATATGCTCTCCACTCCAATGGCGTGCATCTCAAATAGCCTCTGACAGTCAAGTCCAGCTCCTGGCCTTCTCGCGGCAGAACTGTTTAAACTGACAGGAGAAGGGGTGAAGGCGAATATCTGGCACCTGAAACCAGACAATTATGGTAGATGAGAGTCACGTTTGATAGCTCATCTACCACTGCTGGTGAGATTCTTCAGCTGCCGTGTGTGGAGCACGGCTCCTCCCAGCCAGTAAAGAAAGGTGCAAATGGGGTTTCCGTGCAGCACCACTGTGGAAAAGGTGAAAGAAAGGATAAAGCGAAACAAACAGTAGTCAAATCACAGTACCTCTAGTTTTGGAGGTCGGCCACATTCTAAGTGCACTCATATCAGGCGAAACCAGAGGTTAAGACACTACTAGTGAGATTCTTCAGATGCCGCGCGTAGAGTGAAGCTCTTCCCGGCCAAGGAAGACAATGCGGAAAAGGGTTGTTGCGTGGTGCCGATGGGAAAAGGTGATGGAAAGGATAAAGTGAAGCTTAATCGGTATGTCCAATAGTATTGTGGTGAGAGCTACTCATACTGCTCTAGAGGTCAGCCACGTCTGAAATACACCCATACTGGTGAAATATGCCTAAACCGGCTTACATCAGGGGTGAAACTTGATGGCTACACATGTCACGGTACCTCTGCCCTAGAGGTCAGTCATGTCCTAAACACACCCATACTGGGATAATATGCCTAAACCGGCTCAACCCAGGGGTGGAAGTCACTAGTGGCGAGGATTCGTCCTCCTGGACAAAGCTCCGTCCTGGTCACAACTAGGAAGGGTATAGGCCACTACCACAAAATGCTGAAGTTGGAGACACTAGACCAGGGCAGTCTAGATAGGCAACCACCTCTCAGCCGGGGGCGAATGTATGCGTATCCTAATCACGCTGAGGTTTTCTGGTGAGAAAGTCCAACGCTGGACTAGATGGGCAACCACCTCTCACCCGGCAGTGATACACGGGCATCTCAAAACACGTCGAGGTTTTCCAGTGAGAAAGTCCAACTCTAGCCTGGATGGGCTACCACTTCTCACCCAGCTGGGATATACTGATATCCAAAACATTCTGAGGTTTTCTGGTGAGAAACTCCTACTCTACATTAAACTGTTGCAATGAAACGGTGTCACGCAATCCCACTTCAGAGATCCACCAAGAGTACAAGCTCAAGCCGTGCGATACTTTGAACCTCTTGTGGTCCTCTCAGGGATCTCATGTGGTCCTTTCGGGGACCACACGGGGGACCACAGGACTTATGGAGGACCACAGGTTATTCAGTAGGATCACAGGGCGGTCTTGGTGGTAGAAGTGAATGAAGAAGAAGAAGATCTTTCAGAGATCATAGCCCTGCAAGACTACACATGGCAATTTTAGAAGAGCTCATAAGCTGAAACAATTTTCATGAGTGATACTGTCCTCATGTCCCTGAATAAATTATGCATTTAACTTTGGTCTGATTATCAATCTAAATTAAGTTTTCAGGAACTTTTAAGCTGTCTGCAAAGAAAACCTTCACAAAAATTTCAGGGATTAAATAACAGACTCACAAGTACTGTCCACCAGAGTCCAAAAGGTAAAGATTGTCTGTTGAGATGACCTTGTCTGTTGCTGCAGCAGGTCTATAATGAATAATAGCTCCGTTGGAACCATAACCAGAAATAGTCTCAAAACTGAGACCTCGGCTGTACTCTGCTTTGCTGTAAGAGTATAAAAATTAAAATTAAATATTTCGTTAATTGTTAATCTTAGTGGAAATCATGATATGTATATGTCAACAATTTCATCTGGTAAATGTCACACTCACAAATTAAAAACTAATAGACTGTCACCCTACTTATTTAACTTGTATACTGAAAATATAATGAGGAATGTTAGAGAAGATGTAGACAAAGAATATTACGATGCCATAACAATTGGAGGTTATGAAATACCAGAGATTAGATATGCTGATGACACAGTGTTACTGTCCACAGCACAAAAAGGAATGGAAAAACTAATTATGTCAGTCTGTAAGAACAGCGACGAGCAGAACCTCTATCTTAATGCAAAGGAAACTAAGTTGATGACAACTGACAAAACAAACAAGGCAGCTGAAATATATATATATATATATATATATATATGAGGAAAAATTGGAAGAAGTGGAGAGTTTTGAATATCTTGGATCATTACTAACCAATAATGGAGATACAATGAGGGAAATTAAAAGGAGGACATCTATAGCTCTTAGGAAAAACTTCGGAAAGAGCAGGCAGGATTTAGGAAAGGAAGATCATGCATAGACCACATATTTGTACTTAGACAAATATTAGAACAGGCAAATGAGTGGCATAGCACAACATATGCATTATTCATAGATTTTGAGAAAGCCTTTGACAGTGTCAACAGAGATGCACTGTGGAAAATCCTAAGATGGCATGGCCTCCCCCATAAAATAGTTAATGTAATCAAAGCCCTATACGAGGGTTTTCAGTGCAAAGTTATCTGTGGAGAACATACCTCCAGCAGCTTTAGGGTACAAACAGGAGTGAAACAGGGATGTGTACTATCACCAACATTATTTATCTTGGCAGTAGACTGGTTAATGAAGGAGGCAACATCAGACAAATGCAGAGGATTACAATGGACCCTTGACACAGTGCTGGGGGACCTTGACTTTGCGGACGACATTTGTCTATTATCAAGCAGTCACAAAGATATGCAAGATAAAATAAACAGGCTAACTCAGAATGCAAACAACATAGGACTAAAGATCAACGTAGGAAAGACAAAGTTAATGAAGCAAAATGTGAACAACAGAAATGTACTCAGAGTAGATAACAAGTTAGTGGAGGAGGTCAACGAATTTGTATACCTTGGCAGCAGAGTAGTAGAAAATGGAGACAGCACAGAGGACATCAACAGCAGACTTACTAGAGCAAACCAGGCTTTTGCAATGCTGCAGAATATATGGAAATCCAAAAAACTAAGCATAAATATGAAAATCAGGATATTTAAGAGTAATGTTCTAAGTGTACTACTCTATGGAAGTGAATGCTGGAAAATCACCAAAACCATAGAAAACAAGTTGAATTCTTTCCAGACTAAATGTTTACGAAGAATTAAAAAAATATTTTGGCCAAACACCATAAGAAATAACATTTTATTAGCAGAAATGCAGATGAAACCACTGACAACAATTATTGAGGAAAGACGCTGGCGATGGTTGGGACATGTGCTCCGAATGACTGACAACTCACTACCAAAAATAGCACTAAGATGGACACCACGGGGGAGCAGAAGTAAGGGTAGACCAAAAGAGACATGGAGAAGAACAACAGAAAGGATGTTGAGCAATAGAGGGCTCACCTGGGCAAGAGCAGAAAAAAAGGCGAAGGACAGGCATTTGTGGAAAACCCTTGCGGAAGCCCCATGTGCCCTGGACACTTAAGGTTCAGAGAGAGAGAGAGATCTATAGCTCTTCAGAAAATAAAACAAATAAAGAATCTGTGGAGAGGAGCAGACAGAACTACAAAAATAAGATTTTTAAAGTCATGCATCTTTCCCATCGCAACATATGCCTGTGAGACCTGGACACTTAACAAAAAAGCTGAGAAACACATCAATGCCTTTGAATGTAAATGCTACAGAAGAGTTCTCCAAATATCGTGGACACAAAAAAGAACAAATATATCTATACTACAAGAACTTAATATTGAAGAAGGCTGGTTAGTAAAGAGGATTAAAGAGAGAAAACTTAAATATTTTGGACACATTAAACGTCATGATAATTTAGAGAAGACCATCTTGGAAGGATACATAATGGGAAAAAGAAAAGAGGAAGACCAAAACGAAGATGGCTGCAAGACATCGTTGATGATCTGCAAATGGATGCAGCAGCAGCAGGCCATCTTGCTCACAACCGAGAGGCCTACAGGAGTGCTGTTTGGGAAGCAAAGTTCCGCAAGGGACATGCATATGAATGAATGAATGAGTCTGTCCAATTTAAGTTATGAAAGGGGTACATACTAGTAGATAATGAGAAACAACAAAGGTGGAGTGACTAATATGGATATTATGTAAACTTCCCAGAAGTTTGAATCTATTCAATTATTTTTTACCTGAATACAGAAAATATGTAATAATTACTTTCTCCTTTTATCCAGCTCAGTTGCTGCAGATACCTCGGTCCAGTGTTTTCCTGATTGGATCTTGGAAATTCAAATCAGATAATTTAGATAGTTTTCACAAATCTTATAAAAGAAAGTGAAGCACTAAAAAGGAATTTTGAAAACATAAAATGATAATTAATGCTGTTATATTAAATATTATAAATATATTCATGCTTGGTCAGCAACAACAAAAAATCACTCTACGGAGGATGCCGCTGTGGTGGTTTGTGCCCTTGATTGCCAGTCAGAAGGAAATCAGTTCTGTTTCATACTTGGGTGGAAGTTTTTTGGACCAACCAGCAAATGGGTTCATCCAGCCTTAAATAATGGCTACCTGGGGCTTCCCTAGGAAAACAAAGGCAGCAAGGACAGGTGCTGGCATCACTGCCTCAAATGCTGTTGTGGTCTACAAATGTGAAGGTACTAACACTTCATACGCTTACAGCATGCAAACTAGATAACTATGGAAGCATACATTCATTCTTATTTACAAATAGCCATCATCATCATCGTCATCATCATCATCATCATATCCTCTGTACTCCTAATGAAGCATTAGGCATCAACAAATGTTCTCCAGCCAGTCCTGTCCCGAGCAAGCCGGGATATCTCAAACCATGTCTTCCCTGCTTTCTTTAATTCTTCCTGTATTGGTGTCTCCATGCCTCCAGTGGCCTGCCCCTCTTTCTTTTCCTTTGAGGTGTCCAAGTCAAGGCAGTATAGGGGTGTCTTGTTGTTTCCATTCAGTGACTATAGGATGCTAATCACAAAGTTTATAACAGATATATCCACTGGCTTTGTGATCATCCTGTATATGAATGATTAATGTATAATGCATGATACATAATGATTAAATATAACTGTTTCTCGATCAAATTCCAAAGTTTTGATTGTAAGACAGATAAAAGAGCTACTTTTTTCTTGCTCTTCATGTGAGACAACTAAAACAGCTGCACACTTAAGACAGTGTTTCAGTCATCAGAAATGTGAGATGAACCACAATAAACACCAACAAAACAAAACCAGTAACTGGACATAAACCACCAAGAGTGAACAAATAAAAACCATCATATAAAAGCCTTTACTGAAGATTATTGGCCAAAAATAAAGGCAAGCTCAGGCCCTGACCATGTCTCATTACCTCCATTAATACCTTCAAGAACTATAAAAAGGTAAAGGTAACCCTGTCATGCCTTAGAGGCACATAGGGATATGGTGTTAGTGCCCATATTTTCCTTGACCTGTCAGCACACTAGAGGATGATATGGTCAGTATCACACCTGGCCGCCTTTCCTTCCTCAACTCCAGAAGAGGTCGGGTACCCATTTCTACAGCTGGGTGACTGGTGCGCCTCCGGCTGGATTCGAACCCTCAACCTTCATCATGAGAGACCAGAGCACTTACCACTTCACCACTCAGGCACAAGGAAACAATATTCCAAACAAGTAAAATTCACAAGCAACTAAAAACATTTCCAAGGGATCAGGAATTAATACCTTAATTTAAACAGATTAGACACAGCTAGGGTAGGGTAAATTTGGATTCAGACCAAAAATGTATTCCTGTGCTTCTCTAAAGTAGATGCTCTTAGGTCAAATGCAGTAAGGAAGATCTTAAAGACTTGGATAATAACAATGAAACATGAGAAAATCAGGAATGAACAGAAATGGCTTAAATATGATAGATTGTTCAGTGGCTTATGCTTCACTAATAATTGATCAGAATCCATTGTGTGATGATGCAAACTTTCCTAATCCTTCTTAGATTTATTTTTCAGTCTCATTTTACTCTAAGCAATTTATTCCTCACAGATCATTTGCAGAAGCCCCATGTGTCCTGGGCACTTAAGGTTCAGAGAGAGAGAGAGAGAGAGGGGGGGGGGGAACACAGAGAGAGAGGGAGAGAGAGGGGAGAGAGAGAGAGGGAGAGAGAATGAGAGAAAGAGAGAGAGAGATCATTCTTAAAACAATAAATCTGATGCAAAAAATTAGAACAGTTTAAGAAATGAACATTTAAAAGAAACATGATGAAACATTTACAAACTACAAGATGTACCTCATTTTCCAAAAATGCCAAAAATTTGACAAGAGTAGCAGAGTCTCTGTCCTGTTGTGGGAGACACACAAAAAAAACTTTGATTAACATCTAAAGTAGAGATGATTATTATGTCTTCACCTCAGAATACAAAATAGTAGTTTAACAAATGTAATTTTTTAAAACTATAATTATCTATAACCACACTGAATTCCATTTTTTTTTTTTGGAAGGGGCAGGGTGGTCGAGCTGTATGAGATAGTGGTCTGCACCCTGTAGCTGACTACTTGCTTAGGGTTTGGACTGTTGCCGAACTAGAGCCTATTCTCTCTCTCAATGGTGCCTCTTGGAAACAGACATTAGTCTGGCCATGTGAACATGGAACGAAATAGAAAGACAAACCTGACCATAAAATACACCATGTTAAAAATACTGAAGAAAAAAACAGGAACAGCTTTATTAATTAATGAGCACACAGTTGTGAAAGTTTGGTTAGCACTTTAATATACAAAAAAATACATGGCAAAAAAAAACATAGGGAAAGAAAACTGCAGTGGCTTCTTATATCATATCTTATATCCTTCCCATGCTGTTAAACATCACATAGGGCTCACAAGGTAGTTCGCCAATTTTTCCTGTCTCCAGCAAGTCTTTCAACCTCATCAAGGGATTTTATACTTGTTAATTTGGCCTCTCTTAACAATGTCCTCTTCAGAGTTTCACATGGTCTGCTTCTTTTTCTTTGGCCTGTTGTGCTCCACTTGATAGCTAATTTTGGGACTCTCTGATCATTTCTTCTCAGCATGTGACCAACATATGTCCATCTCCTTTTCCTGATCACCCATGAGACTGGTTGTTGTTCAGTCATCTGTCTTATCTCTGCATTGTTCTTGAATTCGTTCCACTTGATGCAGAATATTTTCCTTAGGCATTTGTTTTCAAAAGAGTCTAATTTCTTGTCTATTTCTTTAGTTGTTTTCCAGCTTTCGCATGCATAAATAAGGGTGGATATTACATTTGAACTGAATAGTCTTAACTTGGTTTTTGTGCTTATAACTTTTGAATGCCATATGTTCTCAAGATTCTTGAAGATCGATGCTGCTTTTGCAATTCTGATCCTAACTTCCTTTCTAGTGTCACCATCCTGGTCTATGTAGCTGCCAAGGTTTGCAAATTGATTGACTTCTTCAGTATCTGTCCCTTCCGTGTGTATTTTTCCATTTTGATTGAGAGGGATTTTCATTACTTTTCTTTTGTCCTTGTTAATTTCAAGTCCTATTGTGCTAGCCATTGAAGACAGGCTATCTGTTTTTTCTTGCATGGAATTCACATTGTTACTGGTAAGAGTTATGTCATCAGCAAAATCAAAATCTTCTAGTTGGGTCCCATATACCCAGGCAATACCTGTGTTACCTGTGCAGCATTTTTTCATTATGATGTCTATTGTAATTCCAAAAAGCAAAGGAGACAGTATACATCCTTGTTTCACACCTGTTTCAATCTGAAACCATTCACTCATCCCTTCTTCTGTCTTGACTGCACGAACATATCTATTGTAGAAGTCCTTAACTTTTTCCGTGTGTATGGTCGAATTTTCGACATTTCTGGTGGTCCCAAGCTACCGTATGGTCGAAAAATCGACAATTCTTTGTTTCATTAAAACAAGCGGTGTAACATTTAGATTGTACATATTTCGTCTGCGATTCCGGTGACACTTTTCAAGATGGCGAAAGAGTGCCTAGTTACGAGCGATGCCGAGCGAGAAAAAGGAAGCGAAAGACTGAAATGTTTCAATTTTTGATGATGTATATACGGGTATGGACATGGCCTGTGACGACCCCACTGCTCTTGAATGTATCCCAAGTAGATTTAGACATATTTAGACGACTGGAGAAGTAGTTATGAGTTATTTCAGACATAATTTAGCGAGAATGCAACATAGGAATCAGAATACGAGATCGACAAGTAGATCTACACATCTCAGATGGTAAGTAGGGGTAAGTAGGACCTAGCCGATGGTGAGCTGGCCACAATCAGTGTCTAAAAACATCACATTACTTCTTTTTCCTAAAAAACTCTGCATTTATGAAATCCATTGTAGAAGTCCTTAATGATGTTGACAGTTTTAGATGGTATTCCATACAGACTTAAAATTCTCCATAATGAATCTCTGTGTATGCTATCAAATGCCTTTTTAAAGTCTATGAAGTTCAGTATTAATGTAGTGGCTTCACGTATAGCAACGTACTTAGTTTTATATACTTAAACACTAATTGTTAGTGTGTTATAAAAATACACCATGTTGAATCTGAATGTGCAAGACCAAATGGCACAGATATCAATGCTAAAATTCAAACTGTGATGCTACACAGCCAGTACCCTCTTCAAGGTGAACACAAAAGAAGAATTCCTGTTTTCATCTTCAAATGTTCAGGTTTATCTTCTACTCAGTAAAACTGCAAGCGGGATTTGTTTGAATATTTGTATTTTCAGTTATTTCTGATTTCTTATAATCAAGAAAAAAATATTTTTTAGTATTTTTTTTATATTTATGTGCAAAGATAAATTTAGATTATAAAGTACACACAACCTTGCAATGTAAATATTACATTAGACATTTATCAGTGACGAGAAAAATCACAGGTGAGAAAAACAGCTAATAGTGAAAATTCCAAAGAGGATATTGCTGTAGTACTTACATAAGATCTTTGCATACCATTCCTTTCTACTTCGTTTTTCTGAGATTTCTGTAGAGCTATTGGCGATTTATCAACAATCTGATTTTCCTGTGAGTGAAAATTTCACACTTGATATATTTCACATATCACATATTTGTTTGCTGAATCCACTAAGGCTCAAATTTCTTACACAAAAGCACACAGCATTCAATAAAATATCATTTTCTTATGTAACATTCAACAGAATATATTAGCAATAACCATATGAGTGCATATACTTTAAATATTATGGTAAGTAAAGCAGAAAATGAGAAATCAGTGGAGGAATCTTGATTGTTTCTACAGATTTTTCTTTGTCACCCAGTGAAGTTTCCCATTCATTCTGTTTTATTAGGTTTTCTATTTCACTGTTAGCAGGTATTTTGTTTTGTGGTATTTTCTTAATCAGTTGATCTTGAGATGTAACTATAGAAACGAGACTATTTTCACTTTTATGAGCTTATCAAGTTTATATTTACAGCCTTTCTTCTATGATGTTTTTACTGAGTATCTAGTTTCATATATAATTACATGTATAGTGCTACCTGGGGTCACGAACGCCACTAGTCACGAACACATTGGCCCACGAACACAATTTCTGAACAAATTTTGACTTGACCCACAAACAATGCCTTGGCGCACAAATGCACAAACATGGCTTTGGCGCAAAGAAGGAAATAATAACTAAAGATGAGATTGGTGTTCATGTTTCTGATCTCGCCAAGCAATATGACATGGCTAAATCTACGATCTGTGCGATCTTAAAGAACAAAGATGCACTAAAGATGGCTGATGTGGCTAAAGAAGTGACTATGTTAACAAAGCAAAAGTCTCAAATGTTAGAAGAAGTAGAAAAATTATTGTTAGTTTGGATACCTACACAGTTGCCTGATGTTATTATGGAATGGGACTCTCCTTCAAAGGAGTAGTCCTCCTCCTCCTTCTCTACCATCATCCTGTGCCAGCAACTATCAACCACAAAGGTAAAGTTATACTGTATATTTTATATTATATATTTTTGCCACATACCATAAGAAATAACATCTTGCTGGCAGAAATGCAGATGAAGCCACTGACAGCAATTATTGAGGAAAGATGCTGGCGATGGTTGGGACATGTGCTCCGAATGACTGACAACTCACTACCAAAAACAGCACTAAGATGGACACCACAGGGGAACAGAAGTAAGGGTAGACCAAAAGAGACATGGAGAAGAACAACAGAAAGGATGTAGGGGAACAGAAGTAAGGGTAGACCAAAAGAGACATGGAGAAGAACAACAGAAAGGATGCTGAGCAATAGAGAGCTCACTTGGTCAAAGAGCAGAAAAAAAGGCAAAGGACAGGCATTTGTGGAAAACCCTTGTGGAAGCCCCATGTGTCCTGGGCACTTAAGGTTCAGAGAGAGAGATCTTTGCTACACATAAATCCATAAAAAAGTAAAAAAAACAATATGTTTCCGGGGCGGGTGAATGGATTAATTGGATTTGCAAACGGAGTCAAAGAATGAGTTAAGTTCATGACCTGAGGTATCACTGTATATGAAATTTATGTGATCAAATTCCCAGAATTCTCCTCTATTATTTCAGTTTTTCTTACTTGAATTTAGTACATTTGAGTAGTGAAGTGGTTAGTGTGCTCAACTCTTATGGTGAAGTCAGTGGTCCATGTCCAGTCAGAGATGCCCTAGTTACCCAACTGTTGAAATAGGTACCTGGCTCATTCTTGAGCTGGGGAAAGAGGCGACCAGGCATAGCACTGACCACACAACCCTCTAGTGAGCCAACTAGAGGAAAAAAAGGAAAATATAGGCACCAAAACCATATCCCCTATGTGCCTCAATGGCATAGTAAGAATGTATTTGCTTGAATTTACTGCTTTAACTCATTAGCAAGAGTTCAAGACAAAGATATAGAAAACACAGCAAGGGGACAATTAGTCCACTTCCCTCAAGTCTGTAATTAATTTCTAGTCCATTTCCTTAAGTCTGTAATTAATTTATGGTCCATTTCCTTAAGTCTGTAATTAATTCTGGATCATTCCCCTGAGTCTGCATATAGTTCTCTGAATTATTATTTGGATGTGTTATATGTGATCTCTGTTTCTTATTTTCAACCCTAAATGTGACCAGCCCTGTTTACCAAGGAATATAATGGTCTTTGTATAGTGATAAAAGTAAATATAAATTACTCACTTTACTAGCCAGATAAATGGCTTGATTTGCTTCATAAGTAATCAACACTTTATTTGTCTGTGCAATACTGGACAGTGCCCGCTCTACTTCATTTTGGTTGTACTCTAGCACCTGGAAGACAGTACACTTGACTAGAACTATATCATTCATGAGAATTGGAGATGTACAGCTCATAATGAACTGTATTCACATGAAAATACAATGGGTTGAAGACCACCACCACATCCCATCCCAACAGACAGTAAACCTAGCTGTAAACACGAGTACCTGACACACTGATGTTATGGAAACTGCCTCTTTACAAATGTCTAAATGTTTGCCAGCATATCAAGGCATGCCATAAACACAGTCAGTACATTAAAGGGTAAACAGATGTTTCCATCAGCACTGTTGCCCAGGATGAAAAGAGTACATAAATGCACTCAAAACACACACACACACACACACACATATCATCATCATTGCCTTTCACTCCCTTGAGACCATAGGCCATGGATAAAGGTTCTCCAGTCATCCCTGTTCTTGGAATTATTCTCTGCTACCTTCCATGTGTATCCTTTGTCTCTGAGCACTGTCATAAATTCTCTTCTCCAAGTAAGTAGGCCTTCCTCATGAGGATTCCACGTCAGTGCCTGTCTTGCTATGCTGGTGTTGAGTTTCCTCAGAGTGTGGCCAATCCTAGATATAATTTGTAGGTATATATATATATATACTAAAATCTGGTGCACAGTACATAAACAAAGCCAGCCCTGTCAACTACTGATAAAACAATGAGATGATCCATAATTAAGTTGTGCAAATAAACATAGCTGCTCTCACAAGAGTTGTTTACTTTACAGCACACATTCACCAAAAGACAAAATTGCAAGGGATAGTTAAACAAAAGGCACTGAGTCCATTTACTTATACATTATGCAGAATTCACATGAGGTTTTCAAAGAGTCTATCAACCTAACTTTCTCATACCTCCACACATGGGTTAGTTTTTCCTGCACATGACCCAGTATTGGATGTTCCCAGGTGGTCAGCCAAAGTTACATTTGTTTCGCTATCAGAAGGTTGAGCACTGAGCCTTGCGGTTTTGTCTATAATGTATAGACTATAAAAACAATGAATGACAAGTTAATTTCATAATTATTTCACTCACATATTTTGCTCAGTATTTAAAATTGTAAAATGAATACTAATTAATCTTGTTAATTAAACAATGAAGAATGCCAAACTTGTCTGTTTATTTTGTTATTCTAATCACTTGCCTTGGGTTGGAGCAAAGATGACAGTGCTAGTAAGACAGTAAGCTTTTCTAAGCCAACAAACCAAAGGTTATCCCTCCTTTCTGTTGGAGTTTCTAGTAACAGGTTCAAGACTGGCTTATGGAGCTGGACTCACCAAGGCCCTCATGATAGTGGAGTCTTCCAATAAACTTTGCTTTTTTGGGTCCACTCCAGATCTTCAATCAGTATGAAATAATGTCTGTGCTTCACCACCATCTCTACATTAGCTGTCAAGAACATTTTGCCTGCAGTTCAGGGAGACTGAACAGCAACTTGGTGACCTTTACCTACATCGACTTACAATGTCTCACACAGACGAGTGTTCATGTGGCAATGGAGTCCAGACTCCAGAACACATCCTTCAAGATTGCCCAAACCATGCAGATCTGGGGGCATGAGACATGGCCAGAGGACACAAGCTTGGGGCAAAAGCTTTGGGGGTCCTATCAGGATCTGGAGAGGACTGTGGGCTTTACCACGTCAACAGGGATCAAGATCTGATGTGACCAACAACCTCAAACACAGAAGAAGAAGGTGACTTTTAAACTCACTCTTGTTAAAAACTTGGCTTATCATTATTTTTTTTAAAAGCACTGGCTTTTCAAAACACAGTCTTCCTGCAGTCTTTGGCTCATTTCAGTGTATGCTACAGAAAACTTGATAATACACAGAGTGCATTAAAAAATTATGAATACAACATCTGTAAGTAATTTGCAAATTAAACTGACAAATACAGTTTACAGACATGTATGTTGGACATGGCTATTGCCCAATGGCTATGAAGTTCTGTTCCCTTCATGCTCTGCTAGCCTTGTAAATAATGTAATACAGTGCCTCATCCTGTAGCAGAAATTATATTTCTGGAGGCCATTTTACACACCAAATGTGTGTCAGGCAACCATTTGTGCAGCAGGGTTGACTGAAGAGTGGGTTGACTGGAGGCTGGCTTGACTGAAAATTGGATTGATTGGACACTTGGTTGGCTGGAGAGTGCTGACCATGGGTTTTTAATCTGTAGCCTTTGGAATAGAAGATCACCCGCTAAAGATAAACCATTTGTCTACTTATGATTTACGTCAAACAAGTACTGCATACAGCCATGGCCACAAAACTTGTACTTTCATTACAAAATCTGTAATATATTAATTTTGTCTATAAAGATAAAAAGGATACTTTCTATTCATGAAAGTGATAAAATCACCTGGTCTTATTCTGCTCCACTATAGCATAAGACAAGAAAAATGGGTTGTAGCTGATGTCTGAACCTCTCAGGTTGAAAAGCCCTGCATGAAACAGTGAACAATTAACCTCAAATGGTCATTTTTGTTTTTCCCTCCATAAACTTGTGCATAATTTAATAAGCAATCAAGTTTGTAAGTCCCATATAAAACAATAAAAAAACAACTGAAGAGCTTAGAACAAATAATAAACAGGGCAACAGATAAAGTGAAAATGCCTTGTATAAAACAATAAATAAAGTTTAAGGGCCATATACTATTATTGCTGATAAGGAATCTCACTACAGTCATAAACTAGCTGTTGACAATAGGTATAAGGAGCATGTAATCATGAAATTATTTATAACAGAGAACAAGATATTATAGTTTTCCTATTTCCTGGCATAAACCTAAGATGCAGACTTTGTCATAATAAAGAATTATCTAATCTCTTTCTTTTTTGATCAAGTTGAAACATCTCAACAGTTCATTACCAAAAGTATCACATGAAGACCATGGCCATTTTTTTTTGTTTGTTCATCATAACATGATATCTTAACCCCTTATTTGAAAGAGTCATGTATATAGAACATAATTAAACAGAAAACACGCTAAAACTCTTGCAAAAGTGTTTTATTTGAACTCCATTAAAATTATTTTTGACTAACACTTCCAAAAAATAATATAATTTAAACTGAAGTCGAATTTCCCATTGAGTAGGCTGTGTATGGAGGACAATATCAGGTTGGATGACAACAATCACATCAAGAAGATGATCAGATTGGGGGAGGAGAAAGGAAGAGGATGTTTTTTCTTAACACAGTGGTTTAGCGTGCATTATCCACAACCAGTGTATGACTGGCTCCATCAGAAGGCACACACTTCAGTTGGTGTTGAACGGAAGATGGAGTACATATGGGAAAGCCCGGAGTGCAAGGATGAAAGTCTCTAATTACAGATTACAGAAGTCAAATTTCTTTGAAAAGAAAATTTAGAAAACTAATGCTCTATCTGTTAAAAAAAAAAAGCAACATTTTTTCCCAAACTATAATCAGATGAAACTACATATGAGTTTAGTTGCTCATATTAGGAGAGAAATAAGATAGTTAAAGAAAATAATTTTGTAATATATTCTCATTGTTAAATCAGTTAATAACAAAACTTACAAGCAATCTCATCCAATGCTGTAACAGCAAATGCAAATGCACCTTTGCTGGTTAGATTTTTTCTCAAGTTTTCAATTTTCTCTTGCCAGCTGACACCTTTTCATGCAAAGAAATAAACTGGTCATCATTTAGTTGTTTTTTTTTCATTCATCTGTGTGTTAATGACTTAATGTGTCTTCTGTTCATTACTTCAAAAGTCATCAATTCTTGTACTATTTTTCATTCAATTATCATCTGACAATTTCTGTTATATTGATTTGAACCTAAAACAAACACACATAAAAAAATATACAAAATCAAGCTTCATGTTAGTGTACAGATATACATTGAGTTATGGCATAAGTCTGGGACCTAAGGTGATTAAGTTCAGGGTATGCCTTTACTCCAGAGCATGCTGAGCTACAGACAAGAGGGAAAAAAGTGAAGGACGGGCGTTTGTGGAAAACCCTTGCAGAAGCTCCATATGCCTTGGGCACTTAAGGTTCAGAGAGAGTGATGCCTTTACTATGAACCAATTTTAACAAAAAACATAATTCCCAGATATACTTGAATATATACACTCTGAAGTATACATATCATCAACACTGGCTGTTGACTGGACAATGTGACTGCACTGACACATTAAATACAAATGGCTCTCTTCATCTTAGAAGATAGTTTTGAAGCATGTGGATGTCAGATGTTCATGATAGTTCTTCTTCTTCTTCTTCTTCATTCGCTTCTACCAGCAAAAACCGCACTGTGATCCTACTGAATTCACGCCTGTGGTCCTCGTTAGGTCCCGTGGTCCCCTGTGTGGTCCCCGAAAAGACCACACGAGATCCACGAGAGGACCACAAGGGGTTCAGAGTATCACAGGGCTTTAGCCTGTATTCTTGGTGGGTCTCGGAAGCGGGATTGCGTGACACCGTGATTTTCATTGCACCAGTTTAATCTAGGGTTGGACTTTCTCACCGGAAGACCTCGACGTGTTTAGGATATCAGTGCATCCCCGCTGGGTGAGAGGCGGTAGCCCACTCAGGCCAGAGTTGGACTTTCTCACCGGAAAACCTCGACGTGTTTTGAGATACCCGTGTATCACCGCCGGGTGAGAGGTGGTTGCCCATCCAGTCCAGAGTTGGACTTTCTCACCGGAAAACCTCAGCGTGATTAGGATACACAAACATCCCCGCTGGGTGAGAGGTGGTTGCCTATCTAGACTGCCCTGGTCCAGTGTTTCCGACTTCAGCATTTTGCGGTCGTGGCCGCTACCCTTCCTAGTTGTGACCAGGATGGAGCTTTTGTCCAGGAGGACGAATCCTCGCCACTAGTGACTTTTACCCCTGGGTTGAGCCAGTTTAGGCATTATCCCAGTATGGACGTGTTTGGGACGAGACCGACCTCTAGAGCAGAGGTACTGTGACATGCATAGCCTTCAAGATTCACCCCTGGTATGAGCCGGTTTAGGCAAAATTCACCAGTATGGGTGTATATCAGGCGTTACCGACCTCTAGAGCGGAGGTGGCATGACATGTCTAGCCATCAAGTTCCACCCCTGGTGTGTGCCGGTTTAGGCATATTTCACTAGTGTAGGTGTATTTCGGATGTGGCCGGCCTCTTGAGCAGAGGTGCCGTGGTATAGCCCTCATAGCGATACTACTGGACATACCGGTTAAACTTCACTTTCCACCACCTTTTCCCATCAACGCCGCACAGCAACCTTCATTTCTTTTCCGCATTTCTTCCTTGTCAGGGAGGAGCTTCACTCCACGCGTGGTATTTGAAGAGTCTCGCCAGCAGTGTCTTAACCTCTGGGACAAGCCGGTTCATGCATTTCACCCGATATGACTGCACTCAGGACATGGCCGACCTCCAGACCAGAGGTGCCGTGATTTGACTGTTTGCTTCGCTTTATCCTTTCTACCACCTTTTCCACAGTGATGTTGTGCGGCAACCTCATTTCCAAATTTCTTCATTGGCCAGGAGGAGCACCGCTCCATGCACGGCAGCTGAAAATCTCGCCAACAGTGGTTCATGATAGTTAATGATCTTCATTTTGCCATGAAATTTGTATCATAGTTGATTCTAATAATATTTAGTTAGCACAACTGGCTGCAGAATCAACAAAATTTGTGCTGTACTTGTGTCTTCTGTTTCAAAGTTTCATTTCCTCCTCAAATGATGTGATGCCACTACAAAGAGTCACTTTCCATGTGGCACAGTCTTCAATCAGACCTTACCAGTTCTTGTGGATAATGAAAAATATCATTCATGCATGTCTTATAGATTACCTCTAAGCAACAATGGAGCATCTGAATGTTTACAATTTAAAATGTGTTCAGAATGTTTCTCCACATTTGTATTCTATGACACAACACTTGCATGGCAGATGAAACAAGTAACTTTGTCTATAAAGATAAGAAGAATGCTTTCTATTCATGAAACTGACAAAATCTTTCACATACTCATATGTATATGCATTAGATGCATACTTGAAAAAAAAATGCACTCAAATCAAAGCAGGGAAAGCACAACTGATCGATAATTACTTAGTATGAATCATACATGATATTCCTGTTACAAAAAAGCAATTAATTTTTACATCAATGAACCTTTCACACCAATTCATTCTTTTATTCACTCATTAGATGCTCTGCTGACAGGCGCTGGTGACCATGCTTCTCCTTCATCATCACCAGCATCTGCCCCAGGCCTACATCATGTGAAAAATCTACAGTTAATTTGTCCCAGCAGTCATTTCTCACCAGCAAATGTCAGACTAAGAGCATTTATGTCTTTCTTTGGCTGTTCTGTCTGATTACTTCCCCATGCCGAATCTACTGGGTTGCCCTCTACAGGCTGAAGTTCAAGTTTTTTTGACAACTGCTGCAACTGTTCACTCAGTGTCCTGAAAGATGCTTTATAAAAGAAAGTTAAGATTAAGACCATTACTTGTATTACTTCACTAAAAAAAAAAAAAAGTTAAAATTAGGACCACCACTTCAGAAAATAAATTTAAGAATAAGATCACTTTTCAAATGAAAGTTAACATTAAGACCTCCACTTGACAAATGAAAATTAATATTCACACCTTCACTACATGAAGAAAGTTAAGATTAAGACCATTATTTCACGGAAGATAGTTAATACCGTCAAGATTTACATTTAGTCAAGACAGTCATTTTTATAACAATATTAATTATTATAAATTAAATAAGAAACTTAGTAAAAAAATAAACTAGATCACCTGAAAACAAAAAAAGAGAAATAATACTCACATGATTCTGATAGAAAAACTGCTTAACAGTCATATAATTCTGACAGAAACATTGCCTTACAACCACAAAAGTGTGATGAAAGTGGTATACTACAAGTGAAGAATTCTAACATGGACAAATGCTCTGTAACACTTTGTTTTAATGTAAACAGAAGGATGACACAGTTATATAGGAAAGTAGATTTTAACTGCTCAAGACCTTGTCTTACTTCACCATTTTGCTTTCGGTATGTGGCTGATGTTATCCTCCAGCCTGGCTTATTATCCCAAGGTGGTGGATTCCACAAAGATGTTTTGTTTTTTCATCCGCTCTGCTTCTTCTGCCAAGCAACAGTAGCCTAAATCTGTTTTCAACAAGATGCCTGTGCTTCATTTATCACCATGGCATCAGCTGCCAGGAACAAACAATAGTTTCAGCAAGATCTGAACAAACACTGCTTTTACATGAGATAACTAAAACTTGGTAGCACAGTTGATTGTACTCACTGTGGGTAATAAGAGTTCTGTCGACACCAACATAACCACCATTGGATAAGTTTTCACTGTTTAGCCATTGAACTATGGTGGGTGTATTAGTCAAACCTGAATCCAGATGAATTGCAACATTTAATATGGACACTAATCTTGTAAATTTTAGAATGAATCATTTCATCTTTGAAATGAATCATTTCATCTTTGAAGACTACTGAAACAAGTGAATGTTTGCTGTTATTAGAAGTATCTATGATTATTATGCTGAACACCCCTGCTGCAAAAAGAATGATTCTGTTAAAAATTTGTTTACTACAATAACTAGCCACATATTCCAACTCATATAATTTCTAGAAGATAATCTCATAACCAACATAGTATAAACTGACAAAACATAGAAAGCATTACATTTTAATACCTCTAGACTTGTTAAGGATAAGGGGAAACAAATCACAATTTATGAAACTCTTATATGCTGAGAGTTAACAATCGTTAAATGCCTTTTGAGGCATTTAAAAAAATCTCATAGATATAAGTGCTTTATATTCATTAAACTCCTAATATTCTTTGGTTATGACTCCCAATGGTCTGCTTAATCTGTTGTTTTAACCACACTTTAAACAAAACTGACAAATTTTGTGGCAGAAAATCCAGTTCATGCACAACCTATAGAAACTTGGTGTAAGCATAAGTGTATAATGTACTGATGTGAATTCTTTCACCACAGGATTTTATTATAAATTATGTTACTTTCTGTAGGAATATCCTACACTTCACTAAACTATAAAAGATAAGGTAAAAAAAAAAAGGTAATGGTAACCCTGTCATGCCTTAAAGGCACACAGGGATATGGTGTTAGTGCCCATATTTTCCTTGACCTGTCAGCACACTAGAGGGTGATGTGGTCAACATCATGCCTGGTCACTTTTCCTTCCACAACTCAAGATGAAGTCGGGTAGCTATTTCTGCAGCTGGGTGAATGGGGCATCTCAGGTCAGGTTCAAACTCCCCTACCTTCGCAATTACTAGTGCTCTAACCACTTCATCACAATATGTGGCCATATCAATCTCCTTCTTCTTCAGCTTTCAGTTTCATTTGCTGAGTTTTCTAAACTGGGAACTGGGTTGCCTCCATGAATCCTGCTGTCATCAGGAGGTCTTCATAGAAACGGAAGTGTTTTTCCTCCATGCTTCTCTCTCAAGGCCATACCTGGGCTCCAAGGTCTCTGTATATGGTGCATATATCAATAATAAGCCTTTTTCCACCAATCAGAATTATGAGTAATTTACAACTTTATCCACAATACTGACTCTTATATTCTCATACCAAATTAGTCTTGAAAGTGATGCACTTTCAAATTTCACATGGTCTGTGGCCAACATTGTTAAGAGATGCCAAATTAGTAGGCTTAGAATAATACAGGGATAAGGCAGATGAGTGATCAGAAAAAGGAGATGGACATATATTGGTCACATGATGAGAAGAAACAGAGAATACCAAAACAAGCTATCAAGGGGAACACAACAGGCCAAAGAAAAAGAGGTTGACTACCTGAAACTCTAAAGAGGACACTATTAAGAGAGGCCAAATTAGTAGGCATAAAATCCCTTGATGAAGTTGAAAAGCTTGCCGAAAACAGGAAAACCTGGCAAACTACCATGAGAGCCTAAGTGACGTTTAACGGCACAGGGAAGATGTAAGATGAAATAATGCCCTTTTGTCCTTGTTTCCAATAAAGCAGTTCAGTACCACTGATCTTCATTGCTCTTTGAATTCATTTCAGCTTTATTATTTCAACTCTTGGAAACAATCCACAACTCTTGTTGACTGATTTATCTAACAAAACTGCAATATTTAGCTCTCTGTAATGGTATATGACACAATACTTTATTGGGAAGAACTCTCAGACCAAATTACAAGCTGGAATAGTAGTTATAATAAACAAGTCAGGTGATGTATGTGAGATGTGACAAATGAGGACAATAGAGACAGACCTTAGACTGGTCAGTTTACAAAGTGGTATGAATTCTCTTCATTTGTGTTAGTAGTTCTGTTATAGAGAAGTGTACAAAGTGTAGGTCTAGCTATTTCACTATAAAACCAAGTTGGTCACTTGAAAAACTGTGGATTCAGATTTCTAGTCATTTTTTAAATTGTTGATCTTCTGACTATTCATTAACCTTGAAAAGAAAACATTGGCTTGAAAAGTCAAGTTACAGTGAAATGTATCAACTGATGCAAACCTGGAGATTTACTGTCACTATATATTACAAGGATTATGTGCTAAAACAAATACAAGTCATGCTACCAAAACCAGCAATGTAACTGGGGTGACATGCTAGATCTCTTAAATGCATACCATTCTTCTATCATGAGGTTTTTTTGTGTTTTTTTTTAAAGAGATACACAAGATGGATCAGGCCCAATGACATAGTATGTACTAGGTCTGACAATTAAGTAATGAGACTGATTTTATTATGACCAAGACAAAAATGCCATCTATCTATTCTATGGAATCCAAAGAGGCAACCATCATCTACGATCTGGTAACTTTTCATCACCATCCGATAAGCAGACAACAAACAAGCCGCCATTTTGTTGATCTAGTTAGAGGAGCACTGTCACGTAATCAGCGTGGAGCAAAAGGTTAACATGAAATTCTGTTTAAAACTCAGGAAAAGTGCCATTGAGACAGCTGAATTGATGTGACAAGTTTGTGGGGATAATTGTTTATCTTGTGCACAGATATTCAGGTGGTATTCACAATTCAAAGGTGGTGTGGAAATGATTACAAAATGCAACAAGATATGGACACCCAATTTCTGTTTGTAATGAGGAACTCATTGCAAATTTCAGAGAACGGATTCAAAAAGATCACTGTTTGACTGTGATGATGATGGCAGATGAGTTTGGTGTTAACCAAGAGACCATTCATAAAATTTTAGTGGAAGATTTGGGCAAGAAAAAGGTCACTTGACGGTGTGTATCATATGCGTTCTCGATGACCAAAAACATCAGCACGTTGAATACGCAAAAGACATCATCAAAAAGTGTTGCAGAAATAAACATCTCTTAAATTTGATTGTTGCAGAGGGTGAAACATTAATTTTCTGCTATGATACCATAACTAAACGCCATAGTGCTCAGTGGAAGTCATCATCTTCACCAAAAGGCAAAAAATTTCATATTCAAAAATCGAAAGTGAAGACAATGCTGGTGTGCTTCTATGACAGCAAAGGAGTTAATCACAAAGAATTTATTCCATAGGGACAGACTGTCAATGCCAAAGTTTATTTAAGTATTTTGAAGCACCTGTTGAAAAGGATTCTCCTAGTCTGATCCAAGTATTCAACACCTGGCAGTTTTCTTCTTCTTCATGATAATGCACCAACTCACCTGGCGGTAGTTGTACAGGAATTTTTGGCCCAAAAACAAGTGTGTGTTCTCAACCATCCACCCTATTCCCAGATTTGTCTCCCTGCGATTATTTTCTGTTCCCAAAATTAAAGTTACCATTGAAAGGACGCTTCTTTGATGATACTGATGACATCACAAGGGCCATAACATCGAGTTTAAGGGCCATACCAACAGAAGGTCATTCCAGTGTTTGTTAGATCGTGCCACTTGCTGTATCAATGCACAAGGGGCTTGCTTTGAATAAAAAGTAGGTTATATCTTCAACTGTTGTTTATTTCATTTTTTATGGATTTAGTCTCATTACTTAATTGTCAGACCTTGTATACGATGATAAAGTTATCTGATTATCTTAGGTTAAATGGTATAATAATAGCAAAATCAGCAAAGACTGAAAATAACATTAAATGAAAATCAAGCATAGATTACCAGATTTCATAAGAATCCAATTACAGTCCAGTGTTTCTTCTGCTTCCAGATGATACCTGCCATCTGTCCAGAGGGCAGCACTAGTCTGAGTTATGACAGCTGTGCCTGTGTTGGATAAAGAGGTTAAACTATTCACCTTAGTACACCTAGTCATAATATTTTTTTAAAAATGTTAACACTATGGTATACATCTGATCCAGCAACATAAAAATAAAAAATAATAATAATAATAATACAGACACCCTTACACTGCAGCACCACACAAACAGATTCTTCATGGCCCTTAAGTATGCCATATGCAGTTCTGTTTGCAATCACTGGTGTTCAAAAAGAGAAGGACAATATGATCACTAATACCACATCACCCTGTATTACTCAGTAGCATAAAACATAGCAGACTCTTCAACCTTTGAGGTTTACTAAGAGCAACAATGCAATACTTCAGCTTTAAAGAATAATTATTATTTTACTGCACAGTTTTGAGGAAAGAACTGTCATCTATCCAGCCTAATGTTAATATGAATATTTCTTTACTTCTTGCTCTTGTACTTCCATTATTTTACTTTCTCCATTCTTAATGTGTGGTATCTGACTTAAATTTCCTCTCTTTTCCTTGTTTTGTTGTTTGACTAGGTGTAAACTCAAAATTTGTAAATAATTTTTGTTTCTGTCACATTTTACTTTCCAAAGTTACTTTCCCCAGAAGTGGCTGTATATATATATATATATATATATATATATATATATATATATATATACACACACTATATTACATTATTTCATTACTGATATCACATAATATGTCTGTGTCTTATAAGTGATAAAAGAAATGACAGTGAGCATTTTCTTGTAAACATACCTGCTGAGCCTTCAAACCCTGAGATAAATGCGCGTCTCTGGTCATGCTCTGTTGGGTACTCACTCTATGAAACAGAAACAAGACAGAGTAAAACTACATTTCTGCTGCTTTCATTATTTTGAAGGAATTAAGAATGACTTTAAATTCTTTCTCACACATTAAAAAAAAAAAAACAACTATCAAATAAAGCAAAGGGAGAATTAGATATAGCAGCTGAAACTGACTGCTCTTGATCTTTATTTATGAATCAAATTCTGTAAAAATTCTGCTCACCATTCACAAGGTCATGTCATGCAAAAGCTCTGAAGTGAATTGATCATGAATGCAGAAACTTTAATTATTCTAAAAACACTGTAATTTGACCATACACAGAAAGACCATGCAATAAATAAATAAATAGTTTCACATTTATCTAACATCAAGTTGTAGATGCTGTGGTATTCTAATACATCAAGTTTTAGATGCTGTGGTATCCTAATGCATCACGTTTTAGATGCTGTGGTATCCTAATGAATCAAGTTTTAGATGCTGTGGTATCCTAATACATTACGTTTTAGATGCTGTGGTATCCTAGTACATCAAGTCTTAGATGCTGTGGTATCCTAATACTTAAGTTTTAGATGCTGTGATATCCTAATACATCAAGATGTGGTATCTTAATACATCACATTTTAGATGCTGTGATATCCTAATACATCAAGTTGTAGATGCTGTGATATCCCAATACATTAAATTGTAGATGCTGTGGTATCCTAATACATCACGTTTTAGATGCTGTGGTATCCTAACACATCAAATTTTAGATGTTGTGGTTGTCAGCCGCGCACAGCTGCCCAGAGCGGGCTGCTGTTGCACAGGCCGACCGTTCTTTTGGCGAAAAAGCGCTCTCGAGTTCCATGCGCGGGGAGAAAGGTTTTCGCTCTCTTCCCGGAAGGTGAGAGTTAAGGTGGTTCGATGCAGAAGCGAGTGGTTTGTCCGTCGAGCGAAGCCTATAAACGGCTTACCAGCCAGGTTCGTGCTAACGCGTCGGTGGTGTACTACGGTGTTGTCGACCGATGGTCTCGAAATTGGCCCATCTCTCGCAGAGTATCGGGTCTGCAGTATGTGATGTGCGTTGGTTGTCGGTGGCGCGCATTTTTCTCGTTCGTTAAAGCAGAGAGAGCCGGCCGCCGCCGCAGCCGGTGGTTAAAGGAAATAAAACTCCGCCGGGGTCGAAAGGGATCCGCTCTGAGCAGAGCGCTGTCTCCCTTGCCCGCGTTGGTCTGTGACTAAGGTTCGGTGAAGAAAGCTATCTGGTTGATCCTGCCAGTAGTCATATGCTTGTCTCAAAAATTAAGCCATGCATATCTAAGTTCACACTGTCTCACGGTGAAGCCGCGAATGGTTCATTAAATCAGTCGAGGTTCCTTAGATGGCACGATCCTATTTGGAAAATTGTGGCAACTCTAGAGCTAATACATGCTTACCAAGCACAGACCCTCATGGAAAGAGCGCTTTTATTTGTTCAAAACCGGCTTAACCTAGGGGTGAAACTTGATGGCTACGCATATCACGGTTCCTCCGCTCTAGAGGCCGATCACGTCCTATATACACCCATACTTGGATAATACGCCTAAATCGGGTTAATCTAGGGGTGAAACTTACTAGTGGCGAGGATTCGTCCTCCTCGACAAAAGCTCCGTCCTGGTCACCACCAGGAAGGGTAGCGGACACAACCACAAAATGTTGAAGTCGGAGACACTGAACCAGTGCAAGCTAGATAGGCAACCACCACTCACCCGACGGGGATATGTTCATATCCAAATCACGTTGAGGTTTTCCGGTGAGAAAGTCCAACGCTGGACTGGATGGGCAACCACCTCTCACCCGGCGCAGATAAAATGATATCCAAAACACGTCGAGGTTTTCCGGTGAGGATGTCCACCTCTAGACTAAAATGGTGCAACGAAAATTACAGTGTCACGCAATGCCGCTTCTGTGACCCACCGAGAATATAGGCCCAAGCCCCACGATGCTCTGAGCCTCCATTCTAAATGAGACTATCGCGAGAACCACAGGAGTAAATTCAGTGGGGTCACAGGGCCATCTTGATGGTAGAAGCGAACGAAGAAGAAGAAAAGGAAAAAGAAGAAGAAGAAGAAGCTGTGCTATTCTAATATATCAAGTTTTAGATGATTTTGTATCCTAATACATCAAGTTTTAGATGCTGTGGTATTCTAATACACAAAGTTTTAGATGCTGTGGTATTCTAATACATCAAGTTTTAGATGCTGCGGTATTCTAATACATCAAGTTTTAGATGCTGTGGTATCCTAATACATCAAGTTTTAGATGATTTTGTATTCTAATACATCAAGAATTACACAATGAAGTTTTCACAAGGAACAGAAGTCAAACTAAACCTCATTTCTGCCTTTAAATCAGGCCTGAAATAAATCAGTCAGGACAATTTGGTTTATAAACCATAGTCTGAACAAACACAACAACATCAGGCTACAGCGCTAGCCACTTCACTACCCTGGTGACCATTTATTCACCGGTTATTTTGCATCCACTGAAATACCTTTTCCTATAAAACTTTGACATTTGAAGAAGCAATGCTCAATAAGCAGGCTAAGTGAAAACTCAACAAAGTCAATAACTTACATTGTGAGCATCTTGGCTGTAAACAATAAATGCTTCAATACTCCTATTGTTGAACTTCAGATCGGCCAGAGCTCTCCTAAATGCTATCAGACGTTCTGTAGTGTTCACTCGCGTTGACGGGGCTACCTAATACACAACAAAGATATATGTCAGACTTTTTTTTTTCTCAAAACATGTTATTTTTTATGCTTTTTTCTTTCACAGAACAAATCTGATCAAAACTGGCATCTAGATTTATATTTCTGTCAGCTGTTGAAGTCTCAAACTTCTACTCATCACTGAAGATTCCCTTGTCAGCACATTCCAATGTGGTATCTCAATAAATATTTTCTTATATTCATCCACAGCGCTGGATTTAGTCTTGGTAAGGCTATAGCCGGCTAGCGTAGTGGTTAGAGCACTCGTCTAGCAACCAAATGGTCGAAGGTTCGAATCCCTAGCTGAGCAGGATTTTTTTTTTTCCGACCAATACGGCCCCGAGGTCGACCCAGCCTCGCAAAATGGGTACCAGAGAAAATCTGGGAAGTAAAGGCAGCGAGGAAAGGAACTGGTCACCCTACCTCACACGCTGATGACCCAGCATAATGAGGCCTCTAACGCTTCACCCCCTACGGCATAATTGCTATGGGACTATCTTTACTTTTTTAAGGCTATAGCTTAGGGCCCCTTTGTTAAAAATTTACGCCTGAAAGCCCTGTTGATTGCGAGGACCTAAGCCTACCTTGTTCAGCTTATGCCTAAGTCTGGCGCTGATTACAGGGTACATTTTTCGCTTTGTAAAACAAGGCCATGACTTAGTACTTAATGTACATGACTGTAGTGCATTTCTGATATGTATTGATTACAAGTTGCTTTTGTTTGTTTGTTTGTTTTTGTTTTAAAGTTTATTTACGTTCAATAAAAACACCCAAAATTTAAATCTGACAACAAAGATGACATGAAATGACTGTTGATGAAACGAAATAATGAAGTGGTGAGATCTTACAAAGCATGGGATAGTAATTAAAGGAATTTATCCATGGGTAAAACAAAAAACATTTTTTGGAACAAAACAGGGCCGAAAAAAATGACTAACAGTGTTTCTCTAAAAATCTATTTTTATACTCAACAAATAATTTCACGTTGAGGTGACAGTCATCATCATCATCATGTGCCGTACCGACTGGCGTTGGCTATTATGCTTCTCCAGAGTACGCGATACTTCATGCAGGCCATCAGCTCAGTTGGTGACCTCCTCTCACATCATCCCGTCAGACTGTCCAGTATCATTTCTCTTGGTCTTCCTCTTGATCTTCTTCCTTCTATTTTTCCTGTTGTTATAATATTTTCAATGCCCCCTCTTCTCATTGCATGTCCCATGAAAGTACATTGTCTCTCTCTTATCTTTTTGACAAGGTTTTTTGTCTCTCCAGCTCTTCTCATACATTCTTCATTAGTTATTTTTGCTGTCCAGGGGATTCGCAACATTCTTCTAATAAACCATATTTCTGCTGCTTCCAATGATTTTTGTGCAGACTTGCCTATTGTCCATGATTCACTTCCATATAACAAGATAGGTTCAATATAGCATTTTAGGACTCGTTTTCTAACATTCATTGATAAGGATGTGTTGGTTAATATGTTTCTCATTCTCTGAAATGTAGTCTTTGCTTGGCCTATTCTGTTCCTAATTTCTGTTCTGCATTTCCCATCTGAAGTTATTACTGCTCCAAGGTATTTGAATTTCTGCACCTGCTTTAGAATAGTTCTGTTTAATTTAATACTGCATGCTGGTGGATTCTGTTTCTTAGATATAACCATAGTCTCTGTCTTTTTGATGTTCAAAGTAAGGCCTTTATGTTCACTTTCTTTGGCGACTTTATCCAAGAGATTTTGCAGGTCTTGTTGGTTCTCAGCTATCAGTACTGTGTCGTCAGCACAAAGAAGGTTGTTAATATTGTATCCTCCAATTTTTATGCCTGGTTCTGTGTTGATTGTTCTTAGAATATTCTCGCTATACAGAGAAAAAAGGTCTGGAGATAGTACACATCCTTGTCGCACCCCTTGTTTTATAGGTTGATATTTTCCAATTCTATTTTCAACTCGAACTGCTGCTTCTTGCTGCCAGTATAGATGTTTTACAATCCTCAGGTCTTTGCCGTCTATATTGATGTCTTCAAGCATTTTAATAATTTCATTATGTTTCACCTTGTCAAATGCCTTGGTGTAATCAATGAAGCATAAGTAGAGATCTTTCTGTACTTCTAAAGCTCTTTCTCTTAGTGTTCGTAAAGTATAAATGGCATTGTGTGTTCCCTTTCCTTCAACAAATCCAAACTGTTCATCTGCTATTTCCATTGTTATCTTTTTCCTTGTTCTTCTCATAATTATTCTCAGAAGTAGCTTCGTTATGTGACATGAGAGGCTGATAGTCCGGTGGTCATCACATTCCTTTGCTCCTGGTTTCTTTGGTAGTGCTATAAACGTGGATTTAATCAGGTCACTAGGAATATAACCACTGTTGTAAATGCCATTCAGTAACTTGGTTATTATTTTTATTCCTGTCTCCTCTAGTGCCTCTATTTCTTCTATTGTTATATTATCAGGCCCAGTCGCTTTTCCCTTCTTCATGTGTTTGATGGCATCTATGATTTCATCTTGAAGTATTGGTGGTCCCTCACAGTTTTCAGTACCTGGTGTTAATTCTGGTCTTTCTCCTCCATATAGCTCACCGATATACTCTGTCCACAATGTCTTCTTTTCCCATTAACATTTTACCTTCTTTCGATTTCAGGCATTCTGTGGTATATTTTGTTTTCCTGCCTGTGAGTTCATTAATTCGTTTGTGCATGTTTTTGCTGTCTTTAATATGAGAGTCCTCTATCTGTCTGCACTGCTCATTTAACCACACTTCTTTTGCTTCTCTGCATTTGCGTCTTATTTCTTTATTTATCTTGTTATATTTTTTCTCGTTATTTTTACTCCTCCTCCTCTTGTCCATCAGTCCTAAGATGTCGTCTGTCATCCATTTATTTTTAGGGGCTTCTTTTTTTGGTGGTATTATCTCCTTAACAGTTTGGTGGATAGAATCTCTTAACATTTCCCATTGTTCATCTATACTATTTATCTTTGCTGTTGCATTGTATCTATTTGTTATAATAACTTTGTATTGTTCTCTCAGTTCTTGGTCATTTTTAAGAAGTTCTGTATTCAATATGATGTTTCTCACTTTTCTGCTTGCTTTCTTTAGTTTTATTATAACTTTTCCACAGAGTGGATCATGGTCACTATTGCAGTCAGCTCCTGGCATGGTTTTTGTTGTCAGTAACGCATTGCGGAATCGTTTGTTGATTAATATGTAGTCTATCTGGTTAAAAGTCTTTTTGTCTGGACTGCACCACGTTGCCAGTCTTCGAGGATGTTGTTTAAACCAGGTGTTTCCTACAACCATGCTGTGTATTCTTGCCCATTC
Organism: Achatina immaculata; assembly: GCA_009760885.1. Classification (NCBI taxonomy): domain Eukaryota; kingdom Metazoa; phylum Mollusca; class Gastropoda; order Stylommatophora; family Achatinidae; genus Lissachatina; species Lissachatina immaculata. The sequence continues at coordinate 43,865,689 of CM019692.1, forward strand.
AATTAATTTATAACCTCTGTCATTCCTCTCCCCCAGTCCATAGTCACCAACGATGTCTGAAAGGTGACAGTCACATAATCGTATTTGTTCAATATGAAGAAATAGCTCAGGTCATAGATCTATTTTGTATTTGTGATCTTATCACTGCTGTCACCATTGTTCTCAAACTAGGCACACTGACGGACGGTTGTAAGTAGCTGGACTCATCTTACGTCTCTTCCTCATGCACTAAATGACAAGCAACAACCGTATTGATCTCTTCGGGTTACCTGTTTTAATGGTTATCTCCCCTGCCTTAGTCTCATTTGTTCTTTCTTCTGGCTTTTGCTTTCGTCTGTGACTTATAAACTAGGGTGTCCAGCTGGTGGCCCGCAGGACACATTCGGCACACAAGCCCTTTTTTTCAGACCCGTGAGGTTAAGATGAAAACGTTATTTCTTTGATTAAAATTAACATTTCTTTTCTTAAAAACATGTTAAAGAAAACATTCATTCATTCATTTGCATGTCCCATGCGGAACTTTGCCTCCCAAACAGCACTCCTGTAGGCCTCTCGGTTGTGAGCAAGATGGCCTGCTGCTGCTGCGTCCATTTGCAGATCGTCAACGATTTCTTGCAGCCATCTTCGTTTTGGTCTTCCTCTTTTTCTTTTTCCCATTATGTATCTTTCCAATATGGTCTTCTCTAAATTATCATGACGTTTAATGTGTCCAAAATATTTAAGTTTTCTCTCTTTAATCCTCTTTACTAGCCAGCCTTCTTCAATATTAAGTTCTTGTAGTATAGATATATTTGTTCTTTTTTGTGTCCACGATATTTGGAGAACTCTTCTGTAGCATTTACATTCAAAGGCATTTATGAGTTTCTCAGCTGTTTTATTAAGTGTCCACGTCTCACAGGCATATGTTGCAATGGGAAAGATGCATGACTTTAAAAATCTTATTTTTGTAGTTCTGTCTGTTCCTCTCCACAGTATTTGTTTTACTTTCTGAAGAGCAATAGATGTCCTCCTTTTAATTTCCCTCATTGTATCTCTATTATTAGTTAGCAGTGATCCAAGATATTCAAAACTCCACTTCTTCCAATTTTTCCTCATTGATACATATTTCAGCTGCCTTGTTTGTTTTGTCAGTTGTCATCAATTTAGTTTTCTTCGCATTAAGATAGAGGTTCTGCTCTTCGCTGTTCTTACGGACTGACATAATTAGTTTTTCCATTCCTTTTTGTGTTGTGGATAGTAACACTGTGTCATCAGCATATCTAATCTCTGGTATTTCATAACCTCCAATTGTTATGGCATCGTAATATTCTTTGTCTACATCTTCTCTAACATTCTTCATTATATTTTCAGTATACAAGTTAAATAAGTAGGGTGACAATATGCACCCCTGATGGACCTCTTGTTTTATGTCAAACCAAGTTGTTGTTTCACAATTTATTCTTACTACTGTGTTGGTCTAGATACAGCAGTGATGTTAATTGTATCAAATGTGCTGGAAATCCCATTTTTTCCATTATTTCCCAAAGTTTCTGGTGTTGTGCACAATCAAATGCATTTGAGTAGTCTATAAAGGATAAATATAGATTCACATTAAACTCTCTGCATTTCTCTATTATTAATCTTAGATTGAATATATGATCTCTTGATCCTCTAAAGAAAACATACCAATATTTAAAAGACCTGAAAAAAAAACTAATCAATATTTTACTGTCATTTCTCGCCCCCCTCCTCATGTTTATGTAATAACTGTCAAAAACTAATAAATTTAGATGAAACCTGTCACTCAGTTTCCGCATATAGCTGTATCCCTTGAGACCACTGAAGTAGGACACCCCAGTATAAAAGTTTACCTATTATATGCAAACACTACATTGCACGAATTACTGTGACATATTTACTCTCACACTCATTAACGAACTTTGTGAGGATGAAGCAAGACTGTTAGAGTTAAATAAGAAAATAAGAAACCAGTCGCTGAAGCGACCATAGTTTTCGTGTTGATGTAAATGCTAGAAATAGTCACGTATGTTTCAAATATACGAATTACCTTTCACATGAGAATGAGACAGCTGATAAAGAATCTCTTTGCAAGTACTTACATCTTTTGAACCACAGTTGAGCCGGTCATTAAGAGTGGTTGCCCCAGTTAGTGTACTCCGCTCTGAAAAAGATGATCACACATTTGTGCATACATTCAGATTTAGGATTGCCAGATGTCCCGATTTTTTAAGAAAAAATTCACCTCCCAAAAACAAAAAAAATGCATTGGAGATATTTATCTGTCCCGGTTTTTTGTCTAAATTTTGCGTTCGAGCTCTCTCTCCTCCTATGATTTCAGGTTGGTAGAATTGCTGTTTACATTTTAAAACAACAGCTCAGTGGGAACTTAATTTGTTATTCATATCTCCCAGTTGAAATCGATGGAATTCGTGAGTTTTGTGTCATTTCGTTTTTCATTCTTTTGTCTTCATGGGAGGGATGTGATATCTTCTCCGCGTCTTCGCACCAAACGAAAACGAGGATCTGTATGGTAAAACACTTATGGTGCGACATCTTTCCTGTCAACTGTCTTATAGTGTACTTATTTTTGGAGACTACAGTCGCTGCAAAATTTTTCAACTTTGGTGAGGAAAATATGTTTTACCACTATCCGCGTCATAGCCCTGAAAATCGATAATGTGTCGTCTCTTTGAGATTTATGACTAGTGAAAGAAAGAAAATAAGTGCTTTTTCACTATTATCGGCATTCTTTATATATACGCTGTAATTGCTTGAAGTGTTCTCAGAGTGCCGAAGAGAAAGTTTTCCTTTAGAAAAAATATTCACATGGATGGTCTTTTATAAAATGGCCACGAAGCAAAATATAAAATGTGTAAGTGTTGCATTGCCATTGCGTATGACGGAAGAGCGGATATAAAAGACCACGTAGCAAGCGAACAACATAAAACAAACATGTATTCTGCAAGCACTTCTAGAAGACGGGACAGTTGTTTTGTCCCCAAATCTTCTGAACAGGAAAAAACAGTAACAGCGGAGGAATTAACAGTGTGCTGTCACACAATTAAACATCATATGCTGTTCAATTCAATGGATTTTCAAGTTAAACTCTAAAATGTCTAATGATTCCAAAACAGCAACAAAAAAAAAAAAACACACACACACAAATATGGCACTGTGTAAAACAACAGCATTAGTAAAATCAGTTTTAGCTCATGACGCTACCAAACAATTATGTGATGATTTAGCAAATGCCAATTATTTTGGTATTACGATCGACGCTAGTAACCATGGTGCCAAGAAAATGTTCCCATTGATTGTCCAGTACTTTAGTCCTAAAAATAGTATGACTATAAAAGTGCTTAAAGTGGGTTCATTAAAAAGTAAAACTGCTTCTGAAATAAGCAATTACTGTGTTAAAGCATTAGAAGAGGACAATACTGATAAACGTAAATGCATTGCGTTCTGTGGCGATAGTACAAATATAAATTCTGGTGGAGTACGACGAACTGGTGCGAGTAATGTATTCACAAAATTGAAGACGAACTAAATGAAAACCTTCCCGGTGTTGGACGCCCTACCCACATACTTTATAGTGCGGTGAAGGCGGCAGCTGATGTTCTAGTTGTTGAATGTGGAAACTATAATAATTAAACTGTTCACTTATTTCTCAACTTATACCGCAAAGAACCAGGCATAAAAATTGGAGGATACAATATTAGCAACCTTCAGTATGCTGACGACACAGTACTGACAGCTGAGAACCAACAAGACCTGCAAAATCTCTTGGATAAAGTCGCCAAAGAAAGTGAACAGAAAGGCCTTACTTTGAACATCAAAAAGACAGAGGCTATGGTTATATCTAAGAAACAGAATCCACCAATGCAGTATAAACTTAAACGGAACTACTCTAAAGCAGGTGCAGAAATTCAAATACCTTGGAGCAGTAATAACTTCAGATGGGAAATGCAGAACAGAATAGGCCAAGCAAAGACTGCATTTCAGAGAATGAGAAACATATCAACCAACACATCCTTATTAATGAATGTTAGAAAACGAGTTCTAAAATGCTATATTGAACCTATCTTGTTATATGGAAGTGAATCATGGACAATAGGCAGGTCTGCACAAAAATCATTGGAAGCAGCAGAAATGTGGTTTATTAGAAGAATGTTGCGAACCCCCCGGACAGCAAAAATAACTAATGAAGAATGTATGAGAAGAGCTGGAGAGACAAAAAAACCTTGTCAAAAAGATAAGAGAGAGACAATGTACTTTCATAGGACATGCAATTAGAAGAGGGGGCATTGAAAATATTGGAAAAATAGAGGGAAGAAGATCAAGAGGAAGACAAAGAGAAATGATACTGGACAGCCTGACGGGATGGTGTGAGAGGAGATCACCAACTGAGCTGATGGCCTGCATGAAGGATCGTGTACTCTGGAGAAGCATAATAGCCAACGCCAGTCGGTACGGCACCTGATGATGGTGATGATATATCGCACGCCCGGAGCGCCTGAAAGAATTTTGCGAATTTGTTGATGTAGAATATCACAGATTGCTGTCACATACAAAAATAAGGTGGTTATCTTTGCTTCCTGACGTGAAAAGAGTACTGCAACTTTATAAAGAACTATATTCTTTTTTCCTCTCAGAAGAAAAAGCACCAAAAGTCTTGATTACCGTGTCTGAAAATGCCCTAAGCGAGCGTTGACTTTGGTTTGTCCAAATCCAGATGAATGTGTTTAATAGACAAGTACTTAAACTGGAGAAGGCAGGCAGTAGCGTCTTAGAAGTAGGTGTAATTTTAGAGGAAACCCTTACATTGATAAATCAGCAGAAAAAAAAAGAAAAATTTCTTCCTCTAAAAGCGAAATCTATTGTGAAACTAGCAGAGGATGAAGTTGACATATCAGCTGTAGATATAAATAAATATTATGATGAGATGGAAGAGTTTTATGAAACATGTCATGATTATGTACAAAGGTGGATATCACCTTTGAATGAGTTTTCCACCTGTAAGTGGATGCCAATATGCTCCGTACTAGCATGGTTTGAAGTGGAAGAGATTGTAAAGTTTCTGAAAGACAAGGATTGTTTGATCAATTTGCATATTTGAAGCACAGTATTGAAGTCGTGCTCGCAGAGAAGAAGGGCAAAAAAGAATAACAAATCCAATCAGGAGAAGTGGACATATTTCACTGGACAGTCTGAATCTCTGGAGCAGTACTCGAAGTTACTAAAACTGTGTGAATTTATCTTCTGTGTTCCTACACATAATGCAAATGTGGAAAAGGTATTTTCCCTCATAAATATGCAATAGACAGAGGAAGGAAATCACCTTCATGTTTCAACAGTTGAAGCAATAATTAAAAGTGCTTTTAATTATCGAATGAGCTGCTCAGAATTTTATGATTATGTCAGTCATCGGCGAGATCTTCTTTCCCAAAGTGTGAAGTCAGATAATTACTAGGAGTAAGACAGGATAAATCAGGATTTTGAAGGTAAATATCAGTCAGTCAGTCAGTTATCTGCATGTCCCTTGTGGAACTTTGCCTCCTTAACAGCACTCCTGTAGGCCTCTCGGTTGTGAGCAAGATGCCCTTCTGCTGATGCATCCATTTGCAGATTATCAACAATGTCTTGCAGCCGTATTCGCCTTAGTCTTCCTCTCTTTCTTTTTCCCATTATATACTCTTCCAAGACGGTCTTCTCTAAATTATCATAAAGTTTAATGTGTCCAAAATATTTAAGTTTTCTCTGTTTAATCCTCTTTGCTAGCCAGCCTTCCTCAATATTAAGTTCATGTGGTATGGATATATTTGTTATTTTTTGTGTCATGATATTCGAATAACTCTTCTGTAGCATTTACGTACATTCAAAGGCATTTATGTGTTTCTCGGCTGTTTTGTTAAGTGTCCATGTCTCACAGGCATATGTTGCGATGGGAAAGATGGGTGCCCATAAAAATCTAATTTTTGTTGTTCTGTCTGTTCCTCTCCACAGATACTTTATTTGCTTTACTTTCTGAAGAGCGATAGGCGTCCTCCTTTTAATATCCTTCATTGTATCTCCATTATTAGTTAGTAATGACCCAAGATACTGAAGACTCTCCACCTCTTCCAGTTTCTCCTCATTGATATATATTTCAGCTTCTTTATTTGTTTTGTCAGAAGGTAAATATCCGACAGCAAAATACATTCGCACTCAGATAAAGAATGTATAAACTAAGAAAAAAGTAAGAACAGCCTTATTACTTAACGAGTACATAGTTGTGACATTAGAGAGAGAGAGAGAGAGAGAGAGAGAGAGAGAGAGAGAGAGAGAGAGAGAGAAAATAAATTATAAGTATAAATTTGAATTTATACTTTATCTCCTCTCTCTGTTTCTTCGTCCTGTGTGTTTTTGTATGATTAAGTAATAAAGCTGTTCCTACTTTTTCCCTAGTTTTACATTTTGGCATCAAAGCTTTACTGCAGTGGCTTCGTGTATAGTTATACAAATATGCGCTAAATATTGTCAGATGAATTAAATCTGAGCTATTTTAATTTCAAAATGTATGCAAAGTATAAAACATTAAACGTAGGTATTATACATACATGAAACACTAAGAAATCCTGGTCTTTTGAGTTGAACAACAGTGTTTTGTTTTCGCTTATCCAACAAGACCCTTAAACCTTAGAACGTGTCTGCTGTTGTTTATCAATCTGAGAAAAATGTCCCGGTTTTTCCTTTTCAGAGTATGGCAACCCTATATTCAGACTCCATGGGAAGGTACATCCCACCAGGGCATGGAGGGTTTCCCCCTTTTTAAGCGTGGGCTCGGAAGGCTTTGGGGTGCGGGTGGGAGGGGGGGGGGCTTGGAAGGCTTTGGGGTGCGGGTGGGCTCGGGAGCCTTTGGGGTGCGGGTGGGGGGGGGGGCTTGGAAGGCTTTGGGGTGCGGGTGGGGGGGCTTGGAAGGCTTTGGGGTGTGGGTGGGGGGGGCCGTAGTTGACGAAAACACATAGGTGGGAGGGAGGAGGGAGTTTTGCAGTCGTTTACTAAATCTCTCTCGAAGGCCCTGCTTACAACAATAAGATTCCTGTAAATTTTAAACGTGGGATAAACTAAAACTGATGTTAGGACTAGTCACAAACTGCCTAGAGGTGGCATTCTTTGATGGTATCTAATTTGAATAGGATAAAAAAAAGGTGTAGTACATTCTTTCTTCTTCTTCTTCTTCGTTAGCTTCTACCACCAAAACCGCACTGTGATCCTACTGAATTTACGCCTGTGGTCCTTGTTAGGTCCCGTGGTCTCCAGTGTGGTCCCCGAAAGGACCACATGAGATCCACGAGAGGACCACAAGGGGTTCAGATTATCGCAGGGCTTTAGCCTGTATTCTTGGTGGGTCTCTGAAGCGTATTGCGTGACACCGTGGTTTTCGTTGCACCAGTTTAGTCTAGAGTTGGACTTTCTCACCGGAAGACCTCGATGTGTTTATGATATCAGTGCATCCCCGCTGGGTGAGAGGCGGTAGCCCACTCAGGCCAGAGTTGGACCTTCTCACCGGAAAACCTCGACGTGTTTTGAGATACCCGTGTATCACCGCCGGGTGAGAGGTGGTTGCCCATCCAGTCCAGAGTTGGACTTTCTCACTGGAAAACCTCAGCGGGATTAGGATACGCAAACATCCCCGCCGGGTGAGAGGTGGTTGCCTATCTAGACTGCCCTGGTCCAGTGTCTCCGACTTCAGCATTTTGCGGTCGTGACCGCTACCCTTCCTAGTTGTGACCAGGATGGAGCTTTTGTCCAGGAGGACGAATCCTCGCCACTAGTGACTTCCACCCCTGGGTTGAGCCGGTTTAGGCATATTATCCCAGTATGGGAGTGTTTGGGACGTGACCGACCTCTAGAGCAGAGGTACTGTGACATGCATAGCCTTCAAGATTCACCTCTCGTGTGAGCCAGTTTAGGCAAAATTCACCAGTATGGGTGTTTATCAGGCGTTACCGAGCTCTAGAGCGGAGGTGGCATGACATGTCTAGCCATCAAGTTCCACCCCTGGTGTGTGCCGGTTTAGGCATATTTCACTAGTGTAGGTGTATTTCGGACGTGGCCGGCCTCTATAGCAGAGGTGCCGTGGTATTTATAGCTCTCGCAGCGATACTATTGGACATACCGATTAAATTTCACTTTACCCTTTCCACCACCTTTTCACATCGGCACCGCACAGCAACCTTTATTTCTTTTCCGCATTTTCTTTCTTGACCGGGAGGAGCTTCACTCCACGGGCGGCATTCGAAGAGTCTCGCCAGCAGCTTATCTGGGATAAGCCGGTTCATGCATTTCACCCGATAGGATTGCACTCAGGACGTGGCCGACCTCCAGACCAGAGGTGCCGTGATTTGACTGTTTGCTTCGCTTTATCCTTTCTACCACCTTTTCCGCAGTGATGCTGAGCGGCAACCCCATTTGCACCTTTCTTCGTTGGCCGGGAGGAGCACCGCTCCACGCACGGCAGCTGAAGAATATCGCCAACAGCAGCAGATGAGCTACCAAACGTGCCAATCATCTACCCTAAGTATCTGGTTTTCAGGCGCCAGATATTCGCCCTCGCCCCTTCTCCTGTCAGTTTAAACAGTTCTGCCACGGGAAGGCCAGGAGCTGGACTTGACTGCCAGAGGCTGTGTGAGACGCGCGCCGTTGGAGTGGAAATCGAATACTCCGCCCCACCTCCGACAATAGCAGTCCTTAGAACCATACATTCTTTCCATCCTCATCATAACATTTCTTCTTTTTTTTTAAAGTATGTCTTTAGTCAGTGATTTAATTTCTAAAAAAACCTTTACATTTTTTCTTGGATTTTTGCCAGTGGCAAAACACAGAATTATTTTGGAGCATACAAAATCATCATCATCATCATCATCTTCTTCTTCTTCTTCTTCTTCTTCCTTCTTCTTCTTCTTCATCATCCTCCTCCTCCTTATTCTTCTTCTTCTTCTTCTCTTCCACAAGAGGTTCAGAGTATCGCAGGGCTTGAGCCTGTATTCTTGATGGGTTTCAGAAGCGGGAATGCGTGACACCGTGGTTTTCGTTGCACCAGTTTAATCTAGAGTTGGACTCTCTCACCTGAAAACCTCGGCGTGTTTTGGATATCAGTATATCCCCGCTGGGTGAGATGTGGTTGCCCATCCAGCATAGAGTTTGACTTTCTCACCGGAAAACCTCGACGTGTTTTGGCATACCCGTGTATCACCGCCGGGTGAAAGGTGGTTGCCCATCTAGTCCAGTGTTGGACTTTCTCACTGGAAAATCTCAGCGTGATTAGGATACGCATACATCCCCGCCGGCTGAGAGGTTGCCTATCTAGATTGCACTGGTCCAGTGTCTCCGACTTCAGCATTTTGTGGTTGTGGCCGCTACCCTTCCTAGTTGTGACCAGGACGAAGCTTTTGTCTAGGAGGACGAATCCTCACCAGTGGTAAGTTTCACCCCTGGGTTGAGCCGGTTTAGGCATATTATCTCAGTATGGGCGTGTTTAGGACGTGACCGACCTCTAGAGCAGAGGTACCATAACATGAGTAGTCATAAAGTTTTACCCCTGGTTTAAGCCAGTTTAGTCATATTTCACCAGTATGGGTGTATATCGGACGTGGCCAGCCTCTAGAGCAGAGGTGCCGTGGTATGAGAAGCTCTCGCCGCGAGACCACTGGACATACCGATTAAGCTTTACTTTATCCTTTCCATCACCTTTTCATATCGCGGCAACCCTAATTGCTATTTCGCATTTTCTTCGTTGGCCGGGAGGAGTTTCACTCCACGCGCGGCATCCGAAAATCTCGCCAGCAGTGTCTTAACCTCTGGGTTAATCCGGTTCAGGCATTTCGCCCGATATGAGTGCACATAGAACGTGGCCGACCTCCAGAGCAGAGGTGCCGTGATTTGAGCAGTCCTGACCTCTAGACTACTGTTTACTTCACTTAATCCTTTCTTTCACCCTTTCCACAATGGCGCCCCGCGGCAACCCATTTGCATCTTTCTTCAGTGGCCAGGAGGAGCCCCACTCCACGCACTGCAGCTGAAGAATCTCGCCAGCAGCGGCAGATGAGCTACCAAACATGACTCATCTACCCGAAATGTCTGGTTTTCAGGCGCCAGATATTCGCCTTCGCCCCTTCTCCTGTCAGTTTGAACAGTTCTGCCACGAGAAGGCCAGGAGCGGGATTTGACTGTCAGAGGCTATTTGAGACGCACGCCTTGGAGACATTTGTTTGGAGTGGAGAGCGTATCTCCCACCCCACTTCCGTCTATAACAGTCCTTAGAACCATCATACAAAATAATATGACTTTTAAAAAGTTCACATTTCTGGCTTAGACTTCATACAAAAACTGACCAGTTACACGACTTGGACTCCAAAGTGACCATAACACCAAGTTTTAAGTTAAAATTTTAATATATTGTGTATAACACGGTAGCAATGCTGCCGGATATGATGTGCAGAAACGTTTCACTCTCTTACCACAATCCATTTATAAACATGTTTTCTAAGATAGTGGCTGATAGCCAACATCAGGCAATAAATTATATTTATTTTATATTTATGTATATTATTATCATCATCATTATGTGCCGTGCCGACTGGCGTTGGCTATTATGCTTCTCCAGAGTATCCGATCCTTCATGCAGGCCATCAGCTCAGTTGGTGATCTCCTCTCACACCATCCCGTCAGACTGTCCAGTATCATTTCTCTTGGTCTTCCTCTTGATCTTCTTCCTTCTATTTTTCCTGTTGTTATAATATTTTCAATGCCCCCTCTTCTCATTGCATGTCCTATGAAAGTACATTGTCTCTCTCTTATCTTTTTGACAAGGTTTTTTTGTCTCTCCAGCTCTTCTCATACATTCTTCATTAGTTATTTTTGCTGTCCAGGGGATTCGCAACATTCTTCTAATAAACCACATTTCTGCTGCTTCCAATGATTTTTGTGCAGACTTGCCTATTGTCCATGATTCACTTCCATATAACAAGATAGGTTCAATATAGCATTTTAGGACTCGTTTTCTAACATTCATTGATAAAGATGTGTTAGCTAACATGTTTCTCATTCTCTGAAATGCAGTCTTTGCTTGGCTTATTATGTTCCTAATTTCTGTTCTGCATTTCCCATCTGAAGTTATTACTGCTCCAAGGTATTTGAATTTCTGCACCTGCTTTAGAATAGTTCTGTTTAATTTAATACTGCATGCTGGTGGATTCTGTTTCTTAGATATAACCATAGTTTCTGTCTTTTTGATGTTCAAAGTAAGGCCTTTATGTTCACTTTCTTTGGCGACTTTATCCAAGAGATTTTGCAGGTCTTGTTGGTTCTCAGCTATCAATACTGTGTCGTCAGCATACCGAAGGTTGTTAATATTGTATCCTCCAATTTTTATGCCTGGTTCTGTGATGATCGTTCTTAGAATATTCTCGCTATACAGAGAAAAAAGGTCTGGAGATAGTACACATCATTGTCGCACCCCTTGTTTTATAGGTTGATATTTTCCAATTCTATTTTCAACTCGAACTGCTGCTTCTTGCTGCCAGTATAGATGTTTTACAATCCTCAGGTCTTTGCCGTCTGTATATTATACAAAACTTAATTAGCGAAGCTACTCCAAAGCTTGAGAGGCGATGACGAATATGTCAGACTCGATCTGCCTTACGAATGAGATCATTGTCAGTTTTGATTATGCAAATGGCTGATCATCGGTATGCGTAGATTTCTGTTACAATACGGCCGCCTTACGTTCATTAGGGAGTTGGCTTGGAACTTCATAAACTCAGGTAGGGAGCAGATGTTTTAAATAGCAAGAGATTCTTGAAAATAACTTGTGAGATAATGTGTGCACATGAACTGCTTCGTACTGAAAGAATAACACGAAGACTTTGTTTCAGTACACTGTCTTGTAGTGTGCCATTCTCTCACTGAAATGCGATAAATAAGTAAGTTACATATCCGCATAATTGTTATTTGGAATCTATATACTGCTGTGGGAGATGTATGTCCATGCTGGTCGTAGAAGTAACGTCACTGATAAATTGTTAACACGTGCCTGAGTAACATTTGGTCAAGGTGATGCATGAACTGTTCTTATATATTTTCTGTTTTGATGCTATTTATTTATCTTCTGTGTGGCAACTGTCAACCCAAGCAGCAATCATGGAAAGTTAATTAGGAGAAAGATCTGGTGGTGACGCCTCCAGGCCAGATGGATCTAATTTTAACACTGGGGAAGAGTGTGACCTGGACACTTAACAAAACAGATGAGAAACACATAAATGCCTTTGAATGTAAATGCTACAGAAGAGTTCTCCAAATATCATGGACACAAAAAAGAACAAATATATCTATACTACAAGAACTTAATATTGAAGAAGGCTGGCTAGTGAAGAGGATTAAAGAGAGAAAACTTAAATATTTTGAACACATTAAACGTCATGATAATTTAGAGAAGACCGTATTGGAAGGATACATAATGGGAAAAAGAAAAAGAGGAAGACCAAGACGAAGATGGCTGCAAGACATCGTTGACGATCTGGAAATGGATGCAACAGCAGCAGGCCATCTTGCTCACAACCGAGAGGCCTACAGGAGTGCTGTTTGGGAGGCAAAGTTCCGCAAGGGACATGCAAATGAATTAATGAATGTGGCAACTGTCTGTATCATCTTCTGTGTACATATGATAAAATGTATGCATTGATGATACATTGGCAGTTCTATCATAGGAATATGACAAATCTAACTGCATAAATTGTAGAACTGTATAGTCAGAGTACAAACACCCGGGAAAGCTGGAGATGGCTGGTCTTCATTTAGTCCGAACAGAAATTACGTTCTGTGCAAGCAACAAATCCAGTATCTGAAGAAATGCTGAACTTGCTGTAACTACATACGTATAAGGCTTACGTGTGGTGTTGTGTGGTGTCACATCATCATCATCATCATCATCATCATCATGTGCCATGCCTGGAGGCTTTGGCGACCATATCTTTCCACGGTTTCAGATCTTTCACGTTATTCATCAGTTCTGTTGTGCTCTCCCATGCCATTTTGTCGAGCCATCTAAGATTTTTTCTTTAGGTCTACCTCTTCCTTTCCTGCCTCCAATTTTCCTTGTTTTCACGATATTTTCAGTCCCTCCTCATTATATGACCAATAAACCTTGACTGTCTCCCTCTAAGTGTGTTTATTAATGTTCGTTTCTCACTGGCTTTCCATAGGCATTCTTCATTCGTTATTTTGGCTGTCCGTAGGTTTCTTAATATTCTTCGTAGGAACCACATTTCAATTCCCTCTAATTCTCTTGTTGCTGTTTTTGTTAGTGACCATGATTCGCTTATATGAGTAGTGGCTTTACTGTGTAGATATATTAAATTTTCCATTTCTGTGCATTCTTTTGTTTAAGGAATATATTTTGTTTAAGGAATATATTTTGTTTAAGGAATATATTTTGTTTAAGGAATATATTTTGTTTAAGGAATATATTTTGGATTGCTACTGAGTACGTAAAAAAACCTGGACAGAACTACAAAAATAAGATTTTTAAGGTCATACATCTTTCCCATCGCATCTTATGCATGTGAGACCTGGACACTTAACAAAACAGATGAGAAACATATAAATGCTTTTGAATATCATAAATGCTACAGAAGAGTCCTTCAGATATTATGGATACAAAAAAAAAGAACAAATATATCAATACTACAAGAACTTAATATTGAAGAAGGCTGGCTAGTAAATAGGATTAAACAGAGAAAACTTAAAATATTTTGAACACATTAATCGTCATGAAAATTTAGAGAAGAGCGTCTTGGAAGGGTGTATAGTGGGAAAAAGAAATAGAGGAAGACTAAGGCGAAGATGGATGCAAGACATCGTTGATGATCTGCGAATGGATGCATCAGCAGCAGGGCATCTTGCTTACAACCGAAAGGCCTACAGGAGTGCTGTTAGGGAGGCAAAGTTCCGCAAGGGACGTGCAAATGACTGACTTACTGAGTACGTGGTTCGAATTGAACATCAAGATTAGTTCTGCTTTTGTTGATTTACAAGAAAATATCTAGGCCACTTTTTATATCAGCGATATCTGTGATATCTACGACCAACTAGTGGATGCTATAAGACAATAAGTTGGTCTGGAAAGCCATGCGACAATTTTCGAGGTTCTGTAGCTAATTCGAGAACTTTTTTTTTCCTAACAACCCTGGCGATATGGTGCATCCTTCTGTACGGAAATTTCTATTTTGTCTGTTCACATATAGTCAGTAGCTCACAGACACTGCGTAATATAGGTTCTATACTGCAGGCCTGCCATAATACCCTCTTTTTTTCATAGTTGATGCATTATTTTTTTCTTACCTTATTAATGCAAAATAAAGAGATTTTGTCTCTTATTTTTGACTTGGTTTCAGCTGCGCATTTATAATTTGCTGTGATTTGTGATATAATGAATGCGGAACAATCTATATGTGTCTGTAGGCACAGTTTGCGCACTATACATATCATGCACCTGTACCACGCCTGGCAGTCAAAGCTGAAAAGCAGAAAATTACACGCTGTGCACACGGCTACACGAGAGTCCGCGCTTCAGTTTTTTAAGCCAGACTACTCTTTGACATTTCTTTATCTATGGGCGGCATGGCTGACACCGGTTTCTCGAGGTGAAATAGCACGATTAACATTAGCGAAGTTGTTAAGAAAATAAGCGAACATTAACGAAGTTGTTAAGAAAACAAACCATTAACATTAGCGAAGTTGTTAAGAAAATAAGCGAACATTAACGAAGTTGTTAAGAAAACAAACCATTAACATTAGCGAAGATGTTAAGAAAATAAGCCATTAATATTAGAAAAGCTGTTAAGAAAATAAATCATTAATATTAGAGAAGCTGTTAAGAAAATAAGCCATTAATATTAGAGAAACTGGTAAGAAAATAAACCATTAATATTAGAGAAGCTGGTAAGAAAATAAACCATTAATATTAGAGAAGCTGGTAAAAAAACATAAAACATTAACATTGGAATCTTGTAATGAAGTACGTGTGTATTCTAGACAGTGTTATGTGTATGATATATGTGTCAAAATCTTTTATTCTTTACAATGTTTGCTTTGTTGTACCAGGTCAATATTTTTCTTTAGTTTATAGCTGACATGAAAGTAATGAGAGAGAGAGAGAGAGAGAGAGAGAGAGAGAGAGAGAGAGAGAGAGAGATTTTGCCGTTACGGTAGACAGCTTAGTCCCATCCACTTTTTGAAGTCTCGTACTATGGACCCGTCCATGAAGACCACAGGGCCAAGTGGTTTGGAGTGACGATGAATTTGTTCCTGCACTTGGACTTTGTTCTACCTCGAGCTCAGTCATGGCATTCAAGGCCAAGATTTGTCACGACCTACGTTAGACTTTGCATGTTTGACACTTTAATCTATTCCGGTTATAAATAGATTTGCTCTGGGTCACAGACTGCTGACAGTGTTTCTCCATCCACGATCTCCCTCGATTAATACGTTTGCCCTTTGCTGAGTTCACCTCTGGTAGAAGGGGGTGGCTTGCTGTGCCGGCAATCCTGAGTTACGTCTTCACTTGCGTCTACTTGTGCCTGACTTGTGCCTACTCTGGTAGAAGGGGGTGGCTTGCTGTGCCGGCAATCCTGAGTTACGTCTTCACTTGCGTCTACTTGTGCCTGACTTGTGCCTACTTGAGTCTGCTTGTGCCTTCATTTGCCTTACTTGTGCCACTATGGACGCTCTTCCTGCTGGTGCAGACGTTGGTGAGTGACTATGGCCTCAGCCTTCTGACTCTGTCTACGACTCAGATAAGCAGGCTTGACAGAATCCAAAGTGAGGCCATGAGAGCAGTTCTGGGGCACACCAGAGATACTCCGATCATTGCTGCGCATTACTTGCTGGATGTGTCCAGCATGAGAGTAAAGAACACAGAAAATATCTGACAAATAATCAGGTAAATTTGTTCGGCTTCAATATAATTCCCTTACAGCAATCCTTTCAGTTAAAAACAAAACAAGACAAAGCGTCTGTACCGGACGGATTAAAATGCAAACACATTACATGGCAGATGAAAGCAGTGTTGCCAACATTTTTTCTAAAAAAAATATCCAGAACTGCCCCAAAATATATCTAGAATTATCTACATTTTAAAAACATTTATAGACAAAATTATCTAAGAAATATTTTATTGTTTAATACAGTATAATAAGTGAAAATTAATGAATAATTTGAATTAATTTAATGAAGTAATATTAATACAGCATTAATGATAATAATTATTTGATCAAATCAAACAGAAGGTGAATATCATCATCATCATCATCATTTGAGGCACCTAATTAAGATTTTTTTTAGTATCAGCCATTATTTTGATATCTTTTATACCTCTGAGGGAAAACTTATAAAGAGCACTAGCAGTTTCCATGGTTTCATAAGCTGAATTTGACCAATAAAACAGCAGGAAGAAGTTGTGGGTATTTCTTACAATCTGTTTTGATTTGAGCAGACTCATGATGCTAGAGAACTCTCAGTGTCAGCATTTGAATGTGGCAGTGTTAGAGCTGAGAACGCATGCACAAATTCTTAACATGGATTACATCCCCTGATATTTCTGTATTGTTGTAGTTCACTTCAAAGACCTCCGTGTCTTGTTTATTTGTCCAGTCAACTGTTTTGATTCTTGTTAACTTGCATTATGCTTTAGTGATTGAGTTTTCAGATGCATTTAAATATTTCAATTGCTTTACGTGTTGAAAAGATGTACTTCCTTGATTGCAGAACATTATATATGGAGAAGAGAGATATTTTATTCAATTTTTTTCACATTCTCAAGAAGTCTCCATCTTAACTGTTTAAATGACACGACAAAATCTTGACACTGATCTCTTCTTCTCTTTTAACTGCTTCAGTCTGCAACTTTTTGATTTCTAAATCGGACCAATAGCCTAAATATTATTTTTTTAATGTAAATTATGTGTTTTTAGAAACTAGAATCTTCTTGGGAGACATACCAATAAGATGTAAAAAGTGCAATAAGCAAAGAATGACATTTACAATTTATTAAAATAATGGATGCCACCTCCTTTCATTAAACTTCACATTCACTCAGTTAATGATTTCACTGTGCATTATCTGTAAGCGTCCTTAGTCCAGTTTCATTTCAGTCGATATATTCTTAAGTTCGTGCACAATGTTCTCAGCATTACACTTGTCCATTTCTACAAGTTCAAGGTATAAGTCTGATGCGTGCGCAAAGATCAAATTTAAAGAATTCCTTTCGAATGGCGTGTACGGAAGTAAAGGAAGATTTTGGCATGCGCAGATAGTGGTTAACTAAAAAGTTAATTTCACATGTGAACGAAATAAAACGCAGTGTCCCATAGGGTACTTTCGATTGTTGACGTAAACCGGACATGGTCCCTGCAGGGATCACAAGGGTGGATAGAGTTAAGTGGATAAGTCCCAAATTCGGTCATGCGCCCAGTGTTGCCAGTTTGCAAGAACATAAACATTTATTTATTCTGTGAGAAAGGGTTAATTATGGAAGATTTACTCAAAGTTTGTTCTTTTTTTCTGTCATCTTTTCTTCTTGGCGCACTGTTATAAAATTATCCAGAATTATCTAGATTCAGATAAAAAAAAAAACTGTCCAGATTTATAGCTAACATCGAGATGACTATTTTCACTATTTAGACGGGACCAAAATTGTCTAAATAAAGATATAAAACATCTAAATTGGCAACCCCGGATGAAAGTTGTGGGACATAAATTAATCTTGAAGTTGTAAGAATTTAAGTTTCACAACAACACGCTGTGTCCTAGCTCAACCCAGGTAGCAAGGAAGCTTAATAGTTATGGATGTGCCTTAGAAAGACTGGCAGGGTAAGTTAACATAAATCTCGTAACATCGGAGAAAGACATTCCAACTACCTAAACATACTTGTTGATGCATGAACACACCTCGTACAACTAATCTGGGCTACACACGGATGAACTTTTCAATGGCTAGGACAACACACATACACACACAAATTACATTTCGCTGAAGGCTCAGTATTAGCATTTCTAAACAATATATATTGAACCTATCTTGTTATATGGAAGTGAATCATGGACAATAGGCAAGTCTGCACAAAAATCATTGGAAGCAGCAGAAATGTGGTTTATTAGAAGAATGTTGCGAAACCCCTGGACAGCAAAAATAACTAATGAAGAATGTATGAGAAGAGCTGGAGAGACAAAAAACCTTGTCAAAAAGATAAGAGAGAGACAATGTACTTTCATAGGACATGCAATGAGAAGAGGGGGCATTGAAAATATTATAACAACAGGAAAAATAGAAGGAAGAAGATCAAGAGGAAGACCAAGAGAAATGATACTGGACAGTCTGACGGGATGGTGTGAGAGGAGATCACAAACTGAACTGATGGCCTGCATGAAGGATCGGGTACTCTGGAGAAGCATAATAGCCAACGCCAGTCGGCACGGCACCTGATGATGATGATGAAACAATAAAACGTGCTGAGCAGCTTATTTAAATCCAAACGAACTATAAATGTAACTGAACAGACTACTCTGCTGGATGGGGCATGTAGAAAGAATGGAAGAGAACAGACAAACGAAAATTATGTGTGCCCAGGAGACGAAGGAAACAAGACCAAGGGGGCAGACAAAGACAGAGATGGAAAGACAACATAGAAGAGGATATAAAAGAAAGTGGTATCATCAACTGGAGAGAGAAGATTAGGAATAGAGAGGAAAGGGGGAGAACTTTATCTGCAGCAATGAACCTCAACGGAAGAAGAAGAAGAAGAAATAATAAAATAATTTTAAAATGTACTATATTTTTTTTCTAAGAGTCAGCCTATTGCACACTTAACAGATTATAGTGTAAACATAATTTTAGGTTTTTATATGCACTGGGAAGCCATTAAAGAACGACTAATGCTGTGTTCATTGCGATTTTCACTTATTATGGTGTTCTTTAAATGTAAATCCGCAATATCTCCGAGGTATGCCTGTATGTGTGTTTGTAGGAGGCTGGAAAGGAAGGGAAGGTTACGGATGTGGTCCGAGAGGTTGGGAACGATACCCATAAAAAAAATTGGAACCACTAACTGCAGGAGATCTATCCAGTTAGAAATAGTACAAATATGCGCAAGTTTTTTTTTCAAACCCCCGCGATCGTTAGATAAATGTGTATGCACAATGAGCGAGTGTGTGACAAAGAACATTATAGCACAAGACTTTTACTTCTTATTTAAGCGAAACAGTGGAGTAACAGATTATTTTTCCTTCCACGGTTTTGTACCCCCCCCCCTTTTCCTCCACTGTCTCCTCCCATGTATTTTTGCGAGTAAATTGCTACATATTTACTACATTTTAATATAGTATCCATGGCTGGAAACAGTGAAGCTTGGACACGATACAGTACAGTGTGAGCGTAAAGAACCTAGGATTTGCCTTGAAAAAAAAACCTGCTACTGAACTCTCATGTACTGCTGCTAAGACCTTACAGAGGCAACAATTACTCATATCGCACGCATTTCTTATAAATAATATATGTTTTTATAGGCAATCAGTCCTAGAATCTAAATGATGCGGATTTTATAGCTCATAAATCGCTGTTTATTGATGTTGTATAACAATAAAAGCAATACAGAACATCTCTCATGGATGTAAGGGCTTATAGGGGTGCAGATGTCAACAGTGATCACAACCTGTGCATAGGGAAAATAAAACTAAAATTGAAAAGTCAACACAAGAAATCAGTACACAGAAAGATAAACATCCACAGCCTACGAGAAGAAAATACTAACATTAATTTCAATCAGGAACTTGCCAATCATTCCAAAACACCCAGTGAAGTTGAGGAGATAGGTATAGATGAGTTATGGAATTCTTACAGCACAGCCATAATCACAGCAGCAAAAGTAAGCGCTGGATTGGAAAAACCAAATAGAAAAGCATGGATATCAGATAAAACATGGAAGTATATACATGAAAGACGAGCAGTCAAATTAAACATGTTGAATGCAAAAGCAGATCATGAAAGAGATTCGGCAAAAGCAAAATACAAAGACATAGACAAGAAAGTAAAAAGTTCAGCTAGAAGGGATAAAAGAGAATACATAGACAATATGGCGAAAGAGGCAGAAAAAGCAGCAAAAACAGGAAACAGCAAAACTTTATATAACATACAAAAGAGGCTAACAGGTACTATTACATCTAAAGAAAGACCAATCCTTAGCAAAACTGGAACACTATTAACATCAAATAAAGACCAAAAGCAAAGATGGGCTGAACACTTCCAAGAAATACTCAATCGACCACACCCAAAAGAATTGTTAAACCTTGAAACTGACTTACCAGCCCCACAACTAAATGTCAATCTAGATTAAATTAAATTGCATGAAATTGAAACAGCAGTGAATTTAATGGCTAACAACAAAGCTGCAGGTGAAGATGAAATAACAGCCGAGATGCTAAAAGCTATCAATAGTGACAACATGAGACAACTACAGAGAATGTTTAACAAGATTTGGAAAGAAGAAAAGGTCCCTTCTAATTGGAAGAAGGGTATCATTGTTAAAATACCAAAAAAGGGCAACCTTAGTGACTGTAACAACTGGAGAGGAGTAACCTTAATATCAGTTGTGTCAAAAGTATTTTGCAAGGTCATTTTGAATAGACTCAAAGATATAGTGGATACTGCAATGAGAGAAGAACAAGCAGGATTTCGAAAAGGGAGAAGCTGTCTCGACCAGATCTTTACTCTCAGAATAATACTTGAAGAACATATTGAAAAGCAGAAACCATTAATACTGAATTTCATAGATTTTAAGAAGGCATTTGATAGCATACACAGAGATTCATTATGGAGAATTTTATGTCTATATGGAATACCATCTAAAATTGTCAACATCATTAAGGACTTATACAATGGATATGGTTGTGCAGTCGAGACAGAAGAAGGGATGAGTGAATGGTTCCAGATTGAAACAGGCGTGAAACAAGGATGTATACTGTCTCCTTTACTTTTTGGGATTACAATAGACTTCATAATGACAAAATGCTGCACAGGTAACACAGGTATTGACTGGGTACATGGGACCCAACTAGAAGATCTTGATTTTGCTGATGATATAACTCTTATCAGTAATAATGTGAATTCCATGCAAGAAAAAACAGATAGCCTGTCTTCACTGCCTAGCAAAATAGGACTTGAAATTAACAAGGACAAAACAAAAATAATGAAAATTCCCATCAATCAAAATGGAAAAATACACATAGAAGGGACAGATATTGAAGAAGTCAATCAATTTGCATACCTTGGCAGCTACATAGACCAGGATGGTGACACTAGAAAGGAAGTTAGGATCAGAATTGCAAAAGCAGCATCAATCTTCAAGAATCTTGAGAACATATGGAATTCAAAAGTTATAAGCACAAAAACCAAGTTAAGACTATTCAATTCAAATGTAATATCCACCCTCATTTATGCATGCGAAAGCTGGAAAACAACTAAAGAAATAGAAAAGAAATTAGACTCTTTTGAAAACAAATGCCTAAGGAAAACACTCGGCATCAAGTGGAATGAATTCAAGAACAATGCAGAGATAAGACAGATGACTGAACAACAACCAGTCTCACAGGTGATCAGGAAAAGGAGATGGACATATGTTGGTCACTTGATGAGAAGAAATGAGCAGAGAATCCCAAAACAAGCTATCAAGTGGAACACAACAGGCCGAAGAAAAAGAGGCAGACCGCGTGAAACTCTGAAGAGGACATTATTAAGAGAGGCCAAGTTAACAGGCATAAAATCCTTTGTTGAGGTTGAAAGACTCGCCGAAGACAGGAAAAATTGGCGAACTACTTTGCGAGCCCTATGTGACGTCTAACGGCACGGGAAGGATATAAGATATAAGATAACAATAAATTTGAGCCCACGTTAAGCACATTAGACATGATGGAAACTAAAATTATCAGTGCCGTGTACGCAGTTACTAGTTTTTCTGGCTTACATACAACGGTGTTCAAGCTGTGGTACAGGTGACTGTCCTCATATCTTTTTTTAAGCACTTGTTGGAGTTGGAAATTGCTGTTGTTATAATGAAAGTAAATAGTATAGCCAGTGTAGTTTTTAAAAAAATAGAATCGATGTACCGACACCATCAAGAGAGATTGTCTTCCTTTATTAAGAAGTTTACTAGTTGATTGGTTCTTCTAATTGATTGATAAGTACTGTGCTGTGGCCACAAGCGAGACTGGAAGTGGTCTTAAATCGTGCGAAATGCTTCCCTCGCGCGCGCAATAAACAATAGAAGTTCAACTACTGGACTTCTGGAGACTGGTTAGTTGTTAACCCTGAGCAGAGCATAGAAGTCTCTGTTGGACGCCAAAATATTCTGGCGGAAGAAGCATGTATGTTAGCAAATCAAAGCAAACGGTGTGACGGTGAAAGCAAACGTAGGCCAAGTAGGCCAAGGAAGACGCAGGATGCTATTGATATTCAACTCTCTGCTTACAATGTTTGTCCTGTGGCAAGGTGCATTTTGGTGCATAAAAAATAAACTGAGCAGCAAGCTGTCTCATTTAGGTCATAACTCATGTCTGCTGCTGCTTCTGTATTCTAACGATACTGATCTGAACATTCATTCTTTCTGTGCTGGATGCTGCTGGTTGATCATGTGTCTCCACTTTGTGCGATCCTTGGTGTTTCAAATCAACTGCTTCTCTCTTTCTGTGCCACTTGGTTAGTCCGCTGAGACTTGAGACAACAAAGCAGGGCCTTCAAGAGCAATCTTGTCAACGCAGAAGTATTCCCCCCCCCTTCCCCCCAACCTTTTCAGCACACCCTACTGGTTAGCCATTCTGTTTTTGTCCATCACTGGCCCACAGAAGCCCTCCTTGCATTCTCTTAAAACAGAGGAAGTCTTCTGAGCCCCAGATATATGCTCCAGCTGGACTCCCACCCCGGCAATAGGCCTGATTACAGGTTGCACTATGGTGCTTTACATTCTGTATATTGATTACAGGTTGCACTGTGATGCTTTACATTCTGTATATTGATTACAGGTTGCACTATGGTGCTTTACATTCTGTATATTGATTACAGGTTGCACTGTGATGCTTTACATTCTGTATATTGATTACAGGTTGCACTGTGATGCTTTACATTCTGTATATTGATTACAGGTTGCACTGTGATGCTTTACATTCTGTATATTGATTACAGGTTGCACTGTGATGCATTACATTCTGTATATTGATTACAGGTTGCGCTGTGATGCTTTACATTTTGTATATTGATTACAGGTTGTACTGTGATGCTTTAAATTCTGTATCTTCAGTGTTTGGTAGCTATTTCCTCTAAAACCTCTTCGCTGGTGAATATCATCTGAAAGTTGGGGAAAAAAAAAAAGAGAAAAAAAAAACAAAACTGAAACTGAGGATCTGGTAAATATCAAAGACCGCGCCCATGTCCTTCAATAATGCGACAATTTTTGTTTCCCCCTAGTATCTTCAGAGACAGATGAACACATGAAAATGTAGGGTAGTAAAGAAGAAAGATTTCATAGAAAGAAATGACACAGACGCTGGAAGAAACAGAAACATGATTTGAGAGAAGTTACAAAATAGACCAAGGAGTGTCAGAAACATATTAATGAGATCTTATATCAACTGCAAGAACACTGAAAACTAATTAATGCGAAAAACAAAACAGCAAAAAAGTATTTGGACGTTATCACGAACTGCAACCTGAAAAACACTGGAAAAGTCAGTAGGAAAAAAAGAGGGGAAAAAATGCATCGGTGGAACAAGTAGATTATGAAAAGAAAAGTGTGAACAAGTAGATTATGAAAAGAAAAGTGTAAGTTCTAGTTAGAGAAAGCAAGAACTTTTTATAGTTTTTTTTAAACATATGTTTTTTTTTCCTGTAAAAGATCTAAAAAATAATGTTTACCTCCAGCAAGAAACTAGACTTACCTGACAGGGCGCAGAACACAAACATGGTAAACACTAACCACAACATCTCGGTATAACTGCCCAGGTGAGAAGCGTTCAGTCACTCGTAGAAACACAGCTTTGTTGATAAGCTGCAGCAAGGCAAAGGATCCCGGGTCTGCGGAGGTTTCGACGGTTTAGAAGCTGGCGACAGTTTGAAATCTCGACCTAGGTTTAGTTCCTAAACTGAAAGCGGGTGGCCGCTTGTAAAATCTGAGAGAGGACGAACAGAGCAGAGGTCATACTATCACTTAGTTATCTACAACGGTCCCCCCCCCCTTTTCTCTCCCCCCAAGCATGTTTTCAACCCCCTCCCCCCATCTATTGTTCTTCCTTTCGCATGGCACACGAAATCATCCGCTTATTTACAAGTTCTTGTAAAGGCATTAGTTTTATTATCACACGAGTTGGCTTTTTACTTCGTGTGATTCATATACCTGTACAACGGTTTTCCAAATTAGTCGGCGTCCCCCCCCCCACCTCTCGATTTAAAGGGGTGGTAAGCTCCTAAAGGATAGAGGTGTTGGGCTTTATGACAAGTGCAGTGAAAGGGCGAGAAATAATCCAATAAGCATCAAAATTAGTCGGTTGTAAATGAAACAAACAATGATCAATCGATAATATACGAAAAACAATACTAAAGTAATCAGTTATGCAAGAAAACTAATGCTAAAGTTATACAGGGTCCGGCATAAAGCATAGCTGGATTTAACTGACGTAGTGCGCAGAAACTGAATACGTGTGGGAAAAAAAACATGACGTCAGAGATGAAGCAGACAAACGGTCATTTTTAACAATGGCTTCTTGGCAAACACAACATCGCGCATTCACTGTTGAAACTTATTTTAAAAGTGGAGAATCGTCTATTACTGTACAACGAAAGCAGCGTCGCCATTTTGAGTTGCATCCCCGTGATAATGTTCCCGATCGGAGGACAAAACAATTTTGAGGTGGGTCAAAAAATTTAAGGAAACCGCTAATTGCCTTAATAACAAGTCTACTGGTCGTCCAAGAACTCAACAGACACCTGAACGAATTCAAGAAGTCCGCAACGCATTGCTGAGTAGCCCTCGGCGATCCAGCTGTTAGGAACGTTTTGGCACCTGGCATCCTCTTACTGTTAATAGTGATCTTTATGTGCAGATGCTAAGTGAATACTTTATTCCAGACACTTGGCCAAAAGATATAAGACGGAGCAACTGCACACAGAGCCCGCCAGTCCATGGCCATGGTGCGACAAGCATTTCCCAATCATCTTATTTCCAGATTTGGGGATATTCATTGGCCGGCAAAGTCACCAGATTTATCGGCCGCAGACTTCTTTTTGTGGGGGTATCTCAAGAACATGGTGTATGCTGGTCGACCACAGTCAAATGCAGACCTAAAAGATCGAATCCGACACTGCATTCAAAATATCCCTTTGAACATGTTAAATGGTGTTATGCAGGAATTGTCCAGACGCCTGGCTGAATGTATCAAATGTAATGGCGGGCATCTAACAGGCGTAATTTTCAAAACCTAAATATGATTGTCAGTAATAATAAAAATACCCACTTTTCTGAGTTTCATTTCACTTTTTTTTTTTTTTACCCAAATCATGTATAGCGCTTATTTATTTTTCCATTTTTAAAATCCAGCTATGCTTTATGTCCAGACTAAATGTTTACGAAGAATTAGAAAAATATTTTGGCCAAACACCATAAAAAATAACATCTTATTAGCAGAAATGCAAATGAAACCACTGACAACAATTATTGAGGAAAGACGCTGGCGATGGTTGGGACATGTGCTCCGAATGACTGACAACTCACTACCAAAAATAGCACTAAGATGGACACCACAGGGGAGCAGAAGTAAGGGTAGACCAAAAGAGACATGGAGAAGAACAACAGAAAGGATGTTGAGCAATAGAGGGCTCACCTGGGCAAGAGCAGAAAAAAAGGCGAAGGACAGGCATTTGTGGAAAATCCTTGCGGAAGCCCCATGTGCCCTGGGCACTTAAGGTTCAGAGAGAGAGAGAGAGAGAGAGAGATGCTTTATGTCGGACTCTGTACAAGAAAAACAATTATAAGGTCAACAGTTTAAATATTTTGTATACAATGGAACACATTCAAGACTAAAGCAGAGAAAGGGTAGAGAAAAATAAAGATTATTCATTCGTTCATAATGAGATAAGAGAAATGAGCTCGAAGCTGTCTCAGTAGTGATCAAGAAAGAAGTTGAGCATATGTGGGCCACGTGGTAAGAAGAAACAGTCAGAGAATCACAAAGCAAGCCATCAAATTGGAAACATCTGGGCGGGGGGGGGGGGGGGGGGGGGGGGGGGGTGGAAGAGAGACCGACCTGCAGAGACCTTAAAGAGAACACCGACAAGAGAGTCTAAAAAGACCCACAAATCCCTTGATGAGATTGAGAAGCTCGTTGAGAACAGAGACTCAAAACGCGACACGATGCAAGCCTTATGTGATGCTTGGCGGAACGGGAAGGATGTAAGATACAAGTTGTGAAGCAACAAGTTGTACCAGCAACACTATGTGACACTGAAAGCCTCTTCGGGGAGACGTTTTAATGCTGTCAAATGTGTTGTCATTTTCTATCAAATTTCTTTCCACTTTTCTTTGCTGTTGTTACAAAGCTGTCTTGTTCGTGGTATGTGCCAGGAAAGGATAGCACTTCTTAATGAGAACTGTAATTTCACATGACTCTTAAAACACCATTATGATTTTTTAGTTTTAGTTTTTAACTGAATTCTTTATAGTCTTCAGACAAAGATCATATTTATGTGGTCTTGGACGTTGTTTTCCTTGTCTATGTTGTTTAATTAATATCACAGTATAATTTTTAAAAATTACAGATAAAGATTAGTGTCGAAGAATTATTACAATTTTCTCGTAGTTTGGGGAATATGTTGTGTTATATACATATATATATATATATATATATATTAATCCCAAACTCATGAACAAAAAAATTATTTGCTGCACTTAAAAACAATATTACCCTTTCTAGCAACAATATCGTGGAAGCAGCCATCAAAGCATCAAAGAGTTGATCAACGAAGATGGCCTCCAACCTCACCAAACTGCTTTCTTCACATCAAGGACAGCTATTTAGGCAAACCCACAATCTCCTTACCAAAATCCATAACACCGATCATTCTTGCCGCCCCAAATGCCTCTGAGTAGTCTATCAAGGATAAATAAAGATTCGCATTAAACTCTCTGCATTTCTCTATTATTAATCTTATATTGAATATATGATCTCTTGATCCTCTTCTTTGCCTGAAACCGGCTTGGACAACGTTGACTTCTTCTATTTTCTTACGAAGTGTACCCATTATGATTTTAACAGAATTTTACTCTCCTCTAAATACTTAATATAAATCCTCCTCCTGTAACCAACACTAACACCATAATAAGACTCGCAGAGCTGGTACTTAATATAAATTCCTTTTAATTTAATGGCGAGTACTTTCATCACTTTAGTGATGTCGCCACGGGAACTAAAATGAGTCCCTGTTATGCATGCTTATTTATGGGTTTTATGAAAGCCCCATTATGGGAAACCTGGACCGGCAAACTCCCAGAATTCTATAGGAGGTACATCGAGGTACATCACATTTAAGTCACCAGTAAGCCAAAGGAAAAGAGGCAGACCAGGTGAAACTCTAAAGAGGACATTGTTAAGAGAGGCCAAATTAATAGGCATAAAATCCCTTGATGAGGTTGAAAGACTCGCCGAAGACAGGAGAAATTGGCGGACTACCTTGCGAGCCCTATGTGACGTTTAACGGCACGGGAAGGATATAAGATAAGAAGCTAAAGGATGAGCTAAAAAATTATTGAATTCTCCAACTCGTTTAATGAGAACATCAAATTTACGTATGAAATTTCTGACAAGGCTGTTAACTCCTTAGACGTCAAAATATCTGTTGGCACAGATAGTCTTGTCACTTCTGTGTTCTACAAACCCACCGATAGCCGTACATATCTACTTTACATTTTCTCTCATCCTGAAACTCGTAAGGACTCCATCCACCCCCTCCCCCCCCCCAGCTCATCCATCTTCATCGCCTATGCCAGGATGAATTGGACTTTATGGACCAATCCAATAAACTATTATATTTTTTTCGTCATCACCACTATCCAGATAAAGTCCTTCGAAAAGCATTCAGCCATATCCAAAATGTGAGCCGCATGGGGGGGGGGGGGGGGGGGGTTAAAGAACAAGAAACAAAAAAACTGACATTATTGGACTGTCAAATTAGTGCTACTTTTTTCATCTACATAGCAAAATGGTTAAGAAAGTTCTCTGTCGTCATCTGCCACTAATACAGCTAGACCCTGACACTCGCGAGATCTTCTCTCGTCTGTCCCCTATTAGCCTACAAACGGGAACCACGTCCATATGACATCCTCGTCCACATACAACTAAAGCGGGATTCTGTATTTGTTCGCACCAGAAAATGTAACCAACCTCTGTGTGTCACCTGCCCTTTAGTCTGGGAAGAGAAAACGATCACCTTCCCAAAAGTATCCCGACTCTCCATAAGAAGTTCACATGCGAGTCCCGAAACGTAATATATGTCATTGTATGCAAAAGGTGTAAGATAACTTATATTGGTGAAACTGGTCTTAGATTCGGTGATCACATGCAGAAAACATATGTATGATATATCCCAGTATGCTTCGAAATCAGTCGATTAAAGGCCCTAACTACAGAGACAGATATGATTTTCTGGTAACAGGCATCAAATAATGTCACACCGATGACACAAGTCACCTAGCGCTTGAGAACCGCTACATTCAGGAAAATGAGACACAGGAACCATATGGCTTGAAATTGAAAGTTGCACTTAACATTCCCCTACTCTTGGACATTTAACACAACAGATGAGAAACACATAAATGCCTTTGAATGTAAATGCTACAGAAGAGTTCTCCAAATATCGTGGACACAAAAAAGAACAAATATATCTATACTACAAGAGCCTAATATTGAAGAAGGCTGGCTAGTAAAGAGGATTAAAGAGAGAAAACTTAAATATTTTGGACACGTTAAACGTCATGATAATTTAGAGAAGACCGTATTGGAAGGATACATAATGGGAAAAAGAAAAAGAGGAAGACCAAAACGAAGATGGCTACAAGACATTGTTGACGATCTGCAAATGGATGCAGCAGCAGCAGGTCATCTTGCTCACAACCGAGAGGCTTACAGGAGTGCTGTTTGGGAAGCAAAATTCCGCAAGGGACATGCAAATGAAAGAAAGAAGAAGAACTCCAGAATTATATTCCCTCTGTACCAAGTTCTATTCTTTCATCCTCTGCAAGGCATATTTCAGAACTTCCTCAACCAGTGCAGATCTGAATGAAAAAAGAAACTGAAATGCAACAGTGAACCAGATCCAATACACCAACTACAAAGACATCAGTAAACTATCCTCTTTCGCCTACGAACAGGCCAGTGCAGTCTACTGAGCCATCTGCATCGACTCAAAATGCCTCACACAGATGAGTTTCCATGTGGCAATTGAGTCCAGACTCCAGAACATATCCTACAAGAGTGCCGAAACCATGTAGACCTGAAGTGGGAGACATGGCCAGAGGACACAAGCTTGGGGCAAAAACTTTGGGGCTCCTATCAAGATCTGGAGAGGACTGCGGGCTTTGCCATGTCGACAGGGATCAGGATCTGAAGTGACCAACAACCTCGAACGAAGAAGAAGAAGAAGAACTTCCTCGCTCCATTAGATTACTAACCTTCTACCCCAACCTGTTTTTACAATATTCTTTATCTGGTTTTTTTTTCGTGTGCCCTGAATGTTTTTGTATAATTAAGGTGCAAACCGAGGCGTCATAACTGTGTGCCCGTTAATAAATAAAGCTGTATTTTTTTCTTAAATAGTTTTAACATTTTGTTATTACAGCTCTGCTGGAGTGGTTTAATACATATTTATATTTTTAGTTGTATATACTTATGCATTAACTATTCGTGTGTACTACAGAGTTCTGAGGTGATGTTCTGCTTTCGGTTACTCTGTTCTTTTCTGATGGACAACATCAAGAATGGACAGGAACAAGCTTGGTCCAGTTTTCTATGAAGACAAGAAACAGAGCAGAGTAACTCTGCAGCCAACCTTCCGTGGTGAGACCGCACGAAATGATGATGATGATGATGAAATGATTATATTCTTTCTGATTTGCATGAGACGTTGCCACCACACTCGTGTTATTGATAATGTTTTTACCTGCCTGAAACTACGAACACTTGTTTGCAGTCGGCGTTGCGATAACATTGACGCAGAGATCGTGTCTGTTTCAGACTGGAGTATGATGGTTTATTGGAAGACAGACTTGAGGATGATGGTTTGTTGGAAGACAGACTTTGGGATGACGGTTTGTTGGAAGACAAACTTGAGGATGATGGTTTGTTGGAAGACAGACTTGAGGATGATGGTTTGTTGGAAGACAGACTTGAGGATGATGGTTTGTTGGAAGACAGACTTGAGGATGATGGTTTGTTGGAAGACAGACTTGAGGATGATGGTTTGTTGGAAGACAGACTTGAGGATGATGGTTTGTTGGAAGACAGACTTGAGGATGATGGTTTGTTGGAAGACAGACTTGAGGATGATGGTTTGTTTTGATCCTGCTACCAAGGAGACCAGCGATAGCCCTGCTCCGTTAGTCCTGAATAACCATCAACCTTCTGCTAGAAGCATCATAAAGACCTGAGAGAGTTTGTCGACTCCTAATTCTCCATCCATGACAACCATATTTTTGCTTATGTGTTGTATTCTGAAACACCAAAGACGGTGCATGATGGAGAAACCTGATAACCAACGCTATCCTGCACGGCATATAATAATAATAATAGTAATAATAATAATAATAGTCAGTAGTAGTAATCTTTGTTGTTTTCTCTACTGTACATCTTGCTCCAGTATGCAAAAGCTGTAGTGTCTTGTATCGCTGGTTTTTTTTTTTCATTGCTGATCATGGAACTCTGGTCAAGAAACTGAAAGAGCTACGTAACCTTTCGGTCATTAGGTAAGTATATTTTCTTCACTTATCCCAGGTGATAATTTCAGTTCTTTCAAATTTTAATCTCCGTCTCACCTGCGGAGTAAGAATATACTGTACCTGTGTTTGTGCGTTGTTCAGTTGGTGTCCTAGGTGTTGTGAGTGGAACTCGTCCGTAATAGTTTCATTAAAAATAAGTGGTTATTGCATTTGATTTCTTGGTAGTTATGTCAATCATTGTATGTGTTTGTGTGAGACTTCATAAGGAGGCCAGTGTGGCTTGAAGGTTGTTTTCTAAAGGTTAAGTTCTGCTGATTGTTGGGGTTTAAATTTTAAAAATAGGTGTGGGGTGGGGTTTAGCAACTAGACACCGTTTCAAGCATCATTATAATGGAACAAAAGAAAAAAATAACACGGAAAAATCTTACAAAAGGGCTACCATTACTCTTACTTTCTTATAACTTTCGTATCTCATTATTGCAACTTTCGGTTAATCGAACGTAAAGTTTTATAAGCATAAAAGCTTGTCAGCGACGTGCAAAACTAGAGGTCATTATTTATGTGCATAATTACAGTGATAGTTGTTTCTGTTACCGCTGTATTTCGCCTATCCGTGGCCCTCCGTTAGAGATCAGTTGAAAGAGTTCGTTTTTTTTTTTTCTTTTCAGCAAATCTGAACATTATCCTGCCATCTTCTCGTGAAAGTTACTGATATTTTGTTTACCAGCAAAAGATTTATGAAGGTTTTATATCACGTGGCAATCATCAACAGAGATTTAGATAAAATAAACCAGTTAAAAGGGAAAGAGGAAAAAAAAAGGCTAACGTGTTTATCACACCCTGTTACAATTTTTTTTCAAAGACCTGGTATGGATTCATTGTATCTGCTGTCTTTCACTGTTTCTTTGACCTCATCACCTGAGGATTAGCCAGTAAGCTGAAATGACATAAGTCTGGGGGGGGGGGGGGGGAAGAGAACCAGGTGACACAGTTTCATGGGAAAAAAACCCTCTGGAAATACAGGTTGTTGTTTCATGTGACTATCATTTATAACTGTTATTGCTCCATTAGCGAGCTATGTTATCCAAAAGACAGTGACGTGTCAGGTGCATTTGTTCTGTGCAATACAAAGTTCTATAGCAATAGTTCTGACAACCACTGTCTAGGAGTCGGGCCAAACATAAGGAGATGGTGTGTAAATTCCCGAGAAGGCTGGGACTAAGTTCACGACTAAGTTTATCTTTGAGAGCTGGGCGAGGGTTAATGTGCCATTGAATCTCATCACGGAGACTTGTAGCATGCAAAATGGAGTGTGGAGTGAAAGGAAGGGAGTGGAAATCACACTTCCCACCCCCCCCCCCCCGATAGTTTAACCAGGTGAAGGAGACTAGAACTAAATCTTCACTTGCCGTAAAGACGTCATTGGTCTATCCGTCATGATCAGTTGAAGAAGGCGTATCAGTGCTTTGCTCTGACATTTTTACAGGTTAAAAATAAAGCCGTCTGGGTATGTTACATTTCTGGTGAACGAGGTGTGCGCCAACTTTGAGCTTTTAAAACAGTTGATATAATAATTTAGCGGTTGGGGTGGGGGGGGGGGGTGGGGGAGCAAACAAAGTAGGCAGGGGTTTTCAGTTTTTTTTTTCCACTAGTTTTTCTAAACATATACAAAATAGTTATTGTTGTATATAAAGTCTAATACATAAAAAAAGTATTTTCATTAAAAATAATTACACGTGATATACATTAAGCGTTACATTCATACTTCTCCGTCTCTCTTGCAAGGAAAAAAAAAAAGTACAGACGAAAAGGTCAAAGCTGCAAGAGCAAGAAAGGCTAGGCAGAAAACAAGAGAGAAGAAGTTTTTGTTTTTATGTAAGTTGCTATGGCTGGCCAAAAAGAACCAGGTCAGCGCCTCGCTTTAGATAGAGTGACGCAAGGATGCGGAAAAAAGGGGGACTGACCAGTTAGAACAGTCAATCTCGTCCTATGTTTTCGTTGAGGTAAGGCAGGATATTAAAATGTGTGTCGTTCTTAGTATATATTGTGTATATGTGGTTAATTGGGATAGAGTTGAAGCTTTGTGTAATGAGTCAATGTTATCGCGCCACCTCTGTGGTGTTGTTTTCGTGAGGGATCTGTGTGTGGATGTAAATTTGTGGTACTGGAGTGGATATATGTGTTATAAATATTCATATGAAAATAGGTAGTCGAGAGCTAAGGTTGACGGTTAGAGTTTGTATTCTTTTCCTAGCATGTATTGAGTATACTTAATGTAACATTGAAATCCTGCTTCGTATGAGAAGAGTCAGGGGCAAAATAAAACCAGAAAAGCTGAAGAGCAGTATGGCTTCATCGAAGGAAAAGGCCCAAGTAATACCATATATATATATATATGGAAAGATCAATAAAAGTAAAGATAACCTATACTTATGCTTCATAGACTACTGTAAAGCATTCGATAAAGTGAGACACACAGAAATTACAAGAATGCTGGAAGACATCAGCATTGATGGGAAAGATCTGAAACTCATAAAAAACATATAATGGTAGCAATCAGCAGCAACGAAGGTTAAGAACCAAATAGGAGAATTCCAAGACATAAAATTGGGAGTGAGACAAGGATGACCTCATTTCCTTGTGCAGCGAAAGCATATTGAGAAATATAGAGAGTTTGCCAGGAATATCAATTGGCGGTTAAAACCTTAACAACTTAAGATATGCAAACGACACAGCTCTGATTGCTAAAAGTGAAGGGGAGTACAGCCTCTTCTGGACATCGCGGTTCGTGAAAGTAAAAGTAAAGGTCTCAGCCTGAATAAAAAGAAGACTGAAGTGATGGTCATCTCAAAGAAAAGAATACCACCAAAATGTAGCATTACCATCGATGACACATAACTGAAATAAATTGATAGATTCAAGTACTTAGGAATGATTATAACAGCTGATGGTAAATCTTATATCTTATATCTTATATCCTTCCCGTGCCGTTAGACGTCACATAGGGCTCGCAAAGTAGTTCGCCAATTTTTCCTGTCTTCGGCGAGTCTTTCAACCTGAACAAAGGATTTTATGCCTGTTAACTTGGCCTCTCTTAATAATGTTCTCTTCAGAGTTTCACGCGGTCTGCCCCTTTTTTTCGGCCTGTTGTGTTCCACTTGATGGCAAATGCCACAACGAAATAAAAATCAGACGTGCTCAGGTCAAGTCAGGATTCCAGAAAATGAGAAGCATCTTGTGCAACACATCCATATCAATGGGAACAAGATTCTGAGTACTTAAATGTTACATCGAGCCAATTTTGTTTCATGGGTGTGAAGCATGGTCCATGAATAAGAGAGTACAGCGAGAAATTGAGGCCATGGAAATATGGTTCATAAGAAGGATGTTGAGTGTACCATATAAAGCTAAGAAAACCAACGAAGAAGTCTTAAGAGAGGCTAGAGTTAAAAGGCAAATTACAGCAAAGATCAAAAGACGACAAGCGAGATTTGTAGGACATTTTCTGAGAAGAGGAAATTTGGAACACATTGTGTCAAATGGAAAAATTGAGGGAAGAAGAAACAGAGGAAGAGAGAGAGAGAGAGAGAGAGAGAGGAGAGAGAGAGAGAGAGAGAGAGAAGTTACTGGCTAGAAAGAAAGTCCCCGGCGGATCTCATAATCAAGTCTAAAGACAGGGAATTGTGGAGAGAAATGATCGCCTACGCCACGTGGCACGGCACTTGGTTGATTGAACACTGAAATTGTCATGAGATCATGTTATTATCATCATTGATTAAATTGTTTATGTGTTGATTAATTGATGGTTCTATGCATGATAGTGAAGTTAGGAGTTGTGCACAAGGAAAGGTGCACGGAGAAGCCACCAGCGCAGTAGGCGCAATGACAGGTGTCATAGGGTGGAAGGAAGTCAGGAGCTATGGAAAAAAAAAGAGAAGGTTGCACAGGCAGCAGACTAGTTGTTAAAGAAGATATAGGGCTACCAAGTGCAAGATGCAGCAATGACCAAACGCTATAAGGTAGACAATAGAGTAAGATGATGTGGGGCCAGAAGAGGGGTAACAAGAAGCAGCTGATGCGTATATGGGGAACGAAGTGGAGAAGGAATTCATAATAGAGACAATTATGTCAATTGATGTAGAATTAAGCATGCTATTGTTAAGTATTAGAAATTTGATAGTCGTGTCATGTACTCTGTGTTGTCGTCTATCGTTTTCGTTAGTCATGTTAATAAACAGTGTGAGCTGAAAACTGTACGTGCACCTCTTAGCTCTGAGTCTTCATTTGTGTGGACACTGTCGTGGCACTATATGTGTTGTCTAAGATGGACACCACAGGGGAACAGAAGTAAGGGTAGACTAAAAGAGACATGGAGAAGAACAACAGAAAGGATGTTGAGCAATAGAGGGCTCACCTGGGCAAGAGCAGAAAAAAAGGCGAAGGACAGGCATTTGTGGAAAACCCTTGCGGAAGCCCCATGTGCCCTGGGCACTTAAGGTTCAGAGAGAGAGAGATATATGTGTTGTACGCAGATAATTAATGTACTCCAAATGAGGCTGTCCCAGATGGCCGGACTGCTACGGGTAGAGAGAACCAGAATCTGGGGAGAGTTAGGGAGGGGAACAATTGTTCGACCCACATTTGTACGACAGTTCGGGGGTTGAAGTTTTATACTCCCTTATAAGCTGATATAAATAAATAATCACCAAAGTTTACACTTACTTGATTATAAGGGACCAAAATGTTCCTACTTCTTGCATCTAAACTAGGAGTGTCCATCTGGCGGCCTGCGGGGTCTTTACTGCGGCCTGCTAATTTATTATGAAAGTGTAATTCATTTAATTAAAATTAAAATTTCTTTTCTTCAGATCATTTACAAACATTTTTTTAATTCTAAAAATTTAAGTAAATAGAAATTCAACTTTACTTCATAAGTGTCACTCTTTCTCGTTCCCATGTAAGTTGGGAAAGACTTAGTTGATTTAGATGCAGTCTATAACCAGATTTGCGTACAGCTATGGCTCTTGATGCCAGAGAAGTTGGAGTTGTATAGCAATAGTTCTGATCACCACTGGCTATGATACGGGCCAAACTTAAGGAGATGGTGTGTAAATTCCCGAGAAGGCTATGTATATGCTCTGTATATGCTGTCTTCTTCTTTGTCAACGGAGGCAGAATATGCTCTCCAGTCGTTTCATTGTTGACACTTAGCTATACCACCTGAAATAATACAGGTGTGATACTGACCACATCACACTTTTAAGTGCCGAAGGTCTTGGAAATATAGGCCTAACACCCTATCCCCAATATGCTTTAATGACATGAAAACAGGGGTGTTACTCTTTTTTTAAACCTGAAATGATATGTATTATATTCTTTAATTAATATATATGATCCTTAGAGAACGAGAGTGGTAGTGGTTGGGAGACATAAATCGAACATGGGTTGATTTAATGGAAATATGGGATTAGGATCTGGAGTAAGAGATGTATTCAATAGGAGGTGTCTAATGTAGGAGACAAGCTCAGGTGCATGATGACATAAAAATAAGGTTTTATCGTGCAACAGTATATTAAGATAAAAGCAAGTCTCACTAGAGAGAGAGAGAGAGAGAGAGAGAGAGAGAGAGAGAATAAGGTAAAATAATATAATAAATAACTCCAAACCCTATCCCGTATATTCAAGTATATGCGACGTACTAACCACTGATCGCAGACCACCATATTAGAAAGTATTGCAAATATTAGAGAGCATTAAAAGTACAACCACAAACAAACGCCCTTTTAAAAAAATATACAATCTAAATAAACATTGTAAATTAAAATACACGTAAGCTTATGTCCAAATAGAAATAACAATCAGCCCCAAGTTCGCAATAGCCCCCCACCGCGGTCAAAACAGATCTATTACCGCTTCACTAATGCCTGGATTCCTTAAGGGGAAAAAAAAATATTCTGACTGACCCTGCAGCCGCTATGCATGGTTTCTTTAATCTCTTCATTCGTAGTGACTTCTTCCCACCTAGCGTCTCCCTAAGAGTTATAAACACACAATGATTATGTGGTGCGAGGTCGGGATGTGGGAGACATTCCCGATGCATATTCGTAATTTGTTGAGCTGATGCACATGCTATGTGAGGCTGGGCATTATTGTGCTTTACTAACACACCGGAACGTAGCAAACCAGAATGACTTCCTTATATAGGAAGACAGCACACTTTTATTGTACTAGAAATGTGCTGAAAAAAATTCATATTCACCTTATCTTTGAATCAAAGTATTTTTTATTCATATCGAATAAATAATAACTATGGGATCTGACATGGAATCCTCAAGGAAATAGAAAACGAGGAAGACCTAGACTTACTCGGAGAAGAGAAATTATGACAGTGCTCAAAGACAAGGGGTACACATGGAAGGAAGCAGAGAATAATTTCAAGAACAGGGATGACTAGAGAGTCTCTACTCGTGGCCTATGCTCTGAAGGGAGTAAAAGATGACGATGAAGATGAGATCTGAAACAGCAAGATACAACTTTTAGTTCTTCTCTCACAGATGCCAGATTAAATCGAATAAAACAAAGTGTGTCCGGCACACCCCACGCCAGTTGTATTTCCAGTGCCCACGTCAACTTTGTAAGTTTGTATGCATCTACTGCCAGTTTATACTCGTACTTTAAAATCAGATCTAGATATGGTAACAGTCTCTATGGTAACAATCAACATAAATCTTTCATCGTCTCCGTGACTCGCTAAATCGTATCACTGTATAAAGCCCGAGTCCCACAACTGAGGAGTCAACGCACTTAGCAAATCCGTGTGCTAAAAATGCAAGCCGAAGACTCTCCTAAGAAGAAGAAGATCCATTATTTCCTCATCTAAACTACTTCCCGTGTAAACTATTAAAAATAATAATAATAAAGTCATAAGGTAAAAAAAAGTAACCTTGTTATGCCATAGAGGCAGCTATGGCTGTGTTGGTATCACTCCTGGCCGCCTTTCCTTCTCCAGGTTCGGAAGAAGCCAGGCACCCATTTCTTCAGCAGGGGGTGGACAAGCGCGCCTCCAGTCGGATTTGAACCACCTACCTTCGCTATGAGAAATAGTGCACTAACCACTTAGCCACTCAGACTGTAAGGGGAAAGACCGGAGTAAGCCGTGTAACTGTGAGCGAGTATGGGAGGTACGACATCATAGGCTAGGGAGAGCATGGAAGAGAGAGAGAGAAAAAAAAAGTTAAGGCGGCCATGAGCATTATTGTGTCGGTTGGACAGGCTGAGGCCAGACCTGTGATATAAGGTAGACCTGTGATATAAGGTAGACGTGATATAAAGTACACCATGTATATAAAGTAGACCTGTGATATAAAGTACACCTGTGATATAAAGTACACCTGTGATATAAATTAGACATGTGATATAAGGCAGACCTGTGATATAAGGTAGACCTGTAATATAAATGTATTTATCACCGAATTCTCGAGAAAGTTAGTGATAAAGAGTGCTGAAGGTTGTTAAGCAAAATACGATTGACCAAACTGGAACTCAGACCGGCGGGACGATGCCTGCAAGATGTTTAGTTGAAACAAAGATGGCGACAGGCAGTCCAAGATAGAACGAGTCGCAGCGCCCAATCAGTTTGTATGTTGTTTTAGTCGGGAGTATTAGTTTAACACGGGAGGTCTGCATCATCACATTTTCATGTAGTAAATATTGAAGGGAATCAAGATTATTTGCATTGCGAGTTGGTTTGGCTGATTAGGACAATCTGTGAAGATGATAATGTGTTCTCATGAATGTTTGTGTTCTTCTTCTTCTTCTTCGGCATCAGAAGAATCTCGCCAGCAGTGTCTTAGACAGTTCAGGTATTTCGGCTGATATGAGTGCACTTAGGACGTGGCCGACCCCCAGGCCAGAGGTGTAGTGATTTGACTACTGTCTACTTCACTTATTCCTTTCTTTCACCTTTTCCACCGTGGTGCCGAATGGCAAACCCATTTGCTCCTTTCTTCATTGGCCGGGAGGAGCCCACTCCACGCAAGGCAACTGAAGAATCTTGCCAGCAGCGGTAGATGAGCTACCAAACATGACTCTCATCTACCCGAAGCGTCTGGTTTTCAGACGCCAGATATTTGCCTTCGCCCGTTCTCCTGTCAGTCTAAACAGTTCTGCCACAAGGCCAGGAGCTGGACTTGACTGTCAAAGGCTATTTGAGACGCACGCCATTGGAGTGGAAAGCGTATCCTCCGACAATAACAGTCCTTAGAACCATGTTTGTGTTTGATACAGAAGAGATATTCAATGGATTGATTATTAAACTGAGGAGTCCGTTTTTCTATACCAGACTACATATGTGTACTCCATTGGGGAACCTCCCAGTAGCCCTACCAAGACACAGTGCCTATCATAAAAACTAGCAGGCCCAATCTGGCCAGTTCAGTCCTCCAGGGCACGGCTGGTTTCCATTATTTAAAAAAAAAAAGAGGAAAGTAGTCCTCCATTTTCATACTTCTTGACCCATAATTCCCAACACTTTCCAAGGACAAGAGAAACCTGCTGCCTGACAATTAGCATTTTATGAAGAGTTTGTCCTATCAAGCTACCATTCTCCATACTTTAGAGATCGACTGTTACATTTAGCTGTCCCTTGCCTTGATTTTAAATTTGCACGGGCTGATGCTCACCTCTCCTCCTCCTCAACCAAACTATCTCTTATTTCTCACCCATTCTCTCCTTCCATAAATCTGTAGCACTGTCTGTTCTCGCTTTTGACCTTTTAACCTATTTAAACCCACACTGCCTTCAGAAAAAAATGTTCTGTCAGTTGTTGCTACCTGGAGCAATAAATAATATTAACACTCATGATACCAGTGAGTAAACTTCAAATTATGTGTTAAAGATGTCCTAAACCTCATTTACCTTCATGATAACAGTTAACCAGGTTCTGAGCCACATTTTAGTGGACAGGCACATTGGAACCATCTTTACCATGATAGTTCTCATGAACCATCTTTACCATGATAGTTCTCATGAATCATCTTTACCATGATAGTTCTCATGAACCATCTTTACCATGATAGTTCTCATGAACCATCTTTACCATGATAGTTCTAATGAATCATCTTTACCATGATAGTTCTCATGAATCATCTTTACCATGATAGTTCTCATGAACCATCTTTACCATGATTGTTCTCATAAGCAAAGATTTGTTACTGCTGCCACTTGTTTTCTCAATGTCATCACACAAAATATTGTTTTGCATAAATTATTTATAAAAACTGAGAGATCAAATGTTTGAAGGATGCATTTTTTCAAGTGAACGTTTATTTTTTTTATTCTGAATAATCAATCCATTTTTTTTCTGTTTTGATTCTAACAAAGGAGAAAAACACTGAAAGATAAGGATGCAAAAGAAATGATGAATCAACAGATGATGAAATAAAACATGACACTGATAATGAAGCAAAGAAATATCAATCTCAGAAAGAAAATTTACAATGTTAATTATATTGAAAAGAAAAACAAGAACTTACAAAAACAGCTGGAAAAACACAATATCTCATGTACATATATGTACATTACATGTAGAACTAGAAAGCACTAACATTTAGAGGCAAGAAAATTAAAAGATTTCACTACTTAATGAAAAAAAAAAACATTAAAAAATGGTTTACTAAGGTAAAGCTATCTCAGTACAAAAACTTCAGTCACTTCAAACACAAAAATAAAACAGTTTGACCTCAAAGGCCAAGTGAATTTATTTAAAAGATATATAAAGTGAAACATCTGTCACTCTAACATAAGAAAAATAAAAATAGAAACTGCCACTCAAAAAATGTGAGGAGACTGAGGAATTCAAAATATATGTGAAACAAGTTTTATCAGATTTTTTCAGAAGAGATTTTATGTTAAATATTTATTTCATAAATCTGCTCCGACAAGATATAACTACAAACCATAAAAGATCTTCAGAAACCTGCAGGTAGCTTTTGAAACATCAAATCAGATCAACAATGGAGTTAAAAAAAAAAAAACAGAGCTGCCTGAATTCTTATACAGTCACATCATAAACACCCAAGAGGGATGAATTTCTGTAAAAAAAATTTCTTTCTAGCTTTTTTTCTAAACATACAGGTATGTATTCCAAATTATTTAAACCATTCAAATCAACTACTTCAAAAAACAACAGAAAATTCTGTAAGAAAATAACACTGAAGCAAAAAGTCTGTTCTAAACAAAAAGAATTAACCCTCTAACTAAAAAGATTAGTGGGCTACATTCAAGCTCTATAAGTGTGGACAAATAATCTAGAACCATCACCGATATCTTTGGGAGGAGGGAGAAACTACATAAAATCTGAAAATGAATTATCAAAACTGAAGATTCTTTTCAGCAACAATATCATTCTGAAACACAATAAAACTCCTGCTTAAACAGTAAACATTTTTTAACATTTAACTTGCACAACAAGCCAGTCAGTTAACCACATATAAGCATGCTCAGGAATACAGAAACATCCAGTTATAAAAATGCATGCCTGATATGGAATTTTAGATTGTAAGAAATTATGAAAACTATTACTTTCCAGACAGTTATTTAGAAAACTTATAGTGGTACATTCTATTGCCTAGCACACAGGAGGAGGAAACTAAAAAACTTTGGGGATCAGACTACAGCACTGACTGCTAGGGGTCAAATGTAATGAAAGACATGGGCTTAACTCTTGCAACTTTTAAACTTGACAGTTAGTCACAGTTATCTGTCCACTTAATTTGATAAACAGATAAGATTTTTAAAAAAAAGACATATTTTAAATCTGGTTACCCTTCTTTATAACACAAACATATAAAGTAGTTTCTCAAAAAGTAATCTATATTTTGATACTAGCAGATGTGCATACATCACAATACAACTTCAGTTTCTTGTTGGCTGATGTCTACATTATGCTTGGTTCATGGCTTCTCAACCCATTGTTCATGGGCCACCATGACAAGGTGGGAGACCCAGAAGCCACTATAACAATTTTCAAGCACTCTGCACAATCACACATCAGTATCTTAAAAACTGGTATATGCTTCTCATTAATAGGTGCAATAGTTCTCTGTGTCCAACCAGTTTCTTAATTATACTGTGTAAAATGACACACTAACTCAAGCAAATGCTATATCCTTTACTGTAACACTTTCATACCCTATGTTGCTGAGGTATGAAGGAGCAGACTGAAAAAAGTTACGGTGTTACTTAACTTATAGTATGTTCATTCAGTGTAAAATATCAGTTGTTCCACTGCTGAGCGCTATAAGATTCTCATAATTTTGGTGCTATAATACTTATCTTTTTGCAACTCGAGAATAACTTCTGGTCTTTCACTGAATCATGCAACCTAAGATGACCAGGTAAGCTAGATCTGTAGGTCTGTTAGGCATTTATAAAACCTTGGTCAAATTTGTTTTAAAAAATTAATAATAATCACAACCCTGGCTTTGTCCATCACTGGTCTTACATTCATCTGTTCTACACTAAAACACAAATTTAGAAAAAAAAAAAAAAAGTTAAGATCTTGGAGGTGAGTCTGCTGCTTAAAAAGATGATGAAATTCCCTAAGCAATTGGGAAACTGGCTGAGCTAGCAATTCCACACTGGTTGTTCTTGTTACGTGACATCAAGATGTAACCATTGTCTCCCCAAGATTCACTCCAGCTAGAAAAAAAAAAAAATTATAAGGATATATACAATATTCCTGCTGACAAACAGTATTAGTATAAAAAAAAAATTCATAACCTAAACATGCACACTATATCTTCCAGTGAAATGAAATAATTTAGTTTTGGGTATTCATTTTGTGGGAGTTTCTTGACTTCATGTTCTACCACGTGGTATTAATTTTGTGGAAGGGTCTTGACACCATGTTCTATCATGTGGCTTAATGTAGTTCTCTTACTGTGTTATCTTCTTCCATGTTCTCTTGAATGGTTAGATCTGACACCTGGCTTTTACAGAATGTGAGACAAAACAAAGCACTGACTCCTGTAAATCATTTAAGGATCTTAATGTTAAAGTGGGAAATAAAAAAGTAGAAACAGAACAATCACTGTCCTAGTTACATTCATTTGTAATCTATCCAAAACTCTCAGACAGTAAATACATTAATAACTATGAGAAAGGACTGTAACTCAAGTGATTTACAGGGCTCTCTGAGTAATGGGAAATGAAAACATTCAGATAAAAAAAAAATCTTCCCATATTTGGGGGGGAAACAAGTATTCTCACCTATTTTTCACAATCCAGTAATCTTGTCCATTTTGACTACCATATCCAACAACTAGAACACCATGGTCAAGCTGTGTGGAACTACAATTAGGGTCGTCATATA
Organism: Achatina immaculata; assembly: GCA_009760885.1. NCBI lineage: Eukaryota > Metazoa > Mollusca > Gastropoda > Stylommatophora > Achatinidae > Lissachatina > Lissachatina immaculata. The sequence continues at coordinate 43,909,123 of CM019692.1, forward strand.
TACCTACAAAAATTAAGCATTTTTTAGCTCTTCATGTCTCAAGAAAAAGTTCATCAAAAGCCTCAGAGATGTGCAATATAATCTATGTTTGCTAAATGATCTAATGTGCTAAAATTAATAATTAGTAATAAATATTATTAACTCTTTCCATGCCTATTGGCAAAATGTTACCACTTTTGGTTTGTCCGTCGAGTGCTGTTTGGTAAAATTTTACCACTTGTTTCATGTCTAAAAAAAGATGGTGCAAACTTTTAATTGTACACATTTTATTTGTGCATGCCCGGTGAAGTTTCATAGTTTTGTCCGAAGCGTGCCTAATAACCGAGTGAAAATGGGTCTTTCTTTGGAGAAATTTCAATATTTTGTGTGATTTCTGAGGCATACGGACAAGCCCTACAACCAGACCACTGTTCGTGAATGTGCCCCAAGTAGATTTTGACCTATAAAACAGACTGGAGAAGTAGTTAGAAGGTTATTTCAGACATTACTGTACTGAGTTTGCTACATACTATCACACGATGAGATCAGATGAAGCTACAGGTCGATCTAGACATTGCCAATGGTAGGTCTGGACCTACCCGATGGTAAGTAGGACACAATTATCAGCTAAAATCATCACACTACTTCTTTTTCCTAAAAAATTCTTCATTCTTACATTTACAGCTATTTTGATGCATAATATATATATATGTACACTTTTATCGTGGAAATACTGTATTTCAATTTTACAACTATACCCCCTATACAGATCAAGATCCACACTTTTACTCCGGCACCCAACTTAACCTCCGCGTTTCCTCCTGTGGCATGGAAAAAGTTAATAATATTATTGCGCTTAATATGTTGAAAGCCGTTTTATTCTGTTATGAATGAGATTTACACTATATTCATTATTGTGAAAGACACCTTTGGTGATTAATGGTTCCAAGAGTTGCATAAATACTCCAGAAGCATGTGTACATGCCCTAAGAATCATACAGTAGTAGATAAACACATACTGTGCAACATTATTTACAGATGTATGAGTTCTCCAAATATCGTGGACACAAAAAAGAACAAATATATCTATACTACAAGAGCTTAATATTGAAGCAGGCTGGCTAGTAAAGAGGATTAAAGAGAGAAAACTTAAATATTTTGGACACATTAAACGTCATGATAATTTAGAGAAGACCGTACTGGAAGGATATATAATGGGAAAAAGAAAGAGAGGAAGACCAAAACGAAGATGGCTGCAAGAAATTGTTGATGATCTGCAAATGGATGCAGCAGCGGCAGGCCATCTTGCTCACAACCGAGAGGCCTACAGGAGTGCTGTTTGGGAGGCGAAGTTCGGCAAGGGACATGCAAATGAATGAATGAAATGAAATAATTTAAACTTATGTGGCTCAAGGTGAAATGTTACAGAGTTGAAGAAACTTCCTTATGATGTGAAGCAATTATTTATAATTAATAACAAGCTTATGTTAATTATCATTTCATTTAACCAACAGACAGATGCTCCTCACCTCCTTTATAAGACTGGAACATGGGACTGCTAGCATCAATGCCTACAGAAACAGGTCCAATGTTGCCAACAGCTACCTTTAAGGCACTTTCATTCTCTTGTGGAACAACATCAGCACATGAGGTGATCTTGGCTACAACTTTGCTCTCATCAAATCGGCATTTGTCATCCTGAGAATACAGTATACATTAGACTGAAAATGCACTGCAATAAAAAAATAAACTAGATTCCAATACTGACTACAGGCTACATCTGCTTAGTTCACGGCAAGATAAAAATGTACGTGGAATGACTACAAGCCTTAAAAACAACGGACTACTAATAGCTTCTAAACTCCCTCAGTTAAATACAATGTGAAACTTGGAGTTCACTGTCAAAAAAAAAGGGGGGGGAGGAGAGAAAGATTGTGGAAATATGAAAAAAAAAAATGTTGTAGAGATCTAAAACAGTGAGATACACTCTTCATTTTTGCAGCTGCACAGCAAATTCAGACAGCAATGAGTGAACTACTCGTACAATCTTACATCCTTCCCATGCCGTTAAATATTACATAGGGGTCGCATAGTTGTTTGCCAAGTTTTCCTGTTCTCTGCGAGTCTTTCAACCTCATCAAGGAATGTTATGCCCACTAAAATGACTTCTCTTAACAACGTCCTCTTTTTCTTCGGCCTGTTGTGCTCCACTTGATAGCTTGTTTTGGTATTCTCTGATTGTTCTTCTCATCACATGACCTACATATGTCCATCTTTTTTCTGATCATCCATGAGACAGGATGTTGTTTGCTCATCTGTCCTATCCCTGCGTTGTTCTTGAATTTGTTCCACATTATACCAAGTATTTTCCTTAGGCATTTGTTTCAAAAGAGTCTAATTTCTTATCTATTAACTATTATTACAGTGATATAAATGGTTAAAAATGTTAAATAGCATGTTCAAGTTAAGTTCTGAGCTTAAACTGCCTAAAATGACTCTGAGGTCCACCCAATCTCTAAAAATGGGTACCAGAGAACTCTAGGAAGGAAAATTAGGCCAAGCATGATGCTGATGACATCACATTTTCATGTGCTGAAGGTTTTGTAAATATGGGCCTAACACAGTATCCCTGGTGTGCCTTAACAGCACGGAAACTGGGATTTTACCTACCTTAAACTGCCTAATGAAGGTCATATTTACAACTTGGAAGTATAGTCGCACCAAAGTAAAAAATTTTTACATTTCAGAAAGGACATAAAAAAATTCATTTCTAGTACGTCCTGCCTATCATTTCTAAGGCCAGTTTCACGTCAACAGCCAGCAGATAACAGTTTTATCTGAACTTCCAGCTTCTACCAAAGTGTTTCTCTCTGGTCCTCTTTCTCTAGTTTAACTCTTTAACTTCAAAACAACACTGGCAGTGTTAGTAGATTTTGCACACTTATGCAAATCAATGCTCAAAGCTATAATTAGGCAGTCTTAATAAAATGAAAAGTAGTACTCTGTAATGTAATCCGTATTTTTAAATTATAGAATAACTTCTTTTCCAGTTTCTACCAACATTTATCATCTATATTTATTCTCACTAAGGAAATTAACTCAGTTAAATCCCTTAAATCCCACATAACAAAATTTGTAAACTTTAATCATGAAAAGTACTCAACTATTTTTTTTTAACAGCATGACTGTCACTGCATTATGTATCCATGAATGTGTTAAATACCTCAGCTTCATATACATAGCTTTCCTCTGTCTCCAGACCTCCAATGTCAATGGTGTACTCAAATGCATTATCCATGAGCCCACCCTCACAGCCTTCATCACCATAGCTACTGGAGCAGTCAACCAGTTGCTGCTCAGAAAGTGGAACCAAGTTGCCAGTCTTCTTGAACCACTGTCCTTCAACAGCACCAGTCTGAAAAATAAAAAGACTGAAATGTTTATAAATGTCATATACCACTGGTGTTTTTCATTACACATCCGCAGCCATTCATGACTATGTGTCAAAGATATATGAACGTTTTTACTACTTCTAAATGTTCAGTTTACTTTCTTCTACCCTGTTCTAATTTCATTCCTATATGGTTAACCGCCGAGTTCTTTGTTGCCGGTCCAATGACAATTACCCTAATCATTTAACATTTATTCAAATATATTCTTCCTCGTGGAGACAATATGCTTCAACTTCAGTAAATCAGTGCCCATACAAGCTTCAGCAGAGATGCTTTTGAAAGAACCTACTCAATCAAGTATTTGGGGTCACAGGAGTAAATTCAGTAGGATCACGGAGCAGTCTTGGTGGTAGAAGTGAACAAAGAAGAAGAAGGAAGAAAGGAAGAAGAAGAAGAAGTATTATTTGGGGGTAAGGTCTGATCACAGCTTAAGATTCAAAGACCATGAAAAGCACATCTGATCTAAAGCCAGGAAAAGAGCAGCTGCAATAAAAATAATGGCAGCAGCAACACCTTGAACAATGGTCCTCTCAGTGACTGACCACACACTGGCAGTTCTAACACTCGGCCTTGCTTGAGAGAACAGGAAACAAGGCAATGTGTATTATTCTTGGATGCACCACAGACACAACCTGCAAGGCCATGAGGTATCTGCTAGATTTAACCCGTCGTAGATGACAGAATAACATCAGCCAGGTCCAGTCCTGCCTCAGAATAAGTGCAGACAGGCCGCACCCACTCCACAGTGATAAGTGCAGACAGGCCGCACCCACTCCACAGTGATAAGTGCAGACAGGCCGCACCCACTCCACAGTGATAAGTGCAGACAGGCCGCACCCACTCCACAGTGATAAGTGCAGACAGGCCGCACCCACTCCACAGTGATAAGTGCAGACAGGCCGCACCCAATCCACAGTGATAAGTGCAGACAGGCCGCACCCACTCCACAGTGATAAGTGCAGACAGGCCGCACCCACTCCACAGTGATAAGTGCAGACAGGCCGCACCCACTCCACAGTGATAAGTGCAGACAGGACGCACCCACTCCACAGTGATAAGTGCAGACAGGACGCACCCACTCCACAGCGATAAGTGCAGACAGGCCGCACCCACTCCACAGCGATAAGTGCAGACAGGGCGCACCCACTCCACAGCGATAAGTGCAGACAGGGCGCACCCACTCCACAGTGATAAGTGCAGACAGGGCGCACCCACTCCACAGCGATAAGTGCAGACAGGGCGCACCCACTCCACAGCGATAAGTGCAGACAGGACGCACCCACTCCACAGCGATAAGTGCAGACAGGCCGCACCCACTCCACAGCGATAAGTGCAGACAGGCCGCACCCACTCCACAGCGATAAGTGCAGACAGGCCGCACCCACTCCACAGTGATAAGTGCAGACAGGCCGCACCCACTCCACAGCGATAAGTGCAGACAGGCCGCACCCACTCCACAGTGATAAGTGCAGACAGGCCGCACCCACTCCACAGTGATAAGTGCAGACAGGGCACACCCACTCCACAGTGATAAGTGCAGACAGGCCGCACCCACTCCACAGTGATAAGTGCAGACAGGGCACACCCACTCCACAGTGATAAGTGCAGACAGGGCGCACCCACTCCACAGTGATAAGTGCAGACAGGCCGCACCCACTCCACAGTGATAAGTGCAGACAGGCCGCACCCACTCCACAGTGATAAGTGCAGACAGGCCGCACCCACTCCACAGTGATAAGTGCAGACAGGCCGCACCCACTCCACAGTGATAAGTGCAGACAGGCCGCACCCACTCCACAGTGATAAGTGCAGACAGGCCGCACCCACTCCACAGTGATAAGTGCAGACAGGCCGCACCCACTCCACAGCGAACTGATGACAGTAGAACACAATAGGTCCAAGAGAGGAAAGTCATGGATGGGCTCTGCAGAAGAAGTAATATCTGTGGGGTGTGCCCTCCTGAGAATATATTTCCTGGACAAGATTTTCCTCAGTTTCAAGCATCTACATGAAGGTCTGGAACCAAATGGTTGGATATAAGAGTGCTGGTGCATATAAATGTGACTTTGGATGTATTCTTTACTTGTATCTGATGTAGCAGTGCGCGCGTGTGTGTTATGTTTCTGTTGCTTCTACAAAGTGTTCTCTTACTGCAGTAGTTAGTTTCCTTCCTTGTTTCACACACTTAGCAGTTTCTTTGAAAGAAATAAGCGGTGAGAGTAAGATCCCTTCAAAGGCAAATACCATTATTTGCTTTGCCTAACCAGTATACTTAATGTTTGCTATACATTTCACTGTTCTGCTTTATTTGCCATTAACCTGGGCATATTTTTCACTAAAATCATTGTTCCCAATGTTCTCTTCTAACAACTCTTTCAGTTTACTCAACTGACCTAGATTTTTGCTCCGTACAGGACCTCAGCAAACAAGATGGACATGATCTTGGAATCTAAAGAGGATTTTTTTTTTTTTTATGTAAGTTTTAAACAGCATTTTTTGGTTTTACTTTTGTCTTGTCAGGAATGGATGACAGCAGGTGGAGGTTATGATTATCAGGTCTGAGCTTGACATCACCTTTCATCTCACCAGCTGTAAAGATTGTGTGTGTTAACAATTTTTTTTTTTTCAGATGGTGCTCTGAAGATGAATAGATCTTGAAAGTTGATCTGAAGCTGTTTATATAACTAATAGATCTTGAAAGCTGATCTGAAGCTGTTTATATAACTAATAGATCTTGAAAGCTGATCTGAAGCTGTTTATATAACTAATAGATCTTGAAAGCTGATCTGAAGCTGTTTATATAACTAACAGATCTTGAAAGCTGATCTGAAGCTGTTTATATAACTAATAGATCTTGAAAGCTGATCTGAAGCTGTTTATACAAACTAATAGATCTTGAAAGCTGATCTGAAGCTGTTTATATAACTAATGGATCTTGAAAGCTGATCTGAAGCTGTTTATATAACTAACAGATCTTGAAAGCTGATCTGAAGCTGTTTATATAACTAATAGATCTTGAAAGCTGATCTGAAGCTGTTTATATAACTAACGGATCTTGAAAGCTGATCTGAAGCTGTTTATATAACTAATGGAAGCTTCAGTTAGCTTCTGAAACAATTAAAAAAAAAAACACATGTCATGCAGGCCACATACTTACAGTACTGAATGCCCAACAAGAGCCACACTGTTTCTGAAATGAGAGAAACAATAAAGAGACATATAAACTAAAGAATATTTTCACCTCACTGATAAAGGATCTTCTTTTCAAAAATGACTACTTGCTAAGTCAGTTTTGAGTTATACTGACCACAGCATGTGTGACTGGAGGAAACAAAAGCAATATATAGCCTAAGTCAGTTCTGAGTTATGCTAACCACAGGATGTATGGTGGAGGAAGACAAGCACTATATAATGCAGCAAGTAATCCTATTCTGTGAATTTTGAATATTTACTGCTAAATTTGAATGAATATGAACAATATTAGTATAATTAGAAAAATAAATATAGCCCTTATTAATGTTGCACAAAAATCTTTAGGACTTCACAGAAGGGAGAATATTGACACACGGTGTGGCAGAATCCTAGATAAAATACCTTTTATATCAATCCATGTTAAAGGAAATGAATGATCAAATCAATCTGATTATAAAACAAATAAAATTCTACAACCAAATATCTGAAAGTTTTGAATTTTCATGTTTGACATGTACCTTAAGCTTGCACCACAAATTTTAATAAATTGAAATCTCAAACAGAGCAAATTAAAGTGGAATAAACTGTTTTTTTAAACTGGGAGAAGCAAAACTATACTGTCCAAAAAAAGAAACGCTTAGCTTATATAAGCTTCATTTTTTATACGTTATGACAAAAATTGTTTTCCCAGGTATCTCAAACCAAACCAAAAATTGTCACCAAGATATCAGGTCCATGATTTAGCGTGAATTTTGCTACTGTCATGTATAGTCAGAACACAGTAGCTGCCCTTGCTAATCACGCATTTTTTTTACCATAATTCACGTTGCGTTTATGGAGATGCTAGTTGCTGATCGATGTAAATGGAGGCCACACACCATACTAACTTGAGAACCCCTGGGACTAACAAATTCTCATCACACAGATGCAAGAAACTGTCAAGTGAGTGTTTAAACCCTTAGGTATTATTGTGTGCAATTTGAAAATTGTATTCATTCAATTTAAAAAGCTATAGAATATCAAAGTTATGGCTAAAATTGGTCATCAGTAGTTATGCATTTCTTTTTTTGGGCTGTATATATATATCTTGGCAGCCATATAGACCACAATGGTGCCACCAAAAAAGAAGTTAGAATTCGAATTGCCAAAGCAGCACTGACCTTCAAGAATCTTGAGAAGAAAAGTTATAAGCACAAAAACCAAGTTAAGATTATTCAATTCAAATGTAATATCTACCCTCATTTATGCACGTGAAATCTGGAAAACACCTAAAGAAATAGACAAGAAATTAGACTCTTTCGAAAACAAATGCCTAAGGAAAATACTTGGTATAAAGTGGAATGAATTCAAGAACAATGCATTTCATACAGATGAGCAAACAACAACCTGTTTCATGGGTGATCAGAAAAAGAAGATGGACATATGTAGGCCACGTGATGAGAAGAAACAATCAGATAATACCAAAACAAGCTATCAATTGTAGCACAAAAGGCCGAAGAAAAAGAGGTCGACCACGTGAAACTCTAAAGAGGACACTGTTAAGAGAAGCAATTCAGTGGGCATAACATCCCTTGATGAGATTGAAAAAACTCGCTGAAGACAGGACATCTTGGCGAACTACCATGCAGGCCCTATGTGACGTTTAACACCACAGGAAGGATATAAGATATATGTTAAGCTCCTCTATTACAAAGTCATGATGTATAAACTTACCTGATTTTTTATTGGTGTGACATAGCCCTTGGTCCTCCAGTCCTCAGAATCTGGTACGTTCTTGGTATGTGGGTGGTACTCATTGCATTTCGTGGATTTGTGGGTCTTGTTTTTACTCAAACCATTCATCGCCCGGAATTCCTCGTTTGTCTGTAACAGGAAAAAAAATGCCAAATTTAAACTTTTTAAATTCTTCAGTAGGACGTTTCCATCAACTTAGAAAGAAAAAAGAAAAATACAGCTTCACCATGATCAATGATACATAGCATATACAGTGGTATAAATCGGCAAGATTAAAACAGAAGGCTAAAAGTCCATATTTACTGAAAAATGACAGGATGTGTGTGCATGAACTTTATAAAACCAGGATCTGCACATGTGCCAGTGGAGGGAAGTAGTGGGGAACTTTTAAACACATCCATCAAACTATCTTCTTACATCTTACATCCATCAAACTATCCTCTTACATCTTACATCCTTCCCATGCTGTTAAATGTTACATAGGGCTCACATAGTCGTTTGCCAAGTCTTCCTGTTCTCAGCGAGTCTTTCAACTTCATCAAGAGTTGTTATGCCCACTAAACTGGCTTCTCTTAACAATGTCCTCTTTAGAGTTTCACGTGGTCAACCTCTTTTTCTTCGGCCTGTTGTGCTCCACTTGATAGCTTGTTTTGGTATTATCTGATTGTTTTTTCTCATCACATAGCCTACATATGTCTATCTTCTTTTTCTGATCACCCATGAGACAGGTTGTTGTTTGCACATTTGTCTTATCTCTGCGTTGTTCTTGAATTCATTCCCCTTTATACCAAGTATTTTCCTTAGGCAGTTGTTTTCAAAAGAGTCTAATTTCTTGTCTATTTCTTTAGTTGATTTCCAGCTTATGCATGCATAAATGAGGGTGGATATCACATTTGAATTGAATAAACTTAACTTGGTTTTTGTGTTTATAACTTTTGAATTCCACATGAACTTATGATTTTTTAAGGACAATGCTGCTTTTGCAATTCTAATTCTAACTTTCTTCCTGGTCTCACCATCCTTTTCTATGTAGCTGGCAAGGTATGCAAACTGGTTTACTTCATCAACAACTGTTCCTTCTAAGTATATTTTTCCTTCTTGATTAATGAGAAGTTTCATTATTTCTGTTTTGTCTTTGTTAACTTCAAGACCTATCTTGCTAGCCAAGGAAGACAGGATCCTGCATCGATTTCACATTGTCACTGATAAGAGTTATGTCATCTGCAAAATCAAGATCTTCTATTTGGGTCCCACATACCCAATCAATGCCGGTTTTACTTGTACAGCATCTTTTCATTATAAAGTCTATGGCAATTCCAAAAAAACAATGGAGATAATATACTTCCTTGTTTCACGCCTGTTTCAGTCTGAAACCATTCACTCATTCCTTCTTCTGTGTTGAATGCACAAATATATCCGTTGTAGAGATCTTTAATGACGTTGACAATTTTAGATGGTATTCCATACAGTCTTCGCTTTTGGGTGACGTACAAGATGGCGGGAAAAACCCTGCCGTTATGAAATCTCGCAACAGTTGTAATTGATCATCAAACTATATCTTTACAATTTACTGTACCGTATTCTTGCAGAAATTATTAATCTAAACTCAACAGTAAAATGTCCCACTCTTGGATAATGAATTTCTGCACAGCATAAAAGATAGCACTTTTTAAACTGGCAACATTTGTCAATTTATTATCTTTCTTTTAAATCTCTCTCTCAAGGTCCCTGCTGACAGACATCCGATGCCGAAGCCCTCGATCCCTTGTGCATAACAACAGGCTTGTCACTGAGCATTTCCCATGCCAAGATGTCAAACCATCAAACATCTTTTCTCTCTGTCTACCTCTGTCTCTTCTACCTTCAATCTTCCCTGTTGCCATTAAGTGCTCTAGCCCGCCTCTCCTCCAAACATGCCCCGCAAATTTGGAATGTTGTTTCCTGATCTTTGTTGTAATTTTCTTTTTTTTTCTTCTGTTCCTCTTTCAGAACTTTCTCATTCAATTTTCTCACTGTCCATGGTATCTTCAGTATTCTTCTTAAGAAACTCATTTCAGCTGATTCCAGCCGTCTTTGTATCTCTTTACTGATCACCCAGGCTTTGCATCCATAGAACAGGCTCAATGTAACACTGCAGTAACCTCTTCCTGACTCTCACTGATAGTGACTTACTGGAAAGTATGTATTCAACTTCTGAAAAGAGGTCTTGACTTTTATAATTTTGCATTTTACTTTGGTGATACATCTTCCATCTGATGTTAGCAGGGTGCCTAAGTATCATAACTGTCAAATGATTTAATTGTATGCCTTTTGCTTCTTTTAATTCACAAGCAGGAAATGTTCAGTTTTGTGTGTAAAGTAACTCACCAGGTCTGTGAAATGGTTGATGTCCAAGTAAAAAGATGTATGTCCATTATGGTACTTCCAGTTGTGATACTCAATAAACTTAACATTCTCCATGAAAATGGCAGATCTCTTCTTCTCCTCTGCTGCATCTGCATACTGTTTCTCTGCAAACAAATTTTCAAAACTGAAATATTTGACATGCAAAAACAAAAGCATCTCTCTGGTGGTTGTTCTCCTGGCTGTATTTTGATCTCCAACTTCTGAAGGAGAAGATACACTCAACCAGTCAGAATCCCAGACAATCAAAAACAAAGTGGTAACACTACAGAGAGAATAACAACTACACAACTCCCTAGATCATCAGAAGATGTACCACCACCCCCTTCAGACAGATGTTTCAGATCAGACCTTAAAATCCCAATACTCTAAGGAGATGGGCCCTTCTTGGTCATGACTCCTTGAGATTTGTAAGTTGTTGATTATTATTATAACTATTTTTTTTTTTGCTGTTCCTGGACTTGAATCACTATCCTCTGTGTGACATAATCTTGAGACTCATTATTTTACCACACAGTACTGTTGTCAGAAGTAACGAATTAAACTAAGTTTTAGCACTGCTTATAGTGCATGCGTCACACCCATCATTCGTATATAGTCATTTATATATGTATGTAGTTACTTTCTGTACTGAGTGCATGGATAAAAGTGACACATAAATGTTGTGTTTTATGTTGTTTCTCAGCTTTTCAATGTTAGTTATGTTGGTTATATGAGCAGCACATTTGCAGAATATCTGGAACAGAGTGAAAGTTGTATGATAAAGGGCAGAATGTCAGACAGCCCTGTGTGCCCAATTATAAACACTTTGGAAATAAAGATCAATCAATCAATTGATCAGTCATGAAGCCTTTTCTGCTATTTCTGAAAGGCTCTTTGATGTTCTTGTTCTTGGTTGTCCCTTTATGTCAAGCTGCTTGCACAAGTTGCAAGCTGTAGAAACAAATAAATGTGAAAGAAGCATATACAACCAGAGATGATAATCACAATTTCACACAATGGCATTAGATTCAAATCAAAAATGTTTGATCCCTCCCCACAACATCTTCTGTCTTAGTGTACTCCTTTATAGCCTTTTACTCTCTAAAGCCCCCCTCCAAAGAGTATAAAGCACAAGATGACGGTTACAAGTTTTAATCTTGGCCTTGACACACACGTTGCAGCCAATTCCTAAGCATATCCTTTGCAAGTCTCCTGCAAAGGTTCTGAACAATGTATACATATATAATTTATGGCATATAATTTTTAAAAAGCCAGCTGAACTTGATTACATTTTTCACAATTGTGGCTTTAAGTCTTTAATAAAGCTACTTACTGTGTTTGATCTTAAAGGTGTCCCATGAGTCTTGGTAATCAGCGTATGACAGTTTGTACACTGCACCTGCTAATGGTCCATGAGCTAGTGCAGACTTCAGATTGTCATGTGGATATTCAGACACTGACACCTCTGGCTTCTTGGCTGGACGATTCAGAGGTTCTTCAATCTTGAAAAGTTTCATGTAAGAAGGCCACGCCAAGGCACAGCTCAGAGTAAGCAGCAACACAGCCAATCTCAACATGATGTAATCTGAAATGTTCAAAAGTTTTGTGTAACATCATACCTGGTTAGCAATGTTTTTTTAAAAATGTTTTTCAATTATATGAAGAATGACAAGAACCTGTGAAGAGATAAAATGAAGAGTAAGACACTCATACATTCAGTCCCCTGATCTATTCTCACTACAAAGCGAAAACAAGTGGGACATTACAAATCTGAAAGGAATGAAATTAGGAGGTCATAGTGGGGATTACCTGGGACATATACCAGGGTCATAGGTGACCCGGGTCAAGGAACAGAAGACTGTAAATAGAGTACACTTTATTTGCATGAAAATGATTAAAGAGTAATACGTTTGCTGTAGAGTTAAAGGGCTGACAGTGGCGCTACAGTTGTATTTGGTCTATGTACGAGGGTCGTTTGATTACTGGCAAGTATTAAAGTCATATTTTAATAAACAACTTCAGGCTTTTATCTTTAGAATTTGGACAATTTACCATGCGAAATCTGCAAGAAAATGTTTTTTTTTAAAACTAACTTCGCTATGACGGTCTACTCAACAGTCTTATCTCAATTTCTCTTTGTGTAAGATAAAGACTGGTGTACAAAAAGTGCAGTAAGAGATCCATGAACAAAGCATGGCGAGCGAAGTGAATGTAATGGGGGTCAGACTCCTTCCAGACAATCAAACTTTAAGTGTATTTATCTGTACGTAAACAAGAACGACTAATGCACGAAATAATCTAGCAACATTCATAAGCTGAATTTACTTTCAACTAATTTCTGTAATTCAATCTTAACAAGGATGATGAAGCAGTTCTGGTTAAATCCACGATTCTGAAATAATGGCTCTTTATCTACAGCGATGAAACTGTTACATCACAACCTGTAATATAACAATATCTTATCTAAACTTACAGTAAATATCTACTAACACCCGGACAAAGAACTAACGTTTGAACTGAAAGTCCAGAACCTAAGTAGCCTGGAGTGACGAGTAGTTCACGTGATCCTGATCATATGCTGTGTCACGAGGTGTTTAGTGTACATGCTGACCTGACCTACTTTTCGCACCCACACGCTCAGGCTTAGCTCCAAACTTCGTTATCTTTGTGTTATGTTTAAAGTGGCCAAGGTGAACCAGTACAAGAACCACCATGTCCATTGGGAGGCCAAAGTACCCTGGCTATTTTCATTTTCTCATAATCCCTGTCTTCCATCCCTTTCCAATATAAATGAAAACGAGGCTTTAAAATGGTGTGATTAAAATCCATTTCTAAGACCAGCATGCAAGTCACGGACACGGTTCATATCATAACACAGTGCCTTCACCTTACCCACATTCTCAGATTTGATTCAGTAATTAAGAGATACGCCATGTTTCTTTTAAACACGGCCACACATACACGTTTTTTTTTTTTTTAGATCTGTAAATCCAGCTCTGCAGTAGAAAGCAAGGCAATTCTCGCTACATTTTCAGTTTCGAAATTCTGAGTCATTTCGAATTTTAAAAATAACCATTATGTATGTTTCTGTATTTGTCAGCATCGACCCATTTAAAAAAATGTCTTTAAATCACAGTCTGTTCACTCTGTTGTTGCAACTGATCGTTTCTTATTTCGTTTTGAGGTTCACATTACTCGGCTTTTTATACAGGGAGACAGGCCCTCCGTGAAACAAATAGGTCTTCTTGCACACAAAATGGATTCTTGTCCATCTAACGGTGTTGTCCAACAATAAATGGATTCTTGTCCGTCTAATGATGTCCGACTATAACTGAATTGTTGTTCACTTATTGATGTTGTCTAGCCATAACTGGATTTCTGCTGATTTATTGACGTTGTCCACCCATGAATGGATTTTTGTTTATTTATTGATGTCCACGCATAAATGGATTCTTGTTCATCTATTGATGTTGTGTGGTTTGTGTGTGTTTGGGGGGGGGGGGGGGGGGGCTTATGTTGTTTTTCTCTCTCCAACAAAGAGTTACCTGCCTAAATAGTTTTCATCTTTCCTTTTATCGTTCATCTTATCTATGGTTTTCAATATGTTATCGTTCCTTTTTATATACCAAAAACATTTTCATCATCATCATCATGTGCCGTGCCGACTGGCGTTGGCTATTATGCTTCTCCAGAGTACGCGATACTTCATGCAGGCCATCAGCTCAGTTGGTGATCTCCTCTCACACCATCCCGTCAGACTGTCCAGTATCATTTCTCTTGGTCTTCCTCTTGATCTTCTTCCTTCTATTTTTCCTGTTCTTATAATATTTTCAATGCCCCCTCTTCTCGTTGCATGTCCTATGAAAGTACATTGTCTCTCTCTTATCTTTTTGACAAGGTTTTTTTTGTCTCTCCAGCTCTTCTCCTACATTCTTCATTAGTTATTTTTGCTGTCCAGGGGATTCGCAACATTCTTCTAATAAACCATATTTCTGCTGCTTCCAATGATTTTTGTGCAGACTTGCCTATTGTCCAAGATAGGTTCAACCAAAAACATTTTAAGATTAAATTTTAATTGCTCAATTCAGTTTAAGTGTTCCAACATTATGTTGACTTCTTTTCTATGAAATCGCTCTATTTCTCTATGTATCCACAATTCAACGACGTCAGGTTTCTGTTTTCAACTTTAGTCCCTGCTACTGAACTATATGAAGAATGACAAGAACGGGTGAATGTGAAGAGATAAAACAAAGAGTAAGACACTCATGCACTCAGTCCCCTGATCTATTCTCACTATAAAGTGAAAACAAGTGGGACATTACGAATTTGAAATGAATGAAATTAGGAGGTCATAGTGGGGGATTACCAGGGACATATACCAGGGTCATAGGTGACCCAGGTCAAGGAACAGAAGACTGTAAATACAGAGTACACTTTATTTGCATGAAAATGATTAAAGAGTAATACGTTTGCTGTAGAGTTAAAGGGCTGACAGTGGCGCTACAGTTGTATTTGGTCTATGTACGAGGGTCGTTTGATAAGTAAGGTAAATTTAAATGAGGTGGCCCCCACAATAACATAGTAGCCAACACATCCTTATCAATGAATGTTAGAAAACGAGTCCTAAAATGCTATATTGAACCTATCTTGTTATATGGAAGTGAATCATGGACAGTAGCCAGGTCTGCACAAAAATCATTGGAAGCAGCAGAAATGTGGTTTATTAGAAGAATGTTGCGAATTCCATGGACAGCAAAAATAACTAATGAAGAATGTATGAGAAGAGCTGGAGAGACAAAAACCCTTGTCAAAAGATAAGTGAGAGACAGTGTACTTTCATAGGACATGCAATAAGAAGAAGGGCACTGAAAATATAACAACAGGAAAAACAGAAGGAAGAAGATCAAGAGGAAGACAAAGAGAAATGATAGTGGACAGTCTGACGGGATGGTGTGAGAGGAGATCACCAACTGAACTGATGGCCTGCATGAAGGATCGTGTACTGTGGAGAAGCATAATAGGGCTTTACTTGCACTTCTCTCAACTTCAGTTATGCCATTATGTGTAAACGTTGTGATAAGCATATGGGGGAGACTGGCTTACGCTTAGGAGATCGGTTTATCCAGCGTCTGAACGACATACCTAAGAGGGCACTGACACCGGTAGCCAAGTGCTTCTGTCAAAGAGACCATCAAGAAAAACAGGACATTTCTGCCGCTGCAATCCGCTCTTGTTCTTCCGATGAACAATCCCGGAAAGCTCTGGAACAGCGCCTTTTTTTCCGGCAAGCTACCTCCACCTAGTTGGGATTAACAATAATTCAGCTTTCTTTGAATTAATCTAAATTTCTTCCTGTTTTCTATCTCCTTGTATTTTATGCCCAGCTTTCTTATGTTAACCAAATTCACGTCAATGCATTTTCTCACTCTCACAGCTAGCGATTTCATGCCGCCAGAGGGATCTCATAGCTTCTTTGTCTAGGCATCCTAAGTGATTTATATTTATTCTGAACCTTTCTTCATCCCCCCTTCTCCCTGTTGTTTTCTCACTTTTATTATGTACGTCATCTGAGCGGCTTTTGTTTAAGCCATAATTATCAGACCGGAGCAAACTGCTGCCGTCTGGAGCACAACGCCATGGTGTTTACAATGTGGTACCAGTTGTTATCCTCCCTTTATCTCATTTCTCGGCAAATCGCTTGCTTCTGCATTGTACTTACCCACGTCTATCATGAAGTACTTTGTGCCACTCATCCTTACAAAGAGGATACCAAAAGTGTTTAATTTTTTGTGCTTTAATCTGTTGTGCTGTTTTTGTATGTGGCATTCGAAAAAGGCATTTGTTGAAATATTGGACTGTTGTATGTTATTCATTTATACGTGCTTATCTTACTTTCTACCATTCTCGTTCCTGCCCACTTTTATCGCTATCTTTTTTTGTTGTAAAACTAAACCATACACCTCCACCTACTTTTGTTGCTGCAGCAGTTTTACCGCAGTCGTCATTGCTCTTAGTCTGTGCCCATGCTCCTCTTTATGGGTACTTTGGTGATATCACGGCGCTGTATCTTACCGGTATTTCCCTTTCTCAGTAGAGATTCGTTATAATTTGGATATCCCCCCTCCCCAAACAAAAAAAAACTTGAGAAAATATTCGTACTAAGAACGGTAGGAATTAGAAGAAGAGGCCACTCATGCCCGAGGTGTATGGAGAAGATAACAGAAACCTTAAATATTCTCGTATATGAAACAAACTGAAGAGCCTTATCAAGAAGTCTTATTATCATCACGGAAAAGTACACGAGGAATAAGACAAGGCAGATATGAGAAATGAAAATCAAACCAGTTCTCTTCATGTGCTCCTTACAAGCTGAAGTAACTCTTCACTTTCTTGTCCAGGCTTAGGCATATCATGTGACGCGTCCACGTGAGAGTCACGTGGTTAGCCTCGACCAACAAGTGTGCTGTGATTGACATAATTGTGGGGAATATTGGTTGGCCTCTCTGCCTGATCTAACGTAAACAATGCACATACTGGCAATCTGTGACCAGTCACAAGGTGGTTATTGTGACTCATGTCAGTTAAAAAATATTTCAAATAAATCTTCAGGTAGTAGGTTAATTAACTATCAACTTGACTCTTCTCTTCTCTTCTCTTCTCTCAACACATACACGTAAAAACTTTCCCGGTTAACTGTATCATAATCTCCGTGACATCACGTGTCTCAGGTGAACATTTTGAAAACAGGCATCAAGTCAGTCTGGGAACTGCATAAAAACAGTTCATTTTAACACAGGCAAAAGACCGGTAGTTATAGATTACAAATACATACGAAGAAGAAGAAGATCGAGAATCAGCTATACATCTTACATGCTTCCTGCACCGTTAAACGTCACATAGGGCTCGCAAAGTAATTCGCCAAGTTTTCCAGTTTTCAGAGAGCTTTTCAACTCACCAAGGGATTTTATTACCTACTAATTTGGCCTCTCTTTACAATACGTGGTCGACCTCTTTTTCTTTGGTCTGTTGTGTTCCACTTGATAGCTTGCTCTGGGATTCTCTGTTTCGTCACATCACGTGATTGACACATATCCATCTTCTTTTTCTGATCACCCATGAGGCAAGTTGTTCCTCGCTTATCTACCTTATTTATGCATGGCGTCCTTTAAATCGGCAGCGACCACAAGATAGAACGATTTCATTAAGTTCCACGCATCAGTATCTATCCTGTTAATCATGCTGACGTCACGCAACAGCATGCATCCAGGGCATATAGCGTAGTCCTTTCCAACGCCCACAGGGGGCGTTATCGCCCACCTTTAGAAACAGCTGGTAGGTGTCGATATGGTTTTACTCGTCAATTTCGATGACTATGTTCTCTCTCTGTCAGCCATCTTTTTTTCACAAATAGTTTCTGTTGTTTACATCTTCAAAAGTTAAGCGCATCACAGTTCTCTATATCCAAGTTTCTCCCATATTTCCTTTCTCCTTTTACGAGTCTCTTCCAAATTCTAGTTCAGATGTCATCAACAGTTTCTGGCATGTATCTCACTGCCAGAGGAGCATCAGATCTGGCAAAGAAATTGATGTCTATATTTCTGATTTGCTAATTTCATTTTGTGGTACCACTGCAGACTTGAAGGGCCAGCTTCTGTTCAGGAATTCTTACCAATGTAAAAGTTATTGAGGTAAGTATTGAAAACAGTATCACCCTGAAGAAATGCATTGTTTTAAAGAAAAAAAAAGACTAGAGCACTGGTCAAAATGCTCCGTGTAAAGGAAACAAAGGATAATGTACCATACAAACCGTATCCTAAACTGCACAGTTGCTATAATACGTCCAGTAAATAAAGAAAACTCTAAATTCTACAAATGCCAGTCAGCGAGGAATCAGGGAATTATGTAGAAAGCAGCACCCAGTACAATATATGGGAAATGTTTATGTCATCATCATCAGGTGCCATGCCAGTATGTGTCCAATCAATGATGACTGTCGTTTTTTATAGGTTTAATTAGGTTCTTATCTACATTTGCTTTTGTTAGCTGTCCTTGGCATTCTTAACATTATTCTAATCAAACACATCCCTGTGGCCTCTAATGATCTTTCCATCGATCTGTTGATTGTCCGTGACTCACTTTCATAGGAAAGGATAGACTCAATGTAGCATGTCAGAACTCTCTTTCTGATGTTCATTGATAGAGATGCATTGTACAAAATGTTTCTCATTTGTTGGAGAGCTGTTTGGCTTGGTTTATTCTATTTTTCATTTCGGAGGTGCATTTCCCATCCGATGTTACTCGAGCGCCCAGATAATTTAAATGTATGTACTTGTCTAAAGGTTGTCCCCTGTACCTTAACATTGCATTCAGGTGAGTGTTTTCTTTCGTGACATGCCATTTGTTTCTGTTTTCCTGCTATATATGGTTGGTCCTTTCTTTTCACTTTCTGTCACTACTATATCTAACAATTTTCGTTTCCTGTTTTGTTTTGTTTTTACTAACAGTAGTGTATCATCTGAATATCTCTGATTACTCATCATCTGAATATCTCTGATTACTCATCATCTGAATATCTCTGATTACTCATCATCTGAATATCTCTGATTACTCATCATCTGAATATCTCTGATTACTCATCATCTGAATATCTCTGATTACTCACGTAATCAGGCGGCCTGGTTAGCTGAGTGGTTAGGGGCTTGGTTTACTAATTCGGTGGTACCGGGTTCAGTCCCAGCAGTTGGATTTTTTTTTTCCTGGTACACACAAAAAAGGCCCAGGGGTTGACCCAGGCTCTAAAAATGGGCCCCAGAGAAATCTGGGAAGGTAAAGCTGCCAGGCGTGATACTGACCACACCAGACTTTCATGTGCCGAAGGTCGTGGAAAATACGGACCTAGCACCATATCCCAATAGGGCATGGAAACCGGAATTTTACCTTTCATCATCATCATCATCATCAGGTGCCGTGCCGACTGGCGTTGGCTATTATGCTTCTCCAGAGTACCCGATCCTTCATGCAGGCCATCAGCTCAGTTGGTGATCTCCTCTCACACCATCCCGTCAGACTGTCCACTATCATTTCTCTTGGTCTTCCTCTTGATCTTCTTCCTTCTATTTTTCCTGTTGTTATAATATTTTCAATGCCCCCTCTTCTCATTGCACGTCCTATGAAAGTACATTGTCTCTCTCTTATCTTTCTGACAAGGTTTTTTGTCTCTCCAGCTCTTCTCATACATTCTCCATTAGTTATTTTTGCTGTCCAGGGGATTCGCAACATTCTTCTAATAAACCACATTTCTGCTGCTTCCAATGATTTTTGTGCAGACTTGCCTATTATTTTACCAGTTTTGCCATTTTACCTTTACTTTTACCTTTTACTCGCGGTGTAGCCCCCAACTCGCCTTTTATAGCAATACACAGATAACTATATTATAGTTTTGTCTCGCTAGCTCTACCACAGGTGTTACCGTGATTACGAAAGGCACGATGTTTTTTTTTTTTTTTGCTTCAGTTTTTGTAACCATTTTACGACATAAAAATTGCGTTGCATAGATTAAACGTCGACTGTAGAGTTACAACATCTCTTCCTCTGCATGAGAAGCTTAGGATTTGTTTTACTCTCGGCCTCTCTTTCCAGCGACTTCTGTTTCTTTTCTATTAACCTTCTCTACTATTCCAGGTCCTTCCTCTCGGGCGTGTACAAAGAGGGTTCAGGCCCAGAAAATACCAAGTTGTAGTACAGATACTATGATGCAAACTCTAACCCGCCATATCGCTTATCCTTATTCTTAAGGCTAGCTAACCTTTACCATAGTCCTATTTAATTAAGAAAAGTATCGTTAACAAAACTTTCAGCCTGAAACCATTCATTACCAGTGTATCGGTATAACACCCCTCCCCTCGCCTTTTCTTCTCCCCCTCCCCCTACTCTCACCTAATTTATCAGTAAGAAGTACGTTTCTTGACATAATTTATTGCTGGGTTTCCTAAACAATGCTGTACTCCTGGTCAGTAAAATTAGGTCAGAAGGTGAAGCATGTGACAGTCTTCAGCGCCCAACCACGTGAGACGATCGTATATTTTCGCTGATGGTTTGGAGAACTGACGAATGGATAAATGAAAAGCGCAGAGATAATCAGTGCACCTACGAGTATACCTGCCTTTATACCTAGACTTTAATGTACCAACAATTATATATGTTAAATTAATGCTACAGATCATATGAAGAGATCTTCTTCTTCTTCTTCTTAGTCTGTGTATGCCATTAGCGTCGCAGGTAGTGTCAGACATCAGTCCAGAGCAAGGTGAGAGGTCAGGGTCGCTGTCATGTTATGTTTCCTCAGTGTGTCTTTCACCCTACTTATCCATTTGTTCCCTAGCTGTCCTCACGCCCTATACCCTGATGTTTTAGTTGTATGGGCGTGTCGCTGGTTGTTCTGGATGCATGCTTATCAAATGCCCGATTTTCAATGTAGTCCATGACAGGTTTTGTTCGTACCATATGCCGGATTATTTCATGTCGCCCTTTATGAGATGAATGACTTCATCTAATATGGCTAAGACCACACGAATCATCATCATCATCATCGTCGTCGCCGCCGTCGTTGTCTTTCACTCCCTTGAGAGCATAGGCCACGGATAAAGGCTCTCCAGTCATCCCTGTTCTTGGAATTATTCTCTGCTTCCTTCCATGTGCATCCCTCGTCTCTGAGCACTGTCATTTCTCTTTTCCAAGTAAGTCTAGAGGTCTTCCTCGTTTTCTGTTTCCGCGAGGGCTCAGTGTCAGCACCTGTCTTGCTATGTTGGTGTCTGGTTTCCTCAGAGTGTGCCCAATCCACCTCCACTTCCCAGACATGATTTGTAGGTTCATAGGTTACCACATGAATGAAGTCTCATAATCAACGTAAGTAGCAGATGAGTAAGTGTCATAATGCAGCTGCCAGTATGTCTCTTCCTGGTACAGTGCAAAGGTGGTACAAGCAGATTCGATTGTTTTATGTCCGCTGTTAACATACTGCGTTGTACAATCACAACGTGCAACGCATCTACAAAAAAAAAGCACTTAATCACATTGTTTATAAGTGAGTCATATGGTATTAGGGAGGTAGTATAAAACAGAGCTTTAAACACATAGGAAGTGCTGAGAGACATGAAACATACTAACAGGAAGGAGCCGCAGGGTTCAAGTCATAATCACTGTGGGCACGAGGAGAAAAGTTTTAAACGTGTATATTTACAGTCGATCCAGTACTCCATGCCAGTGGGTCCCAACCTTTTTAAAAACTTCCATGGGCCGCTTTTTCAACTGCACATAGATTTCGATCCATGAACTTATTGTGATATTGCAATGCGCTAAACCTTTAATTGTTTTTTTTAATTCGGTAGATGACACTTAATACCATACTGTCAATACATACACGGAAGAGGTGATAATATGCCTCGGACAACTTGTGGTCGCTGGATCGCAGGTTGAGACCCACTGCTGCATGCGATGAATGACTGCCTATAAGAATGAAGCAGATAATGCTGACCGGAAACTGACCTTCCTCTTGGCTATTTTTCTTCATTCTGAGTAACAACATGAGCACTGCTACTTGCATGATTTTCTGTGTTCTTATATAGTCTGTACTGAAAAGACACTTGAGGGGAAAAAAAACCCCAGTTTTCTGTTATTGTGAGTAGTTTCAGCTCTCGTTGGACTTAACATGCTTACAGCATACCTGTCAAACCAGAAGACAATGATGCCTGTATGTCAGGTAAAAAGAATCCATTCTGATATCAAACAAAATTAAGTCTAAACTATAGTAAAATTTAGCACATAAACTTAATAAATGTCGGTTTTAATACGTTACGGCTATCAATCAGACCACATACAGACCCCAGAAAAGTTAAAAAAGAAACACTCCAATATCTAGTAAACAACTTATCATTCCATGATTAAATAGTATGAATACCATAGATAAACATTCTATAAAACCTTGACAACATAGAATGCAGTGTTTTCTTGTACTTCATATAATTCCAGATGCTTTGAGATATAGTTATTTACTTTTCTGTCCAGTAAAGATACTAGTAGCCAAGCCATTCCAAACTGAAAGACAAGACCATGCTAGGCCAATGAATTGCATGTTAAGTTTTTCCAGTAAGGTCCATCACGTGGCTCAGTTTCAAGAAATGACTATCCAGGGTCTCCGTGAAAAAACATAGGCAATTTGCTGCACTCTCTACCTCACAATGTTGAGAGGTGGAAATATTTAGGAACTAATACTTCATATACCTCGGGCGTGTAGCAATGAACACCCGTGAATATACCATTGTATAACTGCTACTTTCGCCATGCAGAAAGAATGGAAGAGAACAGACAAACGAAAATGATGTATGCACAAGAGATGAGGGAAACAAGACCAAGGGGTAGACCAAGACAGAGATGGAAAGACAACATAGAAGAGGATATAAAAGAAAATGGTGTCACCAGCTGGAGAGAGAAGATTAGGGATAGAGAGGAATGGAGGTAGACTTCATCTGTAGCAGTGAGCCTTAATGGCTCGGAAAGCTAGAGAAAAAGAAGAATAAAGAAGAACAAAAAGAAGAAAGAAGAAGGAGAAGAAGAAGCAGAAGAAGAAGAAGAAGAAGTAGTAGTAGTGCTGCTACAATAAGGAGAATATCTTTACTATATGTTGGATGATAACTGTAATTAAAGAAGACTATTTTATAAAGATCACAACGTCCTTGCGTAAGCTGACATTTTTTGGCGAAGCGTGAGGAAGTTTAGAAAGACGGACAGATGCTTATAGTCGTGGAGTGGCCTCTGTGATGGCCTGCATTGTTTTCTGTTAGGATTTATGAATAACTGAAGAGGACAGGTCTACAGCGAAGGGAGAATTAGAAAGCTGGAGGTAACGCAGATTAGTTTGTCACCTAATCTAGGCTTAGCTTCCATAATGAAAACTATATAAGTAAATAATCACCTGGGATAACAAAATGTGATTGCTTATCTATTTTTTTTAAAATTTGACCCGCTCCGAGAAGCTGTGAACCGTCACCTGTTTGTCTGTCTTCATCTCGACAACATTAGAATGAAACTTCTCTCACACTTTATTTGTATTATTATGTGCCGTGCCGTTTAGCATTGACAACCGGGGATGTTTGCGTATCCTAATCACGCTGAGGTTTTCCGGTGAGAAAGTCCAACTCTGGACTGGATGGGCAACCACCTCTCACCCGGCGGTGATACACGGGTATCTCAAAACACGTCGAGGTTTTCCGGTGAGAAGGTCCAACTCTGGCCTGGGTGGGCCACCGCCTCTCACCCAGCGGGGATGCACTGATATCCTAAACACGTCGAGGTCTTCCAGTGAGAAAGTCCAACTCTAAACTAAACTGGTGCAACGAAAACCACGGTGTCACGCAATCCGCTTCAGAGACCCACCAAGAATACAGGCTAAAGCCCTGCGATACTCTGAACCCCTTGTGGTCCTCTCGTGGATCTCGTGTGGTCCTTTCGGGGACCACACAGGAGACCACAGGACCTAACGAGGACCACAGGCATAAATTCAGTAGGATCACAGTGCGGTTTTGGTGGTAGAAGCGAACGAAGAAGAAGAAGAAGAAGCATTGACAATCAAACTTCTCTCACACTTTATTTGTATTATTATGTGCCGTTTAGCACTGACACTCAAACTTCTCCATCTCTTTCGGTCCTTGATGTTTCCAATTATTTCAGATGCTTTTCTTTTTACCTGCCACTTGGTCAGTCCACTGAGATGTTTTTCTCTTGGCCACCTTCTCTTCCTTTATTCCTAGAATTGTCCAGTCATTACTATCTTCTCTAACTTCTGTCTTCTCGTGGCTTGTCCCAGAAAATTTGACTGTCTTTTTCTTATCATTCTGACTAGTTTTCGTTGTTTGGAAACTTCTTTGAGGACCTATTTGTTCCGGTGAGAAAGTCCAACCCTAGACTAAACTGGTGCAATGAAAACCACGGTGTCACGCAATTCCGCTTCCGAGACCCACCAAGAATACAGGCTAAAGCACTGTGATACTCTGAACCCCTTGTGGTCCTTTCGTGGATCTCGTGTGGTCTATTTTGGACCACACAGGGGACCACGGGACCTAACGAGGACCACAGGCGTGAATTCAGTAGGTTCACAGTGCGGTTTTTGGTGGTAGAAGTGAACGAAGAAGAAGAAGTTAGCTTTTCTGTCTGTCCAGGGTATTTGCTGCACCTTTCGCCAAAACTACATCTCTGTTACCTTCAGTTTCTTTATTATCTGTTTGTTGACTGTCTAAGATTCGCAACAATACTGGCTATCTCACACTGGACTGCACAAATCCAACGCAGTGTACAGTACAGACCAGTGTAACCACACAGAAGAAGTTGAAGGTGAAAACCACTAACAGAATCCACCACGTGGCACTGGACAGAATGGCAAGAGCACACGGGCAGTGCTGGATCCATTCCAGATAAGCTGACTCACTGTCGAAGACACCTTTCTTCTCCCATACCAATATATGCTTATATCAAGCAAGAAAATCTGACTTATTTGACTAAGCAGTTCTTCAAAATCGTGACTGATACATCATCATCAGGTGCCGTGCCGACTGGCGTTGGCTATTATGCTCTCCAGAGTACCCGATCCTTCATGCAGGCCATCAGTTCAGTTGGTGATCTCCTCTCACACCATCCCGTCACACTGTCCAGAATCATTTCTCTTGGTCTTCCTCTTGATCTTCTTCCTTCTATTTTTCCTGTTATAATATTTTCAATGCCCCCTCTTCTCATTGCATGTCCTATGAAAGTACATTGTCTCTCTCTTATCTTTTTGACAAGGTTTTTTTGTCTCTCCAGCTCTTCTCATACATTCTTCATTAGTTATTTTTGCTGTCCAGGGGATTCGCAACATTCTTCTAATAAACCACATTTCTGCTGCTTCCAATGATTTTTGTGCAGACTTGCCTATTGTCCATGATTCACTTCCATATAACAAGATAGGTTCAATATAGGATTTTAGGACTCGTTTTCTAACATTCATTGATAAGGATGTGTTAGCTAATATGTTTCTCATTCTCTGAAATGCAGTCTTTGCTTGACCTACTCTGTTCCTAATTTCTGATTGATACAAGCGTTACTAATTTTTTGTAGTAACGTAGCTTTAAAAAAAACCGCAAAAGAATAGATCGATGAATGAATTCACAAGGTTATTCAAGCGATGACGAAGTGCGCAATGTAATATAGATATATATATGTCACAAGCTAATATACTCAGTAGTCACACGAACAATCTCAAATTTATCAGTGTATAAGGGGACTGTATTCAATTTTATATGAGCAGAATTAATTCCGCTTATTTCGCTTGTCAAATGGTTACACATCACTTGTCCGTCTCTTTGTTGATTCTGACCCCACATTAATTTCTACTGGTGTTCGCAATTTCTGTTTCGTAGAATTTGGTAACGAAGTCATTAGATTTATACGAACGCCACAAGTAACGTGGGCAGTCACTGTGGATGCGCTTCGTAGGCTGAAGTGTGTGTTAAATACAAGCTGTAATCTAGGATTTATCATTAGCCAGTTGTCATGTGTGAAAGACTCCTGTTTAATGTTATTCCGCGTGTAGCTGGTGTTGACAAAATAAACAGAAATGAGAGGAAGTCATTTCCCCGTATAAATTATTCAAACAATAATTATTATTACAGTTAAAGAAAGGCCGCATAACAAAAAAGTGAGACGATATTGTCTATATAACGTCATATGTAGACTAAGAACTCCGAAAGAGAGAACTGTGGAGTTAAAAAATAAACTTGTCTGTGTGCTTCATTGGTCACACCAAAGCATCAGATAAGGTAAAGCATGACGAAATTATGAAAATGTTAGAGGATATAAATACTGACGGCAAAGATCTGAGAATAATAATAATAATAAACGTTTATTGGAATCAACAAGCAGTCAACATGGTATAAAATATGACAGGCAAATATCAACCAATAAAGCAAGGAGTTAGACAAGATTGTTTCCTCTCACCAGATTTGTTCTCACTGTACAGTGAAAATATCCTGATATAATTTTTAAAAAAAAAAAGAAATTCTAGTTGGAGGCCACAACGTCAATAATCTGCGATATGTAGATGATACAGTATTAATAATTTCTATAGTCTCTTTCTGTGTTTTGTTATTAATACTGCATCATCTGCATATAGTCTCTTTCCATGTTTGTTATTAAATATAGCAGCTAAATCAAAGTGAGAAGAAATGAGTCAGCCTAAATATCAAAGAAACAGAAATAACAGTTACACTACGAAAGCTGAACCCGTCTAAATGCAGCATTACAGTCCATGGAACAACTCTGGAAAAGGTCCATACATTCAAATGTTTGCGTATCAGACGGAAAATGCACATCTGAAATGAAGAATAGAATGTGCTAAGAGAAAACAACTTTGAAACAGAAATCTCGTGCACTGTCATTGAACGTAAGAAAGAGTTCTAAAATATAGCACCGAGCCGACCCTGCTCTATGGAAGCGAGTCACGAACAGTCAACATATTGGTGCAAAGATCACAAGAGGCGACACAAATGTGACTTCTTTGAAGAATGTTAAGAGTATCATGAACAACTAAGATGAAAAGTGAATGGCTAACAATGGAAAGTATAGAAAGGATCTTGCATCGTTCTCGTGCCGTTAAACATCACATAGGGCTCGCATGTTAGTTTGCTTAAATTTTCCTGTTTTCTGCAAGCTTTTCAGCTTTATCAAGGGATGTTATTCCCACTAAATTGGCCTCTTTTAACAATATCCTCTTTAGAGTTTCATGTAGTCGACCTTTTTTTCTTTGGCCTAGTGTGTTTCACTTGATAGCCTTTTTTTTTGGGGGGGGGGGGGGGGGGGAAGGGCGATTCTCTGGTTGTTTCTTCTCAACACATGACCGACATATGTCCATTTTTTTCTGATCACCCATGAGACAGGTTGTTGTTTGCTCATCTGTCTTATCTCTAAAAAAAGAAGGAGCCTAATTAATCTATAATACAACGATATTATCATTCAGTCAGTCAGTCAGTCATTTGCATATACCTTGCGGAACTTTGCCTCCCTAACAGCTCTCCTGTGGCCTCTCGGTTGTAAACAAGATGCCCTGCTGCAGATGCATCCATTTGCAGATTATCAACGATGTCTTGCAGCCATCTTCGCCTTGGTCTTCCTCTCTTATCATTCTTATTATTTATCATTCATTGGACATAAAATGAGAAGGGAAAGTTTTAATACACAACAACAGGAAAGACAAATTGGAAGCGAGAGAGGGGAAAACCAAGAAGAAAAAAATCCACTGACACAGTTAAAAAAAAAGTCACCAACTGAGCTGATGAGAAATATCAAGGAACGAGATCTGTACAGAAGCATGACCACCAACGCCTACCGCTACGGCACCTGATGATGATAATATACAGTAAACATACACTACTGCATGCGTAGGCTAATAATGCATGTACAAGGGAAGTCCCAAATTTAAGTTTACAAGGCATGTAACGTCCATAAAAGTGATGTTGAACTAATGGGCATGGTTGCAGAATTTTCCATATACATCAATTGCAACGCCGTTCTAGAAGGCAGCACTGTGCAGCAGTATCCATATGGCATCCCTCAGTTAAAGCTAGAGGGTCGACTGGAACGGTGGTTCAGACAGGCGGTTTCTTGCTGCGATACGATTTCTGAAAGCCAAACAGGTGCCAACTGCGGAAATTCGTATTCTGGTGGAGGTCTGTGGAGACAGTCTGACCAGTCGATGCTGCGTGGCACAATGGTGTGAAGAATTTCGAAGCTGGCGAGTAACAGCCAGAGATGTAGCGCGGAGCAAGTAACAGCCAGAGACGTAGCGCGGAGCAAGTAACAGTCAGAGACGTAGCGCGGAGCGACAGACCTGTGCCAGCAGGAACGGCAGCGAGCAAAACGCACCTCGAAAGTGCAGTCCTAGAGAACAAACGAGTGATTGTGAATGAATTGACGCATGACTTTAAGTCTTTTAAAATCCTCTATGAGAAGATTTCTTTTGAAATAATCAGATTTATTAGATTCCACAAACAGCCAAGGTCTCGAAACTGTAGCGCAAAGCTGTTACGGTGTATTCATCTTTTCTTTTCCAAATGTTATTAAACTTTGGATTTTGCTCATCGACCCAGTGGCCATGAATTTGCTCTTCTGTCCAATGGCCACGGTGATGAAGTTCGTCAAGTCTGACGCTAGCATGTCAGCTTTGAGTCCGAATCGGACAGGATCTTTGCCCCTCTTCCCCTCCCCCCAAGGAGTATGGTAGACCTACTTAAAGTTACAGTCACGAGAACACTCCAGGGACGTAACTGGTTAGAAGACTCTCTCTCTCTCTCTCTCTCTCTCTCTCTCTCTATATATATATATATATATATATATATATATATATATATAAGATATAATTAGCACACTTAACATTGTGTGTCATATTCTTACAGGATGCAAACCACTTGTCCTTCCTCTTTGCTTGTCAAAAACTTTGACCCTGTATTAGTTTCCACTGGCTTTGGCAGTTTCTATTTACTAAAATTTGTAATTATATATAATATATATATATATAAATTTACTAAAATAGGTCGCCTAACCTATGCAAACGCCGTAGGTCATTGTAACCTAGACAAACATGGTGGATAGCTGGAGTGTAAATACAGTGTACTGGTCCTTGTCACTAGCCAGTTATCTAGCGCAAGTGTTCTATGTTCGGTGTTCTTTCGCGTGATGGAAGCAGGGATTAAGACACTAAAATAATGTCATTCGGAAACAAAAATTAGTATCGTTTTTAAAACCCGTTTTCAAGGGCAGTAATGCCTATATCATTACTACAGTTATCTTAAATGATGCAAAGTAAAGTGATGTTCACCAAAGTTTCAAACCAATTAACATCCTTCTCCCTCACAACTGTCCGCGCCGTTAAACGTCACATAGGGCTCGCAAGATAGTTCGCCAATTTTTTCTGTCTTCGGCAAGTCTTTCAACCTCATCAAGGGATTTTATGCCTGTTAATTTGGCCTCTCTTAACAATGTCCTCTTCAGAGTTTCACGCGGTCTGCCTCTTTTTCTCTGGCCTGTTGTGTTCCATTTTATAGCTTGTTTTAGGATTCTCTGACTGTTTCTTCTCATCACGTGACCAACATATGTCCATCTCCTTTTCCTGATCACCCATGAGACTGGTTGTTGTTCAGTCATCTGTCCCATCTCTGCATTATTCTTGAATTCGTTCCACTTGATGCCAAGTATTTTCCTTAGGCATTTGTTTTCAAAAGAGCCTAATTTCTTGTCTATTTCTTTAGTTGTTTTCCAGCTTTCACGTGCATAAATGAGGGTGGATATTACATTTGAATTGAATAGTCTTATCTTGGTTTTTCTGCTTATAACTTTTGAATTCCATATGTTCTCAAGATTCTTGAAGATCGATGCTGCTTTTGTATTCTAATTCTAACTTCCTTTCTGGTGTCACCATCCTAGTCCATGTAGCTGCCAAGGTATGCAAAGTGATTGACTGTAAACCCAATCAAAGTGTTATTATATAATTATTATTACCCTGCACCGATGTGACGAAATTTTTATTAAAATCCCTTCTCGGGATTTAAACAAATACTGGCCAGAAGCTGGAAGGCAGAGATCGTTTAGAAGTGTTATATTATTACTACATTACAAAACTACTACCTACAACGTGCTTAGAGAGATGTAGCAGTTGTGTGTAATGGCTGAAGGGGGCCTTAAATTGTACATGCACTGAACTATTGCACTATGGATCTTTACACACAAGTAGATGGCGAGGACAAACACCAGGGACAGTACAAATATCACAGACAGCAACCCAGAGCTAACCAAGATACCTATCTTTATCTTCGCTTGCCACTTGAAGCAGGCCTTTTTAACGTAAAGCTTTACTGTCGTTCGAGTCAGGCGTTCTTCCTATGGTCATGGAACATGCCGAGTAGCAAATGATAATCTGACCATCTTTTCTAAGTTCAAATACCGGGCACTCAATCTAAATTTAAATCTTAACCATAATTTTAATCAGTAAGTTAGGTTTATAACTTTACTTACAACTGTGCCTTTCATTTATACTTGCACTTCTATACAGAATGAAATTTTCTTCAAAATACGTAGCAACCTCCTAATTAACGAATTCTGAGTATTTCCGAACATGTGGTCAGGAAAAAAAAATACTGGTAAATATGAGGCACATGTTGTAAAGCAACCATGAAGAGCTGGAAAACGTAAGTAAATTCGAATGCTTAGGTTCAGTCAATACCACTAATGGTGAGTAAAAAAAAAAAAGGTAACGGTAATCCTCTCATGCCTTAGAGGCACATAGGGATATAGTGTTAGTGCCCATATTTTCCTAATTATCACCATACTAATGGTGACTGCACAGGGGAAATTAAAAAGGAGACTAGATGTTGCATCACAGAAACTAACACAGATGAAGAATATATGGCAAGGTGCCAACAATTAAACAAAGCCATGTTTACCAAGAGCTTACATATTCCAGATGGCAACCTACGGATACGAAACGTGAACACTTAACGCATCACCAGAAAAGAGAATAACAGAATTTAAAATGAAATGTTATACAAAGGTACTTAGAATATCATGGATAGAATGAAAATCAAATAAAGAGATATTGACAAGATTATGTGTTGTAGGAAAATGGCTTATAAACACCATAAAGGCTAGAAAGATGAGATATTTCGGCCACATAAAGAGACATGATGGTTTGGAGAGGTTGATAGGAGATGGCACAAGGGCCGACCTCCTTGCAGGTGGACTCAAGACATCACGGAAACGCTGAATATGTCATTGGGGGATGTTGGTCAACTTTTTCTCAAGACTGCATTCAGAGAGCCAGTGAGAAGACAACGTTCTGGAAAGGACACGTCTCATGGCGGTCGTAAAGTATTTCAGTAACCAAACTGTTTACATGAATGATCAAGATCTCTTGTCAGTGCTGAACACTGTATCAACTTAGTCCTTGACCACGCGATACTCTAAGCGATCAAAACACGCAAGATACGGAGACCAAGGCGTTCAGTTTCATCAAAAGAAAAAAAAAACCTGGGTGTTATCTCTGGAAATTAAACATCACTTGACACAGTAATACCATCATCATGTGAACAGTTCAGTCAGAACCGAAGACCACACATGATCACTGGACTTCAGCTTGGACATTCTCCATTTATTCTTTCAGAGTCCTGGTACACTGGGGAGGGTCTTAGATTTTTCTGAAGGTTTTAGCTCTGATTACTTCCATCCTGCCGGATCTGTGGGCATATCATCACTTAAATCTTTTGTAAAACTGAAAAACAGGTTAAATCAGCTTCATTTCACCCTTTTTGTCAATAATATCGATGTTAGTGAGATCCCAATCAGGATTGCTTGTAATGATACTTGTATATTGTTTTAGATATATTTCCTTACTTTCTCTTGTCAGAAGCACTTGCGATCATATATTGTTTTAGACATATTCACTTATTTTCAGTATTAATTAAAATAACCCCTGCTAAGTTCTGCGCTGTTTTTGAAAGAATTCCCCCCCCCCCCCCCCAGTTTCCACTGGCAGTACCGGCCGCTTGATCTTTTTCTTTTGTCAGGCATTTTATCTATCTGAATGTTAAAGATCGTTTTAAATTCTATAATTAGAGGAATAAAACATATTACTTAAATAACACTGAAGCATTGCGTGTCCTTGAAAGAGATGAACTGAGGAATGAGGTAAAACAGGTTCCAGTAGAGATAGTCAGAGGTGCATGGGTTGGTTTTACAAGAAATATAAGAAGTAAACATGAAAAAAGAGTGGCACAAGAGGCAATGAGATGAGCACATACAAACCAATAATCTGGCATATATTGCTGGCTTTATCAAGGGCGACGAAAGTAACGAAACAACAAATAAACACAGTAATGGTCCAAACTGGCAAAGGTCCTCTTCATTAAGATGTCAAATAAATAACACCTTTTCATCCGTAAAATAAAGGGAAAAAATATCACTGCAACGTTGTATAAAACCAACTGAATTGTCACTTTCAGTTTTCTGCTGTCACTTTATGATTCTCTTTCGCTTGGGGTCATTCATAAATACCCGGTCATCCGATATTGTAAAACTTGGTGAAACGGAAACCAAAATTGCTATTAAAAAAAAAGAATAACATGAGACTGTTATATATAACAGCAGTTTAACCAATAACTGAGTCTGTTATATATAACACCAGTTTAACCAATAATTGAATCTGTTATATATAACAACAGTTTAACCAATAATTGAGTCTGTTATATATAACGCCAGTTTAACCAATAATGCTTGCATCGGCTTTGTTCGATCGTGACTTTCCCAGAAACACTGGCTGTCTTCATCACTGTCGTTGTTTTCCTCAACGTGGCCAGGGTACAGACAAAACAAACGATCACGACCAACTCCTGGGTCATTCCATATTGGCCTTCATTCTCCTTATGAATTTATGATACCTCTACGATTTATTATTCTCGTTACTTCTCTGGCGGAGAGCTCTTCTACCTCGTCGTTGTAGCATGTGGGCGTGGTCAATAATAAATGAAAATATGTTTTTGAAAGAGTTTATTTTCATATTATTTTTTTTCACCTTACCTACTTTTCCCATTTTTGCCCCCCCCCCTAAAATTTGCCGCCCTGCGGCAGATGCAGGTGTTGCAGTGATGGTTGAGGTGCCCTTGACTGCTTTTACAATGGCATAGTAGTCAGTGCGCTTGTCTCTCAGGCACACGCTGGTAGGTCAAGTCCAACCAGAGGTGCCCCAACATCGCATCCTGGACATGTTTGTCTGGCTTTTTCTGGAGCTGAGGGCGGAAAGGCTGGTAGGCGGAGTGCTGACTACGTCATCATTTAGTGTGTTAGTAAATCATAGAAAGTGTAGGCATTAGCATCGTATCTCCAGGTGCCTCTATGGCATGACAGGACTGTGCTTTCTTCAAATACGCAAATAAATAAATAAATATGACACATAAACACACACACACAGAGAGAGAGAGAGAGAGAGAGAGAGAGAGAGAGAGAGATGTCCTGCAACAGAATGTACTAAGCTCCAATCTATGACTCCCTTCGAATTCCTTTTATCTCCTATGTTGCACTCCCACATTAAGCATACTCTTTACTCTGCATGCTGCTGTGATTTCCCTTCTGTTGTCCCTTACTTCCACGTGATACATCTTTTTTTTTTAATGATAGTTCTAATGAAATGAAATTTCAAAAAACAAATTACATATCTTTCTAATATATCTCCATAGTTACATTTCATATTTTACATAAACACACTCATATTCTCTCCCTTCCTCTCTCTCTCTCTCTCCCTCTCTCTCTCACTCTCTCTTGCCTATATTTCTACACTCTTTAACTTCATTCATAGTTGTAAGCAATTTTTGAGGGAGTGTGGTGGGAAACCGAGGAATGACAATGAGGAGAGAGAGAGAGAGAGAGAGAGAGAGAGAGAGAGAGAGAGAGAGAGAGAAGGGGTGGAGGGGGGGGGGTAAAATCACTGTAGAGAAAAGGTTATAAAAGCAACCCTCATGTTTGTTTCAAGGTGAAAGAGATACATTTGTCACAAACAAACAAAAATGTTTGTGGACCAAAACACGAAATATTTTTATGCAGTACTAGAATTCTCTACAAATCAGTTGTGGTCTTGCTTTGGAATTTACACGCATAGCAAAAAAAAAAAAAAAGTGAAACAGTTAAAGCCTTTAGTCTGATACTGGACTTCGTGTTATGTGAGTCAGTTCACCTTGTTATCTGAACTAAGGTACTTGAAGTAAACAGGGTACGTGAAGTGCTTAGTTTACTTGTTGTGGAGAACAGTCGACCAGGTCGTGGGTTTCTGTCTCTGTATAGCAAACACCGCGTGGTGCAGTGTGACCAAAGTCACGCGAAGATTACTTCATCGTAACTGAAGATTAAGACCACGCGGCTTCGACCCGGACAGTTGTTGCCATTTATTTCTTCCAGACAAAGAAAGACCTGGTCCACGTTTAAGGTTCATCTTGGCTTTCTTCGTCTTCATTGATGTTTAACCACGTCATGACACTTGCTTTATTGCAGAAATGCAACTGTCAGCAACAAGATTTCCGAGAGAACTTTTGCAAAAAATATATCTCTCCCTCTCTTCCCCCCTTCCCATACCTGTATTCATCCACTACGGCGCCCCCCCCCCTCCCGAAAGCTCCCTAGGCTCGTTCTTAAAACGGAAAACCCTCCAGGCACCGAGCTGTTTCAGCCGAACCCTCTCCCCTCCCTTCCTCTTTACAGTGCCTGGCCAGCTGTGGCAGACCAGGACTTCACATATCTCCAGTTGTATTTTAATAATTTTGTTGGCATTTTTTTTCACAACAATTTCCTTTCAAGCACGGTTTACCTGAACTAATTGATCTGAAGGCGTTCATTCACCCAGACCTGAGATAACTACTTTCAGTGGCGTACCTGGCATTTAATCATGCGGCACTTAATTTCCCACACATAATCACCCCGCAGTAGTGTTTGGGTTAGCACGTGCTTTAAGTGTTCAAATGATTAAATGTCACGTGATTATGTGTCAGCTAATCCATTCAGTTTGGGGGGGGGGGGGGTGCATGGTTTCGTTCTCTGCTGTACAATCTTTACATGAAAATAGACTTGTCTTTTTTATCTGAGAATATATGAAATTCCTTCTCTATGGACAATAATGAGGGTGGAAAAATAAACATTGTTTAATAATTAGAAAATCTATCAGCATAGATTAGATTTTAAACAAAAATTCCATCTAAATAAGGTTGGAATTCTTAGTGAATTTTTAAAACCTAATCTGATATCAGTAAAATATAAACTTATATTTGTAGTAGAACTGGCATCCAGTGGCTAGTTTATGTCTGTAGCAGAACTGGCATCCAGTAGGTTCTAGTGGCTAGTTGGTGTCAATTTGTAATAGTACTGGTATCCAGTAGCTTCTAGTGGCTAATTGGTGTCTATAGTAGAATTGGCATCCAGTAGCTTCTAGTGGCTAATTGGTGCCTATCTTCTAGTGGCTAATTGGTGTCTGTCTGTAGTAGAACTGGCATCCAGTGGGTTCTAATGGTTAGTTGGTGTCTATTTGTAGCAGAACTGGCATCTAGTAGGTTCTAGTAAATTGGCTGCTTTTAATCATGTTTATAGTTTATTTGTATTTTGCTTATTCAACTGAGTGTAGTGATTAGAGCGCTCGCTTGCCGATAAGAATGTCCCCGGTTCGATTTCGCACTCGGGGGGAATTTTTTTCAGACCGACCGACATCGGGATTCATCCAGCCTCAAAAAATGGGTACCTAGGGTCCCCTTAGGAAAACAAAGTTAGCGAGTACAGGTGCTGGTACCCATACCTCAAATACGCTACACACCCCTACGGCATGACAGTGCTATGTAACATGGTTGCCTTAGGGGACGTGAAGCGTTAGTGCCTTCACATTTCAAGGCCACTGCAGTATTTCTTCCGTTATGCTATTCTTTCACCATTTTTTTTCGTAGATAAAAATTATTCAAGTCAGCAGAAGAAGAGCTAATACCATTTTCTTGGAGAATATTAACTCATCGAATCTCTCAACTGGAAATATCATAATGGACACAGGTCTTTCTGCTTGAACACTAACCGTTTTACAGACTTAGTGAGTTATTTACACAGAGAACTGAACAATTTTTTTATATTTTGTGAGAAATATGCTTTTATTCTTAAAGCAGTAAACTGACAACAGATAACAAAGGAAACAAACAAAAACAAATCTGAAGCGGGGCATAGCCTTCTCCTCCTCCTCCTCCTTCTTCTACTTCTTCTTCTTCTTCTTCTTCTTCTCAGCTACCCGAGCCATCAAAACTCATTGCTGCACATAAAGTTGCCTCCATTCCTTTCTATTCCTAATCTTCTATCTCCATTTGGAGACACCAAACTCCCGTATATCTTCTATGTCGTCTTTCCATCCCTGTCTTGGTCTACCTCATGGTCTTGTTTGCATCATATCTTGTACATACATTATTTTCGTTTGTCTGTTATCTGGTTCTAGGGACTGTTATTGCCAGAGGTAGGGTGGAGTTTACGCTCTCCACTCCAATGGCGTGCGTCTCAAATAGCCTCTGACAGTCAAGTCCAGCTCCTGGCCTTCTCGTGGCAGAACTGTTTAAACTGACAGGAGAAGGAGCGAAGGCGAATATCTGGCGCCTGAAAACCAGACTCTTCGGGTAGAGGAGGGTCATGTTTGGTAGCTCATCTACCGCTGCTGGCGAGATTCTTCAGCTGCCGTGCGTGAAGCGGTGCTCCTCCCGGCCAGTGAAGAAAGGTGCAAATGGGGTTGCCGCGCTGCACCACTGTGGAAAAGGTTAAAGAAAGGATTAAGCGAAGTAAACAGTAGTCAAACCACGGCACCTCTGGTCTGGGGGTCGGCCAAGTCCTATGTCACTCATATCAGGCGAAATGCCTGAGCCGTCTTAACCAACAGGGTTAAGACACTGCTGGCGAGATTCTTCGGATGCTGCGCGTGGAGTGAAGCTCCTTCCTGCCAAGGAAGAAAATGTGGAAAAGCAATTAGGGTTGCTGTGTGGCGCCGATGTGAAAAGGTGATTGAAAGGATAAAGTGAAGCTTAATCCATATGTCCAGTAGTATCGCGGCGAGAGCTACTCATACCAAGGCGCCTCTTCTCTAGAGGTCGGTCACTTCCGAAATACACCCGTACCGGTGAAATATGCCTAAACCGGCTTACACCAGGTGTGAAACTTGATGGCTACGCATGTCACGGTACCTCCGCTCTAGAGGTCGGTCGCGTCCTGTATACAGCCATACGGATGAAATATGCCTAAACCTGCTTACACCAGGGGTAAAACTTGATGGCTACGCATGTCGCGGTACCTCTGCTCTAGAGGTCGGTCACGTCGTAAACACTCCCATACTGGGATAATATGCCTAAACCGGCTCAATCCAGGGGTGGAAGTCTCTAGTGGCGAGGATTCGTCCTCCTGGACAAAAACTCTGTCCTGGTCACAACTAGGAAGGGTAGCGGCCACGACCACAAAATGCTGAAGTCGGCGACACTGAACCAGGGCAGTCTAGATAGGCAACCATCTCTCACCCGGCGAGATGTATGCGTATCCTAATCACGCTGAGGTTTCCCGGTGAGAAAGTCCAACCCTGGACTGTATGGGCAATCACCTCTCACCCGGCGGTGATACACGGGTATCTCAAAACACTTCGAGGTTTTCCGGTTAGAAAGTCCAACTCTAGGTTGGATGGACTAGCATCTCTCACCCAACGGGGATATACTTATATTCAAACACGCCGAGGTTTTCCGGTGAGAAAGTCCAACTCTAGATTAAACTGATGTGACGAAAACCACGGTGTCACGCAATCCCACGTCTGAGATCCACCAAGAATACAGGCTCAAGCCGTGCGATACTCTGAACCTCATGTAGTCCTCTCTAGGATCTCGTGTGGGTCAGTTGGATCACAGGGCGGTCTTGGTGGTAGAAGCGAACGAAGAAGAAGAAGAGTCTGTTCTCTTCCATTCTCCCTACATGGCCCAACTAGCGAAATCTGTTTAGTTTCAAGACATGTATAATTCGTTGAGATTCAAATAAGGTATTCTGTTCAGTGTTCTTTCTAGTTCTCCATTCTCCACTGCTGGTATCCTTACGGGCCCAAGATTCTTCTTAGATTCTTCTTAGGATCTTTTTCTCAAGTGTTGTTCATCTTTCTTTGTTGTATTCCAAGTTTCTGAACAATACATGATAACTGGTTTTATTATAGTTTTGTAGATCGTTATTTTGGTGTTTTGAAACAGGATTTTGGTTTTTTAACAGATGTTGCAGGGCAAAGTATATTTTATTTTCTAACTGTACTCTCCTTTTAATTTCATCTCTTACTATGCTGCTTCTGTTGAAATTTTTGCCTAGGTATTTGTATGTTTCTGCTTTCCTAGAGATCTTATCTCCAATATTTATATAATTCTGCCTTTGGTCTCTTGATATCTTCATACAGCTTCTGGTCTCTTGATATCTTCATACAGCTTCTGGTCTCTTGATATCTTCATACAGCCTCTGGTCTCTTCATATCTTCACACACTCTGTCTTATCTTGGTTTATAGTCAGACCCACTTTTAGTGCCACATCTCTCAGGTGTATGCAGGTAGTGGTGACTTCTTGCATAGTTTCCCCCACTAGGTCGATCTCGTGAACGTATCCGAGTATTTTAGCTTGTTCTTCTGTACTTCTTTCTTCTTTCTGATTACCTTTCCTAGTACTATGTTGAATAGTAACGGGGATAATGTATTATCTTGCTTTACGCTAGTTCTTATAGAGAAGGATTCTAACTTTCTTCCTTTATACGTTATTATATTTTGTATATCTTTTATGCATATTCTGGTCACATTGATTAATTTATTAGGTATCTCAAATTCTTTCACAATTTTCCATAAGCCACTATACGTGTCTCTAAGGCATGAAGGATTACCTTTACCTACTCCTGTCTATACTGTCTTAAGCTTTCTTGATGTCAGTGAATTTATTATGTACTTCTTTTCTATATTCCCAGTAGTTTTTTGCTCTTTGACGCAGATAAAATATTTGGTCTACTGTTGATCTACTCTTCCCGAAGCCGGCTTGATAGTCTCCCAGTAAGTTCTAGCTGTATGGTTTTAATCTGTTTAAAAGTATAATAGATAGTATTTTGTACTTTGTTTGTAGTAAGGATATTCCTCTGTAGTTTTTATACTTGCTTTTATCGCCTTTCTTTTTGAATACTGGGATCAGAAATGATTCTTTTCATTCACTAGGGAGTTTTTCTTCTCTCCATGTTTGTGTATCAGTGCTCATATCTGTGTACGTAGACCTAGACCTCCTTCCTCAATTCTGCAGCAATTCCATCTGAACCCGTTGTTTTGTTGTTTCGAAGAAGCATGATGCCGTAGATGACTTCTTCTAAGTCTGGTTCCTCTATTTCAGGTTCATAATTCTGTATTTTTCCCTACTGTAATATGCTTATAGGCTCTTCTCAGTTTAGTAGTTTTCAAAATATTATTTCCATGTGATAGAGATTTTGTCTTCATTATTTATCATGTTCCCATTACTATCCTTCAAGCTTTGCAGAGGCTGTTTATACCCTTCCTTTAATGTTCACACTTCTTTACAGATTTCCCTGCTTTTCTTATTTTGATGGCATGTCCACATCTCGCTTATCATGTCTTTCATATATTGTCGTTTTTTTTACGAGTAAGTTTTTTACTTTCTTTACACTGTGCGTGGTACTTCTCATTTGTTTTGTTGTTCATGTCATTCAACCAAATCTGTCTCGCTGTTCTTTTCTTTATGACTGCCTCCCTGCAGACTTCATCGAACCAGTTCTTTCTTTTGTTTATAATCTTGATTCCCATACATTCTTCTGCTGTGTTCTTTATAATGATTTTTATATCTTTCCATCTATCATCAATGCTTTTATCTTCGTCAGTCTCCCTTGTGTTTATTTTATGGTTTTGCACTTTTCTGATTTTAAAAAAATTAGTTCCTTCTCTTTTCAAGGCATCTCTATTTATTACTGAGCTTTTATTTAATTTACTATACAAATGTTTCTTCAGTCTGAAGTTTGGCTCCCACAAGACAGTGGTCGACGGTGCATTCAGCCCCTCTGTACAGGAGATTTCCTTGTTTGTTTACGGATGTTCTTATCATAGCACTCTTCAGTGAAGCTAATTTTTATTGGGAAATCCTGTTGTGAATTGTAAAGTAGATGGAATGAAGATCGCATTGTATTATTTTGAAAGAGGCCTGAACAGAAGGACTTTCGCAGCTAATGCACAAAATCTGGCTTATAATGCCATCAGAACCACTCATTCAGTTACTTTTCTTTAAGTGTGTGTGCTTTAGTCATCTAATGTAAGTCTTCACAGCTGTTCATCTTGTTTTTTAAAAGGCAGTATGGATAAATAGTAATTGGTTATAAAAGAGCTTTAAAGATCATTTTTTGTTGAGATCCATGTTAATGTCCAATGGATCAGTTTTGAAATCATATTCTTGAATACAGACAAATGAAGAACTTCACACGATGACGGATCTGAAAGTCAATAAAACTGGCAGAGACACTGAATGTGACTTATATTTCCCACATACAGATAGTAAGATTGTTCTGGATTCTGAAGATTGGAGGATCAAAGACTGTGTCACAGATGTCAAAGTCCGTTTCAATCGCCACTTGGCCTTTTCATAGCGCCCCTCTCACTCTCCGTGTGTCATTTTTAAATTTAATCTTTTAAAGCTTTCTGTAACACAACATCCTTCAAACATAGACGTCAAAGAGTTGCACACTACAAGTAAAAAACCGGCACATTATGTGTAAAAGAGCCGCACATTATGTGTCAAAGAGCCACATATTATGTGTCAAAGAGCCACATGTGGTT
This sequence comes from Achatina immaculata, assembly GCA_009760885.1. Lineage (NCBI taxonomy): Eukaryota > Metazoa > Mollusca > Gastropoda > Stylommatophora > Achatinidae > Lissachatina > Lissachatina immaculata. Next base: position 43,950,314 of record CM019692.1, read on the forward strand.
CTCGAGGCGTGGCTTGGCCACCACTGGTATGTAGAAAAAAAAGAGCTGTGTGGAGAAAGTATGAATGAAACTAAAAACCATCTGGTTCAAACATCCAGTTTGAAGGTCTCCCTAGTGTTCTGGTAGTCAGCATATGACAGTTTGTATATAGCACTTGCTAAATGTCCATGAGCTACTGCAGAATCCAAACTCTCAGACGGATTTTCTGAAACTTCTTAACTGAACTATTCACAGGTTCTTCAATCTTGAAAAATGTAGTATTCCGTGGAACTGATGGAAAAAAGTGTAATGGAGCAAGTGGAAAAAAAGACACGGGATATGAGCAGAAACAAAGATACAGAGCCAAATGTTATGAAACGAAGAAAAGTTAAATGGAGGAAATGCAACCTATAATTCAGACAGGCTGAGTGTAGACATCCGACCTGGAAGATAAGACGCCTACTAAGTCTAAGGGAGACCAGAAAGCAGAAAGGCTCTCTACTCGGTGCTGTACTGAGAGGTTGTCCTAAGTGTCGTGTTACTGGTGTGGAGGGGGGGGGGGACAAAGCAGAGCAGTGTTCTTTTTAACCTTGCTACTTCTTCGCAAAGTGTTGTAAATAAGTGATCTTCATAAATAAGTGAACTACATAAATAAGTGATCTTCATGAATAAGTGATCTACATAAATAAGTGATCTTCATAAATAAGTGATCTACATAAATAAGTGATCTTCATAAATAAGTGATCTTCATGAATAAGTGATCTACATAAATAAGTGATCTACATAAATAAGTTATCTTCATAAATAAGTGATCTTCATAAATAAGTGATCTTTACAAATAAGTGATCTACATAAATAAGTGATTTTCATAAATAAGTGATCTTTACAAATAAGTGATCTACATAAATAAGTGATCTTCATAAATAAGTTATCTACATAAATAAGTGATCTTCATAAATAAGTTATCTACATAAATAAGTGATCTTCATAAATAAGTGATCTTTATAAATAAGTTATCTACATAAATAAGTGATCTTCATAAAGAAAATTTTTTAAAATACTATTTTACGCTCCTGTACGAGGATGGGAACTCTGGCTCACGCGGGCCGACTACAACAATTGGCCCGCCACTCATTCTTCCAACACATTAATTCACACAATTAGAACATCATCCCATGTATGTGAAAATAAAAATTCACCAAAAATATCACTTTAAAGATCAAGTTTCAAGGTCACATAAACAAGACACTGTGGTACCCATATTCTCCAAAACCTCTGATGAAGCGGAACAGCTCAAAGCCTACTATCATGTCTTTAAACTTTTATTTTTATTGCTGTTTTGTTTTTGTATGTTACCCTTGAAAATGGCTTTTGCCTAAATATTGGGTTGTTGTATGGTCTTAATTTTTCCTGCTCAGCTTCCTTCCTGCTATTCTTGCTCCTGCCCATTTTCCTTACTCTTTCTATCTTCCTGAAAATTGAACCATACACATCAACCAAAGCCTACTATAGCAGTTCTACATCTGACATCTTACAACCTTCTCGTGCCGTTAAACGTCACATAGGGCCCGCGTGGTAGTTCTCCAAGATGTCTAAATTCGGTGAGTTTTTCAATCTTATCGAGGGATGTTATGCCCACTGAATTGGCCTCTTTGAGAGTTTCACGTGGTCGACCTCTTTTTCTTCGGCCTGTTGTGTTCCATTTGATAGCTTGTTTATAGATTCTCTGAGTGTTTCTTCTCATCACATGACCGACATATGTCCATCTTCTTTTTCTGATCAACCATGAGACAGGTTGTTGTTTGCTCATCTGTCTGACCTCTGCGTTGTTGCAGAGATTATTTTTAAAAGGTTATTTTAATATTTAAAATATTTAATATTTTATTATATAAACAATAAATTAAAAATTTTATAATTTTACACAATTTATTTTTATATAGCAGTTCTAACATTCCATTTATTTAGTCTGAATTTGTACGATTGGAAGCTTCAAGGGCTAAGCACAGAGACCAGTCATTCTGAAAACAAAATCATTAGATCATATGATTAATCACTACACGAGTAGACAGTGGACACATGCCCAATGTCCTTTCTTGATGATCATCAGAAGAAACAGTAAGAAAAGAAGGAGCAGAAGTCATAAAACAGCCGAGAAACACATAAATGGCTTTGAATGTAAATGCTACAGAAGAGTTCTTCGAATATCACGGACACACACAAAAAAGAACAAATATATCCATACTACGAGAACTTAATATTGATGAATGTTGGCTAGTAGGTACAATTAATTAAACAAAGAAAACTGAAATATTTTTGACACATTAAATGTTATAATAATTTAGAGAAGACCGTCTTGGTAGGGTACTTAATGGGAACAAGAAAGAGAGGAAGACCAAGACGAAGATGGCTGCAAGACATCGTTGATAATCTGCAAATGGATGAATCAGCAGTAGGGCATATTGCTTACAACTGAGAGGCCTACAGGAGAGCTGTTAGGGGGCAAAGTTCCACAAGGGACATGAAAATGACTGACTGACTGAAAAATGATACAAGAATAAAGAAGTCAGTTGCCGCTGGAGAAAAATCGACGAACTACAGAGAAAAACTACAAGTAATAAAGTAGGTCACAAAGACGCCAAGGGAACAATAACTACTGATCAGTCCTACAAACCATCTAACAAGATGAGCTAAACGATCAGCTGACCAAGAAAATGCTTGTACGTATATTTCACAAAAGATTATTGCGTCCTCGACAAATAAATGATGGTCTTTCATCGAACTGTATATGCATAGAAACTGGAAGAAATGGTCAAGGTCTCTGGTGTCACGTGCCTCTTTCACAAAGATTACCCTACCACTTTTTCCCAAGCCGTCGCAGTAGAAAGGAAATTGGGGGTGGTTGGTTCGTTCGAAGGGGGAGAACAGTCGGTCAAGTCGTGGTGCTTTATCTCTGAACAATAAACACCGCGTGACACATAGTATGACCATCATCACGTGAATAACTCCAACGTAAATGGGGGCTATATATGACCACGCCGCGGCTACTCGGACAACAGTTGGCATTTCTTTCCCAGAGAGAACAGGAGCTGCGGATATTTACTGACCACAAGCACATTTTCTGTAAGTTTCGCTTCGATTTTCTTCTTCTTCTTCGAGTTCATTTTATGTCTCATTCATGCTTGATGCAGAAGTCCAGCTACTTGCTGTAGCAGATAAGGATGCTTGATGCAGAAGTCCAGCTACTTGTTGTAGCAGATAAGGAGAACTTCATGTACTTCGTGCTGTAAAATAATTATTTACTTGGTATTTTTTGTTTTTACAAGTTTCCGTTCAAGCCATGTTCACTTGAAGTCATCCATTTAAAAGTGCTGATTCAATCAGATTTTAGATTATTGCCTGTACTGAGCGTAATTCTCTGCTGCCTTTGAAAGTATGGATGCATAAAGTGAAATTCCAACAACATATATGTCTTAATTCTACATTTTAATAACTCAAGACGATAGTATATTTGATTTACTCTGCAGTCTATATTGCTTGCTAATTATATATGCAAACACGCTGGTTAGATTTTATCTTCCATGTCTTAAACTTTCTGACACATGCGGTCATTTAGAATATGTTTTTTTTTAATTTGATTTTGCAATTTGTGTATATAATTTATATTACATATTTTTTCTCTCGCGTGTTTCTGGCACTTTTAATTAATTCTGCAGAACGTGGGTCAATCTTGACTGAAATATGAAGATGAAATATTGACTGTATTGCAAAGTGCTAGTCGCGTATCTTTGTCATTAATTTCCGTGCTAGCCGAAGCTGACAGTTATGTTTCTACAAAGATCTCGATCTTTGATAGTTTCATCAGCATAGCTGGTGACTCTTTATTGCATCATCGCTTTAAATTGTCCATGGTTTTTTTTCTTGGTAACACACAATAATTAGTGTATAGGTATACAACTATATACAAAGCTCTCCAGTAAAGCTGTTGATACCAAAATGCATAAACTAAGGAAAAAGTAGGAACAGCTTTATTATCTAACGACTACAAAGTTGTGACGTTTCGGCGCGAGCCTTCATCAAACAAAAACAAACAGGACGAAGAATCAGAGAGAGGAGACAAAGTATAGATTCACGTGAATTGTATGTAATTTATTTTAATTTAAATAATCAACAATGAAAAAAATAATGACTTATCTGAGGTTTTGGAACCTTACTGAATTACGATTGCTTGTATGTCTCCGGGAGCATAAACAAAATGTTTATAGTGTTTATGCTCCCCGCGACATACCACCGGGTAATGACTCACGGAGGTCTTGTTATTATTATTATTATTTTTGCTATTTATTTTATTGATATTATTTATTAACATTGGGTTAAGGTGGCTTCTTCTTTCATGAGCATTTCTGTTTTCTTACTGTTAGGTTGAGTCCTTTCTTGATGCTTTCTTTTACAGCTATGTCTAATACTTTATGTAAGCTCTTTTCACCTCCCATATCATCATTATCATTTATTGCCTTTTACTCCTTTGAGAGCATAGGCCACGGATAAAGGCTCTCCAGTCATCCCTGTTCTTGAAATTACTCTCTGCTTCTTTCCATGTGCTTCTGAGCACTCATAATTTCTCTTCTCCAAGTAAGTCTAAGTCTTCCTCGTTTTCTATATCCTTGAGGATTCCATCTCAGTGCCTGTCTTGCTATGCTGGTGTCGGGTTACCTCAGAGTGTGGCCAGTCCACCTACACTTTCTAGACATGATTTGTAGGTTCATAGGTTCTTGTCCTGCCCTTTCTTAGGCCTTCTCGTTCCTGATCTTGTCCTGCCATATAATGTTTAAAATCCTCCTCAGGCAGTAGTTCATGAATGTTTGTATCCTCTGTTGTATTGTCTTGGTCATAACCTATGTCTCTGAACCATATAGCAGGACAGTCTTTACATTTGTATTGAAAAGCCTAAGCTTGGTTCTTGTTTTGATGTTCTTGGATGACCACATTGTGTTAAGATGTATAAATGCTGTCCTGACCTTGGTTATTCTAGCTTTATCAGCTTTTTCCACTCCCCCCATATTTATCCACTATGCTGCCTAAATATGTGAAATACTCTGCTTCTTCAACTGGCACTCCCTCAGTTACCATGAGGACTGTATCATCAGCATACTGTATTTTGTTCACAATATAGCCTTCAACTCAAATTCTTGGTTATTTTGATTTCTCTGATGCTGTTTTCATGGTACAGCGAAAGCACATCTGGTGAGAGGATGCAACTTTTCCTTGCTTTATTATTTGATATTTGCCCTGTCATATTTTCCACTGTGATTGCTGTTTCTTGGTTCCAATTCATATTAAAAAAAATTATTCTCATACTTTTGCCATCAAGATTTATGCCCTCTTACATTTTCATGATTTTGTCATGTTCCACATTATCGAATGCTTTGGTATAGTTAATGAAGCATACATATCAGTTCTCTCTCTCAGAGCTCTTAGATCATATATGGCATTATGTGTTCCTTTTCATTCTACATATCCAGAATCCATATCCCCTATTTCCATCTTTATTATGTGTCTAGTTCTTCCCACAGTGATTCTTAATATCAGTTTTATGACATGACATAAAAGTCTTGTTCTGAAGTCTTCACATTCTTTGACACTTCCCTGGTTTCTTTGACAAATCTGTATAATGGATTTTAATAGTCCATTATATCCAGTGTTATATATGTCACAAATTTGATGTTGCTTTTACACCAAATTCACCAAGAGTTTATGATTGTTCTGCAGACATTTTGTCATGTCTTGTCACTTTTCATATGATTAATAATGTTTAAGACTTTCTCTTCAAGTATTTGTGGTCCATTACAGTTTTTATTCTTAACATTAGGTTTGGTCTTTTTCCATCATTCTGTTCACCTCTATAGAGTGTCATCCTTCCTCATTATCATTTTTCCATCTCTGGCTTCAGGCAACCTGTAATGTGTTTTGTTTTTCTGCCTGTCAAATCTCTTATTTGTTTGATCATACTTTTGGAGTCTTTTTTTTATCACGGTCTTCAGTTTGCCTGCACTGTGCATCTAAGCAGTCATGTGTTTTGCTTGCTATCTTTTTGTCAATCATTTTATATATATATTTTTTTTTTGCCCTTTTTATAAAGTCTTATTTTATTCATGAGCTGCAGTATTTCTGGTGTTATACATTTCTTCTTTGCTGTTTCTTTTCTCTTCCTGTCTGCTGGACTGAATCTTGTAGCATTTTCCAATGTCCATCAGTGCTGTGTATTTTTGCTCATTTATTTTTGCTGTGTGCTCGTTTACTAATAAAGCTGTTCCTAATTTCTAATTTTGTTTTAAATAATTTTAGCATTTTATTATTCCAGCTGCAGTGACTTTGAGCATATATATATATATATCTATTCCTCCAACATTTTTCTGTGCCATGGAAATGTGGTTTATAAGAAGAATGTTGAAGGTACCATGGACAGCTAAGGGAACCAATGAAGAAGCCTTAAGAGAGGCTGGAGTTGAAAGGCAAATTACAGAAAAGATCAGAGGCAGACAAGCGAGATTTGTAGGACATTTTCCAAGGAGGAAAATTGAAACACACTGCGGCAACTGGAAGAACTGAGGGAAGAAGAGACAGAGGAAGACAGATGGAGAAGTTACTGGATGGGCTGTTGGTGTGTCTAGGAAGAAAGTCACTGGTGGATCTCATAATCAAGTCTAAAGACAGGGAATTGTGGAAAGAAATTACATTAATGGCACGGCACTTGATTGATTGATTGATTGATATGTCATGTAGGGTAGTTCACCAAGTTTTCTTGTTTTAGGCAAGTTTTTCAACCTCATCAAAGGGATTTTATGCCTGCTAATTTGGCCTCTCTTATCAATGTCCTCTTTAGAGTTTCACATGGTCAACCTCCTTTTATATATATATATATATAATGTGTTATTTATAATTATACCCAATAACTACTCATGTATTTTTCTAATCCATTGTATCTTTTCATAACCACAACTCTGTTATGGTCACATATTTTATTAACAGAAATAAACTTTCCCTTGTTTTCAGATTAATTAAATCATGTTGAGATCTGTGGTGTTGCTGCTCACACTTAGCTGTGCCTTGGCAGGGCCTGCTTATACTAAATTTTTCAAGATTGAGGAACCTCTGAATCGTCCAGCTGAGAAGTCAGAAGTATCTGTACCTGAAAATCCATCTGCAATAGCTCATGGACCATTAGCAAGTGCTGTGTACAGACTTTCATATGCTGACTACCAGAACACATGGGAGAACTTCAAAAGTACTCACAGTAAGTGCCGTTATTACCAAGAATGTTGTGCATTTGATATTTTGATCAAGAATACTTAGTCTGTGGCTGTAACTTACCTGTCATGGCCAAGAATTGTCATACTAGTTGTATTAAAAAATAGAAAAAAAAAATTAATGATTTTTAAAGAAAAAGGTACTGATGCCTTATTTTAAGAATTTTGATCAGGTAAAGGATGCATTTGCACTGTCATTTTTTTTTCTAGTATTGGTACTATTAATTTCTCAGCTCAGCACTGTGTCAAAATTTAACTTTTTTTTTTTTTATTCTGAAACATTTCAAATCATAAATTACCAGTATAGAATGTTTATCAAAGCATTTTCTCAATGCCACTCATCATGTTTTTTCCACAGAGAAACAGTACGCACATGCAGCAGAGGAGAGGAAGAGATACAGCATCTTCATGGAGAATGTGAACTTTATTGAATCTCACAACTGGAAGTATCATAATGACCACACATCATTCTACTTGGACATCAACCATTTTGCAGACTTGGTGAGTTAACTTACACACAAATGTTTTGTAATGTGGGTGAAACATAGCCATATTATTAAATCAGTAAGCAGACAATGCTGGTTCTAGAGAAGCATTCACTATACAATAAAGAAGCATGTAGATTTAGAGCTTGACACTATGATAGTGACTGGAGCTAATTTTCCCTTGGAGCCATCTTGTCTGTTGTCAAGTAATAGTGCTCAAACAAAAAATCAAGAAATTTCATTCATTCATTCATTTACATGTCCCTTGCGGAACTTTGCCTCCCAAACAGCACTCCTGTAGGCCTCTCGGTTGTGAGCAAGATGGCCGGCTGCTGCTGCATCCATTTGCAGATCGTCAACGATTTCTTGCAGCCATCTTCGTTTTGGTCTTCCTCTTTTTCTTTTTCCCATTATGTATCCTTCCAGTATGGTCTTCTCTAAATTATCATGACGTTTAATGTGTCCAAAATATTTAAGTTTTCTCTCTTTAATCCTCTTTACTAGCCAGCCTTCTTCAATATTAAGCTCTCGTAGTATAGATATATTTGTTCGTTTTTGTGTCCACGATATTTGAAGAACTCTTCTGTAGCATTTACATTCAAAGGCATTTATGTGTTTCTCAGCTGTTTTGTTAAGTGTCTAGGTCTCACAGGCATATGTTGCGATGGGAAAGATGCATGCCCTTAAAAATCTTATTTTTGTAGTTCTGTCTGCTCCTCTCCACAGATTCTTTATTTGTTTTACTTTCTAAAGAGCGATAGATGTCCTCCTTTTAATTTCCCTCACTGTATCTCCATTATTAGTTAGTGGTGATCCAAGATATTCAAAACTCTCCACTTCTTCCAGTTTTTCCTCATTGATACATATTTCAGCTGCCTTGTTTGTTTTGTCAGTTGTCATCAATTTAGTTTTCTTTGCATTAAGATAGAGGTTTTGGTCTTCGCTGTTTTTATGGACTGACATAATTAGTTTTTCCATTCCTTTTTGTATTGTGGACAGTAACACTGTGTCATCAGCATATCTAATCTCTGATATTTCATAACCTCCAATTGTTATGGCATTGTAATATTCTTTGTCTACATCTTCTCTAACATTCCTCATTAAGAAATTAACATGGTTTATTATGAATATTGTCTGGAAATTAATTCATTATTATGAATATTGTCTGGAAATTAATTCATACACAAACTGTCATTGTTTTCCTCTAGACTTGTGCCTTTGGCTGATTTATGCAAGACTTCATTACAGTTAACCGTTTCATCCTACAGCAGTATTGGCAATTCATCATTCTTTATAACAGAGAACTTTATGGTAATTTGTGCTTAGTTTCATGTTGACCATTTTGGTATTCCTGAATACAGACAAATGAGGAATTCAAAATGATGAATGGTTTGAAAGCGAGGAAAACTGGTCTGACCACTTCGTGTGATAATTATCAGCCAAAAACGAAGAATGTTCCAGATTCTGTAGACTGGAGGGCCAAAGGTTATGTCACTGCCATTAAAGACCAGGTGATTATGTTTGTGTTGCATTTGTATTAAGAATATAGACCTGAAACTGTTAATTAAGACTCAAATTTAAAATGCTTAGACTCAAGAAACATAACTCATGAACTGAATATAATGACATGAGATCAACCATGAATGCTTTGAATTCAAAACTGATTGAGTGGAACATAAAAGTAACATTTTAAAACAGTTTATTCCTTTTCATTTTCATGGATATAAAAACTCATGCACAGTGAAACTTGAAAATCTGATTAGGCAATCAGCAACACATAGCTGATATGCTAGCAACAGGGTTAGCGAACTATAGCTGACCAAGACCCTGTCCCACTTCTCCATTGGTACTCCCAGTAACAGACCTAGGGTGGCAAATGGGGCAGGGATTGCCATAGTTCCCATAGTGGTGAAATCTGCTGAAGAACCATTGCACATCCCCTGCTTTTTAGCTGTACCCCAGGACTGAAAAAGCAGCTGCCATAACCCACTCCCACGCTGATACAATGCCATGCCTCAACACCTTCTCATCATCAGCTGCAAAGAACATAGCTCGTAGTTAAAGGGAAATTAAAGATCAACTTACCACACAGGTAGAATGCTAACTTTTTCTTAGATTGTATTTCAGCATAGGCAGCTGTAGAAATAAAATATGGTAGACGCAAGTTCAGAAATGCTGTAGAAGGACTTAGCAAGTTGGTTCAATAACTCCAGAAGAAGTCGGGTACCCATTTCTACAGCTGGGTGAATGGGGGTGCCTCCGGCCAGATTCAAACCCCCGACCTTTGCCATGAGAGACCAGTGCATTAACCACTTTGCCACTCAAGACACCCACAAAGAACACCAGCTTGCAGTTATAGGGAGATTAAAGAAGATCAACAGATCACATAGGTAGATTGCCAGCTTTTTCTTAGATTGTATTTCAGCACAGGCAGCTGTAGAAACAAATATGGTAGATGCAGGTCCAAAAATGCTGTAGATTGGACTTAGCAAGTTGGTTCAGTAACTCCAATGGTAGTGTAATTTTTACTTGTGTGCAGACTTCATAAATCCAGAAGTCTTGGTCTGTATTTAATAATAAAACAGTTCAAAAGTAAACATGGGAATCAGAAACTAGGGATGTTAGTTTTTAACAGAGAAAATTTTAGATCTCACATCTTAAATCCTTCCCATACCGTTAAACATCACATGGGCTTGCATGATAGTTCGCCAAGTTTACCTGTTTTTTTTTAGATGCAGGGTCATAAATCAAAGAGACAGCTGACAGCTTATTGGCAGAGCAGTGTTAGAAAAGACTTTAAGATTATGTGGAGTTAAAGCTAAAAAAGAGAACAATGAATAGTCATGATTCAGTTAGTGTTAAAATATTATAGGTGAGGTTATAGACTTTTGGTGAACTTAGAGTGCTGTTTTGCTAAGTCCATGTTTTACCATTCCCTTGCAAATGTTGAATAAAAAGATGAGAGTTTGGCTATGCTGCTCTCCTAATAAGGATAAAGCTTTCTGTTTTAACTGCAAGCTGTTTTCAGATTTTGAGAATGTTTATACAAAACATGGCTACTCTGCCTGGAAAAGTGCCATTGAAGGATTAGAAAGTCATGAAACTAATCAGGCTCATTGTAACATGACCATCAACTTCAGCAAAAAGTCTCGATGGATGGAATGTGTGAATTGCTTGATTACTTAGCATTTTCAGTCCAAATACACTTACATGGCAGCAGGCATCAAGTTCCTTGCCGAGTGTGGACTGGCATTCAAAGGCCACAGCGAAACTCTCAGATTACTGAACAGTGGTAGCTTTTTAATACTCTGGAACTGTTAGTGCAGTCTGGTTCATTTTTGGCAGCGCATTTAGAAAAGTTTGGCAACAGAGGTTGAGGCTCTGTGTCACATCTGTCATCCACAGTTTGTCAAAGTTTTAAGACTGAAATGTACCTACCAATCCTAGGCAGTTCATTGGTAGAGCTTAAAAAACCACCGGGAAGCATATAGATCTGTATCCAATCATTTTAGACTCCTATCCTGTCTTTCTGATATTGATGTTGATGTAGTTAAAGAGGCAGCAGATATTCTCATAATAGTTTATCTGAAAGACCTTGATTAGCCCTTTGTAGAAGAGCTTGTACTGAGAAGCACATTAAAGTGGAAACTCTTGCTGAAGTCATCGTTCTCACCCTCTGCCAGATCCTGACAAGAAATAAACTGAACAAAGATTTTCCTAATTCGTAAATCTGTTTGTGAATTTATTTATCTCGGATGATTACTAACTGTTCAGGGGAGCAATTACTAACTGTTCAGGGGAGCAATTACTAACTGTTCAGGGGAGCAATTACTAACTGTTCAGGGGAGCAATTACTAACTGTTCAGGGGAGCAATTACTAACTGTTCAGGGGAGCAATTACTAACTGTTCAGGGGAGCAATTACTAACTGTTCAGGGGAGCAATTACTAACTGTTCAGGGGAGCAATTACTAACTGTTCAGGGGAGCAATTGTTTTCAGTGCTTAAATGGATTAAAACACCTGTGTTTTTCAACATGTGAATGGAAACTATGTTCAGTTGATACACATCATTATTAACAGGTGTGTAAGTAAGAAAATAAGAAAGCTTTTAAAAAGGGTAAACAGTTAATTATGAAGATATGGAGTGTCTGTATCTTTACACACTTAGACACTGTTATTTTACATACAGGCAGTTGACACTAGTGCCTTGTTTAGCTGCAGTGACATCATGAGGGTAGGAAGGAAATCCAAGTCAAAGGGACACAGATCTATGTATAAACTACAGAGAATTTCTGAAAAAGCACTAAAGCTGTTGTTTTACTTTTTTTTTTTCTTTACTTGTTTATATGAAAATAAATAAACATGTTAATTTCATAGAAAATTTATTTACAGAAGGCCATAATAAGTGTACTGAAAAGAAGAAGACTGATGGTGACATATTAGATATGTTTAGTATCAGATCACACCCTCATAAACAAGAAACTTTTCCATGCCAGTTAGTTCTTTCAAAGTCATATAATAATGGTAGAAATCACAACTACAGGGAAATTATTTACAGATCATATGCAACAGATTTTTGTTCAAGCCAGCTGAATTAATCTATAATTTCATATTTCTTTGTTGTCTTTCAATTTCAGGGACATTGTGGATCTTGCTGGGCATTTAGTACAGTAAGTATTTTGTAATCTTTTGTTCTTCCTGATAACAGTCATCTATGATTTTTAGTTTCTACTATTAAATGAAACTTCCATTCTTACATCTTACATCCTTCCTGTGCTGTTAAACGTCATATAGGGCTCACATAGTTGCCAAGTTTTCCTGTTTTCAGCGAGTTTTTCAGCTTCATCAAGGGATGTTATACTCACTAAACTGGCTTCTCTTAACAAAGTCCTCTTTAGAGTTTCATGTGGTCAACCTCTTTTTCTTCAGCCTATTGTGCTCCACTTGATAGCTTGTTTTTCTATTCTCTAATTGCTTCTTCTCATCACATGACCTACATATGTCCATCTAAACTTCCATTAGAGAGGTATAAAAACTTCAGTTATCATAAGTAACAAGTAACATAATTTTGTTATGTAGAATCTGCAAATTTAAAAAAGAAATTTGCTCAGTGTCTTGAAAATGTAGCAGGTGGAAAAGTAAAATCAAGCTTATATCTTGAATTGTTATCTACAGTTGACCAAACCATTCATTCATTCATTTGCATGTCCCTTGCGGAACTCTGCCCCCCAAACAGCATTCCTGTAGGCCTTTCAGTTGTGAGCCAGATGCCCTGCTGCTGATGCATCCATTTGCAGATCATCAACGATGTCTTGCAGTCATATTCACCTTGGTCTTCCTCTCTTTCTTTTTCCCATTATGTACCCTTCCAAGACAGTCTTCTCTAGATTGTCATGACGTTTAATGTGTCCAAAATATTTAAGTTTTCTCTCTTTAATCCTCTTTATTAGTCAGCCTTCTTCAATATTAAGCTCTTGTAGTATAGATATATTTGTTCTTTTTTGTGTCCACGATATTTGAAGAACTCTTCTGCAGCATTTACATTCAAGGGCATTTATGTGTTTCTCATAGAAATGCAGAAAATAGTTGGTGTTCAATCGCTAAAGGAACGTAGAGACACAAAGGTTATGGGAGAGAAATTCCTTAGCTCTGTAAGCCATCCCCTGAAGGAGAGATTCAATAACTTGGCATTAGGACGGCTTAAAAGAAGCAGCTTCATTCTCCAGGCCAAGCGTATGCGTAAGCTGATACCTGACCTTCCAATTGTAGTTGCTCCATTATCATCTGTACCAGAGCATACACCATGGAAAGAAGCAGATTATACACAAATAACTATTCAGACTGAAGTAAAAGATGTGCAGAATGGTGAGATGCAAAGCAGCCTTGTAAGATCAACAGCCCTACTTAGTGTGCTAGATGACAAATATCCATGTGACACCTGGATACGTGTGTATACAGATGGATCTGCACACAATGCCATAAAGAATAGAGGGGCAGGAGCACATATTGAATATCCAAACAACACCACTGACAAGATTTCCATACCCACTGGAAAATACTGCAACAACTTTGATGCAGAAGTTAGGGCAATTATTGCTGCAGTTGAAAAACTATCAGACTCCAGAATTGATACATGTCCTGTAGTAATTCTCACAGATGCAAGATCAGTACTGGAAGCTCTTCAGTGCAACAAACTACCAGACCTTAAGGATGGCTTGTCAAAAATTGGCTTACAACATGGAGTCACTTTGCAATGGATTCCCTCCCACTGTGGGATACCAGGCAATGAGAAAGCTGACCAACTGGCCAAAGAAGGCACTGAAATGGAGCAACCAGATATACCAGTCACTTATAATCAGAAGAAAAGCATGATAAAAACCTACAGGAAGCCACAAACACCACCACATGATGACTATCACATGCTAAACAGAAAGGAACAAGTCACCATCTTCCGTCTCCGAACAGGACACAGCCGACTCCGAAGTCATATGTATACAAAGTTTAAGGTTGGTACTACTAATCTATGTACATGTGCCCAGGTGCCCCAAACTGTGGAACATATCCTCCAGAACTGCACCAACTATGAAACACTGAGAAATAATTACTGGCCCAGTGAAACCACTAAAGAAGATAAGCTCTATGGTTCCATACATGAATTACAAAAAACAGTGACATTTATCCAAGAGACAGGACTGCAGGTATAGACAGACAATGCGAACGAAGAAGAAGAAGAAGAAGATGTGTTTCTCAGCTGTTTTGTTAAGTGTCTAGGTCTCACAGGCATATGTTGCGATGGGAAAGATACATGCCCTTAAAAATCTTATTTTTGTAGTTCTGTCTGCTCCTCTCCACAGATTCTTTAGTTGTTTTACTTTCTGAAGAGTGATAGATGTCCTCCTTTTAATTTCCCTCATTGTATCTCCATTATTAGTTAGTAGTGATCCAAGATATTCAAAACTCTCCACTTCTTCCAGTTTTTCCTCATTGATATATATTTCAGCTGCCTTGTTTGTTGTGTCAGTTGTCATCAATTTATTTTTCTTTGCATTAAGATAGAGGTTTTGGTCTTCGCTGTTTTTACGGACTGACATAATTAGTTTTTCCATTCCTTTTTGTGTTGTGGACTGTAATACTGTGTCATCAGCATATCTAATCTCTGGTATTTCATAACCTCTAATTGTTATGGCATTGTAATATTCTTTGTCTACATCTTCTCTAACATTCTTCATTATATTTTCAGTATACAAGTTAAATAAGTAAGGGGACAATATGCACCCCCGATGGACCCCTTTTTTATGTCAAACCAAGTTGTTGTTTCATCATTTATTCTTACTGCTGCTTGTTGGTCTAAATACAACAGTGATGTTAATTGTATCAAATGTGTTGGAAATTCCATTTTTTCCATTATTTCCCAAAGTTTCTGGTGTTGTACACAATCAGATGCCTTTGAGTAGTCTATAAAGAGTAAATATAGATTCACCAAACCACACCCTCATAAAACCATAAACAAAGAAACTTTTGCATACCAGTTCATTCTTCCAAATATTCATTCTGTAAAAGTGGGGGCAAACTGTCAAAACTACAAGAACAAAAATATATGTATATCTATTGCATTTTCAGACTGGTGCTGTTGAAGGGCAGTGGTTCAGAAAAACTGGCAAGTTGGTTCCACTCTCTGAGCAGCAGCTGGTTGACTGCTCCAGCGGCTATGGTGATGCAGGCTGCAATGGTGGATTCATGGATAGT
Organism: Achatina immaculata; assembly: GCA_009760885.1. Lineage (NCBI taxonomy): Eukaryota > Metazoa > Mollusca > Gastropoda > Stylommatophora > Achatinidae > Lissachatina > Lissachatina immaculata. The sequence goes on from CM019692.1 coordinate 43,965,828, forward strand.
GCTTTTGAGTACACTATTGACATTGGAGGTTTGGAGTCAGAGAAAAGCTATGGTTATGAGGCTCAGGTATTTAATATATGAATGCATGTTTGAGAAGTTGTATTCTGTGTTGTTATTTAATTTTGAGTAATTCTTTATTTTCAAGTAAGTAATCAGTGCATCATATTATTGGTATTTAGGAATATGTACCTGAAGTGTCAAATAAACTGTAGCATTAAAATCATAGCATTAATTTCCTAATATCTGTACTTTAAAAGAAGGTCTATGGTCTAATTTAGTCTATGGTCTAATTTAGTCTATTTCACACAGCAGTTTCTTCAACAGAACACAGCCTGTATCATTCAGTGGCCAGCTGTGTCATCTGGTAAACATTGGGCTTTTATGTGATATAATGGAACACTATAATCTCTTTTTTCATAAAAGAGAATCCTTTGGTGTCGTTGGTCAATTTTTTTTTTTTTAAAGATGAAGACGGGCATTCTCTTGCTGTTAATAGCAATTACTATGTGCAGATGTTAACTGAACACTTCATTCCAGAGTTGGCCAATAGAAATAAGAGACTAATATGGTTTCAGCAAGATGGAGCAACTGCCCACACAGCCCGTCAGTTCATGGCCATGCTGCGACAAGCATTTCCCAATCGTCTTATTTCCAGATTTGGAGATATTCATTGGGTGGCAAGGTCACCAGATTTATTGGCCGCAGACTTCTTATTGTAGGGGTACCTCAAGAACACGGTGTATGCTAGTCAACCACAGTCAACTGCAGACCTGAGGGATCGAATCCAACACTGCATTCAAAATATCCCTTTGAACATGTTAAGTGGTGTTTTGCATGAATTTTCTAGATGCCTGGCTGAATGTGTCAAATGTAATGGTGGTTATCTAACCGGTGTAGTTTTCAAAACCTAAATATGATTGTCAGTAATAATAAAATTACCCACTTTTCTGAGTTTCATTTCACTTGTTTTTTTACCAAAAACATGTATGCTGCTTATTTATTTTCCATTTTTAAATCCAGCTATGCTTTATACTGGACCTTGTATAATAGTTCACAGCATTACTATAAATGTTCAGTTTAGTGCAGTTTTCTTATCTTTTCAATGATAATTTCTGTTATGCATGTTTTTAATGGTAGCAACTGGTGTAGTTTTTCATTGCTCAACTAATGAGATGGAGATAATTATTTTGTATCTTATTCAAGATCTCTGTTGCTTTTACTTATCTCACAATTTATTTTCCTATTTATTGCATAGTCTTTAATGTTAATGCTTCAGTGGTCTATGCAGCTCTAGCCAATATTTTAGTTTCAACCCAGTTAATTTACCATTGTTATTTGAATGCCATTTTGATAACAGATAATGTGTTGCTTTGACAGAATGATACTTGCCGATTTGATAAGAACAAAGTAGCAGCCACAATCACTTCATGTGCTGATGTTCCAGAAGGTGATGAAGATGCCCTGAAGGTTGCTGTTGGTAATATTGGCCCTGTCTCCGTAGGCATTGATGCCAGTAGTATTGAGTTCCAGCTTTACAAGGGAGGTGAGGGCAATCTGTTACTTATGGTTTAATTTAGTTCTATTTCTTTGCTGTTGATAATATGTAATTTTGATCTTAATTGTTTCAAATGTTTAGTAAAAACAATGCTGTAGATAGATAAATAGTAAACTAATCAAACAGTTAAATGATGAGAGTACTGGAAGAAGTACAAAGGTTACACTAATAGAGGATGGGAAAACTCTTACAGGTAAGCAGGTAGCAGATCATTTTGCTTGCATGTTTGCACAGGACTGCAACATTGATATCCATCCAGAGAAGGAGTGTGCAGTGTGCATTGAGCCACAGAAAGAGGAGGAACAAGTCAGAAAAGTGGAGGTCATGGATGCACCAATCACACGCAGTGAGTTAGACCTAGCAGTTAGTAAACTGAAACCAAGGAAATCACCAGGACCAGATGGAGTGTCCAATGAAATGATCAAGAACCTGGGAATGGCAGCAATGGGAAAGCTGTTGGATATTTTCAATATGTGCTGGAGCACAGGTAAGTTACCTCAAATCTGGAAGGAAGCAAGCATGGTACCACTGCTAAAACCAGGGAAAAACAGTGATACTACCTCCAGCTACAGGCCAATCAGTCTCACTAGCTGCCTATGCAAAACGATGGAACGCATCATTGACCTGAGGCTAAAACGGTACCTAGAAAGTGAAAACCTTCTCGTTCCACAACAAGCAGGATTTAGGCAGTACTACAGTACAGAAGATCAAGTGACCTATCTCTCTCAAGAGATTGAGGATGCATTCCAAGAGAAAAACCTTGTACTAGCAGCATGGATAGACCTGAAGAAAGCCTTTGATAAAGTATGGAAAAAAGGTCTGTTGTGGAAACTAAGAAACTGCAATGTGAATGGAAGACTGTACAACTGGATAAAGTCCTATTTACACAATAGAAGAGCTAGAGTAGTAATGGATGGACACAAAAGCCAGAAAGTACTTCTGCGACACGGTGTACCACAAGGAGGAGTCCTTTCACCTACACTATTCCTTGTATTCATTAATGACCTGGTCAAGGAACTTCCCTATGGAATCAAAGCGGCACTGTATGCAGATGATCTGGTCATGTGGTGTACAGATGAATATGCGACAGTTGCTACACAGAGACTCCAAAGAGCAGCAGACATCTTGACATCATGGACAAACAAATGGTGTGTAAGTATCAACACAGAGAAATCAAGTACCACTCTGTTCACCCTCTCATCTAAACCGAAAGCAGGTAAGATCTTTGTAAATGAAATACCCTTAAGGATGGACAACCAACCCACTTATTTAGGAGTGACTCTTGACTCAAAACTGACGTGGAAGCAACACATCAACAGTGCAGAAGCAAAAGCCAGAAGAAAACTAGCCATATTAAGAAAATTGAGTGGAACCACATGGGGGGCTAGTGAAAGAATCCTCAAGAATGTATATCAGCAAAGTATTCTACCACATTTAGAATATGGCTCAACATCTTGGTGCACAGCATCAAACACTACGCTGCATAATCTAGACAAGGTTCAAAATCAGTCACTACGGATTATCACAGGTGCCATGAGGTCCACACCAATAGTAGAAATGCAGAAAATAGTTGGTGTTCAAGCGCTAAAGGAACGTAGAGACACAAAGGTCATGACCATGGGAGAAAAATTCCTTAGCTCTGTAAGCCATCCCCTGAAGGAGAGATTCAATAACTTGGCATTAGGACGGCTTAAAAGAAGCAGCTTCATTCTCCAGGCCAAGCGTATGCGTAAGCTGATACCTGACCTTCCAACTGTAGTCGCTCCATTATCATCTGTACCAGAGCATACACCATGGAAAGAAGCAGATTATACACAAATAACTATTCAGACTGAAGTGAAAGGTGTGCAGAATGGTGAGATGCAGAGCAGCCTTGTAAGATCAACAGCCACACTTAGTGTTCTAGATGACAAATATCCATGTGACACCTGGATACGTGTGTATACAGATGGATCTGCACATAATGCCATAAAGAATGGAGGGGCAGGAGCATATATTGAATATCCAAACAACACCATTGACAAGATTTCCATACCCACTGGTAAATACTGCAACAACTTTGATGCAGAAGTTAGGGCAATTATTGCTGCAGTTGAAAAACTATCAGACTCCAGAATTGATACATGTCCTGTAGTAATTCTCACAGATGCAAGATCAGTACTGGAAGCTCTTCAGTGCAACAAACTACCAGACCTTAAGGATGCCTTGTCAAAAATTGGCTTACAACATGGAGTCACTTTGCAGTGGATTCCCTCCCACTGTGGGATACCAGGCAATGAGAAAGCTGACCAACTGGCCAAAGAAGGCACTGAAATGGAGCAACCAGATATACCAGTCACTTATAATCAGAAGAAAAGCATGATAAAAACCTACAGGAAGCCACAAACACCACCACATGATGACTATCACATGCTAAACAGAAAGGAACAAGGACACAGCCGACTCCGAAGTCATATGTATACAAAGTTTAAGGTTGGTACTACTAATCTATGTACATGTGCCCAGGTGCCCCAAACTGTGGAACATATCCTCCAGAACTGCATCAACTACGAGACACTGAGAAATAATTACTGGCCCAGTGAAATCACTAAAGAAGATAAGCTCTATGGTTCCATACATGAATTACAAAAAACAGTGAAATTTATCCAAGAGACAGGACTGCAGATATAGACAGACAATGCGAACGAAGAAGAAGAAGAAGATAAACAGTTCAGTCTTCAATGGCCATGACATTTTTTCATTTTAAGAAGCTGTATTGTGTGTTGTTATTTCATTTGGAGTAATTCCTCTTTTTCAAATAAGTAATCAGTGCATCATATTTTTGGTATTTCATGTAGGATATGTACCCAAAGTATCAAAGAAACTGTAGCATTAAAATATACTTTTCTTTTTTTTTTTCACTTTTTGTTGTATTTTATATATTTTATTATTATATTGTATATTCAGTCAGTCATTTGCATGTCCTTTGTGGAACTTTGCCTCCCTAACAGCTTTCCTGGTTGTAAGCCAGATGCCCTGCTGTTGATTGTATATTATATATTTTATTATTAATATTATATATTATATTTATTTTTCACTTCTTTATATAAATAATTATATTACAAAATATGCTTATTGCCATAAACTAAAATCATAACTCTTTTCACAGTTCATGTGCATGCACAAATTCAGATCATATGCATTCATCTCAAATAACTATAACTAAATTAACTGAGCCACTAGATCTTCCACACTTGTAGAAGAAAGTAATTAAAACTGTAGTTAACATGATGTGAGTGCTTACTGAACTGCTACAGATCTGGAACAGATGAATGTTCACCTAATGTTAAAAGGCATGCTTTTCTTTCATCCATAGGTGTATTTGACTATGCTGATTGCAGTTCTGTAAATTTGGATCATGGTGTTCTAGCTGTAGGATATGGTAGTCAGAATGGACAAGATTACTGGATAGTAAAAAATAGGTGAGTGTCCATTTGCTGTTTGTTCATGTTTACCAAAGTAAATGTGGCTTAATCCTATGTATGAATGATGACTGAGAGCTGTATGTAGTGTCTGCTTCCTGTCCACTGCACTAGAGCCAGATTTTTCTCTTTACAGAGGTAATCATATCTTATTATCTTGAAGTCAGGTGTTCTTGAGGTAGGTTTCAAATGACTTTTGTCTGAACCACTTGTCATATGAACCTGAACAAGCACAAACTTTGCACTGTGAGTAAACTTTATGGAGTGGATCAAAGGTGATCATACAGACAAGTTTTTATTTGCTTTTTCTTTTTCAAAACTTTCATCTGTGCTACAGAAGAAGTGTCTTTGTTGTTCTAAATATCAATATCTTATCCTTTCTGTGGATCTCCTCTTTTTCTTCATTTCTCACTTTTGTTTATTACTCGATGTCATATCTAGCTTTGATTATTCTGTGTTCTATGACTGAGATAAACAGAGCAGCAGATTTTTAAAACACTTTTGTGATCTCTAAGGCTGGAATAAAAGTGGAAAGAGAATTAGCTTTACATTAAATCAATCAGTCAGGCCTCATTATACCAAATAGAAACAGATATCCAAGACAAGCTTGGAAATAGTTCCTGTTGCAGAGATGAACTCCGTACAAGCTTATCTTGGATATCCGTTTCTGCTTGGTATAATGAGGCCTGACTTTCCATTTTTATGATATAGATATACTGAAGCATATATATGTAATTTTTTTCAGTTGGGGTGAAGCTTGGGGAGACAACGGTTACATCTTGATGGCTCGCAACAAGGATAACCAGTGTGGAATTGCCAGTCTTGCCAGTTTCCCATTGGTTTAGTGGATTTCTGTATATAGCAAGCTCATCTGACAGTTTTGTTGTTTTAGATATAATTTGAAGTAATTGTCCTTGAATGTATTAAACAGTTTGAAAGTTATCAGATTTATTTATGCAGGAAAATGAACTTTCATCATTCATATTTATGCTGATTGAAAGATAGAGTGTATGGTATTTTTAAAAACTTAATGGAATTCCTGAAGTAAAATTTTTGTCAGTTTGTGCTAGTTACTGTTCATCATCATCATTATCATGTGCCATCTTCAGAACGAGGGTTGGTGGTAATGAATTTATCTCAGCTTGATGGTGCACTCAGCCAAGCTGTGACTTGTCCATTCTCGTATACCATCATCTACATCTTTGTCTGCCTCTTCTTTCCTTCCACCCTTCCTTCCAGTATGGTCTTCATTATGCTGTTGTGTCTTCTGACATAGCTGAAGTACCTATTTTGTTTTCTTGATCCTTATTTCTTTGAAAAGTTCACACAGCACTTGGAGTTGTTCTAAAACTTGTGCATTTGTTCTCTTCATTCTCTATGATATATGACCTAGTTTTCTGTATATCCACATATCTGCTACATTAATCCTTCTTTCTGTTTAGAGTCCACATTTCGCATCAGTTCTCTCTTGTGGAGTTTCTGCTTCTGTATTGCTCTATACCTTCATTTTAACAGAGATTCATATTTGTTTTTCACCTCCACTGAATATTTCTGTTGCAGATCTTGCTGTTTCAAGACATTTGTGTAAACTAGTTGAATTTTGATTTCTCTGGCAGATTTGGATTTAAGCTTCACTTTAATTTTTGTTACAACAGGGTTATGTCTGAGTTAATGTCTGTTAGTTTTGACGAATAAAAAAATAAAACACTCTGTCATGCATTTGATTTCTTATTTTGTTGCACTATTATTATGGTGGAAAATATGAACACTAACACCATATCCCTATATGCCTCTAAGGCATGACAGGATTACTTTACCTTTATTATTATGATGATATATATATATATTAGGAACATCAAAAATTGTATTTTGGTTGCTGAGTCTGAATGAAAGTGACTTATTTAAAAGAAGGAAGACATGGTTTTCCAGGGCTGGAGATTATGCTTGTCTAAACTATTTTCTACAAGCAGATAAAAGAGAGGAAAGCAAAGTAACTCAAAACAGCCAGTTTTAATGGGGACATAATAAGTAAAAAAAAGTAATACTGAATGCTGTTGTCAGATGACTGCTAAAGATTACTATGCAAGGCTCCAATGAAGAAGAACAGAATGATGCAGAACATCCAAGTAGGAAATTAGTTAAATTACTTTTATTCTATGCATCCTCTCAAAGATTTTGAAATTTTTTTGTATCACATAAGGTAAACAAGGATCTATTCAGTTGAAGCAGACATGCATATAATTATGATAACTGCGCTGGAAAGAGACTTCTTTGTATGCTTCGAAAGCACTTAGATATTATTCCACAGTGGTTATGTGATGAGACTGATAAATATTGAGCAACCAAAGATAGCCTAATAAAGAACCAGGTAGATTTACTAATACACACATTTTTTTTACAAACTTCAGATAATGAAGAACATGCCAGTGAAATAGTTATCACTACAAATCTTTAACAATAACTAATTAACTTAACATTAAAAAAAGAAGTTGTATGTGCAACATAACCTTAAAAATGCGTAATAAGAAATGAAAAAAAAAAGCAACATCTCACAAAACCTCTGGGAGTCATGACCAGAGGCCCCCCCCTTAGAGTCTCTCTCTCTCTCTCTCTCTGAACCTTATGTGCCCAGGGCACATGGGGCTTCCGCAAGGGTTTTCCACAAATGCCTGTCTTTCGCCTTTTTTTCTGCTCTTGCCCAGGTGAGCCCTCTATTGCTCAACATCCTTTCTGTTGTTCTTCTCCATGTCTCTTTTGGTCTACCCTTACTTCTGTTCCCCTGTGGTGTCCATCTTAGTGCTATTTTTGGTAGTGAGTTGTCAGTCATTCGGAGCACATGTCCCAACCATCGCCAGCGTCTTTCCCCTTAGAGTGTCAGGAGTTTAATAGGGCCGAAACACTTGTCTGTTGGGGGGGGGGGGGTCCTCTGATGATCTGAAGGCGTTGTGTTGTTGTTCCACTCTCTACAGTAGAGAGTTTCCTCCATAATGTATCACAGTGTAAATAAAGAACACAAATAATGAGAAAAAACTGTTTGACATTAAAAAATAACCAGTACATAACAATACAAAAGATTGTTTTGACATTTACTCTCACTTTAGTTGTAATATTTTCAGGTCTCGTGATAAACTTCATTTGCTCAAGAACTAAAAAAGAAATTCAGAATTTAAAAGACTGATAACAATGGTGCCTTTTCTTGTGGGAGAATTTAAACAAATCAAACTAAAGCAAAAGGTTCAGTCTCATGGGTGATCAGGAAAAGAAGATGGACATATGTTGGTCACTTGATGAGAAGAAATGATCAGGAATCCCAAAACAAGCTATCAAGTGGAACACAGCAGGCCAAAGAAAAAGGGGCAGACCGCGTGAAACTCTGAAAAGGACATTGTTAAGAGAGGTCAAATTAACAGGCATAAAATCCCTTGATGAGGTTGAAAGACTCGCTGAAGACGGGAAAAATTGGCGAACTACTTTGCGAGCCCTATGTGACGTCTAACAGCACGGGAAGGATATAAGATACTTCTGGGTATTCTTCAATTTTAACAATTCCTTCTATAACCCTGTTTCAACAGTCACCATATTCACAAATCACTCTCTACTTTCTATCACAACAAAGCATAATTCTCACTTTGCTTATTAATTTGCTTCGATCTACATTTAAAGTATATATTTGTATATACACAAGTATTTATTTAATACAAATTTTAACTTTTTAATGCTCTCGCCGGCATACAAGATCTTGATTTTGCAGATGACATAACTCTTATCCATGATGATATGAAACTGATGCAGGAAAAAACAGATTCCCTATCTTCTTTGGCTAACAAAATAGGTCTTGAAATTAACAAAGACAAAATAAAAATAATGAAACTTCTCATTAATCAAGAAAGAAAAATATATGTAGAAGGAACAGTTGTTGATGAAGTAAACCAATTTGCATACCTTGGCAGCTACATAGACCAAGATAGTGACACCAGGAAGGAAGTTAGAATTGCAAAAGCAGCATTGTCGTTCGAAAATCTTGAGAACATATGGAATTCAAAAGTTATAAACACAAAAACCAAATCAACATTATTCAATTCAAATGTGATATCCACCCTCATTTATGCACACAAAAGCTGGAAATCAACTAAAGAAATAGACAAGAAATTATGCCTAAGGAAAATACTTGGTATAAAGTGGAATGAATTCAAGAACAATGCAGAGATAAGACAGGAGCAAACAACAATCTGTCTCATGGGAGATCAGAAAAAGAAAATGGATATATGTAGGCCATGTGATGAGAAGAAACAATCAGAGAATACCAAAACAAGCTATAAAGTGGAGCACAAAAGGCTGAAGAAAAAGAGGTCGACCACGTGAAACTCTAAAGAGGACATTGTTAAGAGAAGCCAGTTTAGTGGGCATAACATCCCATGACGAAGTTGAAAGACTCGCTGAGAACAGGAAATCTTGGCAAACAACTATTCGAGCCCTATGTAATGTTTAACGGCAAGGGAAGGATGTAAGATGTTCTTCATTTATATATGCTCATCTTGTTTTCTACCATTCTTGCTTCTGTTCACCTTCTTTACTCTTGCTATCTTTTTGTAAAACAGAACCATACACTTCCATCTATTTTCATTACTAGAACCAGTTTTACCACAGTCAACATTTCTTTAATCTCACTAGTTAGTAACAGATGTCATTTATATTATTTATGTTGTATCTGCATTATCTCAAAACAACAATAGTGCTGTAGCATGCAGTGATGTCTGTAACCAGTAGTAACTACTAACTAAAGGGTGCAGTAAGTACACCTCACAATAAATCTGCTACCCCAGGAAAATGAATTCTGAACTTTTTTATTTTATCTTTCATCACTGTGGAGAAGGAAGAGGTGTGCCTCCTATTAATTAGACCACAGCAGGCCATGACACAAATAGATCAAACATATACTGTCTGAAAACTTAGCCCCCATATATTGTTCAACCAACCTATCTCCCAACCATGCCTCTTGAAGTGTACCACTGGGTTCCACATGCCTTCAAACAAGTTCTATAGATGCTCCAAAGAAATGAAGGAAAGTACCAGACATTAAAACTAAATTAAAAGTAATTAAATACGTACACGGAAAACTTGTTAATATAGGATGTGAGTTTGGTAAGATCCATTCCACGATCTCAGACATCCTCAATAATAAACGCAAGATTCTTGAAGCTGTGACAGATTCTGTTGCCTTGCAAGCAACCAGAATAAGGAAATAGAGAGAGAGGGACCCCACCACCAGATATAAAATAGTTGCTTATGAATTGGATATACCACCAAATCCAGAATAATAAAACCTGACAGTACCATGATGATAATGGCAAAGGCACTGAGCCTACATTTGTAACATTTCAGCTCACACCTTATTCATATAGATACAAGATAAAGAGACAGGGTAAAGAAGACAAAATATAAATTCACGTGTATGATATACAACAAATAAGAAAGGAAAAAAAAAGGTAGCACTTAGCTGTGACTTCTGTGAAGCTTATTCAAGAGTGCACCTGGTGGCATATTGTGAATGTTTAGATAAAGTCTTGTGAGGTGTGATAAGTTGGTTGGAGGGGGGAGATAGAATGGAAATTAGCTGAGAAAAGAGTGGGTGGATTAGATGAATGTGATTTATTTTAGAGGGTTTGTAATTTAGTACAGTGAGGGTTCTGGAATGTAAATTACAGGTGAGGAAAGAGCAGAACAAAGAGGAAATATGACTGCAGAGAGGTCAGTCTTTTCCTATATTTTCAATGGTTACACTCCTTGATTTGCAATCACTCTTAAAAAAAAATATTTGCATCAAATCTGCTGCACTGACCAACCAGCAAATACTGTAGCATCTTTCCCACAGCTACAAAGGAGAAAGAAGACATAACATGTTGTAAGTATTTATTGAAGAACTAGAGACAAGAAACTTAATGTTAAAAATCATGTTTTGTTTTGTCCCTAAGGTATACATGGCAATACAGACTGATCATGCTGCACTGATTGTAGGTTTTGGTGATGAGAATGGATACAATTATTGGATTGTGAAAAATAGATGACAATATTTGCTTTATATTTGTTCCATGTTCACCCTATGTCAACTTGGCCTATTCCCATATACAGAACTAATATTTACATGAATGTCAATTTTAGGCTAATTCATTGACATTCATTTACACATCCTGCAATCTTTGTTGTACTAGTTTCATTAATCTAGTTAGTTTAAATTTTATGTGTTACTTTCACTTTAATTATCTGTTGTAAAAGGTTAACTTTTAGAAAAAAATAGGAAATGCCATATCTTATCACTTTGACAGTTATATCCTTTCAATGAAGATCTTTACATGTTAGAATCTCATTTCCACCCCATTTGTCAACTAACGTATATATTTATACTATAAATGTCTTTCTTTTTTTCAGAGTGATCATAATACTTTTCATAATATAGGTTCAATGAGTTCATTAATTTCAACTGAGTCAAATAACTTTTTTTTATCATTGTCTTTTCTTCCATATATTAGGACAAAGACAGTAAATATGGGTTATTCAAAATCAGCAAAAAAAAACCAAAAAACAAAAAGTCAGCATGAAAACTGCACCTGTAGGATATTTATTAAGCTTTATATTTTTTACATAATTCATTCACACAAAGTAATTTTTACATAATAACAGCTGCTGAACAATTCTGAAGATGGCAATATCAAGAAAAATAGATCTCTGTTCTGTAATAATTTTGTGGTAAAAATGATGCTAGTTAGCCATAATTCATTTACCTTAACATATTTGAAGATTCATAGCTGAACATTTTTAGGCTGCTATTACACATATACATGTATGATTATATAAAAAAATATTTTTCTAATAAATTTATAAAAATTAAGTAAGTTCACTGCTATTGTATGATGGTTAAATGATACATGATACCATCATGACCATCAAATGCATGCAGCTTGAGTGGTTCAGGATAGTGAAGGGCAAGGAGAGTGAACCATGATAAAAAATCTCCTAGTGAAGATCCCCTCAGGCAGTTAACAGCCAGATTAACTTCTCCCTAATTTCTGGCACCACTGACAACTTGTCCTTCCAGTGGAGCTGACTGACAAGAATCAGGAGAGGATTAATGCAACATGAGGAAGGCACTTCCCCTATATTAACTACCCAGACAGAACAATGGCAGTTTATGCCACCTAGTGATATGCTAAGCCATGGCAGAAACTGCTCAAGAATGTATTTGGCAGCTTCCACAAACAGCTAACCTGGTTCAAAACTCTCTTCAAAGATAAAAAAGAAAGCAAAAGATAATGAAAATTTAGTTTCATTTATGTACAACCCCCCCCCCCCCCCCCCAAAAAAAAAAAACCTACTTGTAAAATTGGTTTTGTGGATGATGAGCAGAAAAAGGAAAGGAATCGGCTACTAAGATATTTATGGAGAACAAAAGAAGGGACTGGGACAAGGATATGTGTTTTAAATGCAAGAAAAGTGCAAGTCCAAATATCAAATGTTCTCATTCAGGGCTTGGAATACAGGGAAGAATTCATTCCCAGTATTCAATTTTAAGCAGTGGAAAATGAGCAAACTAAAATACTAACATATTTTATTCTGAATGACCATCTTAAAGGTACATTTTATACTTCTTTTAAAAGGAAACTAATTTTCATTAAAACATGGCACTTGAAAAAACAAAACATTACCTTTCAGAGTATAATCTGAATGGTACAAAGAATGATTCATTATTTGACTGTAAAACCTCTACAACATGTAACACAATTCAAATTCTGAAACCAGCAGAGGCAGTCTCTACAAATAATCTACCTCAAGATACTGATACCTATGAGTCAGATTTAAAAACAAGTCTTGCTAAGTATAGATTTTGGAAAATTAGCAATAACTACTTTAATTTCATATTTCAGATCTTTACAATGATTTCATCAGTCTTTGTAATATGTAATGAAATCCAAGAATGAGCATCAAAATTTTTTTTAAAAAACCTAAAAAAATAAATAAAATTAAATAATGCATAATATAACAGATTCTCAGAGGCATCTCATATTTTGTTAAAATGCATGAAAAAAAGGCTTATCTATTGCTGTAATTTTTAGACCATGCATTAGACTCAGCTCTTTTGATAGACTTCATTACCATTTGGAGCAAGAGAAAGAAAGTAAGCCCGAAACCACTATATCCAATCATAATAAACAGGCACTTGTTTGTGAGGAAACTAAAAAGTGAAGCCTTCGGTTGTAAATAAACCTTGTGTATATTTCTGTCAGTTTTTAACTTCTACTGTTTCATCAGACTACTGTGTCACTCCACAGATAATGGAACTGATTTATGATTCAGGAACTGTAAAAATTTACATTACACCTTAACAGTCTTACAAATATTTAACAATACAGAAGTTGGATTATAATTATTATTCTCCCACAAAATATTCTTGACCACTGACTTCCTACTTAGATTTTAAATAGGTTAAAAAAAAAAGCAAATTATGAACTTAAAGAAAGGCAAAAACTAGTCTAATTTTCTTTTAAAAAAGTGAAGCCCCCGATTTTAATTTAGTACAATCTCCAGCTAATACAGATTGCAATAACTGTATACCTGTATACATTAATATTGTATTACTTCTATAACTTTCATAAATAATAAACCACTTTTACCCACTGCATATAACACTCAACACAACAGAAAAATTCACAAATGCTCAGACCGATTCACAAATAATACTTTTTAAGAATTCGTTCATTCATTAGTTGATTTTCCAGTACTCTTCAACGTTTACTTGTTTCAAATACTGAGTCCTGAGCATGCCAATGGTAAAGAGAACAACACTTTAATTCAGCATACAAGATTCATATGTAGGGACCATATATTTGATATTGATGAAAGCATCTTCTCCACCATATCTCTCAAATGCTTCCAGTGTTTCCTGGATCAGATCCCCCACATTTTCTCTTTTCTGTTGGCTGTAGTCAATACCATCACCTGAGTTAACTGTTAAGATAAAGCAAACTTGAAATCAAATGTAAATAAAATGATGGTTTGGCTGAGAAAGAATAAAAACTTTTAACAAAGGATTTTGGGTAAACAGCTGAGGGGAAAAAAAAATGCTTGTGAAGATAAATACCTCAAAAGCTGTCAGTATGTAGTTTCTTTTGAGGAGAACACAGAGACCAGCATTCGATTCAAGAAGAGAGAACAGATGATGGATGGCAATTATGTTAGAGATGAAAGCCATCAGCAGTCCAAAATATAATGCATCAACTGCTATAGGCTCGTGTCTATTTATTTAAGAGCAAAAAGACCTTCAAAACTTGACATAAAGAAGCTTACCATGCAGTGATCAAACTCTGGGGGAAAACTATGAGGTTAGTCTGGCCTACTGTGGTAAGTAATGGGATTTCTTGAGCTGGCTTGTATAAGAAAAACTGAAGATTAAACAGAAGACAGGATAAAAAGCAGAACCAAATGTCTACACTGAGATGAGCAATGTTCAAAACTAACAACCTTAAGTTAATCTACATGCTGATCTTCCTGCAAATGAGAACCAGATGTTCTTGTCAGTAGAAGCCACAATGAAGATCTTTAAATAGAGGAATTAAATATTTGGTTAGACAATAGCAGCACAATGCTCTACTACCAGGATTGGAGGAGAAAAAGTCTCTTTACAATAACTAAATCCTGATGAAAGTCTTTTTTTTTTTAAGAAACATCTATTAGTGCAGATGTTCTGTATTCATTTTACTGATATTTCTGTGAAAACAAATTTTTGCTTCATGTGATGACAGTTGTTTAGGCATCGTATTTTGAAAAGCCTTGTTGTACAGGTCAATATCCTCTATTTTTCATGGGCAAAGCCTCTTACACAAGTGTGTCAGGTATCCATTTTCACAGCTAGATGGCTGAAGTGCTAAAAGTTACAGCTGGATGGCTGAAGTGCTAAAAGTTACAGCTGGATGGCTGAAGTGCTAAAAGTTACAGCTAAATGGCTGAATTGCTAAAAGTTACAGCTGGATGGCTGAAGTGCTAAAAGTTACAGCTAAATGGCTGAAGTGCTAAAAGTAATGGGTCTAGAAGCCTGTGCAACTTAGATTAGACCTTTTATTTGACTCAAGTTAAAGCATGCCATACTGAAGAATGGTTCTTGTAGTTATCAAATTGTAAACAAACAATTCAGACACCACTCTGGCATAATAAGTGTCTTTCTCATGTTAATTACTTTGTGCAGTATGTTTAAAAACCTCCATAAACAGTCACTACAGGAATGTCCGTTGCATACACTCATATCAAAATAACACGGTTAACTCTTAACCTATCAAACAACATTCATGCCCCCAGAACATCTTTTGTAATAAAAAATCTCAAGCATGATATTTTATTGGGAAATGATGTGATGATTAATTTTAGCACTTACAGTAGTTTAAAATTATGAACTTTTAATTATGGAACAAAATAAGTTTTTTAAAAAAATTCTTAAAAAGACTTAAATAGTTTGTCATAGGTTAAGCGTTAGTGTAAGTATGTGAACTTACGGTTTTTGCCTTTGAAGATGTTCATTACTGGGAGAATCTGCCTGTAGTAAGGAACGAGAGCTTCTCCAATCATTTCAGCGGAAACTACCAAATGTTGCAGCACTTTGAGAGTTGTACATAGCACCTTGTGGTTTCGTGTGTTCAGGGCATCTAGGATGAGGACATTAATGCTTCATGATTTCATTAATTGTTCATGGTTTTTTAAAAATTCTGAATCAACAACTTATTTCTGACTGACCTCAGTGAAAACTGCTTTACTGACACACCCCTCTTCCTTTCTTCCTCAGGCAACCTCAAGCAGCCTAATGTTCAGAGAGGTGAATATAATAAGAATCAAAAGTGCTTATGTGAAATTTGTTCAAATGGAAGACAGTGAGATTCCTCTATTATGTGGCAGAAAAAAGACTAAATGTCATCATTAAGAAAAAGTACGCTGCAATCAACAAAAGTAGGATATTTTAGTCATACTCACAGATGCACATTTAATGTGGCATTCTCTTATGTGTAGCTGGTTGCTCACCCTAATAACATACATATAACTTGTATAATCATTCTCTTTATTTATTGTAGTCTTACACTTGAGAATATATATATATATATATATATATATATATAAACTTTAAATTAATTACTTGTATTACAAATTGGGTGTTTTTCTGTTTAACTTTATAACTTTCCTCGTGGCTTACTTTTGATAGGAATAATTAGCTGAGGGATGACAGGTAGAATTTTGGAACCTCCGTGTTCCAGCATGTCATGAACTCCTTGCCTGGCAAAGAACTCATAGGGATGAGTGGTTTCACACAATCCATCAAAAAACAAGGGAAGGTAGTGGTGATAGTCCAGCTTCTCAATCTCCACCTGGATATTTTGATGAAACAAAAGTTAGACCAGCATATTACTATGTTGTAAACAATTTTGTTACTGAATTTGTAAATTAAAACAAAAAAAGTAGTTAAATGTGTTGCCATAGTTGTTGCATTTCCATGTAACTGTGTACTAGAAGCTTTTCGCTATTGATTTCATTGTGAAGGTATGAAACTAAGGTACCAAGTAGAACTGAGACTTTGTGATAGTTGCTTTCCTAACTTCAAAAACAGAGTCCATAAGCTTGGTCCATCACCTTAGGAAAAATGTCAACTCCACTGATCAGGGTGCTCTGTCACAGTGACATGTTATCAGACCATCAGCTTGAATATATGATGGAATCTTGCCAGTTTTGTTGCCCTTAATGAAAATGAAAGCTCTGACAGTCATTTTAGCACCAATTTCAGCTTATATGAAGCTTGAGAGAGAAAAGATTTTTGAAATATTCTGGTATATGCTTGGCTCATAAGTGAAGAAGAATGGGCTTATGACAACTAAGTGACGCTTAAACATTTCTCTTCCAACACACAACACATTCATCCCAATTTTGACAATTTCTCAAAAGAAAATTTCTGAACATTTTCTGGTCACCTTTGTTTTGAATGGAATGAATCAGAATGTTTGGGGGAAGCTGGGCTTAGACAGGCTTGGAAAAAAATAGCTGTTGAGAAAGAAGACAAGGCAGACTTGAAAGTGAACTAAAATGACTTGTTCAGGGCAAGTTTAAATGGAAGAAGTCTGCATACTCTATAAATAGGAAAAGACAAAGAAGACACTACAAACAGTTATACCCCTTTATCTTGCCATCAAATCACATACCTTCCAAGCAATTTTATTTCCTTTCGTATCATGCTCTAGTGCTATTGGAAAGTCACCACGCTCATAGAATTTCTTGAACGATGTGGCACCAGTTTCTCTTTCCTTGAAAGCTCCAGCACGTGGAGGCTCAGGTTTCTGTGGGTTAGTAAAGTGTTGGGGGGGGGGGGGAATTTGACCAAGTGTGAGTTTTAAACCACTACAACAATGATCTAACAGTTAGGGGTCATTTCATTTAATTTAATTATTTAATTCCTATATTTTGGGTTTTACAATAACTTTTCATGTGTTAATGATTGCTTACAGTGTTTTCCTGTTCTGATTAGAAAAAGCTTAATAGCAACTATAACAAAAAAACATAATGATATTAAAATTATAATTTAGAGACTACAAGTTTTCAAAACTTAGAAGTTATGTAAAGTTATTTGTTTCCATTATATAATTTTTAAAATTTATTTCATATTTTCATTATATATATAATAACTTGGTTAACATTATTTATTAGAAATAGTTAGCTTAAATAGTGTCACAATTTGTGCTGTATATAACAATAATAATTTGAAAGTAATAAAAATGAACAATGCCTTTATCATCAAATGTGATAATTAATTGAAGCAGCACATGATTTACCTCTCACAAAAATCTGGCCATAGACGAGTGTATTTTCAATAAATTGAAAGGCACAGAAATTTACAGAGGGACAAATAAAAGTACATTTAGATGCAAAAAAGCTTACCTGATGATTCAACTTATGAGACTGAGGGTATAGTTATGTATTCATGTCTAGAAAAATGTCATTATTGTGCTTAATGATGCAGAAGGAAAACCAATATTATCTGGACTTAATATAGAATTTTTTTTTAAAATGAGAGAGAAAAAAATGTTGCTTATCATGCCATTGAGATGCTTCAGGACATGGTGCTAGGGCCTATATTTTCCTTGACCTGATGGCACACTAGAGGGCGATGTGCTCAGAATCTTGCCTGGCTACCTTTTCTTCACAAGCTCCACAATGAGCCTGTTATCTATTTCTATGACTGGATGACTGGGGTACTCCAACCAGATTTGAACCATCAACTCTACATGAGGGATGAGCATGTCAACTACTATGCCACTCAGATATTCTAGTCTCACAGAAGAAATGATAGACTAGAAAGCTTCAAGGAGGAAACAAAATCTGAAAATGAACTGTGATCACTCTGCACAAATCTCAGGTAAAGAGTTTTGTGATTTAAGCTCTACACTTAACAGAAGACAGTGAAAGAATACATACCATGAGTCTCCCAATATGACTGATATGTGATCTGAAAACTAAAACTGTATTACATAAACTATAGTTATACACTTTCAAGTTTTACATTATAGAAACTTCAGACCTAATATGAATGTCAGATTATAAAGGTTAGAAGAAATAAATACACCTTCTGTGAACAACTACTTTATGGTAAAAGTTAGACTACTGAATGCTTTTCAGATAAGGGATATATATATTTCATTATTCTGTGCCTCGATATTTCACTTCTGCAGCATGTCTCAAAAGGGTTATAGTTGATTAAATTTGCAATGCATAAACCTTACACTTCTGATACTAAACCACCATCCATAAGCAATGTGGTTTGCCAAGAAAATAAAACATCAGCCATAAGCAATGCTATGGGGGACTTCAATGCTAAGGTAGAGAAGGATAATACCGACGTTGAAAAAGTGATGGGGAAAGAAGGAATTGACATGGTTAATCAGAATGGAGAAAGATTAATTGAAGTATGTCTAACAGAGGGCATGGTCATTGGAGGCACAATATTCCCACACAAAGAAATACATAAAACAACGTGGATATCTCCAGATGATAGAACTAGAAACCAGATAGACCATTTTTGTATTAGAAAGCAATACAGAACATCTCTCATGGATGTAAGGGCTTATAGGGGTGCAGATGTCAACAGTGATCACAACCTGTGCATAGGGAAAATAAAACTAAAATTGAAAAGTCAACACAAGAAATCAGTACACAGAAATATAAACAGCCACAGCCTACAAGAAGAAAATACTAACATTAATTTCAATCAGGAACTTGCCAACCATTCCAAAATACCCAGTGAAGTTGAGGAGATAGGTATAGATGAGTTATGGAATTCTTACAGCACAGCCATAATCACAGCAGCAAAAGCATGCGCTGGATTGGAAAAACCAAATAGAAAAGCATGGATATCAGATAAAACATGGAAGTATATACATGAAAGACGAGCAGTCAAATTAGACATGTTGAATGCAAAAGCAGACCATGAAAGAGATTCGGCAAAAGCAAAATACAAAGAAATAGACAAGAAACTAAAAAGTTCAGCTAGAAGGGATAAAAGAGAATACATAGACAATATGGCGAAAGAGGCAGAAAAAGCAGCAAAAACAGGAGACAGCAACACTTTATATAACATACAAAAGAGGCTAACAGGTACTATTACATCCAAAGAAAGACCAATCCTTAGCAAAACTGGAACACTATTAACATCAAATAAAGACCAAAAGCAAAGATGGGCTGAACACTTCCAAGAAATACTCAATCAACCACACCCAAAAGAATTGTTAAACCTTGAAACTGACTTACCAGCCCCACAACTAAATGTCAACCTAGATGAAATTAAATTGCATGAAACTGAAACAGCAGTGAATTTAATGTCTAACAACAAAGCTGCAGGTGAAGATGAAATAACAGCCAAGATGCTAAAAGCTATCAATAGTGACAACATGAGACAACTACAGAGAATGTTTAACAAGATTTGGAAAGAAGAAAAGGTCCCTTCTAATTGGAAGATAGGAATCATTGTTAAAATACCAAAAAAGGGCAACCTTAGTGACTGTAACAACTGGAGAGGAGTAACCTTAATATCAGTTGTGTCAAAAGTATTTTGCAAGGTCATTTTGAATAGACTCAAAGATATAGTGGATACTGCAATGAGAGAAGAACAAGCAGGATTTCGAAAAGGGAGAAGCTGTCTCGACCAGATCTTTACTCTCTAATACTTGAAGAACATATTGAAAAGCAGAAACCATTAATACTGAACTTCATAGATTTTAAAAAGGCATTTGATAGCATACACAGAGATTCATTATGGAGAATATTTTATGTCTATATGGAATACCATCTAAAATTGTCAACATCATTAAGGACTTCTACAATGGATATGTTTGTGCAGTCAAGACAGAAGAAGGGATGAGTGAATAGTTCCAGATTGAAACAGGCGTGAAACAAGGATGTATACTGTCTCCTTTACTTTTTGGGATTACAATAGACTTCATAATGAAAAAATGCTGCACAGGTAACACAGGTATTGACTGGGTACATGGGACCAACTAGAAGATCTTGATTTTGCTGATGACATAACTCTTATCAGTAATAATGTGAATTCCATGCAAGAAAAAAACAGATAGCCTGTCTTCACTGGCTAGCAAAATAGAACTTGAAATTAACAAGGACAAAACAAAAATAATGAAAATTCTTCTCAATCAAAATGGAAAAATACACATAGAAGGGACAGATATTGAAGAAGTCAATCAATTTGCATACCTTGGCAGCTACATAGACCAGGATGGTGACACTAGAAAGGAAGTTAGAATCAGAATTGCAAAAGCAGCATCAATCTTCAAGAATCTTGAGAACATATGGAATTCAAAAGTTATAAGCACAAAAACCAAGTTAAGACTATTCAATTCAAATGTAATATCCTCTCTCATTTATGCATGTGAAAGCTGGAAAACAACTAAAGAAATAGAAAAGAAATTAGACTCTTTTGAAAACAAATGCCTAAGGAAAATACTCGGCATCAAGTGGAATGAATTCAAGAACAATGCAGAGATAAGACAGATGACTGAACAACAACCAGTCTCATGGGTGATCAAGAAAAGGAGATGGACATATGTTGGTCACTTGATGAGAAGAAATGATCAGAGAATCCCAAAACAAACTATCAAGTGGAACACAACAGGCCAAAGAAAAAGAGGCAGACCGCGTGAAACACTGAAGAGGACATTGTTAAGAGAGGCCAAATTAACAGGCATAAAATCCTTGGATGAGGTTGAAAGACTCGCCGAAGACAGGAAAAATTGGCGAACTACTTTGCGAGCCCTATGTGACGTTTAATGGTACGGGAAGGATATAAGATAAGCAATGTGGTTTGCCAAAGACAATGTATATAATGCAGTCAGAGAAAAGCAGGCAAAACACATTTTGACAAGTGGTGTCATGTGACATTCTAGGCTGACATCATCTTTTTATTTCCATCATATCAGCAGGATAAAAAAAAATAGCCACACAAAACAATACAGCATGAACTAAAAAAGTAGGAATGTAGGACTAAGAATACAAGGAAACAAGAAAATTGTTTTCTATTTATTTTTGTTTTGTTTTGTTTTTGCAAAACTAAAAGTTGCCATGCAAATATCATATTAGTTTTTTGCATTATCTTGTCCGGCAAAGTTGCAAATGCTAATTAATAAGTGATAACTTTTTTCTGTTCTTGACTAATATTTAGTCTTTTCTCTTTCCTAAGAAAGAGCTAAGACAAATTAAATGCCTTGTCTAAACTAGGAAAAAAAAAGTAGGAGCAGCTTTATTACTTAAAGAGCACACAGTTGTGACATTTTGGTGTGAACCTTAATCATACAAAAACACACAGGATGATGAAATAGAAAGAGAAGATAAAATATAAATTCATATGAGTGCTATATAAAAAAATAGGAATGGAAAAAAAATTAGAATAAAATAAAATGAATGGAGCACTTAACTGTGACTTGTAAGAAGCTGTGTTCAGAAGTGCACATAGCAGAGAGACTGTTTATATGGAGACTTGTGATGTTTGATAGGTGGGTCATAAATAAGGAGGGGGAGGAACTGTGGAAAGGGGAGAGAGCGATACAATGGTAATCTAGCAAGGAGAGGGTGGAATAGATGATTATAGCTGGGGTAGAGGGGTTGTAATCTGAAGCCTTGAGGAGGTTCTGGGTGGCTTCATGTATAATTATATACTTAGTTTTATATACTTATACACTAGTTATCTGTAGGACAAATTAAGGTTGCTGGTAGAAAATCTGAACTATGTGGTAGAAAACCCAACATAAAGAACCAACACTTGATGGGAACTATTAGCAAACATACTCTTTGATGGATGCTGCAGCATGAGGTGGAGCATTTATGGGGCTTTCCTGAATACAGTGATGCCAGAGTCTGATTTCGAACTTTTGAATCTTTCCTAAGATAAAGTCTACTTTTGTCCGCTGTTCTCTTTCACGTATCATATGTTTTATAACCAGTAAGAAGAAAAAATAAAGTACATCAACTGTGCATGTTGTTACCAAAATAAAGCTGTACATGCTTCCTTCATTATTGAATTTTTAGTTACCATGACCTTTATATTGCAGACAGAGTACATTATTCAAATTTCAGCACCATTGTTAATCCAGTTTGAAGTACAAAGCATTCAATCTTCCAGTAAAATATAAGAAAATATCATTATCTTTTGAAACGAAATAATAAACAATTGTCAAAGAATCTAAACTTCAAATGACGTAATGAACTTGGAATGAAACAACTCCAAACACAGTGAATACAAACTTCAACGAGAAGCAAAGAAATTTTGTGCTTCGCATTGACAACATAAGCATGTTGTTAACACCTTTGAAAACATCATGGAACTTGAGGCGTTTAAGTGAAATGCCACAAAACTCTTTTCAACTGTTCCAACTTACCGCAATGTTGTTCTTCTCATATATATTAACTTCATGAGTGAAAGGGACAGTTTCCCTTAAGCAGATAGGTCTGCCTGGAAGTTTTACCTTTTTTATGCATGACTGCTGTTTTGTTTTCATCATCTTCAGGAGCTTCGACTCAGTTCACTCGTTAGTGAACACAATAATCCTCTTACTGAGCCTGGTTTTCGCAGTGGAGCTAAAAGATTCGGAGCTCTAGAACCTCGAAGCTTTGGTTGCCACGCGACTTTCTCACTAACCTCCTATGTTTGGTGTATTTACGTGACCTCATCGCTATGTCAACGACCCGGATATAAATTTTATTTGCTTTCGGATGTACTCTCGAGAAGCTGGAGTAATGAAAGTTTCACCTTCGACGACCCGTTCATTACGTCAATATGGCGGCGCCCTTGTCGCTTGAATGTGTTTCTAAAATTGCAACATTTAAATTTATTTCTCCTTTAGCATTTTTACGACAGTGTAAACATATTAACAACTCAACTTTGGACTTAGATGTAGGGTGTAAATTAAGAGCAAGCGCATTTGTTAATAGGGTCTCATATTTGTCCACTGTGTCATGTTCTAGTATAACTCGAACATCAGTCCATGCGACGAAGCTCTTATTACCAGGAACCGCTTTGGAAGGATTAAAACCTGGTAGGAGGCAGTACTACTAATTGTGATTGTCATGTTGTAAGAAAAACCATCGCACTGTGAGTCACAGCAAATGATAGCGTTACATTTTATGTCCACAACCTACTCACGCAAAGGACCTGACCAGACCCCAGACCCCCCCCCCCCCCTTCCACCCCTTACAAGAGAAGCTCTACAGTGATGCTGAAAACCTGAGACGAAATGCCGCATTTGTGAGAGAGATTGGAAGAAACAAAAATTATATCAGTGGACTCATGCTTTTCACAGCAAACCATCATTTCTTAGGCTGCAAATGAACTTCCCAGAGAAATAAAAATCAAGAAGACAAAATACTTTGGCCGTAACAAAAGATGTAACAGCATACTGAGGACCATACTTGAAGGAAAGATGGAAGGAAAAAGAGCAAGAGGTAGGCAGAGATGTAGATGGGAAAATAATATGTGAGAATAGACAGGACACAGCCTGGCTGAGTGCAGCATCAAGACAAGGGAGTGAGGAAATTGGAGATTCTGAAGAAGGCACATGATGATGATGATGGTGATGATTAGGCTGCAAAAGGACAGTACAGACTACAAGTCCATCAGAATAAAATGTAGCTTGGGCATGCCTACCAAATCTAGCCCCAGGAAATGAGCATTAAAAAACTAAAGACAATGGAATTCATGATGAAACTGAATACAGAGGATATCAGTGAAGGAGTGGTATAACTAGAGATCACTTGAAGGCAAGGAGGGTGGGCTTAACTCTTTTAGTTTATTCAGTTACAGATTATCATCCTATAATGTGAAGTACACTAGAGTTCAATAGCAGCTGGTGTCTAATTTAAAAAAAAAAATGTATTCATGTAAAAAATGTTTTAAAAGTCCATGAATGAAAAAAAAGGAAGAAACTTGATAGAGATGGAGAACTCTAAACAGAGCCTTTGGTCAGGAAAAATGATAAAAAATGCAAACAAATGATTCAAATAATAAATATATAAAGAACTTAAGAAATGGTTCAAACTGGCAGGCTGCACTTTGTTTTTTTTATTACTTTCTGGAGTGTAAACAAATAAAATCCTATGAAAGTTGTGCCGTAGTTGTAGCTGGAATCAGTTACGGGTGGAGTCAGGGTTGGTAGATATGTACCTTTTATGAAGGTGTAAGTGCAAACCCATAGATATTATTGGAGCCAGATTAGGAATTTTAGCCGAAGTTGGTCAGAATGCACCATTTTAAAGGATAGTAAAAAAATATTGGAGTTTAGTTCTGGTGTGCCAGCTTCATAGCTATGATGAAGAAAATGACCAGTATATATCCATGACAGTGAATTTTAAAATGCATATTTTGTGAAATTTTATTCAATAAATGTTTGAGACAGGCTTGCTCTCTCTCTCTCTCTCACTCTGTTTCTCTCCCTCTCCATATTCATATCAGCATTAAAAAAAAAATATATATGTATATAATCATGTCAGTATTTTTCTATTAGCCCTGGCATTCTGCTTGGTTCCTTCAAGACATTATGGCCACAAGATGAAACAGCGACCTCCAAAACTTTCCAACTTTGAATATTCAGGTAATTCATATCAGAATGTGAAACAATATTATTAGACTTGCCAGTGTTACAATATCACTTGTACAAGACAGTCACAAGTTACAAGACAAAGTCACTAGTTACAAGAAAAAGCAACTACTTGGAAGAATTTCAGTATTTTTTTTCTTTCAGTCTTGCAATATATAACTCATGATTACTGAATTTTCCTTTTGAGGTACATTTTATTAACTCTTCCCGTGCCTTGGGTCGCTTTATCGATCCTTCCGGTTTCCCGATTTGTACATAGGGTTGATATATTGACTCTTGGTTTGTTTCTATAAAACAACCGGTGTAACTTTTTGATTGTACATATTTTGTCTGCATTTCCAGTGACACTTTTCAAAATGGTGAAAGAGTCCTTAGTTACGAGCGATGCCGAATGAGAAAAAGGAAGAGAAACATAGAAAATTTTCAATTTTTGATGATGTAGATAGGGGTATGGACATGGCATGTGACCACCCCACTGCTCTTGAATGTATCCCAAGTAGATCTAGACATATTAGACAACTAGAGAAGTAGTTAGGAGGTTATTTCAGACATTAATTTAGTGAGAATGCAACATAGAATCACAATACGAGATCGACAAGTAGATCTAGACATCTCAGATGGTAAGTAGTGTAGATCTAGACCTAGCCTATGATGAGCTGGACACAGTCATTGTCTAAAAACATCACATTACTTCTTTTTTCCTAAAAAACTCTGCATTTATGAAATTTTCATACATTTAGTTATACTTTCCCCCGTGTGGTACCCGGGATCTGCAAAGAATAGGACCACTGTACCCTACCATGCATGATCGTAAAAGGCGACTAAGGAGGGTTCAGCATAGGGCCAGCAACCCTATCTGGTAAAAAAACTATCAGACTGCTACAGAAACAGAAGCAAGGGAAAAAGCAAATGCAGGTGGAAGGAGAAATGCGTATCAGGAAACTGAGCCCATGAAGGTTGTGGATGAAAGCCAGCCACTGGAAGTCCCCAGCCCGACTGCAGACCTCCTGGAACCTAAACAAAAGATGCAAATAGGCAGCTGGAATGTAAGAACACTAAACCAGACTGGAAAACTAGCACAAACCATCAAGGAAATGCACAGATACAAACTAGACATACTAGGAATACAAGAAGCAAGATGGACAGAACAAGGCAGAAGGAAATTAACAACACAGCACACAGAAGATACAATAATATGGTCAGGTAAAGAAGATCTTCATGAAGGAGGAGTAGCATTGATTATAACAAAAGAAGCATCAAGAGCATTGCTGAAATGGACCCCAATAAATGAGAGATTATTATATGCACGGTTCAACTCAAGATTCACGAAGCTGTCTATTATAGTTTGTTATGCACCAACAGAAGCAGCTGAAGAGGAATTAAAAGAAGATTTTTACAACAGCCTCCAAGCCACAGTAGAAACAATACCCAAGCATGATATGCTACTCATCTTGGGCGACTTCAATGCAAAAGTAGGTGAAGGAAATGAAGATAGAAGAAGAATCATGGGAAGAGAAGGAATCGGAGAAATAAATGAAAATGGAGAAAGACTGTGCAGTTTCTGTGAAGAAAATATGATGGCCATCGGAGGGACAAGTTTCCAACACAAAAACATCCATAAGGTGACTTGGAGGTCACCAGATAAAACCACAGAAAACCAAATCGATCACATACTAATAAACAACAAGTGGAAGCGGTCACTACAAGATGTGCGAGCAAGGAAAGGAGCAGATATAGGAAGTGATCACAACCTTCTGGTAACCAAAATAAAACTAAAATTAAGGAAAGCCAGAATCGGAGAACACAGAAAGATACATTTTGATACAAGAAAACTGATAGAAGAAAACAAGAAATGAATTCTCAATAATACTTAAGAACCGCTTCAGTGTCCTACAAGACGAAGCAGAAATGTCCATATTAGAGTTCAATAAAACACTACAGGAAACAGCAAAAGAGGTGCTGGGATATTGGAAAAGGAGAAAAGATAGAGCAAAGAAAAGAAATCAAGAAAAAATTACTGAACACCAAATCACAATGGCTTAAAGAACGAGTTTTAAGTAATTATGCACAAAAAGACAAAGAAGTGAAGGAATCATGCCGTCAAGATAAACGTCAATATTATGACAACTTAGCAGAGAAAGCAGCATATACAAATGACATGAAAACCATATATAAAATCACAAAGCAGATGACAGGTAACTTCAACACAAGATGTGAAAGTGCAGTAAGAACACAAAATGGACAACTGGTCAGTGGAGAAAGAGTAAAAATTGAAAGATGGAGGGAACACTTTAACACCCTTCTAAACAGAACACAAGCAGCACAAGCAATAGATATACCTGAAGCAAAAGCGGAACTAAACATCAATACAGGACCAATAACAATAAATGAAGTAAAGGAGGCGATAAAGATGCTAAAATCAGACAGGGCACCAGGTGAAGATGAAGTGACTGCTGAGATGTTGAAAGCAGAAGAAACAGAAACACCAAAACAACTTTGCCGGATATTACAACAAATTTGGGATTTAGAAAAAGCCCCAGAGGAGTGGAAAACTGGTCTTATAGTAAAACTACCAAAGAAGGGTGACCTCAGAGATTGCGGGAACTGGAGAGGCATTACCCTACTGCCACTCACTAGTAAAGTATTTTGCAGAATAATCATCAACAGAATTGTACCAACACTTGAGGAAAAACTTCGGAAAGAGCAGGCAGGATTTAGGAAAGGAAGACCATGCATAGACCACATATTTGTACTTAGACAAATATTAGAACAGGCAAATGAGTGGCATAACACAACATATGCATTATTCATAGATTTTGAGAAAGCCTTTGACAGTGTCAAAAGAGATGCACTGTGGAAAATCCTAAGATGGCATGGCCTCCCCCATAAAATAGTTAATGTAATCAAAGCCCTATACGAGGGTTTTCAGTACAAAGTTATCTGTGGAGAACATACCTCCACCAGCTTTAGGGTACAAACAGGAGTGAAACAGGGATGTGTACTATCACCAACATTATTTATCTGGGCAGTAGACTGGTTAATGAAGGAGGCAACATCAGACAAACGCAGAGGATTACAATGGACCCTTGACACAGTGCTGGAGGACCTTGACTTTGCGGACGACATTTGTCTATTATCAGGCAGTTACAAAGATATGCAAGATAAAATAAACAAGCTAACTCAGAATGCAAACAACATAGGACTAAAGATCAACATAGGAAAGACAAAGTTAATGAAGCAAAATGTGAACAACAGAAATGTACTCAGAGTAGATAACAAGTTAGTGGAGGAGGTCAGTGAATTTGTATACATTGGCAGCAGAGTAGTAGAAAATGGAGACAGCACAGAGGACATCAACAGCAGACTTACTAGAGCAAACCAGGCTTTTGCAATGCTGCAGAATATATGGAAATCAAATAAACTAAGCATAAATATGAAAATCAGGATATTTAAGAGTAATGTTCTAAGTGTACTACTCTATGGAAGTGAATGCTGGAAAATCACCAAAACCATAGAAAACAAGTTGAATTCTTTCCAGACTAAATGTTTACGAAGAATTAAAAAAATATTTTGGCCAAACACCATAAGAAATAACATTTTATTAGCAGAAATGCAGATGAAACCACTGACAACAATTATTGAGGAAAGACGCTGGCGATGGTTGGGACATGTGCTCCGAATGACTGACAACTCACTACCAAAAATAGCACTAAGATGGACACCACAGGGGAGCAGAAGTAAGGGTAGACCAAAAGAGACATGGAGAAGAACAACAGAAAGGATGTTGAGCAATAGAGGGCTCACCAGGGCAAGAGCAGAAAAAAAGGCAAAGGACAGGCATTTGTGGAAAACCCTTGCGGAAGCCCCATGTGCCCTGGGCACTTAAGGTTCAGAGAGAGAGTTATACTTTAAAACATAATAATTACACGGAAGTACATGGAAATACTGTTTTCCATTCCATTTTACAACTATTCTCCCAAACATATCAAGACCCGCGTTTTTACTCTGGCACCTGAGCGTCCACGTTTCTTCCTGTGGCACAGGAAGAGTTAATAAATGTGAGAATGTAATGTACTTATCTTTTATAGTTGTAGTTTATGTTATTGTTCTGGAGCAAGGGCTGACAACCTGTGGGCCCACAGACTATCACGTTAATTTTGTGCCGTTATTACATAATATTATGTAAGTAAAATAACTATTATTCATGGTTTTATAATATTTTATTATTGTTACATTCATTTGTTGGCTGTAGATGTGAATGTTGCCCACCAGTCACTCACATACATGGCATCTGACCCCCTTTTTTTAGCTAAGGTTTCTGACAGCCTGTTCTAGAGGGACAGCACAGTAATCAGTACTAGAACACTCAGGCTGGCCATAACCGTGTCCTGTCTCTGTCAGTGCCCCTGTAAATAACCAGGATTTTTGGATTGACATGTTTCCTCATGTGGGTGGAGCTGCTTCTTGAGTCATCTCTGACAACTAAACAAAAACGTCATGGCCTAATCCTTCCCCCCCGATGCTTATGTTGTAAGACTTTCAGCTTAGTGTTGGCTGCAAAGTTCACAGTTGCAAAGACATAGCAGTAATGACAGCAACAGAAATATTTTACATTAAATATAAGGGTTTAATGTTATCAGTGAGGAGAGACAAATCTATGGAAGCAGTTTATACAAGCATCATATCCTGCTTTTGGGTCCTTAGTAGTGAAGTGCTAACGCACTTGCCTCTCGTAGTAAAAATTTGTAGTTCAAATCCAGCTAGAGATGTTCCATTCACTCATCTGCATAAATGGGTACCTGACTCCTCTTTGGGCTGGGGAAAACGGGCATTCAGTCATGAAATTGACCATGTCACCCTCTAGTTTATTATAAACAAAGTAAAATATCAGTACAAACACTATCCCCTTCCACTAAGTGCTGTAGCATAATAGATTGTAAGAGGGAAATAACTTGCTCCTGAGTGTGGTATATTGTTTGCTAGGCAACCAGCTCATGAAACTGATTTATTTAAGATACCTAGGTAGCAGAATTTTCTCAGGGAAAATTGATGCTGAAACTGAGAACAGATGCAATAAAGCGAATCAGGTTTGTCTGCATTTCCAGATGCTGTCAATGTCTGACATGGACACTAACAGCCAAAAAAAAAAAAAAAAGGAAAATCGTCATTACAGAAATGAGATGTTTAAGGAGAATACTAAATGTGACAAGAAGAGACCAAATAAGAAATGACACCATCATGGCAAAGGTTGGCATAACACCAGTATTACACTATATCCAGAAACAGCACATAAATGGTTTGGCCATGTTACACGGTTACCACCAGACAGTATACCACAAAAAAAAAAAACCCATTCACGTTAAGATTTTTAGGTAACAGAGGAAGAGGTCGCCCATGCAAGAAATGGATAGAAGAAATTACAGAAGCTTTAAATATCCCATTATGTGAAGCAAATCACTGAGCAGTATCAAGACATCTATTTGTCCCCTCAACACCGAAAGGTAGATGAGGAAAGAGACGAGACAAGAAATATTCCCATTGAGTTCAGTTCTAGGTGTGCAAGAGCACCTGCACAAGATTGTATGGGAATTGATTGTAAGTTTGGAAAGGAATGCATTTTGTGCTTTTACAGTACTTCCCTTTACAGTCTGTTGTGCTACCTCCTCCCACCTCTTGTGGCATGATAGTGCTAACTTTTACATTTTTTTTTCTATTAGCTTCATATTTAACAGCAAAACACAAGTAGTATTAAAAAGATGTTAACTTTTTTCATGCATATACAGAAAGAAATCTGGTGTAAATTGTGAGGTACGTTTCTTACAATCTCTAATGTCTTTTCCAGGTGATTTACGCAATCTTCCACAGCTGGATAAAAGCACTCTTCTTTATAAATACAGGGGAATGGAGAAAGAGATAGAAGGGTAAGAGAACAAATACTATTTTATTACATTAATTTCTTGAGACCATTTGTTGGTCCAAAGTATTTTCCACAGAAAGTCTACAAGTGTTTGTAGAACTCTGTATGACATAAACATGTATATTATCAAGAATAGGTAAAAAAGGTAAAATTCCCGTTTCCATGTCATTAAGGCATATTGGGGAATAGGGTGTTAGGCCCGTATTTTCAGTCTATATTCTTGATATATATATATATATTTATCAAGAATATAGACTGAAAATAAATACTGAAAACTCTTTTGTTCAGATTCTCTAAACGTAGTTTGGAGAGTCATAACCAACGGTAAATTCATATAGTCTGTACACATAACCACCATTCACCTCCATTATGAATTCTGGCAGATTATAATGGCTGGGTGATGTAGTGACCAAAGTCACATAAAAAATGTAAACATGGAATGGATAAGACCAAGAGGCATTACCAGAGCACAGATGAAGACACTGCTTGGAAGATCAGCATCAATTTGAAAGGGGTAATCAGTGACGAAGATGAAAGGTTTCTGTATTATTGAGCCTTTGAAGGCTTGGAGTGCTGAAGGGAGACAGGGGAAATAACCATTAAAAAAGTAAGGACAAATGCTGTGGTATTTAGCAAAGTAGAGCGAGACTGAATGATGTGGTACTGTGTGAAAAACGGGGACACAGAGGGAAAAAAAAAATGTCTTTTCGTATACATCTTAGACAAGTTATAAGACTTTATGAAACTGAAATGAGCGGGAGAATAGGTGTGGCTAATGCACTGTCAAAATGAGATCAGCTTGAACCCGCCACAAAATTATGCAGCAGTTTAAAAGTTTTGGATTTCATAAATATAAGAATTGAAACATGTATCCTTTGTGCTAAATTTTTGTGATTATTGTGTTTTGAAAAAAAAAAAAAAAAAGACAGACATGAAACTGTGTATCATATCCTTCTAGTGTGTATATGTGATGGCACATTCAGGCTCACCAAGTGGCACAAGAAAAGAAAGATACCTGTTCTGATCTGAATAGAAATTTCAAGGATCACTCAAAATAGAGATCAAATACAAATAGCTTTTGGGTACAAGTATAGATATATGGACACACATACATACATATATACACACATACATATATACACACATACATACATATATACACACATACATATTATATACACACACACACACAAATCTGATACAATAAAACACAAGTAGGTAAGAGCTTTATTAATTAATGAGCACACAGTTGTAACATTTTGGTTTTTACACCACAATCATACAGAACAAAGAAATAGGAAAAGAAGAGAAAATATAACATCACATTAATGATTTACAACAAATAAGGCTGGAGAAAAGTAATGGAAAAAAAAGGGAGTGCTTAGCTGTGACTTGCAAGAAGCTGTGTCCGAGAGTATGCATGGTGAAGCATTGTAAATGTTTAAATGAAAATTTGTGAGGTAAGATTCCAGTCTGACTGGTTGCTAATGAAAAGGGGGTGGGGAAAAGGGAGAGAAGGGTACAGTGGTTGTCAAGCCAAGAAAAGGGTGAATGGAATAAGTGAATGAGGTTGGGGGTAGAGGGTTTATAATATAGTGCAGTGGTGGTTCTGGAATATAAGTTGCAGGTGAGGAGAGTAGTAACCTGTCTGTAATCATTTCAATGGCCCCAACCATAAAGGCAAATCTGATTTTCTGGTAACAGAGGTCAAACAATGTCATGCTGATGACAGAAGCTGTCTAGCACTTGAGAACTGCTACATTCAGGAATATGGGATGCTGGAACCACATGGTTTGAACTCGCAGTTCAGCTACACCTAACACTCCCCTCTTCCACAGTCATAATACCTCTGCACTGTTCCACTCCTTTCTTACTTGTAACACTAAGTTCAGAACCTCCTCACAGCATCAGATTACAACCCTTCTGCCTTAACTATAATCACCTATTCCACCTTCTCCCGGCTAGATTACCATTGTATCACTCTCTCCACTTTCCATGGTTCTTCTCCTCCCCCTCCCCCCCAAATCCTCTCCTTATTTGCAACCCACCAATTATACATCACAGGTGTCCATTTAAACATTCTTTACACTCCACCATGCACATTTCTGAACACAGCCTCTTACAAGCCACATCTAAGTGCTCCTTTTATTTTATTCTGTTTTTTTTTCCATTCCAATTTTTTAAATAGCATTCAAGTGAATTTATATTTTATCTTCTCTCCATTTCTTTGTCCTGTGTGTTTTTGTATGATTAAGATTCACACCAGAACGTCACAATTCTGTGCTTGTTAAGTAATATAATCTGTTCCTACTTTTTCCTAGTATTTTGTTATCACGGCTTTACTGCAGTGGCTTCTTGTGTAGTTATATAAAAAGGTAAAGGTAATCCTGTGTAGTCCCAGTACTAACCTATGGTTGCAGGAATTGGAAAACATCCCCAGCAGTGGAAAAGAGACTAGATGCTTTTGAAAATAAGTGCCTTTGAAGACTGCTAAATATCTGTTGGCATGATTTCAGATCGGATACATCAAAAATACTAGAAACTAAGCAAGACTATGTATCAGACTTTATCAGAAGACGTCGCTGGAACTACATCAGCCACGTACATAGAATGGATGAAAAATGACTCCAACACCAAGCTTTTACGTGGTCACCAGGGGGTAAAAGAAAGCAGGGAAGACCCAAAGACACACTAAGAAGAGTTATCACCAAGGAGTGTTCAATAATGTTCATCAGAAACACAGAAGACCTAAAGCAAGTATCAAGGAATCGCTAGACATGGAGGGCCTTGTCCTCTGCCCTATGCGCTGCCTTTGGCTCAAGAGGATTGACTAACTAACTAACTACTCCTGTCATGCCTTAGAGGCATCCATAGGGATATGGTGTTAGTGCCCATATTTTCCTTGACCTGTCAGCACACTAGAGGGTAATATGGTCAGTATCACGCCTGGCCGCCTTTCATTCCCCAACTCCAGAAGAAGTCAGGTACCCATTTCTACAGCTGGGTGACTTATATACTTAGTTTTATATACTCGTATACTAATTATTTGATGGTTCTGGCAGGATGAAACCTAGTGAGGGTGCTGGTGGTGGATGCATATTCTAATTTTAACCTGAAGTAAACATTGAATGAAACTTTGAATGCCTGACACTGACAGTCACAAGATTATGTTTATTTTTTTTCCCCTCCTTGTAGAAATGATGTGGTGAAAAAGCTCTGCTCTATAGAACATGCATCTGCTGTGAGTATTCATTTGTTAGTACTGGAAATATTATTTGTTACTGAAATTTAGTATTAAGTAATAATTTTACACTGGTACAAATGAAATTTCATTTGATACAGATTTAACCAGTGTAGCATATTAAAATAAGCATTATTGATTTCAGAACTATTTGGAATTCCCTTGGTGGTCACACAGATTTCTTTTAAAACTCTTGTAAATAGTTGATATATGATTGCATAGCAGGAGATTGTGAGAAAAGTTTATTTCTCTATTTCTGTAGTTAAGATGTCATGAAAAATGTTCTCTGTCTGCAGAAAGAAATAGCTGAACACAAGAAGCAACTTGTTATTGACAGAATTACGCATCTCTTTGGTCCAGATTCTGAAATGGAGCAGAAAAGTCAGTTAAATTTTGTTTTACGCATTTGTATTATTGAACCAGTAATATGTTTTCATTATTTCATTTTGTTTCAGCTGTATTTGTCAGTTTATGTTCAGTAATTCATTCATGTTCAGTAACTATAGGCTTCAGTGCTTTTAAATTGTTTACATTAGAGCAAATTTTTTATTGAAAGGATGCAAAATAGACCTTTGTCTTTGTGAATTATACTCTTGATGACATTGTATAATAAATTAAAAATAGAAAACAGCCCATTTGCCCCTGTATTGAATCACAACTGACAGTGAACATGTCCTACAAAACTTAAGGCTGTATGAAGAGCTGAGGAGACAACTCAGTAGTCTCAGTAAAATAAAAACTTATTTGGAAACATCATACCTGAAAACAAGAGTGAAGTTTATATATGAGGTCAGAATTGACTTCTGACAAAGGAGATGAACCTGGATGAAAGTGACAGTGAAAGCTTACCAGCTCCCTGCCTGTTGCTGTTTATGCATACATGCCAGGTGCAACCCAAAAATTTGGGGAATGTGACCCCTCCAAAAAATGCTTACTGAAACTCCTAGATTCCACCGTCTCCTTCGAAGTTGTACCCTTGGGCTTGTATACAGTGATTCTAGCATGTTTCCCATGATTTTACGCATCCCTGGAAGTTATCAAGTGTGTGTCCATCCATAACATCTTGCAATTCTAACTGGATCTCCTCGTCCCACGTACCCAATTAATGCCAGTTTTACTTGTGCAGCATCTTTTCATTATCAAGTCTATGGCAATTCAAAAAAGCAGTGGAGATAATATACATCCTTGTTTCACACCTGTTTCAGTCTGAAACCATTCACTCATTCCTTCTTCACTGTTGACCGCACAAACATATCCATTGTTGAGATCTCTAATGATGTTGACAATTTTAGATGGTATTCCATGTAGTCTTAAAATTCTCCACAGGAAATCTCTGTGTACGCTATCAGATGCTTTTTTAAAGTCTATAAAGTTCAGGATTAATGGTTTATGCTTTTCAATATGTTCTTCAAGTATTATTCTTAGAGTAAAGATCTGGTCGAGACAGCTTCTCCCTTTTCGAAATCATGCCTGTTCTTCTCTCATTGCAGTATCCACTACATCCTTAATTCTATGTTGAATCATTTTACAAAACACCTTTGACACAACTGATAGTAAGGTTACACCCCTCTAGTTATTGCAGTCATTGAGGTTGCCTTTTTTCTTTTTAGGTATTTTAACAATGATTCCCTTTTTCCATTTAGAAGGGACTTTTTTTTCTTTCCAAATTTTATTAAACATTCTTTATTGTTGTCTCATGTTGTCATTGTTAATAGCTTTTAACATTTTGACTGTTACTTCATCCTCACCTGCAGCTTTGTTGTTAGCCATTAGATTCACTGCTGTTTCAGTTTCATTCAGTGTAACTTCATCTAAGTTGACCTTTAGTTGTGGGACTGATAAATCGGTTTCAAGTTTTATTAATTCTCTTCTAACTTAACTTTTTACTTTATTGTCTAGTTCTTTGTATGTTGCTTTTGCCAAAACATTTCCAAGATCTGTCTTTACATTCAACATGGCTAATTTGGCTGCTTTTCTTTCATGTATGTATTTCCATGTGTTATCTGATATCCATGCTTTTCTGCTTGTTGATTGCAGTCCAGTGCTTGCTTTTGCTGCTGTGATTATTGCTGTGCTGTATAATTCATCTATATCTGTCTTGTCTACCTCTTTGAGTGCTGCGAAATGTTTGGTAAGTTCTAGATTGAAGTCACTTTTGGTATTTTCTTCTTGTAGGCTATGACTGTTTATCTTTCTGAGTATTGATTTCTTGTGTTGGCTTTTCAGTTTTATCCTCCCTATACACAGGTTGTGATCACTGTTGACATCTGCATCCCTATATGCTCTTACATCTATCAGAGGTGCTCTGAATTGTTTTCTAATACAAAAATGATCTGTCTTGTTTCTGGTTCTATCGTCTGGAGATATCCATGTTGTTTTATGTATTTCTTTGTGTGGAAATATTGTTCCTCCAATGACCATACCCTCTGTTAGACATATTTCAATTAA
This sequence comes from Achatina immaculata, assembly GCA_009760885.1. Classification (NCBI taxonomy): domain Eukaryota; kingdom Metazoa; phylum Mollusca; class Gastropoda; order Stylommatophora; family Achatinidae; genus Lissachatina; species Lissachatina immaculata. The sequence continues at coordinate 44,002,624 of CM019692.1, forward strand.
TCTTTCCCCATTCTGATTTATTGTATCAGTTCCTTCTTTCCCCAATATTTTTTCGACATTGGTGTTATCTTTTCCTGCCTTGGCGTTGAAGTCTTCCTTGACAATTAAGATGTCGTGTTTAGGTACTTTGTTGATAAATTGTTGTAGTTGGTAATAGAAATCGTCTTTTATTTCATCATCTGTATCATTCGTGGGTGCATAGCATTGTATGATTGTCATTCTTCCATGCCTTATTTTGTATCATGCTCTTATCATATGACTGTTCGCAGGTTTCTTTGCTGCTGCAGATGACATAATTATACCCACTCCTTCCTGGTATTTCCCATCATCTCTGCTGGAATATAGTATTAACTTACAGTTTTCCTGTTGTTTTTTTTTTCTCAGTCTGTTGTCCATGTTCTTGGGTGATGATTGTGAGCAGACACTGCTTAGTTCATCTTGTGATGCTTGCAGGACAGCATCAGACATTTTTAAGTTTCTCAGTCTTGATGTCAGCCTCTCTATGGTACCTTGGCAGAGTTGTGTAATTTGTGTTCTTCACTTTGGCCCTGATTAGCCTGTCTTCATGTCTTTCAAGTGGTTGGTCACATGACTGTCCTATGGGGTGTTTTGGGGGTGAATGTGATCAGACAACCACCAGAGCCTATTAGTTATGATTTGTGGCCAGAAAACTTCAAACATTTATTTCCCACAGATAGCATAAACATATTTACAGATTTACCAAATTATATGTTTTATTTGTTGTTTGTCCCTTCATCAGCTTGACCTTCTGCCCAGGGCATTTTCCTTCAGTATGACTTTCAGTATGCTATTATGGTTTTTAATGAAATGTCCAAAGTACTTTACCTGTTTGGTCTTAATGCTTTTCTGTATTTCTTGGTTTCGGTTAGTATCTGTTCATGAAGTAAACCATGTCCCTTCTCATGCACATGTTTTTAGATACTGGTATGGTGTGTTTTCCATTTTGCTGTTTAGTGTCTGTGTGACTGTGCACAGATTTGTGTTGAAGACACAGTACTAACAGTTCTTTCCTTTGTTTCTTAAGTTGTTTATTTGGGAGTGAAGATTTTGTTTGATTATTCTGAAAGTATAGTATTATAACCTATGAAACGGGGTGCGACAAGGATGTGTACTATCTCCAGACCTTTTTTCTCTGTACAGCGAGAATATTCTAAGAACGATCATCATAGAACCAGGCATAAAAAATTGGAGGATACAATATTAACAATCTCCGGTATGCTAACAACACAGTACTGATAGCTGAGAACCAACAAGACCTGCAAAATCTCTTGGATAAAGTCGCCAAAGGAAGTGAACAGAAAGGCCTTGCTTTAACTCTTTCCGTGCGGGAGAAGAAACATGGACGTGTCGTGGGGTGCAGGAGTAAAAACGCGGGTCTTGGTCTGTAAGGGGGTCTAGTTGTAAAATGGAATGGAAAACAGTAGTTCCATGTACTTCTGTATACTTAATATGTTTCAAAGTATAGCTAAATGAATGAAAATTTCATAAATGCAGAGTTTTTTAGGAAAAAAGAAGTAATGTGATGTTTCTAGACACTGATTGTGGCCAGCTCACCATCGGCTAGGTCTAGATTCGCGCTACTTACCACTACTTACCATCTGAGATGTGTAGATCTACTTATCGATCTCGTATTGTGACTCTGTATTGCATTCTCGCTGAATGAATGTCTGAACTAACCTCCTAACTACTCCTAACTACTTCTCCAGTCGTCTAAATATGTCTAGATCTACTTAGAAAACATTCAAGAGCAGCGGGGTGGCCATAGGCCATGTCCATACCCGTATATACATCATCAAAAATTGAAAAATTTCCATGCTTCGCGTCCTTTTTATTGCTCGGTATCGCTCGTAACTAGGCACGCATTCGCCATTTTGAAAGTGTCACCGGAATCGCAGACAAAATATGTACAATCTAAATGTTACACCACTTGTTTTAATGAAACAAAGAATTGTCGATTTTTCGACCATATGGTAGCTTGGGACCACCGGAAATGTCGAAAATTCTACCATATGCACGGAAAGAGTTAAACATCAAAAAGACAAAGACTATGGTTATATCTAAGAAACGGAATCCACCAACATGCAGTATAAAATTAAAAGGAACTATTCTAAAGCAGGTGCAGGATTCAGATACCTTGGAGCAGTAATAACTTCATATGGGAAATGCAGAACAGAAATTAGGAACAGAATAGGCCAAACAAAGAATGCATTTCAGAGAATGAGAAACATGTTATGCAACACATCCTTATCAATGAATGTTAGAAAACGAGTTCTAAAATGCTATATTGAACCTGTCTTGTTATATGGAAGTGAATCATGGACAATAGGCAGGTCTGTACAAAAATCATTGGAAGCAGCAGAAATGTGGTTTATTAGAAGATTGTTGCGAATCCCCTGGACAGCAAAAATAACTAATGAAGGATGTATGAGAAGAGGTGGAGAGACAAAAAAATCTTGTCAAAAAAATAAGACAGAGACAATGTACTTTCATAGGACATGCAATGAGAAGAGGTGGCATTGAAAATATTATAACAACAGGAAAACTAGAGAGAAGAAGATCCAGGTGAAGACCAAGAGAAATGATACTGGACAGTCTGACGGGATGGTGTAAGAGGAGATCGCCAACTGAGCTAATGGCCTGCATGAAGGATTGTGTACTCTGAAGAAGCATAATAGCCAACGCCAGTCGGCACAGCACCTGATGTTGCTGATGATTCTGAAAGTGCATTTAGCCATCCCTGCTTTCCTGATCATTTTCATTTTTCATCATCCATTATCATTTATATAAGATTTTATGTCACATTTCTAATCAATTACAACTTACTTTTGTACTTATAGATGATTTTTCTAGTATATTTATTACCTTCATTTCATTATCTTTTAAATATTTATTCATGGCTTTTACTGTTTGTGTTGTTAGATTCTGCTATTATTATGGATTGTGTCATTATTTTTGTGTCATTTTGTAAAAGATATAATTTTTTCACTCATTAGTTCAGGCATGTTTAAAAAGAAAAAGAAAAAACAGGAAGCAGCGTTAGATCATATAGAAGACCAAGGGAATATAAAGTTGGTGCACACTAGAGGCCAGTTTTGTCAGTGTCAAGCCTTTCAATCTTCAGCTCAAGAAGGTGCCAGGTACCAGTTTGTACTGCTGGGTTACAGGGACACCATATAGACCTTCTCCATGAGAGATGAGTGACTGGGACACTTCCAGCCAGATTAAAACCATATAGACCTTCTCCATGAGAGATGAGTGACTGGGACACTTCCAGCCAGATTAAAGCCATATAGACCTTCTGCATGAGAGATGAGTACACTTGCTACTTTGCTACTCACCGAACCCTCAGAATATCACTGGATTTTATTTACGAAGTAGCCAATACTTGTCTTTGCATGACACCTGTTTATATCAACATATAATTAAAAAAAGACCTTATTGTTTCTGTTTGTTTCCAGTATGGATCTGTCTAAAATCTTCTCCACTTGTTTTTGTGGTTTTTTTTTTTGTGTGTCAATTTAGCATTCTTGTACTGAAGATTGCCTCATTATTCCATTATTTTGCCAGAATCTAAATTATTCTTTCCTCATTTATTTTGTTTATTGCTTCCATCCAAGAGGACTTTATTAGTAACAGCTCTGACATCCGAAACATCAAACTTATAAGTCTAAAATCAGTACATTCCACTTCTTTTAGCATATTTGACAACACAATGAACACTTCTTTTCATTTTGAAGTTCAGAATTACCTGTTATATGTTGTCATTTATATATTATTGCATTCATATATATTTGCCTGTATCAGTTTCAGATTTCTCAGGAATTTAATCACTTCTAATTTCATATCATCCTAACCTTTCACCTTTTCATTTTTTATTTTTTTTATATTTAAATCTTTGTTTTGTTTTGTTTTTGCTAGTACTGACCATATCACCCTCTAGTGTGCTGACAGGTCAAGGAAAATATTGGCACGTATCCTTATATGCCTCTAAGGCATGACAGGATTACATTTACCTTTTTACCTTGCTAATAATAAAGTCAGGTCAGATGATATGATTGTTTTATTTGCAGTTGCACTGAAAACATTGATGATTCGTCAGTTGATACCTTACTGCATAAAGTATAGGACTGTAAGTCAGTTTCTTTGTGTGTTGATGCCAAATACTGTAACAAATGAAAAGATTTGCTATAGACTGATTGCTACTACTATTAGCTAAGTCAGTGTCAGTGAGATTATTATTTAAAAAGGAATGATTTTTTTTTTTTTTTTGTAGCCATAATCTTAGCGTTTGTAAGTAAACTTGTGACTAGGAGTAAATTTAAGTTCTGTTTTTGAGATGACTATAAGTTTAAGGTCTGTTTTTTGAGATAACTGTTAGTTTAAGGTCTATTTTTGAGACTGTTAGTGTAGACACCCACATTACCAGCTGAAAAGGAGTTTTTAAAAATTCTGACATTTCCAACCTCTGACTTTCCGGGGGTGAGGTGTGGTGTGCCCACACACTATAACCAGAATAGATTAACATAACTTTGCATACATAACTGTATATTTGTTCGGTCTGGCCTACTTTTTTGTGCCTTTTACACTTGTGACCAGTATAATTCTGTTCATTTTTTTCATTAGCATAGTTATGTTGAGCCTGTTGTCATGGCTTTGTGTTTGTATAGTTTTATTCCTTGTGGTTTAACTGTTACTTGGAATCTGGTTCCAACCAGTAATATGTTTTTTTGTGCTTTTTCTTTTCTAACCTTTGTTCAGGATAAAGTCAACAAGAGCGCGCTGGTGAGAACAATTGGTAGCAGAAGAAACTTGCTGACTAAGCTGAGAGAAACTGACCATGAGAGGTTCGAGTGGCTGCTTCGGGAGCTCAAGATACGTTATGTCATCCCTAAAGATCGAGAAGAGTACAAAGGTTGGAAGCATAATTTGCGGGTAGCCAAGCAAGATGAAGCAACAGTCAAGCAACGGAATAAATTGGAAGAACTGAAGGTACTGTTATGATGAAGAGAAACCACACTAAGGAACATGTTGAAGAGTATATATGTGCTTTATACTGCACGTGCTGCTTTGCACTGATTTTTATTCTTTTTGTATACAGGTTCTTGGGTATGCAGGTGGTATATACGAAAGCAATTTATAGCCAAACAACAGCAGTCATAGCATTCCCACCTAAGGAACTTTGATACTAATGTCTTCAGTACAAGAATTTAAAATGTTTAATTTAGAATTAACAAAAGCACAGATAAGCTATATTTGAGATCCCAGAATTCCAGTGCACACTCCACTGTGATGATACATGATTGACTTTACAGGATCCTTTGGTGTGACAGTCCAGATCATTACATTCTGAGGTTAGCTGCGGATATTTGTATGTGATGTTACTACTCGGCATTTAGAGTGTCTCTATGGTTGAGAAAACAGAAAAGTTGTACATCCATATGGCTCTAGACCAGTGATTCTTAACTCTTCCCCTGCCATAGCCAATTAAAGGGCAGCACCCAGTTTGCCATATTGGTGCTGGATCCATTATAGTGGTCTTTGGTACATTTCAGTGTAAAACTGGTGTAACTTTTGATTGTATACGTTTTATCTGCGCATGTCCTGTGACCCTTCATAGTTCAATCCAAAGCATGGCTAACAACCAAGTGATGTTGATGTTTTACTCGATAAATTTCAATATTTATTGTGATTTCGGAGGCATATGGATATATCCTATGACCAGGCCACTGTTCTTGAATGTACTCCAAGTAGATCTGGACATATTAGACGGACTGGAGAAGTGGTTAGAAGGTTATTTCAGGCATTATTTTAGTGAGAATGCCACATATCATCACACGATGAGATTGACAAGTAGATTTAGACATCTCAAATGGTAAGTAGTGTACATCTAGACCCAGCTGATGGTAAGTAGGACACAATATTTGTCTAAAAACATCACATTACTTCTTTTTTTCCTAAAAAACTCTGCATTTATGAAATCTTCATACATTTAGTTATTTTGAAACATAATAAGTACACTTTTAACATGGGAATACTTTGTTTCATTCACTTTTACTAATATACCCCTATACATATCAAGACCCACACTTTTACTCTGGCAAAAAAATGGAACGTCCACATTTCTTCATCCTATGGCAGGAGAAGAGTTAACTTTTTGTTGGCTGTGGACCCCCTTTCTGATCTGAGAACGGCTGCAGACCACCCCTTAAAAATAAAGCAGTAACCCAGATGATTCTAAAATTTTTTTTTTAAATTGAACCAATCCGTCTGTTGATTCATGGACCCTTGGGGCTCCATAGACACCCAGGTTAGTGACCATTGCTTGAAATGATGATCCTTGCTGAAGCAGTTGCTTGGTAGAGAATATGTTTCCATGTTGCTGGAGCTTCTATTAGATTGTAAATTTAAAAAAAACCTTAGCTGCTTAGGCAGTCTTCAGTCGGCTTCTGCAGCACCTGCAGCCTGTTGTCTCCTCAAGCTTGACACTATTTATTTCAGCCTTAAGGTTGATATCTTGCCTACACTATCCTGCACATGTGTTTGTGGAGAAGTAACATATATAACTTATGTTAGGTCATAAAGGTTTTTTATACATATGCATATGCTAAAACAGGTACATATAATAGCATGAGATGATCTTGTATGTTGAATTGACTTTAATAATTTACTTAACTGATTCACATATCTCATATGATTTCTAGATTAATTGTTATTTATGGACTAATATCATGAATGGTCACCCAGCAGGATCCTTGTGATATTCTGTTTTCAAGCCCCCACCTCCAACAGTTTTATGTACAGACTAAATAGAATAATAATATCAGAATATAACAGCTGCTTCTATAACTTATGGTTGTTTTTGTTGCAGGCTAAATTTGAGGCTGAGAAGAAGACATTCTTTGAGCATAAAGCAAAGATCCTGGCACAGATAGAGGAAGACTTGAAAAACTTTGGACTGACTCGAGAATTCTTGGATCAGCAAATAGCTAGGGAGAAGGAGATCCTTGAGATGAAGCAGCGTGATTTACTCCTGCAGGCAAAAGCAGAGAGCATCCGCCAGAAAAGAAAGTAAAAGTCATCTCTCATGGTGGTCAGCTGTCACAGTGGTGATGGTACTACAGTAACATTGCATGAACTGTAAGGTCAGCTGCCACAATGGTGATAAAACTAGATAACATAGAAAGTAAGGTCTTCTGCTACATCGGTGATGAAACTAGATAACTTAGCATGGAAAGTAAAGTCATCTCAAAGTGGTGATGATACTGCATAATGAGTGATAGTAAATCTACAATATGTAAATCTGGAATACGGATAAAACAGACAGTCAGATCATGAAGGCAGTTACAAGACACAGAGGGAGGTTGCCAATAGGAAAATCAATGTACAAAGTGTATCAGGAGATAAGATGTAAAGAGAGTTTTAAAATGTGTAGGGTTTGGCTAGAAAGAAGTATGAGGGTGATTTTTCAGATGAGAGATACTGGAAGGCTGCCTCTGAAGGTGTAGAGTGAGATGTAGGGGTATGGAGAGATAACTCTCTCATTTTAATTTTGAAATGTGAATCCTTCACTAAATCGTATACATTGTCTGTGTGTGTTGTCTGAATGGAAGTTTGGTTTGAAACGTGGTTAGAAGGTTGTGGAAATTGTCTAAAACTTGTTTTCTTGAGGAAACCCAGGCCAGACTGCCAAAACTTGAGGATTTTGTTTGTTCTCTTATTGTGTGTTACCTGTGTTATCATTTTAATGTAAGCAGTACTTTTGATACCACTAAAGCTTTCATTGTTTGTACTTCACATAGTGTCAGAGCATATATATATATTTGTTAGCTACACATGGATATAGGTGCTGAAAGTATATGCAGTATATACATACCTGTACGTTTCTGTCATGTTAAAACTGGGGATTTGAATTAAATGCAGCTGCTAATTCATGTGGTGGTTGTGTTCACTGTTAAATTTAGTGTGATGATAGTGCTTGTGAGAGCATTGTGAGAAGAATCTACTAAGTTTGCTCCTGCAGTTTACAGAATAAAATGATATTTTATTTAGGTTTTTTTTAATGTAATTTTTTAAAAAACACACTTATTATTTATAATTTAGAAGTGGTTGCGACATATCTTGAGAACTTATGGCTCTCTTATAAGCTTAAAAACCAATCTAAGATTATTCATTTGAAATGTAATATCTGCCATCATTCATATGTGCAAAAGCTGGAAAGCAACTAAAGAAATAAACAACAAATTAGACTCTTTTGAAAACAAATTCCTAAGGAAAATACTTGATATAAAGTGGAACGAATTCAAGAACAACACATAGATAAAACAGATGAAGGAACAACAACCTGTCTCATAGGTGATCAGAAAAAGGAGATAGACATATATTGGTCACGTGATGAGAAGAAACAATCAGAGAATCCAAAAACAAGCTATCATGTGGAACACAACAGGCCAAAGAAAAAGAGGTTGACCACATGAAACTCCAAAAAAAGGCATTGTTAAGAGAGGCCAAATTAGTAGGTATAACAGATTCCTTAATGAGGTTGAAAAACATGCCAAAAACAAGCAAACTTGGCGAACTACCATGCGAGCCCTGTATGACATTTAACATGTAAGTTTGGTGTTTGTGGCTTAAGATTATACTTATATCACGCATTGCCAGGTGTGAACATGGTTAAATGTGCCAGTCAGATGTTGAAAGTGATTTCATGAACATCTAATGTCTGCCTGTTTCTAATTAAAAAAAAAAAAAGTAATGCTTATGCATACAATCACTGCAGTATGTGTGTGTGTTTGTATGTGGAAAAAAGGGGGGGGTTATGTCTGTAAAAATGACAGCACTAAGTTTAACCTAATAACATAATAATTGACCTCAAGCTTTCATCTGACAAAAAAGAAAACAAAAGGGAAGTCAGATCAGATACAGCATAAGAAGAAAGGAAATATTAAAATCTTCAGTAATGCAAAATAGGGTAACTTGACTTCTAGATACCTTTCTCCTCATAGAGTTAGCCCTCACTCCTTTCTCCTTGAAAACTTTTCTGTTTATTGGTCTTCTGGAAGGTGGAGACTTGAAAATGTACAGACACATGTTTATCTAGTCTTATCATGCTTTAGAGGTAGTTTGGGATATGGTGTTTTCTGACTTGATGGGACACGAGTTTTATGTCAGCATCACGCCCGATTGCCCTTCCGTCTCTGATTGAGAAGGCGCTGGTTACCCGTTTCTGCAGTTGGATGGCTGGGGTGCATCTGGCCAGACTTAGCCAGCGACCTCCACATGGGACATGAGTTTGCTAACCATTACGCCAATCAGGCTCTCAAAGAACGTTCAGAACTGATGCACAAGCAGTAGATTGTGGACGGACAGAAATAACAAGAACTCAACAGTACTGATGGTTGTCTCTCTCTCTAGTACTGCGAACATGATGTACTTTGCAGCCAATGCAGTGATGTAAGTTGATGGTGTTTGATAAAGAAGTATTGAACATGTGATGTAGTGAGTTGATGGAGTTTGTTAAAGAAGTATTGAACTTGCTTTTTAGCTGTACACATGGACTGAAAAAGTAGCTCTCGTAACTCGCTCCCAGACGGCTGAAGTGATGCTATGCCGCAACACCTTCACAGCATTGGCTGCAAAGAACACCAGCTCACAGTTCCAGTGAGATACAAGACAGTCAATGACCAACTTACGGCGGCATCTGGGACTGGCTATCACGCCATAAGTGGTTTTTGGCCGTTACAGGGGAGGTTAGACACCAAGAACAGTTCACTGCTATAGCATGTTACAAGATGAATAGACATATTTAATATCACTTTAATATACTAACGGATGCAAATTAGCACAGTAACTGGAGACTAATCTTGTATTCTTCCCGTGCCGTTAAACGTCACATAAGGCTTGCAAGGTAGTTCGCCAGTTTTTCCTTTTTTTCGGCGAGCTTTTCATCAAGGAATTTTATGCCTATTAATTTGGCCTCTCTTAACAATGTCCTCTTTAGAATTAATCACAGCACATTAAAGAAAGAATAATACTGTAATAACTATTCAGTGACACAAACAAAAAATGAACATACGCACGCAGAGCATACATAAGAGATCTACAGGACTGTTTTATGATTCAGATGTGTACTGTGTAACATTGTAAGACTAGCAGCGCCACCGCAACCGATAAGCGTAGATAGCGCGATCTCAGCTGCCGGTTTGGGCCATTTTCCCCCGACTTTTTCTGTGGTACCTCGGCTTCATGTAGACAAGGAATATTACGATGCCATAACAATTGGAGGTTGTGAAATACCACAGATTAGATATGATGATGACACAGTATTACTGTCCACAACACGAAAAGGAATGAAAAAACTAATTATGTCATTCCGTAAGAGTAGTGAAGAGCAAAACATCTATCATAATGCGAAGAAAACTAAATTGAAGACAAATGACAAAACAAACAAGGCAGCTGAAATATATATCAGTGAGGAAAAATTGGAAGAAATGGAGAGTTTTGAATATCTTGGATCGTTACTAACAACGAAGATACAATGAGGGAAATTAAAGGAGGACATCTATCGCTCTTCGAAAAATAAAACTGAAAAGTCTGTGAAGAGGAACAGACCTACAAAAATAAGATTTTTAAGGATATGTATCTTTCCCATCGCAACATATGTCTGTGAGACCTGGACATTTAACAAAACAGCCGAGAAACACATAAATGCCTTTGAATGTAAACACTACAGAAGAGTCCTTCAAATATCATGGACACAAAAAAGAACAAACATATCAACACTAAAAGAACTTAACATTGAAGAAGGCTGGCTAGTAAAGGGGATTAAAGAGAGAAAACTTAAATATTTTGGACACATTAAACGTAATGAGAATTTAGAGAAGACCGTCTTGGAAGGGTACATAATGGGAAAAAGAAAGAGAGGAAGATCAAGGCGAAGATGGCTGGATGACATCGTTGACGATCTCCGAATAGATGCATCAGCAGCAGGCCATCTTGCTTACAGCCGAGAGGCCTACAAGAGACCTGTTAAGGAGGCAAAGTTAAGTTCCGCAAGGGACATGCAAATGATTGACTAACTGACACTTTCATGTGGCACAGTACTTTATAGACTCTATCTACATCTTCTCTAACATTCCATTCCTCATTATATTTTCAGTATACAAGTTAAATAATGGGGCAGTATGCACCCCTAACGGACCACTTGTTTCCCATTTATTTCCCAAAGTTTCTGGTGTTGTAGACAATCAAATGGTTTTGAATAGTCTATAAAAGATAAATATAGATTCACATTAAACTCTCCGCACTTCTGTATTATCTTACATTAAATATATGATCTCTTGTTCCTCTTCCATGTCTAAAAACAAACTTGGACCATATTTATTTCTCGTTCTATTTTCTTACGAAGTCTACCCATTATGATTTTTAATAGAATTTTACTGGCATGAGTGATCAGAGCAACAGTTCTGTAGTTTGTGCATAATTTCAAGTTATCCTTTTTCGGTAGTGGTATGAATATAGTTTTTTTCCATTCTTTTTTTCCAAATACCTGAATGCCACATCTTTTTTACATAGTGTATGATAGACTGCAGCACATTCCTTTCCTCTTGTCCTAATGAGTTCATTTGTTATCTCATGACATCCTGGTGATAAACCATTTTTCAGATTCTTTATTGCCCATAAAACATCTTCACTTATCTGTTCGGGCTCTATCTCCTACAAAAATAATTCACACTGTTGATTTCTGCTTTCACAGTCAGTTGTTTCATACGTTGCTCTGCAATATTCCTTCCATCTTTATAGAATTTCCTCTATCTCTGTCAAGGTCTTCCACATCTCGTCACAAATTACATTTATCTTAGGTGTGACGTTTCTCGTCAATGTCTTCATTTCTTTAAACATTTCGCTATCTCTTCCACACTTATGATGCCCTTCTGTTCTTTTACAATAATCTTGTACGTTTTTGTTTTTGTTTTTTGTCTTGTCTTATGTTTCTTATGTTTCATGAAATTTTCCAAAAAACGATTCAATAAATTTCGTTCCGCAAAAATGCATAGGTAAGAATTTTTCGAATTTTCCTAAACTTCCGGCTAGTGTGTCTGTCGTAGCTGAAACGGAAGTGTTTCTGTACGTTTTGGTGACTTATATTAACGATGGTAGGAATTAGCATTAAAATTAAATTGTTAATACACTGTACTGTAGTTGTTATATTTTCGCTCAATGTCTGTAATGGGACTGTGGTTTTATGAAGATTGTAAAATGAAGCCTCAACAAAACAAGGGCTTGAGAAATACGCAGATCAGTGAAAGCTAAACTCATTCATTCAGTTTTCCAAGCCAATGCATCTCATTGTTGCAGACAATACTTGTCTCTATTCCTCTCTGTTCTTAGTCCTCTCCTGCTAGTTGTCCACTCTGAGGGCTGGTAGGCCTTCCAGGCTGTCATACCGTTGTCTCCTGTTATCACTTCTGTATAAGCCATTTTTATTTGTCTTTTCTCGTCCACCATCCTCAAGTGTTCGAGCCGTCTGTTGTTTTTCATAATGGTGGTTATAAGTAGAGATTGGAATAGATTTTTATTCCTATCCTCTAGCACTTCTATTTCTTCTATTGTTATATTATCAGGCCCAGTCGCTTTTCCTTTCTTCATGTGTTTGATGGAATCTATGATTTTATATTCAAGTATTGGTGGTCCATCACAGTTTTCAGTGTCTGGTGTTAATTCTGGTCTTTCTCCTCCATATAGCTCACTGATGTACTCTGTCCAGCTGTCCACAATGTCTTCTTTTCCCATTAACGTTTTACCTTCTTTTGATTTCAGGCGTCCTGTGGTATATTTTATCTTACTGCCTGTGAGTTCATTGTTCGTTTGTGCATGTTTTTTGCTGTCTTTATTATGTAAGTCCTCTATCTGTCTGCACTGTTCCTTTAACCACACTTCCTTTGCTTCTCTGCATTTGCATCTTATTTCTTTATTTATCCTGCTGTATTTTTCTTGGTTATTTTTACTCCTCCTCTTGTCCATCAGTCCTAAGATGTCATCTGTCGTCCATTTATTTTTAGGGGCTTCTTTTTTTGGTGGTATTATCTCCTTGACAGTTTGGTGGATAGAATCTCTTAACATTGCCCATTGTTCATCTATACTTTTTTATCTATTTGTTATAATAACTGTGTATTGTTCTCGCAGTTCTTGATCATTTTTAAGGAGTTCTGTATTCAGTTTGACGTTTCTCACTTTTCTGCATGCTTTCTTTAGCTTTATTCTAATTTTTCCACAGAGTGGATCGTGGTCACCATTGCAGTCACTACTGGCATGGTTTTTGTTGTCAGTAATGCATTGCGGAATCGTTTGTTGATTAATACGTAGTCTATCTGGTTAAAAGTCTTTTTGTCTGGGCTGCACCACGTTGCCAGTCTTCGAGGATGTTGTTTAAAATCTCCCATGACTATGGTGACTTCATGTGACTTTGTGTGTTTTAGGGCTGTCTCTATGTCATTATAAAATAGCTGTACATCTTATTTAGAACTTTCAGATGTTGGAGCATACACTTGTATAATATTTATGTTTATTGGCCATCCTTTCAGTTGGGCTAGCAAGACTCAGTCCGAGATGTTAAAATATCCTACATTTGTCCTTGCTATGTGTTCGTCAAATGTTCCTACTCCTCGTTCCTGTTTCTCACTTCCTGAATATATTATTGTATATTTATCAGAGTTTATCTTCCTTGCACCTGTCCATCAAACTTCATTCATTCCTAATATGTTGATCTTCATCCTTTCCATTTCCCACTTTACATTTTCTAATTTTCCAGCCTGGAATAGAGTTCTGACATTCCATGTTGCTATTTTGAACTTGTTAGTTTTGCCACCAGTAGCTTGATGACGATCTGGCCTCACCTGTGGCTCGTGAGCTGCCCTACCAGATGAGGCTGTTCCAGAGGAACATCCATTAACGTCGTTCATGACAAATCTATTACTCTGAATAAGCTTAATTGTTCTTGGGAGCTACAACAGTAGTTTCCATTGCCTTCTGTCTATTTGTGTATGGACTATCCACTAGCCTTTGGACTCCTTGTCCTCTCCGCAAAGCAGCGGGAGTGAGAGGCTTCTCTTCACTAAGCACATGAGGCACTTTATGGGAGTAGTAGAGCCACCTACTACCCCACCTCGCTCTCTGAGACTAGCGCCAGTTGGTCTGCGCCTGCTTAATTGGGTAAATCCTTATTCACAGGGATCCTCTATATCTGGAGGACTTTCACCATCTGCCACCTGTGATGTGTTGGGTTGGGGATGGTCGCCCCAGCTCAGATCCATGTTTATAGCACTACCAGAGAAACCAGGTGCAGAGGAATGTGATGACCACTAGACTATCAGCCTCTCATGTCACATAACGAAGCTACTTCTGAGAATTATTATGAGAAGAACAAGGAAAAAAAATAAAAATGGAAATAGCAGATGAACAGTTTGGATTTGTTGAAGGAAAGGGAACACACAATGCTATTTGTGCTTTACGACCACTAACAGAAAGAGCTTTAGAAGTACAGAAAGACCTATACTTATGCTTCATTGATTACACCAAGGTATTCGACAAGGTGAAACATAATGAAATTATTAAAATGCTTGAAGACATCAGCATAGACGGCAAAGACCTGAGGATTGTAAAACATCTATACTGGCACCAAGAAGCAGCAGTTCGAGTTGAAAATAGAAGTGGAAAATATCAACCTATAAAACAAGGGATGTGACAGGAATGTGTACTATATCCAGACCCCTTTTTCTCTGTACAGCGAGAATATTCTAAGAACGATCATCACAGAACCAGGCATAAAAATTGGAGGATACAGTTTTAACAACCTTAGGTATGCTGACGACACAGTACTGATAGCGGAGAACCAACAAGACCTGCAAAATCTCTTGGATAAAGTCGGTAAAGGAAGTGAACAGAAAAGCCTTACTTTAAACAAAAAAGACAGAGACTATGGTTATATCTAAGAAACGGAATCCACCAACATGCAGTATAAAATTAAACAGAACTATTCTAAAGCAAGTGCAGAAATTCAAATACCTTGGAGCAGTAATAACTTTAGATGGGAAATGCAGAACAGAAATTAGGAACAGAATAGGCCAAGCAAAGACTGCATTTCAGAGAATGAGAAACATATTATCCAATACATCCTTATCAATGAATGTTAGAAAACGAGTCCTAAAATGCTATATTGAACCTGTCTTGTTATATGGAAGTGAATCATGGACAATAGGCAAGTCTGCACAGAAATCATTGGAAGCAGCAGAAATGTGTTTTATTAGAAGAATGTTGTGAATCCCCTGGACAGCAAAAATAACTAATGAGGAATGTATGAGAAGAGCTGGAGAGACAAAAAAATCTTGTAAAAAAATAAGAGAGAGACAATGTACTTTCATAGGACATGCAATGAGAAGAGGGGGCATTGAAAATATTATAAGAACAGGAAAAATAGAAGGAAGAAGATCCAAAGGAAGACAGAGAGAAATGATATTGGACAGTCTGATGGGATGGTGTGAGAGGAGATCGCAACTGAACTGAAGGCCTGCATGAAGGATCTGTGTACTCCAGAGAAGCATAATGGCCAGTCGCCACAGCACCTGATGATGATGACTAAATCATTACATATTTCCAGAATGTGAGAAGAAACTTTTCATGTAATCACTTTTTAATGACATGATCAAAGAGTAATCCTGTACCTTCTCCCTGGAAGATAGTCCATGCCCCATTCCACAGAGGTAAAATGCTTATGACAGTATCTTCTAGCTTTAGCTTATGCACTGAGTGATTTTGTTAGAAACCCTCAGTGGTGCTTCCTTCCTTGACTTCTTTATCCCTATCTGAGGCATAGCCCATCAACGTTTATTTCTGTCCTGGACTGTTTCTTCTGTCTCTGGGTGTCGTTAATCATTTCTGGCCTCTGCTTCAGGGCTCCTCTGCCAGGTGTTTCTAGGTGTTTCTTGTTTCCTCTTTCCCTGAGGATTCCAGGTGAGAGCTTGTCTGGTTATGTTTGTGGTAGGCTTTTGAAGTGTTTTTGCTGTCCATCTAAATCTCAGTGGTCCTTGATATTATTAAGCAGTAAGTTTAAACAGAGAAACCATTTCTTTTCTGTCTCATGTGATCAGTGTAGACAACATTGTATCTTCAGCTGCAATTTTAAAAAAAAATTATGTTCTGGTATGTACTTTTTCTTTAAAAAATGTGTTAGTATTATTGCTGATCCCAGTTTTCTTTGTGTTACTTTTGTGGTACATTTTTCAGCTTGATGTTTGGAATTTGAGTGATATGGTCTGTTTCATTTGAATTTTTTAAAAAATCCTATCACATGGATTTCTGAATAGGACCACATAAATTTACTTTTGGGGGTGGGGGGGGGTATTAAATAGAAATTTCATAACAATTTCAGTAGAAAAGTTACTGCTAGTATTTGTTATCATTCAACCCATTCCAGCGGATCAGTCTATTTATTAGTTCTATTCTTTGTTCTCTTCCAGAGTGGTACTGTTGTGTAATATCAACTTATCATAAGTTAACAGTTGAACCTTGGTCAGTAATAGATATAGGAAAGTTAGTAATTTTAAATGATAGGATGTTTTAATAAACAAAGAAATGAACACTTGTATTTGTTAATATTTGTGCATTACTTTTCCTTAATTTTTGAGTTTTTGTATCAGAAGTTTGTGATTGTATTTTTTTTATTTTTCCATGCTAGAAACACCACAAGAGGCACAGTCCAGACTCCTCAGAGGGGGACAGCAGAGACCACAGAAGAAAGAAGCATCAGAAGCGCCACCGAAGTCAGAGCTCATCAGATGAAGAGGAGCACGAATCAAAACACAAACATCATCACGAGAAGGAGAAACGCTCACGGCGTCACCCAGGTGATGGTAATGAAAGAGATGCTCACAGGGGAAGAAGAGGTCACCCTGGTCATCACCGTGACGTCGAGTATGACCTAAACATAGTCATCAAACAAGAAAAAGATGTACACAGTTTCAGAGAGCAGGATAGGGAGAGGGCGAAGTATGATAA
The DNA here is from genome assembly GCA_009760885.1 of Achatina immaculata. Classification (NCBI taxonomy): domain Eukaryota; kingdom Metazoa; phylum Mollusca; class Gastropoda; order Stylommatophora; family Achatinidae; genus Lissachatina; species Lissachatina immaculata. The sequence goes on from CM019692.1 coordinate 44,019,694, forward strand.
AAGAAGACGGGAGCGTAGAAGAGAGAGAGAAAGAGAAGGTGATTTTGGAATGAACACAGAAACCATAGTGAAGTCAGAAGGCGGGAAAGAAAACGAAAAACAAAAGCCAAACTTAGGGCTGTCAGGAAAGTTAACAGAAGACACAAACACATTCCGAGGTGTTGTTATCAAATACAATGAACCTCCTGAAGCAATGAAACCAAAGAGAAGGTGGCGTCTGTATCCTTTTAAAGGTGATGAAGCTTTGCCGGTACTTCACATACACAGACAGAGTGCTTTTCTCTTGGGTCGGGACCGCAGAATAGCTGATATCCCTGTTGATCACCCATCCTGCTCCAAACAGCAGGCAGTTCTTCAGTTTCGGGCAGTGCCTTATACACGAGCCGATGGTGCTCCAGGACGCAGAGTCAGACCATATATTATTGATCTAGAATCTGCGAATGGAACTTATCTAAATGGTGAAAAGATAGAGCCCCGCCGATATCATGAGCTCAAAGAAAAAGATGTAATCAAATTTGGTTTCAGCACAAGAGAGTATGTATTACTGCATGATAGTGTGGATTTATCAGAAGTGAATGATGGCCATGATGTTGATGAAGCTTGACAGGTTTTCCTTGTATAAACAAACACTTGAATTACTGTGGTTTCCTAAATGTGTTACGTTTCTCGGAGTATTTTATCTCAGTTGTTAAATTTCTAGTGACTGAAGAAAAGTTATGTAACGTAACAGTGAATGAAAGTATTCATCACAGTCTTCTTGCTTATGTGTTAGAGTGTGATAACAAAGAGAGCATGGATGATTTCAGGGATTGCTTCCATCTCAGCTTCATGCCTTTTTATTCATTTTCTCCCCCCCCTTCCCCCCCCCCCCCCCCAACATAATTTCCTAGGTCTTTGTCATTATGTCTGTAGCCATACTCATGTCTTCATCTTTGTATAGCCCTACTGTTGAGTCCTGGTAGGTCTTCATCTTTGTGTGTGTAACCATAGTCTTGCTGGGTCTTCATCTGTGTGTGTGTAACCATAGTCTTGCTGGGTCTTCATCTTTGTGTGTGTAACCATAGAACAGAGTCTTGCTGGGTCTTCATCTTTGTGTGTGTAACCATAGAGTAGAATCTTGCTGGGTCTTCATCTTTGTGTGTGTAACCATAGAGTAGTCATGCTGGGTCTTCATCTTTGGGTGTGTAACCATAAAGTCTTGCTGGATCTTCATCTTTGTGTGTGTAACCATAGAGTAGAGTCCTGCTAGGTCTTCATCTTTGTGTGTGTAACCATAGAGTCCTGCTAGGTCTTCATCTTTGTGTGTGTAACCATAGTCTTGCTGGATCTTCATCTTTGTGTGTGTAACCATAGTCTTGCTGGGTCTTCATCTTTGTGTGTGTAACCATAGAGTAGAGTCCTGCTAGGTCTTCATCTTTGTGTGTGTAACCATAGAGTCCTAGTTTTTCCATCTTGTGTTTAATTTTTTGCTTTAATGTTCCTTTATATGTCTGTAACCATAGAGCTGTGCCCTACTGGGTCTTCATCTTTGTGTGAGCATGTCATCTATGTCTGTGTGGGTTTGGACATTTAAGTGGATTTTTTAAAAATAGATATTGGAATTTTTTTTTTTTTTTAGATTTTCAACAATTTGAAAAGAGAAAAAAAAACAAACTTTTCAAACAAATTATGCAGCCTAGAAAAAGTGAAACAGTTCAGAAATATTTTGTTCTGAAGCCAGAGTTAAGCCTAGTTCCTTTGACTTGCTCATTCACTTGGTTCAACGTGTGACATTGTGAGGCTTCATGATTTGTCAGGTGGACCAAAGTGACACAGTTGATGAGTTAACTGAGGAGTGGTGTTAATTATCTTTTCACCAGCAGTTCATTTCTCTGGTAAGTTGGTAAATTGCCATTGCAGGTAAAAGTACCTTCTCACTAATTTTTCATGTAGATGCAGCAGGGTAAAGCTTGAATGATATCCCACATGGCTCCCATACAGAGTGCCTCTAGCGACAGTGGAAGAGCTCTCAAGAAGTAGAAGAGTTGTGACAGTAAAAGAAAAATGTTTAATTTGCTTGATTTTTCTTAATAACAATTTCCTTTTCTAGAGTTTTATTTTATTGTAAGGGTGCAGTATATAATCATCATCATCATGTGCCGTGCCAACTGGCGTTGGCTATTATGCTTCTCCAGAGTACCCGATCTTTCATGCAGGCCATCAGTTCAGTTGGTGATCTCCTCTCACACCATCCCGTCAGACTGTCCAGTATCATTTCTCTTGGTCTTCCTCTTGATCTTCTTCTATTTTTCCTGTTCTTATAATATTTTCAATACCCCCTCTTCTCATTGCATGTCCTGTGAAAGTACGTTGTCTCTCTCTTATCTTTTTCACAAGGTTTTTTGTCTCTCCAGCTCTTCTCATACATTCTTCATTAGTTATTTTTGCTGTCCAGGGGATTCACAACATTCTTCTAATAAAGCACATTTCTGCTGCTTCCAATGATTTTTGTGCAGACTTGCCTATTGTCCATGATTCACTTCCATATAACAAGATAGGTTCAATATAGCATTTTAGGACTCGTTATCTAACATTCATTGATAAAGATGTGTTAGCTAATATGTTTCTCATTCTCTGAAATGCAGTCTTTGCTTGGCCTATTCTGTTCCTAATTTCTGTTCTGCATTTCCCATCTGAAGTTATTACTGCTCCAAGGTATTTGAATTTCTGCACCTGCTTTAGAATAGTTCCGTTTAATTTAATACTGCATGCTGGTGGATTCTGTTTCTTAGATATAACCATAGTCTCTGTCTTTTTGATGTTCAAAGTAAGGCCTTTCTGTTCACTTTCTTTGGCGACTTTATCCAAGAGATTTTGCAGGTCTTGTTGGTTCTTAGCTATCAGTACTGTGTCGTCAGCATACCGAAGGTTGTTAATATTGTATCCTCCAATTTTTATGCCAGGTTCTGTGATGATTGTTCTTAGAATATTCTCGCTATACAGAGAAAAAAGGTCTGGATATAGTACACATCCTTGTCGCACCCTTTGCTTTACAGGTTGATATTTTCCAATTCTATTTTCAACTCGAACTGCTGCTTCTTGGTGCCAGTATAGATGTTTTACAATCCTCAGGTCTTTGCCATCTGTATTGATGTCTTCAAGCATTTTAATAATTTCATTATGTTTCACTTTGTCAAATGCCTTGGTGTAATCAATGAAGCATAAGTAGAGATCTTTCTATACTTCTAAAGCTCTTTCTGTTAGTGTTCGTAAAGCATAAATGCCATTGTGTGTTCCCTTTCCTTCAACAAATCCAAACTGTTCATCTGCTATTTCCATTTTTATCTTTTTCCTTGTTCTTCTCATAATTATTCTGAGAAGTAGCTTCGTTATGTGACATGAGAGGCTGATAGTCCAGTGGTCGTCACATTCCTTTGCACCTGGTTTCTTTGGTAGTGCTATAAATGTGGATTTAATCAGGTCACTAGGAATATAACCACTGTTGTAAATGTCATTCAGTAACTTGGTTATTATTTTTATTCCTGTCTCCTCTAGTGCCTCTATTTCTTCTATTGTTATATTATCAGGCCCAGTCACTTTTCCTTTCTTCATGTGTTTGATGGCATCTATGATTTCATCTTCAAGTATTGGTGGTCCATCACAGTTTTCAGTATCTGGTGTTAATTCTGGTCTTTCTCCTCCATATAGCTCACCGATATACTCTATCCACCTGTCCACAATGTCTTCTTTTCCCATTAACATTTTACCTTCTTTCGATTTCAGGCATCCTGTGGTATATTTTGTTTTCCTGCCTGTGAGTTCACTAATTCGTTTGTGCATGTTTTTGCTGTCTTTAATATGAGAGTCCTCTATCTGTCTGCATTGCTCATTTAACCACACTTCTTTTGCTTCTCTGCATTTGCGTCTTATTTCTTTATTTATCTTGCTATATTTTTCCTCGTTATTTTTACTCCTCCTCCTCTTGTCCATCAGTCCTAAGATGTCATCTGTCATCCATTTATTTTTAGGGGCTTCTTTTTTTGGTGATATTATCTCCTTAACAGTTTGGTGGATAGAATCTCTTAACATTTCCCATTGTTCATCTATACTATTTATCTTTGCTATTGCATTGTATCTATTTGTTATAATAACTTTGTATTGTTCTCGCAGTTCTTGGTCATTTTTAAGAAGTTCTGTATTCAGTTTGATGTTTCTCACTTTTCTGCCTGCTTTCTTTAGTTTTATTCTAACTTTTCCACAGAGTGGATCGTGGTCACTATTGCAGTCAGCTCCTGGCATGGTTTTTGTTGTCAGTAATGCATTGCGGAATCGTTTGTTGATTAATATATAGTCTATCTGGTTAAAAGTCTTTTTGTCTGGGCTGCACCACGTTGCCAGTCTTCGAGGATGTTGTTTAAACCAGGTGTTTCCTACAACCATGCTGTGTATTCTTGCCCATTCAATTAATTTATAACCTCTGTCATTCCTCTCCCCCAGTCCATAGTCACCAACGATGTCTGAAGTTCTTCCTTTACCAACTTTGGCATTAAAATCTCCCATGACTATGGTAACTTCATGTGACTTTGTGTATAATACAAAGCATAGAAAATAGGTGTTAGTCAACTGTATATCTTATAAGTAAGGCTTCCGGTCAGCTGCAGGCTATTAGTAGTCAAGTTTTTGGGATTTCAGAAGGGATTTTACTGCTGGAGTCTAGAGTGTGTGTTCATTGTATCTATCCCTGCATTGTTCATTCAAGGGTCAACAGTGCATGCAACACGCACACACATGTATATATATATATATATAAAAATGACAGGTGCTAGCATCCTTACCTCAGTACCTCAAATGCTGTAGTGGCCTACATATGTGAAGGCACTAACACTTTACATCACTTTGGCATGCCACAGGATAAAAATTTAGAAATATGTAGAGATGAATCACAGTAGGTCTTCATCTGTGTGTTTGTGTGGTTTTAGAAATGAGACTTCTAGATCTCCATTTGTGTATGTGTGCTCACAGAGATAAGTGTGCTTGGCTTTCATCTGTGAGAGTGGGTGTATCTGTGGAAATGGTTCTTGCAAGGTCTTCATCTCACTTTTAGAGATGATTTCTGTAATGATTTTGTATCTACCACTCTGGATTATAGGTCACTTAGTTGTGACATTAAAATACTCGGCATCAAGTGGAATGAATTCAAGAACAATGCAGAGATAAGACAGATGACTGAACAACAACCAGTCTCATGGGTGATCAGGAAAAGGAGATGGACATATGTTGGTCACTTGATGAGAAGAAATGATCAGAGAATCCCAAAACAAGCTATCAAGTGGAACACAACAGGCCGAAGAAAAAGGGGCAGACCGCGTGAAACTCTGAAGAGGACATTATTAAGAGAGGCCAAGTTAACAGGCATAAAATCCTTTGATGAGGTTGAAAGACTCGCAGAAGACAGGAAAAATTGGTGAACTACTTTGCGAGCCCTATGTGACGTTTAACGGCACGGGAAGGATTAAGATATAAGATAAGATAAGAAGTTGTGACATTTGTTAAGTAAGCATAGTCTACTCTGCATCAGTTTTGAGGTGATTATCTTGGATCAGTTTGTTGAGCATCTTAAATTTTATCTTGTGATGACTGAAATTTTGTCTGGCATCTCGGTGATAAAAAAAAAAAAAGGAATGAATTTTAAACTATAACCTGAAGGAGAATTTGGTCATCTTCATTTAGTAATCTACAATTCATTGTAATGTGTACAGTTTGTTACATAGAAATTAACTGAATATATGCATATAGTATGTTGCACAGAAAATAACCATATTAATACATACAGTTTGTTATGCAGAAAATAACTATTAGTACCTAGTTCTTGAGGACACTGTCTACTTTTTTATCATGGACTTCAAGGGCTCACATCTTAAGAAAGCATAACTAGTGGTGGCAGATGTTTAGAACATGTTATTTAGACCAGTGTGATGTGGCTGTTCTGGAGAAGTTGTCCATTATTTCACACCACATATGACCTGTCTAGGAAATGGAGGTGGATTGGCAACACACTGAGGAAACCTGACGCCAACATAGCAGTACAAGCACGGACATGGAATCCTCAAGGAAACAGAAATCAAGGAAGACCTAGAACTACTTGGAGAAAGGAAGTTATAACAGTGCTCAGAGACAAGGGATACACATGGGAGGAAGCAGAGAATAAATCCAGAAACAGGGATGACTGGAGAACCTTTATCCTTGGCCTTTGCTCCCAAGAGAGTGAAAGGTGATGATGATGATGATGATGACGACCATCACTTTCTGCTTTTCCCGGTATGTGCTTAAGAATTTTAGAGGCCAATGAGATATAAAACACAGGAACAGTTTTAGATCAAGTAAAAGTTATATATAGAGTAAAACTGCTTTAAAAACAAAAATATAGATTGATTTTAGATGAAATGAAGCTAAATGAGAACAAATATAATGAGAATAAAAAAAAAACAACCTGTAAGTAATGTCAGTGCTAATGAAAAAAAAATTATATATATATATATATGAGGGATGATTGATAAATTTGTAGTCTAAGGTACAAATACTTCAGACACACAGATGATATTAGGTGAATTTGTAGATCAGGTTAATGTAAGACTAAACACCAAGTTTCAAGAAATTAACTCCAACCAATTTTTTTTTACAGGCTACTGAAGTGGTAATGGGTGGCAGAAATTGAGAAAATGGATAAAATTTCTCATCGGGCAGTCATTCGCTACCTCTGCATCAAGGACTTGTCATCAAAGGAGATCCATGAGGATATGGTAGAGACTCTAGAGGAGAGTGCCCCTTCTTACAGCACAGTGAAGAAATGGGCAGCTCAATTCAAACATGGAAGAGGGAGTCTGGAAGATTATCCCTGTCCAGGAACACCAAGAATGGTAACCACCAATAAAACCACCGGCAGAATCCATGACATGATAATAGAGGATTGACGACTAACTGAGAGGTACATTGCTACTGAATTGGGCATCTCCCAGGAACGTGTTCATGGCATTATTCACAATGATCTTCAAATGACAAAGGTCTCTGTTTGATGGATCCTGAAACTTCTTGGATCCTGGAACTTCATGACAGTGTCTCAATATGTCAAGAGATAATCTTGGCCATTTTTCTCCAGATCCTGAAAAGTTTCTTCAGCAATTTGAGACTATGGATGAGACTTTGGTTCATCATTTTCAACCAGAAACCAAAGAACAGTCAAAGCAGTGAAATATCATGGATCCTCACCTCCAAAGAAAGCAAGGGTAGTTCTGTCTTCAGGCAAAGTGATGGCTTCCATCTTTTTGGATTCAGAAGGTGTGCTATTGGTAGACTATCTTCAAAAGGGCAGAATGGTCACCTGGGGCTATTACGCTAATCCTGTGAAGCAACTGCGGGTCAAAATGAAGGAAAAGCGTCAAGGGAAATTGAGAGAGAGGAGTCATCTTTCAGCAAGACAATGCTCCAGTTCACAAGTCGGTGGTGGCAATGGCTGCCATTCATGAATGCGGCTTCCAGCTTCTTGAACATCCTTCTTATTCCCTAGAATTGGCCTCTTTGGACTATTACCTGTTTACCGAACTCAAAAAGGAGCTGTATGGTCACAAATTTGCTTCAGATGATGATGTAATTCATGCTATAGACCACTTTCTACTGGCACAGTATGCTAACATTTACAAAGAAGGGATCTGTATGCTCCAGGATCGCTGGACTAAAAGCCAAAAAGTTGTCCACAAGTTGTACCTTAGGCCACGAACCTATCAGTCACCCCTTGCAGATATATAACACAGCACAATTCATATATTCAGCAGAGTAAGTATTACTCTGTTCCATGAGATTTGGGCAGATAATAAACATACGGATTATGCAGAAATTAGAAGTAACTAAGACGTTTTGAGGAAAATGCAGAATATACACTTTGCAGCCAGAAAAAGGAAATAAGTTCGTAAAGAAGTTGCAGAACATCAAAAATCAAAATAAAACCATCAGAAGAAAGCAATCAAGTGTTATTTGGACATTGCATGTGAAAATTTAATGAACTCAATAATCACCAAAGAACTCGAGGGAAAAAGAGAGCAGAAGATTATGTATTATGAGAGCTTTATGTCTTATTCAAATACAAATTACACCTTATTTTGATGTTTTAGTTATAGTAACTTCAAAAGATGTGTGCAATTTCTTCTTTGTAGTGATAAGTTTCTTGTGGTCGGTGTTTATTCATGAACATCTGTTACGAGCAGAGAAAATTTTATTTTGATGTCCCAAAGTGATTAGTTATTAGTGAAGAGACATACATTGCTTGCGATACATGTTATTCAGTATGTGTATGTTATTTTGATGCTTATCCTGGCATTTTATATGTTTAATATTTTTACATCTTTTCCTAGTATGCAAATATATAACATGGCTCACATAATCATAATCATGTCACATGTATAAGATATCTTGCTTCTCCATTATCTGTGATCCTTGGAGTCTCTGATTAACTGTTTATTATTTTCTTGAACCACTTTGGTTTCAGCACAAGAGAGTATGCTTTTATTGCATGATAGCATAGATTTATCAGAAGTGAAGATTGTCAGCCTGTACAGTTTGTACTTTGGTCTCCTGTGACATTTTTTGTAGCATGAATTTTCCTTTGTTAGGTCATTGTTTGGTATGTCCTTACCGTATATATTGATTATCCTTGTCTGATATGTCTGATTGCCTTTATCTGGTATGTCTTGGCTGCAGACATTGATTGCCCTTACCTGGTATGTCTTGGCTAAAACATTGTCTTTGATATATCTTAACTACAGACATTGATTGTCTTTATCTGGTATGTCTTAGCTACAGATATTGATTGCCCTTATCTGGTATGTCTTAGCTACAGACATTGATTGCCCTTATCTGGTATGTCTTAGCTACATACACTGATTGCACTTACCAGGTAAGTCATAGCTAGGGACATTGATTGTCTCTGGTTTGTCTTAGCTGTAGATACAAGTGCATTGGATGCTTGTGTCATCTCCTCCATTTTTTTCTTATAAACTAGTTAATCTCAAAATAGCAGCCATATTGTTCTCTTTGAGTGTGGGCATTCTCAAGCTTGGCATTATTTATAGTCTGAATATACAGGGACATGTGACACACTAATAAAACTAGTAAACCTTTTTAAGTTTTGCTTTAGTGTTACAGAATAATGTGGAATAAGAATGTTTATGTGATGCACATCAAATGTTTCATACTTTTGCATGGAAAAAATGTATATAATCAGTAAAGGCCTATGTTTGTATGTATTTAAGGAACTTAATTTTCCTCTAACAGAAATGCAGAATTCTGGATTGTTAATACTGAAATGAATGAACTGTATAAAGTGTGGAGTGATTCTGGATAAAGGCATAAGGTGCAGTTTCATTAAAACACAAGCAGTATTTTAACAAAATGTCTTTATTAACAGGTTTCTTTATTGTTTTGTCTTACCTTTTGTTCCTGAGAAGACATTTTGTCAAAATATTGATTGTTTATGTTACCTTTTGTTTTTTTTTTCGCTTCCTTTCTTCCCTTCTGTTGAAAGTCATCATTCTTCATCATTCACAGTCATAGGAAGTTGCCAGCTTTGCAGCAGTCCTCAAGGCATTCACTTCTGTTTCATGGTTTACAATGATAACAATGTTTCTGTAGGTCATTTACTGCTTGTGACTGGCTTTATAAGAGAAATGCTTGTAGACTGTTCTGAATGGGGGGGGGGGGGGGTTGGTCAGTGTGTTTTTGACATGAAATTTTGGGGTCAAAATAAGGTAAGAAATAAAACAGAATTAAAAACAGTTTTGTTTTTTGTTTTTTAGCCTGTGCACTTTATGGTACATTATGTTAACTTTTCTGCTGTTATTTTTTCTGTTTATAATTTCTGTCTAGATGTATTCCTTCAGTCACAGTCATGTTGTCTGTCTAGATTTCAGTCAGTCATGTAGTATTCTAGACTGCCAAAGTGGGTGCTACTGCCCTCTCGCAGGGTGTTGGGAAGAGCTGAGGGGGTAGTGAAGGAAAAGAGCGGCACGGGGCATCAGAACTAAGGAGCAAAAGTTTCTGGGGGCACTGGGGATGTGGTTTAGGGGGAGGCAGCCTGAAAATGTTTGGGAGCCACTGATTTAGATACGCTCTTTTAATCAGTCATGTTCTCTGTCTACATATGTTCTTTCAGTTAGTCATGTTCTCTGTTTACATATGTTCCTTCAATTAGTCATGTTCTCTGTCTACATATGTTCCTTCAGTTAGTCATGTTCTTTGTCTACATATGTTCCTTCAATTAGTCATGTTCTTTGTCTACATATGTTCCTTCAATTAGTCATGTTCTTTGTCTATATATATTCCTTCAGTTAGTCATATTCCTTGTCTACATGTGTTCCTTCAGTTAGTCATGTTCTCTGTCTACATATGTTCCTTCAGTTAGTCATGTTCTTTGTCTACATATGTTCCTTCAGTTAGTCATGTTCTCTCTCTACATATGTTCCTTCAGTTAGTCATGTTCTTTGTCTACATATGTTCCTTCAGTTAGTCATGTTCTCTATCTACATATGTTCCTTCAGTTAGTCATGTCCTCTGTCTACATATGTTCATGCTATCTGAGTATATCCCTTCATTCAGTCATGTTTTCTATTTGTACTAACATCAGTCAGTCATACTGTCTGTATACACTTTCAATAAGTTATACTGTCTGTGTATACACATTCAGTCAATCATACTGTCTATGTATACAGCTTCCATCAATCATACTGTCTGTGTATACACCTTCAGTCAGTCATACTGTCTGTGTATACACCTTCAGTCAGTCATACTGTCTATGTATACAGCTTCCATCAATCATACTGTCTGTGTATACACCTTCAGTCAGTCATACTGTCTATGTATACAGCTTCCATCAATCATACTGTCTGTGTATACACCTTCAGTCAGTCATATTGTCTGTGTATACACCTTCAGTCAGTCATACTGTCTGTGTATACAGCTTCAATCAGTCACATTGTCTACATATGCTTCTTCGCGAGTCCACTTCCTGTGCTGCGTAACAGTTTCTAAGCAAACTGAATTTTGACTCTCTCTCTCTCTCTCTCTCTCTGTCTGTCTCTTTCTCTTATCTTATCTTATATCCTTCCCGTGCCGTTAAACGTCACTTAGGGCTCGCAAAGTAGTTCGCCAAATTTTTCCTGTCTTCGGCGAGTCTTTCAACATCATCAAAGGATTTTATGCCTGTTAACTTGGCCTCTCTTAATAATGCCCTCTTCAGAGTTTCACGCGGTCTGCCTCTTTTTCTTCGGCCTGTTGTGTTCCACTTGATAGCTTGTTTTGGGATTCTCTGATCATTTCTTCTCATCAAGTGACCAACATATGTCCATCTCCTTTTCCTGATCACCCATGAGACTGATTGTTGTTCAGTCATCTGTCTTATCTCTGCATTGTTCTTGAATTCATTCCACTTGATGCCGAGTATTTTCCTTAGGCATTTGTTTTCAAAAGAGTCTAATTTCTTGTCTATTTCTTTAGTTGCTTTCCAGCTTTCACATGCATAAATGAGGGTGGATATTACATTTGAATTGAATAGTCTTAACTTGGTTTTTGTGCTTATAACTTTTGAATTCCATATGTTCTCAAGATTCTTGAAGATTGATGCTGCTTTTGCAATTCTGATCCTAACTTCCTTTCTAATGTCACCATCCTGGTCTATGTAGCTGCCAAGGTATGCAAATTGATTGACTTCTTCAATATCTATCTCTTCTATGTGTATTTTTCCATTTTGATTGAGGGGAATTTTCATTATTTTTGTTCTGTCCTTGTTAATTTCAAATCCTATTTTGCTAGCCACTGAAGACAGGCCATCTGTTTTTTCTTGCATGGAATTTACATTATTACTGATAATCTCTTTCTCTGGCTGTATGTTTATGTCTGTCTGTCTCTCTCTCTCTCGTGTCAGTACACCAGAACATCACAGCGCATGACAACAAAGTTTGTCGGATTCGAGATGAACACTTAACAAAAAATCTGCAAGTTCACTACAAGTGCGCACATAGGAAAACAAGTTGTGAACAGATGGGTGACGAAAACGTATTTAGAATTGCGTGCCTTGTATGAGCGACATATCTGTCTCTTAGTTCATGAGATAAGATCTGTTTCTCAGCTGAAAGTTATGCGGGCTTCACCAGAACATGTAGCGGCGTTTGCACGGTATTTAGACTGCCAGTGACAGATGCTTTGTTATAAACTTGCCACAGTTTAATGTAAGAGAGACTAACAGACTCGAGGTCGAAGCTGCACACTCCTTGGTATTCTACATTCTCTTCTTTCCTGCACTATTTAGAACCAAAAAAATATTTAAAAATCAGGTGTGAAATAATGACCAGTCAGTCAGAACCTAACTATGGGTACATTTTCTGAGTAGAGAAAGTGTTTAAATCGTGCACAGAACGGGAAATAGACAGACACAAGGTGGTCCTTCTTCTTCAAGGAGAACATGACTATGCTGCTCTCGCCTACAGAAGATGATGAGAGTGTAAAGCGTGAGCTAAAAAGTAGGCAGTTCATCTGTTGTTTATGTGAAACAGTAAGCACAGACAGTCAGGATACTGTATACAAACAGACAACAAGGAATGTATGAAGAAACAATTACAGGCATAGACCTGGTTCAAGTTCCGGCAGTGGAGATTTTTTTTTCCCCCTTCTTCTGGTCCCGCAACAAGGCTCTGGTGTCCATCAGCTTCTAAAAACGGGTACCAGAGAAATCTAGGAAGCCAAATGCAGCCAGGCGTGATACTGACCACATCACACTTTCATGTGCCGATGGTCTTGGAAATACAGGCCTAACACCGTATCCCTAATATTCCTGGCATGGAAACGGGGATTTTACCTTTACTTTTTAGACAGTCAGACAGCACTCACCAAATCATCATTCATGTAAAGGGTCTCTAAGGGGAACTTTATAAACGGGTGCAAAACTATTACCCTTCTCTAAATCCCTCCCTATCTTTTGCTTTAATTTACTATGTGTCAATCAAGGGGAATCCCTAGGCGGGACCGCCCCTCATTGGGCCTGTTCAGATAATCTACCAAGTCATTTTAAAAGCTGCCGAAGGAAGAGCAAGTTCGACCCTGATTTTACCGAGTGTAACAAACCAACGTCGTCCAGTTTGAAGATATAACAGGAAATAATACTACTATTAGTTTTTTCAATATTAGTTCATGTGTTAACATGTTGTTTACTTCTGTGCACTTATACACTTATGTTCGGCTCTTACAAATCTCATCATTATAGGATCGCACAGGTTGCTCTGACTCGACGTTTTGGAAGTATAACGTTGCTTGAGCAGCAAGGATTTTCCAAAGTGAGTCTGTGAAGTGTTGCATCTGTCTAGTCTAGTCTGTGAAGTGTTGCATCTGTCTAGTCTAGTCTGTGAAGTGTTGCATCTGTCTAGTCTAGTCTGTGAGGTGTTGCATTTGTCTAGTCTAGTCTGTGAAGTATTGCATCTGTCTAGTCTAGTCTGTGAAGTGTTGCATTTGTCTAGTCTAGTCTGTGAAGTGTTGCATTTGTCTAGTCTAGTCTGTGAAGTGTTGCATCTGTCTAGTTTAGTCTGTGAAGTGTTGCATCTGTCTAGTCTAGTCTGTGAAATGTTGCATCTATCTAGTCTAGTCTGTGAAGTGTTGCATCTGTCTAGTCTAGTCTGTGAAATGTTGCATCTGTTTAGTCTGCTTACGTCGAATCTTGTACGAGATTATGCTATTTTAATAAAACGTATATCTCTTTTTTTTTTGTTCTTCATTTACAAAAAAGCCCCAGTTGTCAACTACGAATTTTGAATACATACATACTAAAAATTGAGGATTTTGAATTAGAGAGAGAGAGAGAGAGAGAGAGAGAGAGAGAGAGAAGACAAGCAAATACGTGTCTCCACATACGAGGGGTGATTGATAAGTTCTCGCCCTAAGGTACAACGGATTATTTGTGGACAACTTTTTTGGGTTATTTCTCAATATAGTCCCCTTGCAAGTTTATTTACTTAGTTCAGCGATCCTGGAGCATACAGATCCCTTCTTTGTAAAAGTCAACATAACTGTGCCAGTAGAAAGTAGTCTACAGCATGAATGACGTCATAACCTGAAGCAAATTTGCGACTGTTGAGCTCCTTTTTGAGTTTGGTAAACAGGTAATAGTCTGAAGGGGCCAAATCTGGGGATTAAGGAGGATGTTCAAGAAGCTGGAAGCCGCATTCATGAATGGCAGCCATTGCCACCACCGACTTGTGAACTGGAGCATTGTCTTGCTGAAAGATGACTCCTCTCGTCAATTTCCCCTGACGCTTTCCCTTCATTTTGACCCGCAGTTGCTTCACAAGATTAGCGTAATATGCCCCAGGTGACCATTCTGCCCCTTTGAAGATAGTCTACCAATAGCACACCTTCTGAATCCCAAAAGATGGAAGCCATCACTTTTCCTTAAGACAGAACTACCCTTGCTTTCTTTGGAGGTGGGGATCCATGACTGCTTTGACTGTTCTTTGGTTTCTGGTTGAAAATGATGAATCCAAGTCTCATCCATAGTCACAAAATGGTGAAGAAACTTTTCAGGATCTGGAGAAAAATGGCCAAGATAGTCTCTTGACATGTTGAGACGCTGTCTTTTGTGATCAGCTCCAAGAAGTTTTAGGACCCATCGAACAGAGACCTTTGTCATTTGAAGATCATTGTGAATAATGCCATGAACACGTTCCTGGGAGATGCCCAACTCAGTAGCAATGTACCGCTCAGTTAGTCGTCGATCCTCCATTATCATGTCATGGATTCTGCCGGTGGTTTCATCGGTGGTTACCGTTCTTGGGCTTCCTGGACGGGGATGATCTTCCAGACTCCCCCTTCCATGTTTGAATTGAGCTGCCCATTTCTTCACTGTGCTGTAAGAAGGGGCACTCTCCTCTAGAGTCTCTACCATATCCTCATGGATCTTATTTGATGATAAGCCCTTGATGCAGAGGTAGCGAATGACTGCTCGATAAGAAATTTTATCCATTTTCTCAATTTCTGCCACCCTTTACCACTTCAGTAGCCTGTAAAAAAAAATTGGTTGGAGTTAATTTCTTGAAACTTGGTATTTAACATGATCTACAAATTCACCTAATATCAACTGTGTGTTTCAAGTATTTGTACCTTATGCAGAGAACCTATCAATCACCTCTCGTATGTTGTAAACATATGACTGAAGGAGCAAAGGTTGACACACACGACTGTCTAAAAAAAGACAAGCAAAACACTTGTCTGGTGCTATTAGGGCATTTTCTGTTGTTCTTGGCAAAGGCATATTGTCGAAATAATGCACATTTATTGTTGTTGTATTGTGTTGTAGATTTTTTTTTTAAATGAACTTTATGCCTCTGTCTACTAACATTCGACGGTCACTAGTTTTGCTAAGATCATCAACACACTCCTCTTCAGGTAGGGAAAATGAATGACTCACACTTTTGTTTTTCGCAAGAAGACAATCGGCTTTTGGGGTCATATTTTTTTTTCACACGATGGGCGAAGGGCGTCCCACATGAGTAGCACATTGTATCGTGAACAGTAGTTTTATGCGAAGGCGTAGATTGGATACCTGCTACCTGACTGACATTGGGGACCTGGCACGTAACTGAAAAAGTAACATATAAGCTTGCATTAACTGGCGCATAAAAAAGTAACATATAAGCTTGCATTAACTGGCGCATAAAAAAGTAACATATAAGCTTGCATTAACTGGCGCATGAAAAAGTAACATATAAGCTTGCATTAACTGGCGCATAAAAAAGTAACATATAAGCTTGCATTAACTGGCGCATAAAAATGTAACATATAAGCTTGCATTAACTGGCGCATAAAAATGTAACATATAAGCTTGCATTAACTGGCGCATAAAAAAGTAACATATAAGCTTGCATTAATTGGCTCATGAAAAAGTAACAAATATACTTGCATAACGAGAGATGCCGCATAAGGCGTGGCTGTCACGAGATGAAATGATTATAGTATATCACTCCCACTAATACTAAACTATGAGGGCAACTTTAAAAAGTAGCTGAAAATCAAGGGATATAGTCACTGAAAAATATATGAAAAGACTTTCTGACTCGCCCTCGAGTTTTCTTATATTTTTAGCGATTGTGTCCCTTCCCTTGCTTTAGTTTTTGACTCGGTTTCGTATGACAATGTCAGCAGTTAATGACGATAAAAAGAAGAAAAAACCGGAAAGAAATAAGCAAGTACATCCGACACAAATCTTCTTCTTCTTCTTCTTCTTCTCTGATGCTTTTACTTGCTAGATCGTGCTACATCTTTAACTCAGTAGCTCATGTAAAAAAATTTCAAGTTTTCTCCAAACTTTCGCAACATCCTCCTACCTCAACTGTACACCCATTTGCGATTTATGGCTATGTAGTTCAGCGAGTAATAATAACGAGTTCAATAAAGTAAAAAGTTCAGCTAGAAGGGATAAAAGAGAATACATGGACAATATGGCGAAAGAAGAACATACAAAAGAGGCTAACGGGTACTATTGTATCCAAAATAAAGACCAATACTTAGCAAAACTGGCACACTTTTAACATCAAGTAAAGACTAAAAGCAAAGATAGGCCGAACACTTCCTAGAATTACTTAATCGACTACATCCAAAAGAACTGAGAGACCTTGGAATTGATTTACCATTCCCACAACTAAATGTAAACCTAGATGAAATTACATTGCATGAAACTGAAACAGCAGTGAATCTAATGGCTAACAACAAAGCTGCAGATGAAGATGAAATAACACCCGAAATGTTAAAATGTTCAATAAAAATTTGGAAAGGAGAAAAAGTCCCTTCTAAATGGAAAAAAGGAGTCATAGTTAAAATATCGGAAAAAAGACAACCTTAGCGATTGCAACAATTGGAGAGGAGTAACCTTACTATCAGTTGTGTCAAAAGTATTTTGCAAAGTTATTCTGAATATAATTCAAGATATAGTTGATGCTGCAACGAGAGAAGAACAGGCAGGATTTCGAAAAGGGAGAAGCTGTCTCGACCAGATCTTTACTCTAAGAATAATACTTGAAAAATATATTGAAAAGCAAAGATCGTTAATCCTGAACTTCATAGACTTTAAAAAGGCATTTGATAGCATACACAGAGAATCATTATTGAGGATTTTAAAAGTATATGGAATATCATCTAAGACTGTCAACATCATTAGTGACCTCTACAATGGATATGTCTGTGCGGTCAGTACAGACGAAGGAATGAGTGAATGGTTCCAGATTGAAACCGGCGTGAAACAAGGATGTATATTATCTCCTTTATTTTTTGGAAGTGCCATAGATGTCATAATGACAAAATGTTGCAGAGGTAAAATGGGCATTGATTTGGTACGTGAGACCCAACTTGAATATCTTGATTTTGCAGATGACATAACTCTTATCAGCGACAATATGAAATCAATGCAAGTAAAAACAGATACCCTGTCTGGCTAGTAAAATAGGACTTGAAATTAACAAGGATAAAACAAAAATAATGAAAGTTCTCATTAACGACGAAGGACAAATATACGTAGAAGGAACAGCTGTTGAAGAAGTAAACCATTTTGCATATCTTGGCAGTTATATAGACCACAATGGTGACACCAGAAAAGAAGTTAAATTCGAATTGCCAAAGCAGCATTGACCTTCAAGAATCACGAGAACATATGGCATTCAAAAGTTATAAGCACAAAAACCAATTAAGGTTATTACATTCAAATGTAATATCCACCCTCATTTATGCATGTGAAAGCTGGAAAACTAAAGAAAGAAATAAGAAATTAGACACTTTCGAAATCAAATGCCTAAGGAAAATATTCGGTATAAAGTGGAATGAATTCAAGAACAACTCAGAGATAAGACAGATGAGCAAACAACAACCTGTCTCATGGGTGATCAGAAAAAGAAGATGGACATATGTAGGCCATGTGATGAGAAGAAACAATCAGAGAATACGAAAACAAGCTATCAAGTGGAGCACAACAGGCTGAAGAAAAAGAGATCGACCACGTGAAACTCTAAGGAGGACATTGTTAAGAGAAGCCAGTTTAGTGAGCATAACATCACTTGATGAGATTGCAAAATTCGCCAAAGACAGGACATCTTGGCGAACTACCATGCGGTCCCTATGTAACGTTTAACGGCACGGGAAGGATGTAAAATGTAAGTTCAACGAGAACGGTAGAGCAACTTCTTACAACTGTTTAGAGAATCAGCTATCAAGGAAGACTGCTCTATACTCACATGAAAGTAGCATAAGTCCGTGAAACATTTCAGAACTTCGCAACAAAGAAACTACGTAACGGATCATTATTATTCTTACGCCAAGAGTGAGTGAGAGAGAGAGAGAGAGAGAGAGAGAGAGAGAAAGAGAGAGAAACTCTTCGTACGCGGAGCTCTCGTGGTTTGCCGCTAGGTGGCAGCAGTAGCAAATATGGTGTTCAGTAAGCGTGAGCAGTCATTTTGTGTTTTGGAATACGCACGAATCTCGTCCGTTATGACTGTGCAGCCATGATTTCGAGCGGAATTCCAGAAGGCAGCACCTGTTTTCAACAGTATCAAGAAGTGGTATAAGAAGTTCTGGGGTGAAGGCTGTCTGTGCAGAACAAAACAACTAAAGAATCTGTGGAGAGGAGCAGACAGAACTACAAAAATAACATTTTAAAGGACATGTATATGCCTTTGAGACCTGGACACTTAACAAACCAGCTGAGAAACACATAAATGCCTTTGAATGTAAATGCTACACAAGAGTTCTTCAAATATCATGGACACAGAAAAGAACAAATATATCCATACTACAAGAACTTAATATTGAATAAGGCTGGCTAGTAAAGAGGATTAAAGAGAGAAATCTTAAATATTTTGGACACATTAAACGTCATAATAATCTAGAGAAGACCGTCTTGGAAGGGTACATAATTGGAAAAAGAAAGAGAGGAAGACCAAGGCGAAGATGGCTGCAAGACATCGTTGATAATCTGCAAGTGGATGCATCAGCAGCAGGGCATCTTACCCACAACCTAGAGGCCTACGGGAGTGCTGTTAGGGAGGCAAAGTTCCGCAAGAGACTTGCAAATGACTGACTGACTGACTGACCAGCGAAGCCCCGGCAAGTCCACTACACGTGCAAGATTACAGCTAGGAGCTTTGCAATCAACAGTATGGGATATTCTTCGTGTAGTGGACTTGGGGGGACTTCGCTGGTAAGCTTCTCTAACACGATTCACAGTTTCTTCGCTTGGTCCTGGAGGTCACTGCTGTGCACAGACAGCCATCATCCCAGAACTTCGCATACCACTTCTTGATACTGTTGAAAACAGGTGCTGCCTTCTGGAATTCCGCTCGAAATCATGGCCGCACAGTCATAACGGACGAGGTCCTTGCGTATTCCAAAACACAAAATGACTAATGACGTTTACTGAACGCCATATTTGCTACTGCTGCCTCCTAGCGGCAAACCACAGGAGCTCTGTCCAGGCTCTATTTAAGAAAAAAAATTGAAGAGTCTCTCTCCCTCCTCTCCCTCTCTCTCTCTCTCCCTCCCCCTCTCTCTCCCTCCCCCTCCCTCTCTCACTCCCTCCCTCTCTCTCTCCCTCCCTCTCTCCCTCCCTCCCTCTCTCTCTCCCTCCCTCCCTCTCTCTCTCTCTCTCTCTCACTCCCTCCTTCTCTCTCTCTCCCCCTCCCTCTCGGCGCAATATTTATCATGATCCGTTTCGTATTTTCTTTGTGGCGAAGTTCTGAAATGTTTCACTGACGTATGAATAACCTTGTATTTTTCTGTTATATTTTCAGGTGCGTAAGGTCCTCTCGTGTAATGCTGATCTGATACATGGGTGTAAAGAACTGGACAAGACGAACCACGACGAGGCTGAAAGTACCAAGGGAGAGCTCCTCTGTATTTTGATGATTCACGGAGAGATTTGTTTTAGAATTCGAGCCATACTCTTTCAGACACCGGTTAGATAGATCAGTTTTTCTAGTTTAAGAGTTTCTGATTTCGTTTATTATCGCCAAAAGCATTACCTTTTCTTCGATTGTAATCACTCATATCACAATCATTATTTCTTAAGCCACAAATGTCAATAATGGTATTATTGAAGCCACTTCAAGTAACCATGGACATATGTGCTATTTCTAACACGATTACTACCTTTACAGTTACCACCATCACCACCACTACTACTACTACTACCACCACTACTACTACTACTACTACTACTACTACTATACTACTACTACCACTACTACTACTATTACTACTACTACTACTACTACTACCACCACCACCGCCACTACTACTACTACTACTACTACTACATAAAACACAATCACAACAATAGCACCCACTCTCACAACAGCCAGTACTGAAATAGTCAATCGTCACCATCAACATGAGCGCCGTCAGCGTTTCTATAGCTACGTCCACCGTCACAACTGCAACAACTACTACTAGCACTGCCACCACAACCAGCATCGTCAGTGCAACCACTACTACCATCTCTGCAACCACCACTACAATAATCACAACTGTTTCAACACAACTACCTTTCTTAGCTAAACAATCACAATAACTACTCATGCTGTTACTAGCATACCTGAGTTGGGCTGCCGTCAGTAATTTCACTTCAGCTGGACATTACTACTACTACTACTACTACTACTACTACTACTACTACTACTACTACTACTACTGTTACAACAACTGATAGCACTACAACAACAACAACAACAACTACTACTATTACTACTACTACTACTACAACTACTACTATTACTACAAATACTACTACTACTACTACTACTACAACTACTACTACTACTACTACTGTTACTTAGAACAATGGATAACACTACTACTACACCTACTACACCTACTACAACAACAATTACAACTAGTACTATTACAACAACTACTGCTACTTACATCAACTGATAATAAAAATAACAATATTACTGTTTCTGCAATGGCTTGTACTACTACTACTTGGCAACTACAATTTCTACTACAATTTCCATTTACCGTTACTAATACTACAATTTCTACTATTACTGCTACTCTAGAAATGCAGCTTTATTACTACTATTATAACTACTCTTGCCGCTGCAAATATTGGCCATTTTCGTCTAAGAAGTCGCTTTTGCGGCAGACAGATATGAACTGTTGCGCGTTATACTAAGCATTATCTATTGGTACTATTCTACTATTATGACTGATACTACTACTACTTTTACTGCTACTACTACTTTTACTACTACTACTACTACTACTACTACTACTACTACTACTACTACTACTACTACTACTACGTCTACTATAACTGCTACCGCTATAAAATCTAAAACACAATTTCATCCATGAACTCTATCGTGGCAGCACCAGTGATAGTTACACAGAACCACTGTACCATGACATTCACAGCAACTAACCATGGCAACTCCATTTTCAGCTTTAGCATTGTTAGAAATTTACTCTTTGCCTGTTTTTCTTTAAATGCATTTTCTTAGATCTGGTTCACCGCCTTCGTCCCTGGTCAAACTCGTGTCTCGTTGCTCTTCTGGATGTACAAGGAAGAAGTTCGTTTGGACAATCAAATCGTGTATGGTTTCTTTTCCTATTTGCAGTTTCAATTACATCACATTTTTCTCTCGTTACCAATTAACTGTAAAAAAATGGAGATGAATAATGCAGTATAAATCCATTTGAAATTGTTGAACTGTAACTCAGTTTAAGCTCATCTGAAATAGTTGAAAGGTAGCTAAGTATGCCCATCTGCAATAGTTGAAAGGTAGCTAAGTATAAGCCCATCTGAAACAGTTGAAAGGTAGCTAAGTATAAGTCCATCTGAAACAGTTGAAAGATAGCTAAGTATAAGCCCATCTGAAACAGATGAAAGGTAGCTCAGTATAAGCCCATCTGAAATAGTTGAAAGGTAGAAAAGTATAAGCCCATCTGAAACAGTTGAAAGGTAGCTCAGTATACGCCCATCTGAATTAGTTGAAAGGAAGCTCAGTATAAGCCCATCTAAAATAGTTGAAAGGTAGCTCAGAATAAGCCCATCTGAAATAGTTGAAAGGTAGCTCAGTATAAGCCCATCTAAAATAGTTGAAAGGTAGTTCAGTATAAGCCCATCTGAAATATTTCAAAGGTAGCTCAAGGCCGACTTAACAGCATTGGGGGGGGGGGGGGGCTGGGCAGACTAATGCACTGGGCCCCCACAACTCCCCTCCTAACCTATGCAAGTAATGTTAGGAATTAACGTATACATAGCAAAATAGAAATTAACAAGGACAAAACGAAAATAATGAAAATTCCCATTAATCAAAATGGAAAAATACACGTAGAAGGGACAGATACTGAAGAAGTCAATCAATCTGCATACCTTAGCAGCTACATAGACCAGGATGGTGACACCAGAAAGGAAGGTAGGATTAGAATTGCAAAAGCAGCATCGATTTTCAAGAATCTTGAGAACATATGGAATTCAAAAGTTATAAGCACAAAAACCAAGTTAAGACTATTCAATTCAAATGTAATATCCACCCTCATCTCAGACCCTTTTGCTGCACGGGCCACATTTAAAAGTCACACATTTTTGCGGACCACTAATAAAGTGCTTTATATTTACAAGGTATAAATCTAATTTTATAAAGTATTATGTAATATTTTCTCTATATGTTTAACTGCATATTCATTGCTACACAAAAGTCCTTTTCATTTACCTTAAAGATGACACTGTTTCCGGTTGGATAGCATGTCTATTCTGGCTGGAATTTGTGACAGACACACTCGAAGATCATCCTCCGCGTTCATTCTTGAACGATATTTGGTTTTCATGCAGTCAATGCAGAAAATGAAACTTCGCATAAATAAGTTGTTGAAAAAGATAGAAGAACTTTCATCGCCAGGGCTGACAAAAAAAAACAAAAAAAAACAACCAAAAAACCGAATGTTCCAGCGAAACAGTGCACCAAAAGAAAGAGATATCCATGGCGGGGTCTCTAAATTTGATTTGTAATGTGCATTCGCTAGACAGTTCCACTAATTCTTCTTGTGCACGACCCGTAAATTCAGAGAATGTACATTGAAAAATGTTACGAATCCAATCGTACGCTTTAATGTCTTCGGGCCTGAAGTATTTGTCAAAATATTCAGCAAGAGATGTCAGATGCCCTTTTATTATATCAGTGACCCCTTCCAGTATCTTTCCATTAACTTCATTGCTCTCTATAAATTCACAGAACAAGTTGAACATGTCTTGTGATTTGTTCTCGAGTCGCGTGCGCCACGTTCATAGTTTCTTCTTAAAGGCTGCAACTTTGTCGTATGTCTTGAGTATACTGGCATCTTTATCCTGCAGTGATATGTTCAAATTGTTCAAAAGGCTAAAAATGTCAGCAAGGTATGCCAGCATGGCAAGCCACTCAACGTCAGCGACCTTACCTGCCAGATCGAGATTGTGTTCTGTCAAAAACTGCAACAATTCTAAGGGAAGCTCAAACGCCCTTGCAAGAACCTTTCCACTGGACAGCCATCGCACAGCCGAGTGCTATAGAAGATGCTTGTGTTCTGCATCTGACTCAATACAAAGTTGAGCAAAAAACCGACTGTTCACTGTTCTAGTTTTTATGAAGTTTACAATCTGAACAGTCTTCGAGTACAGATCCCAGAGTTTCATTCAACTTCTTTGAAGCGAGTCCCTCACGATGGATCAAGCAATGGGTGCCTGAATCTCGGGTGGCACTTGCTTTATGCGAGTTACAACACCACTGTTGTGGTCAGCCACTGTGGCAGCACCGTCGATGTAAACACCGATGTAATTCGTCCACTGCAGTCTAAAAGTTGTGAAAAAATCGTTTAAAACACAAAATATTTCATCGGCCGTCGTTCTCGCTGGCAGAGACTTGCACAAAAGAAACTCCTCTTACATACTATTTTACCATCAATAGCGAACATAAACAAGCAGCTGTGACTCGCCGACGATGTCAGTTGTCTCATCTAACTGAATAGCAAACTTAGTAGTTTGTCATCGTTCAGTTAGCTGTGCGACAGTGTCCTCGGACATTTCAGATATTCTTCTGTGGATAGTATCTTTCGAAATGGGAATGCCTTTCAGTTTTGTATCGTAATCTGAGCCGAACAATACGTCACAAATCTCAACAGCGGCTAGCATGATAAGATCTTCTCCAATCATATGTGGTTTCTTTGATTTTGCGATTTCTGGGCATTCAGGTGCAATGCTTTAAGAGCCTTTTCGTTGAGACGTGCTCTTGTTTTTAACACTGTCTCCTCTGTACTATATTCCTTGGCTTTTGCGTTCGAAAAATTCTTTGGTTTTATTCTGTAGATCTGAATGTCTTGTAATTAGATGACGACGCAATTTAGTCGGCTTCATTGCCTCATTAGAGAGGATTTGCAAACAAATAACACACTGAGGTAGATTTTGCTCATTTATTGCTTAAACGAAACCGAACTTAATATACTCCACATCATATTTTCGAGCGTATTTAGTTTTTTTACAGGTATCAACGTTAACGTCGTCTCGATCACAGTGACTTTTGCTGCCACTACTATCAGTTTGTTTGCGCGAAGTCGAAGGCTTACGTTTCACAAATCGATCCATTTTAGCGCCCAAAGTTTTAAAGTTTAAACAATAAAAAAGGCTATCCGAAAAGTATCCACGATCACTACATGGGTAACTGAAATCCGTTGATTAATTCAATACGAATTACACACAGAACCAAGACCCAGTAGCGGGTCTCAAGCCAACGAAATATGATTTTAAAACTAAAACACAATTGCTGAGAATTATATTTCACTTCTGCTCTCTCGCAGAATCTAAACCGATTGTTCTCTAAAACTGCAATTTAAAACTGCGCTTTTCAACAACACGGTCAGAGTCGCATTTCAAAAGCGATGCCGTCTTTTTATGTACGTCACATTTCTGTTTGTTGCTGGAAGAAACGCTGTCTGGGCCATCCTTTCTCCAACAGCCGCACTGCGGATATACTAATAAAGCGACCTACACTACTGCGGCTTGCATCCGTGCAGTCTGCCCCTAGGGCCTATGCATTGCGTGAAAAATGAGGAATAATTTTTTATTGTATCTACCTCTTTCCTTTGGCTGCTTTGAGACTTCAGCGTGGCCCACAATACTCCATGTCACGGCCCACCTTTGGGACGCCGCCCATGGGTTGAGAACCACTGGCCTAAAGAGATATAAAACCTGCGACATTCACGTAAGAACTATACATAAGTATTGAAATCTGAACAATTTATTATAAGCTCTTAAATTTTGCTGTCAGTAATAATTAAGTTTAAAAAGTAAACAATAATAGGCTCTTAAATTTTTCTATCAGTAATAATAAAGTTTAAAAAGTAAACAATAATAAGCTCTTAAATTCTGCTATCATTAATAATAAAGTTTAAAAAGTTAACAATAATAAGCTCTTAAATTCTGCTATCAGTAATAATAAAGTTTAAAAAAGTGAACAATAATAAGCTCTTAAATTCTGCTATCAGTAATAGCAAAGTTTAAAAAATAAACAATCACCCAATAAAAAGTAAGAAAGATGAGGCCTGGAGAAGCAGAACTTGAAGGACTCGTCTCTAGGACCTGGTATGTCTTATTTATTTTTCTCTCCGTAAATGATATGTGACTTATCTACGAGATGGGACTTCTCACTATTCACTACAAAACCTGCTTATGAAGTTCTTTCAAATATTGATTTTTGTTACTTTTTTTTCTTTCTCGTTCTTCACATCTCTGAATCGGCAGGCACATAGGCCATAAAATTCTGCTTTCTGACATCGGTATCTGTTTCCTGGACTGAAATCTCTCATTTGTCTGTTGCTCTCACTTTTAACCCGACTCATGTAGCAGGGAAGGGTGTCTGAGTGGCGAAGTGGTTAGTGCACTGGTCTCTCATGGCGAAGGTCGGGGGTTCGAATCCGGCCGGAGTCACCCCAGTCACCCAGCTGTAGAAATGGGTACCCGACTTCTCTTGGAGTTGGGGAAGGAAAGGCAGCCAGGCGTGATACTGACCATATCACCCTCTACTGTGCTGACAGGTCAAGGAAATTATGGGCACTAACACCATATCCCTATGTGACTCTATGGCATGACAGGATTACCTTTACCTTTTTTTAAATGTAGCAGGGATGTCCAGCACTGCCCGGGTACATGGGGCGCAAGATGAAGTGCATTACCGTGTAAGAAATATGATTATTTGAAACATGATCTGCACGTTTTAATGAGTTATATAAAAATATTTTTGTAAGTGACATGGCACTTGATACATGAGTGGTTCTAGTGGGAGAATTAGAATCTTTCGTGAAGTGTATTTTAAAGCACTGCATCTTTTCATAATGCAATGAAAGTAAACGGAAATGCTGTGTTCGACGGAATAGATCGTGATTTACTATTAGATTGTTTTAAAATTCATTTTCCGTGAATCATCATTAGTTGGATTTATTCTTCATGTATTTTATCTGCGGAATTTCAGGCTCCCGACAAGGTCAGTTGGATTTTCATCAAAGAAAGTGAAAACGGGGTCAAGGACTAGGCCCACGAGAGAGCGGGACAGGGAGACGAACAAGATTGTTCTTGACTGCACCATGGATTGCTTTCCAGAAGACTGTGGGAAATTACTCAAAGCAGATAGTTGTCTACTGGGAAATTGCAAATATCTGTGGGGAAATTGTGAAGAGAGAAAGTTTGATTTTGACGATGAGACTAAACCTGAACTACACAATGAAGCGCATGTTCATAATAGAAGTACAGCAGGAACTTGTGAAGCAAACTTGAACATTGAAATGGTTAATTTTCTGAATAATGGCAAGTACATAATTACAATCAGCTATAAGGGAAATGATAGCAATGACACCATAAAACTCCAGTTGAAAGAGGTTCGCAGTAACATTAATAATAAAAGGAGAAATAAATTTATCAATAAAAGAAACATGGATACCAACAACAACAGTAGATATGATAACACTGACGACAGCGGCAACACTGTAAACAGTAGATATGATAACACTGACGACAGCGGCAACACTGTAAACAGTAGATATGATAACACTGACGACAGCGGCAACACTGTAAACAGTAGAAACACAAACAGCAGTGAAGTGAAAGAGCAAGGCCACGAGACTCCAGGTGGCGTGCGTATTGTCAAATTTTGTGACTCAGAACATCTGGAATTTACCAAAGAATTCACAGTTCCAAGAGTAATAATCAGTTCAAGCAATTTAGACTCATTAACATCAGACAGCAAGGCAGGCTCAAACAGGACATTGGCTAACGAATCGCCAGATACTTTCCCTGAGATATGTACACCTCTAAAACATCCTGAGCCATTCGAAGTACTTTTTTGTGAAGATACTCCACTTGAATACTGTGATGTCCGACAGACACTAGAAGGAAGATCTGAAGCTTCCGTGACCGGGAAATCAGAGCCACGTGACCGGCGCAGTCTACACAACACATCGCGTCATGCCAGACCAACATCGCAACTTCCTCATCCTCAAGATTTAGATTGGCAGAATAATTCTGAAGCTGACGAACTCGCTTCTATCAGGAAATTCGACAGCACAACAGCAAGTCTAACAGGCTTCCTCAGTGAGGATGCAGAAAGAAGAGACACTCATAAAACACCTAGTTTTTTCGTAAACAAATCTTCAAATGTGCAAGAAGACTGGCTGAACGTGAGCAAAGATTCTGCAAAATCTAAAATGGCGCACTGTTTCAAACGACTGCAAGGAAATTTGAATAAATCTTCTAGCAAAGCCACAGACCACCCTTTAGCTCAGGGCGAGTGCAAAAACAACGACGGTTTTAAAGAAGCAACATCGTATCAGATCTTAAGAAATGGAACCTTACAAACTGGCCGTTGGCGCAGGTCTTCACGACTTCTAAAAAAACCAAGAAGGAAAAGAAAATCTGCAAGGCATTCTAAAGCTGAAGTCTCCAACAAAACTGCACCCGATTCAGGCGGCGTAGACTCTTTTTTGAGCACTTTAACGTGCATACTTGAGAACCATTCTGAGAAAGATCAGTTTTTGCCTAGTTCAGTCGCTGTATCCAAACCGAATGAGAAGCAGTTAAAGAGTCAGCCGAATGATTTTTACAAACGAGCACAGGACAGTATCACATATCTGGTAAAGCGATGCATTCACCGAAGCAAAGCTAGAAATCCTCGCAGTTGCTTTACAAATGAAGTAAAGCGGTATTGCGACAGAAGTAAGCATGTACCAGCGTGCGATCATCAGACACAGACAGATTTTGTGCTTGAAACCTTGGCTCCCCTGGCTGAGGTCCTCAGAAACGGCTCTACGACCAAACACATACCTCCCCAGGAGCACGCTGACATCTGTGAGGTATCTGAGGTCACTGAGAAAGAATTAGATTCAGAGCACAAACTGTCTACTTTTGCCACACCGGAAACTGTGCGTCCAAGATGGTCGAGCGATAACAAACGTGATGAAGGTAAGGAAAACAGTTACTTAATAAGGCAAGAGCAAGGTCATGCCAGCCGCTTTCACCACCTGACAGCAGACGGTGGTTCAGCTTACCGGCAAGATGATTTACTGGCGACATTTGACACGTCCCTAGCGTTCAAGCAGAGACAGATTGTGATAACATTACTCTCAGACGATGCCAAGAACGAGCTAGCAGACTACTCTTTTCAGTTCGATGTATTCAAAACCTTGCAATATGCATTCTGTCTTACTAGTGACCACTCAGATAAAAGTATTTCTCACAAAAGTAAGGAATGCAACCCACCTGCCACTGCTGCTGATTGCCAGTTTTTGTCAGAACAGCGAAAAGTTGACGAGTCGTCCATCGGCAACGACCGCATCTCAACAGCTGCGACAGAATACAATGAAGACAGTGAGGAACATCTACAAGAACCTGCAGTCTGCGAAGGAATGAAGGCGAATGCGGACAGCCATGAGAGTGAGCGTGCTGTACCGAGCTGCATTAAGGCAAGAATGAGTGCAGCATCGCTGAGGCGTCAGAAACTGCTGTCCGAGTTTGAGGAAATCACGCCTTGCACAGATTTGTGGCCGGGCTTCAACAGCAGACCATTCCTACAGGGCAGTACCTGCCACGACCTGGACTTCACGCTCGGTAGACAGGCCGCTGACGTGGATCCTGTTGCTCAGATTGAAGGACAGCAAATTATTGGAAGTTTGACCATTGAGTATTTAACCCCTCCTGTTCACGGATTTATTCTTATGAAGTAGCTGGTGTGGACTTAGAAAGATTGGGCGAGTTGTAATCACTCTCCCCATTTATGGCCGATTGTTCCAAGAAACGACTACCGAGTGTAAGAGGAGTGTTAGCAGTCAGAGCATCGAAACTAAGTATAAAGCTTTCATATGTTGATACTTAGAACACTACGGACCATATGTACTTGTATTAATATAGGCTTAGTTTTGCGGCTATAGAGGCGTTTATAGGTCGCGAGCAATTTTTTTTTATACTCATGAATTTTTTTTAATGAGTTTAAGAAGTTTCGTTTAATTTTAAATTAAAGAAAAAACTTTTGTCCTTCATATATCTTAACGACTAGTTAAACCACATTTTGTAATTTTTATCCCCTGTTGTTATCGGTGTAAGTTTAGATAAATTTACAAAGAATTCGCCATAAAGACAACACAGGAAAAGATTTTGTTATTGTTATGTGTCCATTATGTAAGATGTAAGATTTGTCCATTAACCCTTTCGCTCCAAAAACAACAGAGACAGACCTTACAGATCTTATACACATATGCAAATCAATACTCAGAATGTTATTTCTTCTTACATCCTGCATCTTATATCTTACAGCCTTCACAAGCCGTTGAACGTCACATAGGGCTCGCGTGGTAGTTCGCCAAGTTTTCCTGTTTTCGGTGAGCTTTTCAGCCTCATCAAGGGATTCTGTGCCTACTAATTTGGCCTCTCTTAACAATGTTCTCTTTAGATTTTCACGTGGTTAACCTCTTTTTTCTTCGGTCGACTGTGTTCCACTTGAAGAATGTTTCTTCTCATCACGTGACCGACATATGCCCATCTCCTTCTCCTGATCACCAATGAGACAGGTTGTTGTTCGCTAATCTGCCTTATCTCTGCGTTGTTTGTTAATTCGTTCCACTTTATACCAAGTATTTTCCTTTGGCGTTTGTTTTCAAGAGTCTAATATGTTGTCTATTTCTTTAGTTGTTTTCCAGCTTTCGCATGCTTAGATTAGGGTGGATATTACATTTGAATTTAACTTTCCTTTCGAGAGCAGCTCATATGTTTAACCTTGCAGACGTGGCCTGTCTGTAGTCTGTAGCCGTCTTATGTGTCGCAGGGACAGAACAGAACTCCAGCTATGCCACATGGGCAGTTTCAGTTTGTCTATTACTGAAAGACTGAACTAGCATTGGAAAAGTGAAACCATTAATTTATTCATTCGTTAAGCGCTGTGCTAATCATGCTTCTCCATATTGCGCGGTCCTTGGTGTTTCCGATCAGTTCAAAATACTTTTATTTTTCCGTGGCACTTGGTCAGTAGATATGCTTGGTTCAATTTCACTGAAAATTTAAGAAATAGCTTACGCAAAGACATCATCATCATCATCACCACCACCACCACCACCATCATCATCATCATCATCATCATGTGCCGTGACGACTGGCACTGGCTGTTATGTTTCTTCATAGTCTCCGATCAATCATGCAGGCCATCAGTTCATGTGGTGATCACATCTCAGACTATCTCATCAGACTGTCCAATATCAGTTCTCTCGGCGGCCTTCCTCTGACTCTTCTTCCCTCTATTTTTCATGCTGTTACAATATTGTACGACATTTTAGACTATAATGTGTTGCATAAAATAGTAACCAACAGTTGTAACTTCGTGGTGAAGTGTGAGAATAAATAAAGCAGGGAAACTTCCATTTAAAAAACAAAAAAAAGGAAATTTCTTGGCTGAGTAATACACCACCATCATGCCCAATGTTTCTCAAACTAGTATACGGCAGTGCTAGAAGTAACAGTCTGACGATGTATTTGCTTACATGAAACTTTTTTTTTTAAGGTAGATAGAGGTGTATGGTGCAGTTTTACAAAATGAGGGAGGGAGTGAGTAAGGTGAGAAAAAACGAATAGAAAGTATGAGAATGTATGAATGAAAAACATACAGCATCTGATATTTCGGCGTGAGCCTTATTCGAGGATACATACACAACGAGACAAAAACACGAAGAACTTATCTGAATGTGTCTTCTTCCAAGTAGAAAACGGAAATGTGTGTAGTAGAAGGGAGAAGGAAAGACCACGCTGCCCCCAACAAAAGATGCCCGATAGAACCAATCGTAAAGAAGAGGTGGAGAGAGAGGAGGAGAACAAGTGGGAGAAAGGGGTGGGGGAAAGACAATAGAAACATGATAGCCGCTAGAGGTGTCGGGGGGGGGGGGAGAGGGGAGAGAAAAGGGGACGCGGAGAGATAATGAATGAAGAACATAAACACCTGCAGGGAGAAAATGTGAAACTGGTGAATAGGACAAGATCCTAAAGACACCAATATGTTGGTAGAGAAGAAAATAGGGTGGTGGTAGGGAGGGGTAGCATAGAGAAAGAAAGTAGGGTTTAAAAAAAAGGCCAGTGGAAAAATAAAGAAGTTACAGAAAGCTGAAGACATTGTTAATTCCAGCTGGGTGGAGACAGCCAGTCTGGAAAATAAGGCTCTGTTCTAGGACCCTCCGAGATCGTACATCAGCAGAACAAGAGCGGATCGCACTAACAGAAATGTCCTGTTTACCCCTGTGGTTGCTAAGGCAAAAATGTTTATCCACAGGTGTCCAGGCCCTCTTAGAAATATCACTGAGATGCTGGCGAAATCGATCTCCACCGATCTCCACCGTGTTCGTGACACGATCAACGAACCCATCCACAAGACTGGTCTTTCTCCCTCGGCTACACATCTTCACATCCGCGACAGCTGCTTAGGGAAGCCATCCTTTTATCTACTCCCTAGAGATTCACAAACTAGGTAACACAGGAAGGCCCATAGTGTCTGCTTGTTCCTGCCCTACGGAACAAATCTCTGACTTTCTTGACAGCATCTTTCAACCTCTGGTCACTAGTCTGCCCACTTATCTTAAGGACACCAGTCATGCTCTCATTACTTTTGAGACCCTTACACTCCTGCCTGGTCACACCTACCGTATCTTCACCCTTGATGTAGTATCCTTATACACATCCATCCCGCATGATCAGGGACTTCAGGCCGTCAAGTTCTTTCTGAATAAAAGACGCAATCAGTCTACTCCTACGTCTACTATTCTGCGCCTCACACGATTTGTCCTCCAACTCAATTCTTTTGAATTCAGTGGCCTTTACTTCGACCAGATTAGTGGTGTAGCCATGGGTACCAAGATGGGCCCCAGCTACGCGTGTCTGTTCATGGGCCACTTCGAACACAAGGTTCTGAGAGCTTTAGAGGCCCTTTTCCCGCCTTCTATAGACGGTACGTAGATGACGGTATTGGGGTCACATCAGTGCCAGAGGAAGACCTTAACAACTTTATCAGTTTTATTAAGGAGTACAATCCTGTCATTTCTTTCACCTCCCATATCTCTGCTACTTCCGCTAACTTTCTTGACATTGTCACTATCGGCCCTTCTATCCACTATAAACCTACAGACTCTCACAGCTACCTCCTGTACTCTTCCTCCCATCCCAGATCGTGTAAGGACTTTATTCCTTTTTCCCAGCTTCTTAGGTTGCGACGTTTGTGTAATGAGGATTTGGATTTCCAGGATCAAGACCATAAAATGCTAGATTTCTTCCGTCAATGCGGCTATCCAGAACACGTTCTCTCGTCATCTTGGAACCGCATTAGCCATATATCGCGTCAACAAGCCCTCACCCCTAAACTGCACTGTAGCTCGGACAGAGTGAAACTAGTACTCACGTACCACCCTCATAGCTTGGCAGTTAAAAACATACTGTTTCGGCATCTTCATCTCCTCCAGACCGAGCCTAAGACACGTGAACATTTTTGGGAACCCCCATTGGTGGCCTACATACGGGACAAGAACCTCAGGGACCTTTTAATTCGTAGTCATCTTAAGACAGATGACACTTTTTATGGTACCAGACGTTGCGGACGCCGTAGATGTAACACTTGTCCGTTTGTTGTCGAGGCTAGCCAGATCTCCTTCCCTAAGTCCACGTTATCAGTTCAGGAGGGTTTCACCTGTACTTCACGTAATGTTATTTATGCTATCATGTGCAAACGTTGCGGTTTGAAGTACATAGGGGAGACTGGCTTACGGTTAGGAGATCGATTTCGCCAGCATCTAAGTGATATTTCTAATAGGGCCTGGACATCTGTGGCTAAACATTTTTGCCTTGGTAACCACAGGGGTAAACAGAGCATTTCTGTTAGTGCGATCCGCTCTTGTTCTGCTGATGTACGATCTCGGAGGGTCCTAGAACAGCGCCTTATTTTCCAGACTGGCTGTCTCCACCCAGTTGGAATTAACAATGTCTTCAGCTTTCTGTAACGTCTTTATTTTTCCACTGGCCTTTTTTTTAAACTCTACTTTCTTTCTCTATGCTACCCCTCCCTACCACCACCCTATTTTCTTCTCTACCAACATATTGGTGTCTTTAGGATCTTGTCCTATTCACCAGTTTCACATTTTCTCCCTGCAGGTGTTTATGTTCTTCATTCATTATCTCTCCGCGTCCCCTTTTCCCTCCCCTCTCCCCCCCCCCGACACCTCTAGCGGCTATCACGTTTCTATTGTCTTCCCCCACCCCTTTCTCCCAATTGTTCTCCTCCTCTCTCTCCACCTCTTCTTTACGATTGGCTCTATCGGGCATCTTTTGTTGGGGGCAGCGTGGTCTTTCCTTCTCCCTTCTACTACACACATTTCTGTTTTCTACTTGGAAGAAAAATTCAGATAAGTTCTTCGTGTTTTTGTCTCGTTGTGTGTGTATCCTCGAATAAGGCTCACGCCGAAATATCGGATGTTGTATGTTTTTCATTCATGCATTCTCATACTTTCTATTCGTTTTTTTTCTCACCTTACTCACTCCCTCTCTCACTTTGTAAAACTGTACCATACACCTCTATCTACCTTATTTATTTAAACCAGTTTTACTGCAGTTACCATCCATTTTATCTGTTTTTTTTAAACACAGTAACAGTTATTTTATAAAATCATAATTCATATAAAATATTTGCCATTGCAGGCTTTGGTGGAGATAAATTCAAAAGCACTTAACATTTTTTTTTTTTTGTTGGTAGCATCTGCATGTAAGTAGGTTATTGTGAAAATGCAGGGCACTTGGCTTTACTGAACACGAACTTTGAAATGTTCACACGTGGCCTTTTCTTGAACCCTTGTCCAATAGAAAATTCAGCTGATGATTGAATGGAGCTTTGTTCTATGGCGTGAAGGTATAGTGTTGTATGGCTTTTTTGTTCCTAGCGCGGAATCAGTTCTATACTGAAAATTCTTCTATTACATAAACTGGATTCAAGTTGAAGTGACAAACTTGGATGATAAAAGTGTCTGTGAAAACAGCACTGAGATGTGCATTACCAATAGTGGAAACTATTAATTACATGTATCAGGGAGAGAGAACAAACAGAAAACTGATCCGATGAAGGTAATCAACAGAGGCTGAGGGTAACCAGCTAATGATGAGGTAATCAACAGAGGCTGAGGGTAACCAGCTAATGATGAGGTAATCAACAGAGGCTGAGGGTAACCAACAGATAATGAGAGTAATCAACAGATGATGAGAGTAATCAACAGAGGCTGAGGGTAACCAACAGATGACGAGGGTAATCAACAGATGATGAGCGTAAGCAACAGAGGCTGAGGATAACCAACAGATGATGAGAGTAATCAACAGATGACGAGGGTAACCAACAGATGATGAGAGTAATCAACAGATGACGAGGGTAACTAACAGATGATGAGAGTAATCAACAGATGACGAGGGTAATCAACAGATGATGAGAGTAATCAACAGATGACGAGGGTAACCAACAGATGATGAGAGTAATCAACAGATGACGAGTGTAACCAACAGATGATGAGAGTAATCAACAGATGACGAGGGTAACCAACAGACGATGAGAGTAATCAACAGATGACGAGGGTAATCAACAGATGATGAGAGTAATCAACAGAGGCTGAGGGTAACCAACAGATGATGAGAGTAATCAACAAAGGCTGAGGGTAACCAACAGATGATGGGAGTAATCAACAGATGACGAGGGTAATCAACAGATGATGAGTAACCAACAGATGATGAACGTAATCAACAAACGATGAGAGTGATTAACAGAGCGTAATCAACAAACGATGAGAGTAATCAACAAAGTTTAATCAACAGATGATGAGAGTAATCAACAGATGACGAAGCTGAACAACCACTGATGAGAGTGATCAACAGAGGTTAATCAACAGATAACGAGGGTAATCAACAAACGATGAGAATGATCAACAGATGTTAATCAGCAGATGATGAGGATGAACAACCAGTGATGAGACTAATCAACCAGCGATGAGGATAATAACAGACGATGAGGGTAACCAACCAGTGATGAAGGTAACTAACCAATGATGAGGGTAATCAACAGATGATGAGGCTGTGATAAGAAGATCATTGTTCAATTCAGTTCAATCATTTGCATGTCCCTTGTGGAACTTTGCCTCCCAAACAGCACTCCTGTAGGCCTCTCGGTTGTGAGCAAGATGGCCTGCTCCTGCTGCATCCATTTGCAGATCGTCAACGATGTCTTGCAGCCATCTTCGTTTTGGTCTTCCTCTTTTTCTTTTTCCCATTATGTATTCTTCCAATACGGTCTTCTCTAAATTATCATGACGTTTAATGTGTCCAAAATATTTAAGTTTTCTCTCTTTAATCCTCTTTACTAGCCAGCCTTCTTCAATATTAAGCTCTTGTAGTATAGATATATTTGTTCTTTTTTGTGTCCATGATATTTGGAGAACTCTTCTGTAGCATTTACATTCAAAGGCATTTATGTGTTTCTCAGCTGTTTTGTTAAGTGTCCAGGTCTCATAGGCATATGTTGCGATGGGAAAGATGCATGCCCTTAAAAATCTTATTTTTGTAGTTCAGTCTGCTCCTCTCCACAGATTCTTTATTTGTTTTACTTTCTGAAGAGCGATAGATGTACTCCTTTTAATGTCCCTCATTGTATCTCTGTTATTAGTTAGTAGTGATCCAAGATATTCAAAACTCTCCACTTCTTCCAGTTTTTCCTCATTGATACATATTTCAGCTGCTTTGTTTGTTTTGTCAGTTGTCATTAATTTAGTTTTCTTCGCATTAAGATAGAGGTTATGCTCTTTGCTGTTCTTCCGGACTAACATAATTAGTTTTTCCATTCATTTGTGTGTTGTGGACAGTAACACTGTGTCATCAGCATATCTAATCTCTGATATTTCATAACCTCCAATTGTTATGGAATCGTAATAGTCTACATTTTCTCTAACATTCCTCATTATATTTTCAGTATACAAGTTAAATAAGTAGGGTGACAATATGCACCCCTGACGGACCCCTTGTTTTATGTCAAACCAAGTTGTTGTTTCACCATTTATTCTTACTGCTGCTTGTTGGTCTAGATACAGCAGTGATGTTAATTGTATCAAATGTGTTGGAAATCCTATTTTTTCCATTATTTTCCAAAGTTTCTGGTGTTGTACATAATCAAATGCCTTTGAGTTGTCTATAAAGGATAAATATAAATTCACATTAAACTCTCTGCATTTCTCTATTATTAATCTTAGATTGAATATATGATCTCTTGATCCTCTTCCTTGCCTGAAACCAGCTTGGACCACATTGACTTCTTCTTCTATTTTCTTTCGAAGTCTACCCATTATGATTTTTAACAGAATTTTACTGGCATGACTAATCAGGGCAACAGTTCTGTAGTTGGTGCATAATTTCAGGTTACCCTTTTTTGGCAGTGGTATGAATACAGTTCTGTTCCATTCTTTTGGCCAAATACCTGAATGCCATATCTTTTTACATAGTGCATGATAGACTGTTGCACATTCCTTTCCTCCTGCTTTAATAAATTTAGCTGTTATCTCATCACAAGCTGGTGATTTACCATTTTTCAGATTATTTATTGCCCATAAAACTTCTTCTATTGTCGGTTCGGGTTCTTTCTCCTCCAATAATAATTCACACTGTTGATTTCTGTTTCCACAGTCGGTTGTTTCATACATTCCTTTGTAATATTTCTTCCATCTTTCTAGAATTTCCTCTGTCTCTGTCAAGGTATTCCCCAATCTCATCACAAATTACATTTAGCTTAGGTGTGACATTTCTCGCCAATGTCTTCATTTCTTTAAACATTTCACTATCTCTTCCACACTTCTGATGTTCTTCTATTCTTTCACAACAATATTGTATGTATTGTTTTTTGTCTTTTCTTATGTTTCTTCGTACTTCTTTTGTTAAAGTTTTATATTTCTCTTTGTTGTTGTTTGTCACTTTCCATTGTGTCTTCATTTCTCTACGTTGTTTTATCAGTTCTAGTGTACCTGCTGTAATCCATCCATTCTTTTGTGTTTTCTTTACTGGAACCATGTCTTTAGCTGATGTTATTAAGATATCTTTGGCCTGCGTAGCAAATTCATCTGGTGTCATCTCCTCCTATACAGCCATCAGGATTTCGAAACGGTTCTTCACTTCTATACCGTATTGTTCTGGTATTTTTGTAAGATCAAAGCGGAGTGGTCTTGATCCCGTAACTATCTTTTTCATCTTTATCTTCATGTCTGCTAGTAATAACTCATGGTCCATGTTACAATCAGCACCTGGTAAAGTTTTTGCTGATGTTATACTTGACCTCCACCTTCTTTGCACTAAAATGTAATCTATTTGATTTCTGGTTTTCCCATCAGGTGATGTCCATGTGTAAAGTCTTCTTGGATGTTGTTTAAAAAGTGTGTTAGCGATCATTAGCTCATTTTCCATGCAAAACGCCATTAGATTGTCACCTGCCTCATTTCTATGTCCTATGCTAAATTTACCTACAACATGTCCTTCATCTTCTGCTCTTTATGTACCAATTTTTGCATTAAAATCACCCATTATTAATACAATATCATTTTCCCGTACCTGGTCTATTGTTGTTAAAAGCAGTCAAATACAGATTGTGCAGTACTCTAACCTCCCCCCCCCCCCCCAACCCCGCGCTCCTTCCCCCCCCCCCCCCCCGAACTATCGACACATTTGTTTGTTTGTTTGTTAATTATTTCTTTTTCTAAAACCCTAGCGTCATTCAACTGCTCATGTAGAAAACAAGACTTCACTCTCAATAAGTTAGACCAACAATAGCTTTTTTTTTTCTTTCCTCAATAGAACCTAAATGAACTAACATTTGTTTTAAAGACAGGAAATGTTTGACCACAGCCTAACGAAAAAAAAACAACAAAAAAACTGTACGACAATATAGTTTATGTGAACATTTATTACATGGTACTGTAAGGTACTATTCACACAGGGAAAAAAAATAGTACAGAAACAAACTACCAAAGAAAAAAAAAGACGAACTAAACTTTAGAAAACATCTTTTCAAGATGGACAAGCTGAGCTCAGGTTTATAAAGAAATCTCGAATATTTATATTTCCACAATTGCCCACAACTTCCACTGGCGTGATCAGAAGTAGAGCTTCCAGACTCTTCTCCTCGCATGTACAAACTAGGTCAGGGTTATCAGACAGATCTATGTATATAATCCGGTCATAAAATGTGAAGGCAAGGGGCAGACGGGTCAGTTTAGTTGATCTTAAGGAAAGCATGAACAGATTTGGAAGATTATCAAAAGCATGGGAAGAAATTGTGACAATGTTGTTGTTGTCTAATACCAGGTACATTATTGAAGAATTCGGAGGAAAACTGTCATCTCTCAGCTCTGTTATTAGGTTGTTACTAAAATTAGCATTCCTAATTTGTGGTGGGAAATTTGCGCCTCGGAGTTCTTGTAGAACATTCCTGGATATGTCGAATACCCCAACCCGCTGCAGCCTGGAAAATGAAGGAGGGATCTCTGAGAAATTATTCATGGTCAGGCCAAGATAGAACACGTTTTCTGGAAAACTTCCAGAGTCGTATGTGGATATAATATTGCCGTCAACGTTTATCAAGATTGCTTGAGTCAAGAAAGATAACTCGGGAATAGATGTTAGACGATTGCCCTCCAAGTGCAGATATTCAATAGAATCTGCCAAGGGCAGTAATGACTTACTCACGTGGTCAGAATCAGATAAATTGTTGTATGTTAAAGTAAGAGTAGACAGTTTGCTGGACCGAGGCAGGTTCGTAATATCAGAGATATCAGTGAATTCTAGAGTTAATGTTTCTAACACGCTAAGCTGGGAAAATGCTTTCGGGATGGATGTTAAGCTATTTTTCCCAAGATGTAATTCTACTAAACTATTCGCTACAGAATCCAAAGCGTTGTCTGGAACTGAAGAAATAGAGCTTTCATCAATTTGTAACAGGGTCAGATTGGGGAAATGCTGGATCCAAGAAGGCCATGTTGCCAGATTAACATGTGTGAGTTGTAAAGTTTTCAGACTACGACCAATGTTCTGCATCGCCGGCTCGTTCCAGTCGTGAATACTGGTGTTACTGATAGCCAGGCTGGTGAGAGCGTTCAGATGAAGGAAGGCGTCAGGGATTCGAGTCAGGCGAGCATTAGATAAACTCAGCTCCTCCAAAGTTGCGGTTGATCCGTCGAAGGCTGCGTCATCTATTGTTGTTATGGGGTTGTTCAACAATTTCAGCAATCTCAAATTGGACGGCAGACTTCCCGACGCTATTGTTGTAATGTTGTTGTCCTAGGATTAAACAAATTGCAAAATTTAAAAAAATATTATAATTAAATGGATCTTTTGTTTTCTTTTCTTTTCTTGTTGTCCTCTTCTTTTTGTATGCTCTTATTTGCCTCTTCTATGTCTATGAAAGTATTATCACTCTTTGCTGATTAACTTTCGCAGCTTTTTGTGCTTCTGTTTTGTTGTTTTCTTTCCCCTACCTTCTTTCGGAGTTTTATGTTTTTTTTTCCTTGTTTCTTTTGCGTGTAGCGTCGTTGTAGTGACTGAAATAACTTCTTGCAATTGCCTGCAGGATGTTTTTAGCAGCCAACACCATGAAGGCTTTGAAGCGCCAACAGTGGAATATTTAAAATGTCAATAACTGAAACTTACCTCCAGGTACAGAATATTTAGAATGTCAATAACTGAAATTTACCTCCTTGTACAGAATATTTAGAATGTCAACTGAAATTTACCCCCAGGTACAGAATATTTAGAATGTCAATAACTGAAATTTACCTCCAGGTACAGAATATTTAGAATGTCAATAACTGAAATTTACCTCCAGGTACAGAATATTTAGAATGTCAATAACTGAAATTTTACCTCTAGGTGCAGAATATTTAGAATGCCAGCAAATGAGACTCACCTCCAGGAACATAAATCTAAACGCTGAAAACTTACCTTCAGGAATAGAATTCTAAACCCTGAAAACTTACCTCCAGGAATAGAACTCTAAAACCTGAAATGTTCGAGAAGTTCGGTAGATCGGTCAGACCACGATTTTCACAGGATATTATGTCATCAAAACAGTCGCATCTGTCAAGCTAAGAAGCAACATTAAAGAAAACTAATGAAAGAAAACTAACTAAAGAAAACTAATTAAAGAAAACTAATTAAAAACTAATTAATTAACAGTAAATAAATAATCCAGCCATTCATAGGTTGGTCCGTCTATCTTTCTATCTGCAATGGATCTCTAAATTTGCTATAATTTGGAATTTCTAATCAGATCTTATCTTATATCTTATATCCTTCCCGTGCCGTTAAACGTCACATAGGGCTCGCAAAGTTCGCCAATTTTTCCTGTCTTCGGCGAGTCTTTCAACCTCATCAAAAGATTTTATGCCTGTTAATTCTAATCAGATCTATTTTGCCTTTTTTTCATATGCCTTTAGATCGTCTTGTATAGATAATTCTGTTTCAGTCTCCTCGGTCTTAACATGCTACCTTGAATTATGACTAAAAAAAAAAAGCATTAATTTCAAGCGCTCCAGAGTAGCCATTTCTTGTCCTCACACAACAGTTAGTTACTTGTACATTGTTCATCGATGTAAGTCAGTGCAGGGCAGTTCTGTAATCGAAACGATAAACTAACAAGACAAAAGTTTTTATTACAAGAAGAAGATTTTTTTTAAAATGTGATATTTAGGGCTGTAGTTTCTTCAGAAAACAAAAACAAGAGGAGATTACAAATAATTCATAACTTCACTGTCTATCGGTTGTGATACGGACTGCCTTTTGATGCAGAAAGCGTGCAAATAGTTTTGATTCCATACTCCTCACAAAGAGTTAAGAAACAAATGTTTGAAGCTCAGTATAATTTTAAAAGTAAATCATACTTTTGTTTGTACATTCAATTTCTTGTGTAATAATTCTTATTTGTTAACATTCAATTTAACAAGAAAGAATTTCCGAATGACCTGTTAACAGTGGGTATGACTACGGCAACTTCAAACACTCTCCAGACTGATGAAATAATTCTGTTGAGGTTACCTTTTCCCCTTGGAATTCCATCTACTGAGCAATTAGGGTCATTCCCAAAGCAGCAAATGTTTGATGCTATTCAGAAATGTTATGAGCCTCTCTTCTTAACATGTTCAAAGATTGTTCAGTTGAATTAAGGCCAGTAAAACTAGTAGTCAAATGAAGACATTTATCTATCTACTCACAGTGTTTGCTCTATGACAAGACGTATTGCCGTCCACAAAAATAAACCGAGCACCAAGTTGTCTCATTAGGGGATGAACTCGTCCAAATATCTCTGGGAATTCACTGTCCATATCCTGACAAGTGCATATCAGTATGTTCACCTACCATGATGTTCACACGGCTCTTACCATCAAACTGCCCCCCCCCCCCTTTCCACTTTCTGTATTCTGTTATGTTTTACAATAGCACAGCCAGCAAAACCTCTGTCCAGATCTGTCGACTAGGAGCAGAATTTGGATTCGTTACTGAACACACCACGTCGCCAATGTTTTGCAGTCCATCTGCTGTGTTGTCTTGACCAGTTCAGACGAGCTTGACTCTGATGATGACTGAGATGGATCCGAAATGGGGATATTTTTGAATGACAGCCAACGTGATGAAGTCTGTTCTTGGTGGTTTGAGTAAAAGCTAGTAATACAGTTGCTGCTTGAAGGTCGTTTTGTAACGTTCCTGCAGTTATCATTGTCTTTTTTTGCGCAAAGCACAAAAAAAGAAGAAAAAAATCGCCTCTCTGGATGGTGACGCGAGACAATCCTTGGGAAAACAAAGCTACCCACCAGTTTCCTGAAACTGTTTGAAAGCTCTGTGGATCACAAGAAATTGCCCGAAAGCTCTGTGGATCACAAGAAACTGCATGAAAGCTCTGTGGACCACAAGAAACTGCATGAAAGCTCTGTGAATCACAAGAAACTGCCTGAAAGCTCTGTGGACCACAAGAAACTGCATGAACGCTCTGTGGACCACAAGAAACTGCCTGAAAGCTCTGTGGACCACAAGAAACTGTATGAAAGCTATGTGGATCACAATAAACTGCCTGAAAGCTTTGTGGATCACAATAAACTGCCTGAAAGCTCTGTGGACCACAAGAAACTGTATGAAAGCTATGTGGATCACAATAAACTGCCTGAAAGCTTTGTGGATCACAATAAACTGCCTGAAAGCTCTGTGGACACCAAGAAACTGCTTGAAAGCTCTGTGGACCACAAGAAACTGCCTGAAAGCTCTGTGGACCACAAGAAACTGCCTGAAAGCTCTGTGGACCACAATAAACTGCCTGAAAGCTTTGTGGATCACACTAAACTGCCTGAAAGCTCTCTGGACACCAAGAAACTGCCTGAAAGCTCTGTGATCACAAGAAATTGCATGAAAGCTCTGTGAATCACAAGAACTGCATGAAAGCTCTGTGGACCACAAGAAACTGCATGAAAGCTCTGTGAATCACAAGAAACTGCCTGAAAGCTCTGTGGACCACAAGAAACTGCATGAACGCTCTGTGGACCACAAGAAACTGCCTGAAAGCTCTGTGGACCACAAGAAACTGTATGAAAGCTATGTGGATCACAATAAACTGCCTGAAAGCTTTGTGGATCACAATAAACTGCCTGAAAGCTCTGTGGACCACAAGAAACTGTATGAAAGCTATGTGGATCACAATAAACTGCCTGAAAGCTTTGTGGATCACAATAAACTGCCTGAAAGCTCTGTGGACACCAAGAAACTGCTTGAAAGCTCTGTGGACCACAAGAAACTGCCTGAAAGCTCTGTGGACCACAAGAAACTGCCTGAAAGCTCTGTGGACCACAATAAACTGCCTGAAAGCTTTGTGGATCACACTAAACTGCCTGAAAGCTCTCTGGACACCAAGAAACTGCCTGAAAGCTCTGTGAATCACAAGAAATTGCATGAAAGCTCTGTGAATCACAAGAAACTGCATGAAAGCTCTGTGAATCACTAGAAACTGCATGAAAGCTCCGTGAATCACAAGAAATTGCATGAAAGCTCTGTGAATCACAAGAAACTGCATGAAAGCTCTGTGGATCACAAGAAACTGTCTGAAAGCTCTGTGAATCACTAGAAACTGCATGAAAGCTCTGTGAATCACAATAAACTGCCTGAAAGCTCTGTGGACCACAAGAAACTGCATGAAAGCTCTGTAAATCACAAGAAACTGTCAGAAAGATCTGTGGATCACAAGAAACTGCCTGAAAACTTTGTGGATCACAAGAAACTGCCCGAAAGCTCTGTGGA
This sequence comes from Achatina immaculata, assembly GCA_009760885.1. Taxonomy (NCBI): domain Eukaryota; kingdom Metazoa; phylum Mollusca; class Gastropoda; order Stylommatophora; family Achatinidae; genus Lissachatina; species Lissachatina immaculata. Next base: position 44,063,621 of record CM019692.1, read on the forward strand.
CCACAAGAAACTGCCTGAAAGCTCTGTGGACCACAAGAAACTGCCTGAAAGCTCTGTGGACCACAAAAAACTGCCCGAAAGCTCTGTGGACCACAAGAAACTGCCTGAAAGCTCTGTGGACCACAAAAAACTGCCTGAAAGCTCTGTGGACCACAAGAAACTGCCTGAAAGCTCTGTGGACCACAAAAAACTGCCTGAAAGCTCTGTGGACCACAAGAAACTGCCTGAAAGCTCTGTGGACCACAAAAAACTGCCTGAAAGCTCTGTGGATCACACTTCCGCGGACTCCAAGGCGCCCAAAAGCATCACTAGTGAAGTTCCAGCCTATAGCACTCCTACGTCATGGCCAACCTCTGGATCACTCAAACATCTGACCGCCTCTGGACAACAAATCTTTACATTCAAGATTGGCTACGTTTCTTATCTTTACTTCGCTTGATTGTAAGAACATTTTCTGTACAATAGTGACACACGACTGCTATGTTAAATTCTTGCCTTCCACGTGCAGGCTAGAAGCTGATTCAGCGAAACGTGTTTACATGAAACGTATGTTCACTCCAGCTAAAAATAAACAAGTAAAAAAAAAAAAAAGTTCCATTCTGTGAAAATTAAACTGAAAAATAAGAAACTTCAAACATTTGTTGCTTAACTTTTCCTGAGAAATATTTAACAGTATTTAATCTTTTTTTTTATGTCTTCGCGTCATCTCTTTATGTTCACGTTTATTCTTATCTTTTCCCTGTGTTAAGAAGGCGTAAACCGATGTATTACATTGTTTATCTCTTTAAGTAAAGCATGCTCATACCAATTTATCCTTAAAGCTGATTTACAGCAGTAACAGTGTATGTTTGTGTGCACACTTGCTGGCGCGTATACGTCAAATTAAGTTAGAACATTCCGTATACTCTTATTTTTTATACGATTGGCATAGAATGATCTACCAGTTTCCACAATATATAGTATTTTTTTTCCCTTCATCTTTCTGTTCTGCCTGCTCCTTCTGTGTTCATGAAATAAAACTTTCCCTCCATACCTAGCTAGACATTCTGACCTGTATAATTAAATAACTAACGATTTGTAATAAGAATGTAATAAACTGCTACAACCTGACTGGGACAAACAGCGCCTGCTACAGTTAAGCAGAGCCAACCAATCGTCAACAAGAAACAGACACGCAGGTCCTTATTCATTTTCCCCTCCTTAAAAAAAAAAATTAAAAAGATCAGACCTGAGAATATATTAATGACCTAAGATTATATGATCTCACATGTGACTCGTTTATTAGATCATAGAAGCTATTGGACGTGTCAGGACTGTGAGGACGAGAGCCTTTCTAACCAAGGAAGAAACTAAGCTAACCAACTAAACAACCAGCCAAGGAAGAAACTAAGCTAACCAACTAAACAACCAGCCAACGAAGGAAGAAACTAAGCTAACCAACTAAACAACCAGCCAACGAAGGAAGAAACTAAGCTAACCAACTAAACAACCAGCCAACGAAGGAAGAAACTAAGCTAACCAACTAAACACCAGCCAACGAAGGAAGAACTAAGCTAACCAACTAACAAACCAACCAAGGAAGAAACTAAGCTAACCAACTAAACAAACCAACCAAGGAAGAAACTAAGCTAACCAACTAAACAACCAGCCAACGAAGGAAGAAACTAAGCTAACCAACTAAACAAACCAACCAAGGAAGAAACTAAGCTAACCAACTAAACAAACCAACCAAGGAAGAAACTAAGCTAACCAACTAAACAAACCAACCAAGGAAGAAACTAAGCTAACCAACTAAACAACCAGCCAACGAAGGAAGAAACTAAGCTAACCAACTAAACAACCAGCCAACGAAGGAAGAAACTAAGCTAACCAACTAAACAACCAGCCAACGAAGGAAGAAAATAAGCTAACCAACTAAACAAGCAACCAAGGAAGAAACTAAAAGTTATGAAACTTGGAAATTAACCCCCCCCCCCCAAAAAAAAAAAAGACAAAGAAATTAGACTTAATAGAAATGTGGTTTTGGAAAAAAAGATGCAACAAATAACTGGACAGACAGAATCACAAACGAAGAAGTCCTCGGATCAGAATTTTGGAAGCTAGCTCAAACTGTAAGAAAAAGACAGTCAAAATTTCTTGAATATGTCATGAGAAGACAGAAGTTGGAGAACCTAGTGATGACTGGAAAATTCAAGGGAAAAATGAAAAGAAAAAATTATTTCAGTGGACTGACCAAGTGGTATGGAAAAAAAAAGAAAACCATTCCAACTGATCAGAAACACCAAGGATCGTACAAGCATGATCACCAGCGCTAACCGGTACAGCACATAATAATAATAATAATAATAATAATAATAACAATACTAATAACAATACTAATACTAATCATCACCATCAACAGGTTCTAAGGGCTATTATTGCCGGATGAGGAAAAAATGAGGAAAAGCAACCATGGAGGTGGGGTGGAGGATACGCTCTCCACTCCAATGGCGTGCGTCACAAATAGCCTCTGACAGTCAAGTCCAGCTCCTGGCCTTCTCGTGACAGAACTGTTCGAACTGACAGGAGAAGGGGCGAAGGCGAATATCTGGAGCCTGAAAACCAGACGCTTCGTGAACCAGATGAGAGTCATGTTTGGTAGCTCATCTACCGCTGCTGGCGAGATTCTTCAGCTGCCGTGCGTGGAGTGGGGCTCCTCCCGGCCAGTGAAGAAAGGTGCGAATGGGGTTGCCGCGCGGCACCACAGTGGAAAAGGTGAAAGAAAGGAATACGCGAAGTAAACAGTAGTCAAACCACGGCACCTCTGGTCTGGAGGTCGGCCACGTCTCATGTGCACTCATATCGGGCGAAATGTCTGAACTGGCTTAACCCAGAGGTCAAGAAACCTCTGGCGAGATTCTTCGGATTCCGCGCGTGGAGTGAAGCTCCTCCCGGCCAAGGAAGAAAATGAAGAAAAGCAATTAGGGTTGCTGTGTGGCGCCGATATGAAACAGTGATGGAAAGGATAAAGTGAAGCTTAATCGGTATGTCCAGTAGTATCGGGGTGAGAGCTATTCATACCACGGCGCCTCTGCTCTAGAGGTCGGCCACGTCCGAAATACACCCATACTGGTGAAATATGCCTAAACTGGCTTACACTAGGGGTGAAACTTGATGGCTAAGCATGTCACGGTACCTCTGCTCTTGAGGTCGGTCACGTCCCAAACACGCCCATACTGGGATAATATGCCTAAACCGGCTCAACCCAGGGGTGGAAATCACTAGTGGCGAGGATTCGTCCTCCTGGACAAAAGCTCCATTCTGGTCACAACTAGAAAGGGTAGCGGCCACAACCACAAAATGCTGAAGTCGGAGACACTGGACCAGGGCAGTCTAGATAGGCAACCACCTCTCACCCGACGGGGATGTATGCGTATCCTAATCACGCTGAGGTTTTCCGGTGAGAAAGTCCAACGCTGGACTGGATGGGCAACACCTCTCACCCGGCGGTGATACACGGGTATCTCAAAACACGTCGAGGTTTTCTGGTGAGAAAGTCCAACTCTAGCCTGGATGGGCTACCACCTCTCGCCCAGCAGGCATATACTCTTATCCAAAACACGTCGAGGTTTTACGATGAGAAAATCCAACTCTAGATTAAACTGGTGCAACGAAAACCACGGTGTCACGCATTCCCGCTTCTGAGATCCACCAAAATTACAGGCTCAAGCCCTGCGGTACTCTAAACCTCTTGTGGTCCTCTCGGGGATCTCGAGTGGTCCTTTCGGGGGACCACGGGACCTATCGAGGACCACAGGAGTAAATTCAGGAGGATCACGGGGCGGTCTTGGTGGTAGAAGCGAACGAACTATGTACTCACAAATGATAATGCATCGTGCTTGTTCATCTCTTGGCGGATGTATAGTGTATGTAGAGCAGCAAATATTTGTAAATTAATAACAAAATGAATCACAGCACATTAAATAATCTTATTGCACCACGGCTGTAAGCACAAACGGCTGTAATTTGATCGAACGCAGGTCCGGACATGACTGTAATGGTGAACCAAAACAAAATAGACAAATAATAATTAAAGATTTTAAACATACAACATTAAGTTCTAAAAAACAATTTACTAAATACTTACTGAAAGTTAAAAGAAAAAAAGATCTGAAGATATAAATGAAAAAGAGCAGCGGTCCACTAACAGTTGAAGCTTGGGAAAACAACACAAGTTACTATTATATACAGTCCCTCACCTTTGTTACTAAGTCTGGGAACAAAGCAGATTATACCAGGCCTGCATTTTTTTTGCTATCTTTAGACTGCAGAGACCTCTATTAAACCTTTTCCTATCCGTTTGTTAAAGCAAAGACTTACTAGAGAGTTACTTACTAGAGACTTACTGCAGAAAACTGTTCGTTTGCTGATTTGTTTGTCTGTTTTCTTTTAGATTTTATTCAAGCATTTTACACAAATATGAAACATGATATCAAGTAAAACTTCATGGTAAACTTATGGAGGAAATGACCCCACGGACTGGATCTATGCTGAGATGATGCAAAGATATTTGTGAGCGACCAATGAAAGATTTTCCCCTTGAGTTGCCTGTGGGGAAAGAGAAAAAACATGCAGCACGTCATGCTCACGTTTCTGCATTATTTGAGGAGGAAACTAGAGCCAAATTTGAAAACGGGAGGATGCAAGCACAAAGAAACTGACCCTTACGACACAAACCTGAGACATTGTAACTGTGGCAGATTATAACGGTCAGATAATATTATAACGGTCAGATAATATTATAACGGTCAGATAGTATTATAACGGTCAGATAATATTATAACGGTCAGATAATATTATAACGGTCAGATAGTATTATAACGCTCAGATAATATTATAACGGTCAGATAATATTATAACGGTCAGATAGTATTATAACGCTCAGATAATATTATAACGGCCAGATAATATTATAACGGTCAGACAATACGGTACACGGAGCCACGAGAGAAGTTCTTCAGCAAAGTAGTGATCAACAAACTCCACAAACAGTCAGCATTTGTCTACGTCAGAACTGTTTTATAATTTTAAAAAAAGTCAGTGTAAAGAAACCTTAACGAATAGTTCGTACTTGTTTAAGACTGATAATAAAATTTGTTAATGAAATCAGCCACTGGACTAAAACTGGACACAGGATTGAAACCCTAAAACATGCTTATCTAGGAAAGCTTGGACACATGATTGAAACCCTGAAACATACTTATCTAGGAAAGGTTGGAACATGATTGAAACCCTAAAACATACTTATCCAGGAAAGCTTGGACACATGATTGAAAACATAAAACATGCTTATCAAGGAAAGCTAGTACACAGGACTGAAACCCTAAAACATTCTTATCAATGAAAGAAGCTTGTACACAGGAATAAAACCCTAACACATTCTTATCTAGGAAAGCTTGTACACAGGATTGAAACCCTAAAACATTCTTATCTAGGAAAGCTTGGACACAAAGCAGAAAAGGATTAAATGAAAAAGCAGAAAAGGATTAAATGAAGGATTTCCAGGTTGTTTAGCCATGTTATGATATTGTTAATTACTGATAATTAAACTCACACAAGAACTACTGATTTGTGTCAAGGCAATTAAGGAGAGCTTACAGTTTCTAATGCACGAACCTAGCTTTCACGTCACTGTATAACTAGGTAACCCTTTCGTGCCTTAGAGGCACATAGGGATATGGTGTTAGTGCCCATATTTTCCTTGACCTGTCAGCACACTAGAGGGTGATATGGTCAGTATCACGCCTGGCTGCCTTTCCTTCCCCAACTCCAGAAGAAGTACGGTTACCCATTTCTACAGCTGGGTGACTGGGGTCCCGCCGGCCGGATTCGAACCCCCGACCTTCGCCATGAGAGACCAGTGCACTAACCACTTCGCCACTCAGACACCCACTGTATAACTAAGCGTTCTAAAATTAGAAGGAAACTCCGTATACAGACATAAATAAATACAGAAGGGAAATTCTTTGTCTGTGATAAGCTGTCCCATGTTACGAGATAAAATTAATTCCCATTTTATTTCCGAACCGGGCATGAAACTGTGGTGGGTTATTGTTTACTATATAACATGTGCCAGAAATAAATGATTCTGAACTATTGATGCAAGTGTGACTTAGCTGTAGCTTTCAACTCAGGAACATCTCAAGCTGAAATCCAAGAGAACGTAAAGATTGAGCGTATTCCTATTACCGGACGTGCTGTCGCCAAAACATTTCATTCTTTTATTGTTGTTATTATTGCTATTATTATGTATCGGCAGTCTGATTCAGTAGTATTCATTCTGTGATGAATTTCAGTTTCAACTTGCACGCTGTTGGCGAGATCTCCAGCTGCCGTGCGTGGAGCGGTGCTCTTCCCGGCCAATGAAGAAATTTGCAAATGAGGTTGCCCCGCAGCATCACTGCGGAAAAGGTGGTTGAAAGAATAAAGCGAAGCAAACAGTCAAATCACGGCACCTCTGGTCTGGAGGTCGGCCACGTCCTGAGTGCAGTCATATCGGGTGAAATGCATGAACCGGCTTGTCCCAGAGGTTAAGTCACTGCTGGCTTGACTTTTCAAATGCCGCGCGTGGAGTGAAGCTCCTCCCGGTTAAGGAAGTAAATGCGGAAATAAAGGTTGCTGTGCGGCGCCGATGGGAAAAGGTGGTGGAAAGTGAAGTTTAACCTGGTATGTCCAGTAGTATCGCTAAGAGAGCTATACCACGGCATCTCTGCTCTAGAGGCCGCCTACGTCCGAAATACACCTACACTGGTGAAATATGCCTAAACCGGCACACACCAGGGGTGGAACTCAATGGCTAGACATGTCATGCCACCTCCGCTCTAGAGGTCGGTAACGCCTGATAAACACCCATACTGGTGAATTTTGCCTAAACCGGCTCATACCAGGGGTGAATCTTGAAGGCTATGAATGTCACAGTACCTCTGCCCTAGAGGTCGGTCCCGTCCCAAACATGCCCATACTGGGAAATGCCTAAACCGGCTCAACCCAGGGGTAGAAGTCACTAGTGGCGAGGATTCGTCATCCTGGACAAAAGCTCCATCCTGGTCACAACTAGGAAGGGTAGCGGCCACGACCGCAAAATGCTGAAGTCGGAGACACTGGACCAGGGAAGTCTAGATAGGCAACCACCTCTCACCCGGCGGGGATGTATGCGTATCCTAATCACGCTGAGGTTTTCCGGTGAGAAAGTCCAACCCTGGACTGGATGGGCAACCACCTCTCACCCGGCGGTGATACACGGGTATCTCAAAACACGTCGAGGTTTTCCGGTGAGAAAGTCCAACTCTGGCCTGGGTGAACTAACGCCTCTCACCCAGCGGGGATGCACTGATATTCCAAACACGTCGAGGTCTTCCGGTGAGAAAGTCCAACCCTAGACCAAACTGGTGCAATGAAAACCACGGTGTCACGCAATCCCGCTTCCGAGACCCACCAAGAATACAGGCTAAAGCACTGTGATACTCTGAACCCCTTGTGGTCCTTTCGTGGAACTCGTGTGGTCTATTTTGGACCACACAGAGGACCACGGGACCTAACGAGGACCACAAGCGTGAATTCAGTAGGTTCACAGTGCGGTTTTTGGTGGTAGAAGTGAACGAAGAAGAAGAAGAAGAAGAGTTTCAACTTGCAACACTTGTGACGATAAAAGGAATATTAAGATTGCCCCATCGGTGCTATATCTTGGAATTGTGCTTCGTAGAGTTTAATTTTTATTGCTCCACTTTCCCCATAACGCTAACTTTTGCCATGAATCCTTAAAATTTTTTTTTTTCGTGTAGCCACGAGTTTTATCCGACGTCTTGTTACCATCTTCTTTCTTGTGCTTGAAGTGCTGCATCAGCCATCAAATCTAAATATCTCTCGTGTTCTCCGGTGATGTCCTAGCACCTCATTCTCTCATGTCTTTCTGTCTTAATTCTATTTTAGCTGACAGAGAGGAGTGCTGGAAACGTAATATCTCACATGTACAATCCTTTTTTTTTTTTTGATGCGAAACGAACTACTATTCTTTATTGGTACATAATCTAATGTTCACTGTTTTGTTTCTTTTTAAGAATATTAACAGCATTGAGTCTGAACCCATACTGTCTGTAGATGATTTGTAAGGTCGCTTCTTTGTACACACTGTAGATTCTGGTTTTTTTTATTATGCCAATTTGCTGTTTTGTTTTTTTTTATATGGAATGTGTATACAGAAGCAAGGATTGTAGAACGGCTTGATTGTGGGTTGTCGGACGTGCTTGTCCGTTTTTACTTGTTAATTTTCATAAAATTTGGTGTGACATAGATACATTTATTATTTTGATTTTGAAAATATTGGTAATTAAAGACGGTTTCAGATTCTGCATTTTAACAAGAAATAAATGAAAATGTTTCTTTTCCTTAAAAAAAGCATGAACCTCATCGAAGCATAGATTTCATGTTTGAGGTAAATGAATGTTCATAATAAAGGCATTAAGTTGTTGACAAAACTTTCAGAAGCGCATGTTTCATGTGCAGGTTGTTTTACATTTTAAAACCATCCTTGATTTTTATATTTTCCCAAATATATCACACGAAAGTTTTTTTTTTTTTTTCAATGGCAAGTAAACAGGCTTCGCTAATCCTGTCAAGGGACGTAACAAGAAGTACAAAGACTTGCAAGCTATGTCGAGTTCATGGCCTTGACTCCATTTTTCGACTGAGCACAGCTTTACTTGAGGGAAAATACTTTATTTAAAATATGAAATAAACTATAGACACCCCCCAAGAAGGCAATTTATAAACGGATTCCTCAGTTACACCGGTAACTTTACACAGTCTCTATAGATTTGTCAATAAAATAATTCACATATCTTACAGTAAACAGTTTACTTACAATGCAAAACTGTGGCCATGTGAATAAGCAGAGAGACGAAAAAAAAAACGGTGCAGTTGTCAGGCTTATCATCATTCTGCACATGCAGGCTTTTGTCAGTTACACACTGGATAAAGCAAGCATCCAACGGTCCTGTGGCCTCATTATGCAAGTTCATTCTTCTGAAGGCTTTCCCAGAAGGCATTGTTTTGAAAAACTTTTTTTTCCTGGCGTGTTTTGGTCAACCCAGCCGTAGAAATTGGTACCTGGCACTGTTTTAGTATTATATGATAATATGTGTTTATAAGTGGAGATATCGCCAGACAACACCGTTGTCATCAGTACATTAGTTTAAAAAAATGAACGTTCACGTAAAAATCGTTCTGTCTAAGGGTATATGTGCAGGAAGTGAGAGCTACGAGCAAACATACAGTAATACACAGAGATATTATCTTTTAAGTACATATACATACATACATTCAGGGGCATTTAGACAAACATATGTTCCGCTCGATTAATTGCACACGCTTTGTTTTATTTATTGCACATATACAAGATATATGATTATACTTATGTAACTATACATTTACAGTTCTGTACAATGCGTAAAAACACGGTATGACTTATTCATCCCCCCCCCCCCCCCAGTTCATGTACACATCCACATAATTTAAATATATACATAAATTTACCTTCAAATGATCGCAAGTTTCAACAAAGTAGTTTATTTAAGGCAATGTACAAGCTACTTGCACATGGCAGACAATAAACAAATAGCAACGACTGACACTATCTACATTATTATGTCTCCTTCCAAATGTAATAATTCCATGGAATTCTGAGAAAGATTTTTAATTCTCGGGTGCTATGTAGTAACAAGAAAAACAACAAGGGAAAATATGTCTTAAAATCAGGAAAATTTACTGTCAAAAGACGCAGTGAAAGACACACAATGTCTGATTCATTGGGGTTGTTGAGAACCATGCACGTTATAATTATTGTAGAAAGACTGTATCAGCTCTGCGCATGATGATGATGAGTGTAAGGACATGGATGATACAGAACTATACTTGTACCGGCAAATATAAACATTACACATAATCTGTAACGTGTCTAAAAGATGACTAAGATAAGGTAAGCAACTATTTACACTTCTACAACTGTGCCAGCGATGGCTCATGTGTGACTGATGACACAGAGTCGAGTGCACTGTTGGTCACGCCGGGACGCTTGCAAGATGCCGAGAAGGCCACTCTTCAGACCAAAGTTCTCGTTATCAAGAAATAAACTGGTTTAGAGAATCGTTATACTTTTTTTTTAAAGTAGGCGTGTAACTTATTCTGCAATGAAATATCTACGATAGAGTATTGCTAAAAGAGTAGAAAAAACTATACGGTGGCTACAGGCTAAATTGTAACGAGCAATCTTTGTGTATTGTGCTGAAAGGTATAAAGATTCTGCTCTTATGAAGTCTTGCCTGTTTCTTTTTCTGTCTCTTAGCAGTGGAATCAGCGAAGAATACAACCAAAGTCCAAATGTTGTAACTGAGGCAGTGGTCGAAGCCAAACTCCAGAAAGGTTCATCCATCTAGCTGTGGATGGTTGAACGACTTCTACATTCAAAAGTTGGCTTGAAATTCGGATATAAGTCAGCAGACCACAACATCTGTCCCTGCTGTCTTGAGTGTTAGTGTTAGTGTTATTATACATAATAACTAGAGGAGACAACCGTGCACAAGCATGATGTAAAGCAAGGGGATACCACTAACAAGTTACAGAGAACTACATCTTTTAAATATCAGTGGTTTAAAGAGCTCTTGTCTGAGTTCTCTGATAAGTGGATAGTCTTGTGAGTTCTCTGATAAGTGGATAGTCTTGTGAGTTCTCTGATAAGTGGACAGTCTTGTGAGTTCTCTGATAAGTGGGCAGTCTTGTGAGTTCTCTGATAAGTGGATAATCTTGTGAGTTCTCTGATAAGTGGACAGTCCTGTGGGTTATATGACACAACGTAATTTTAAACTCGACCACAGGAAGCCACTTTTGTCCAGAAAGATAGTAGTCTCCTCTCGTGGAATTGCCTATTCTCCTAGAGCCTGAGGCACAGTTCACTCATACAACTATACAGTCGTTTATACGCAGATACTTGCTCATTTATCACTATTTACATGCAATTTTCCGTACACATGCCTCTTCAAATGATCTATTTTCATCACAACTTTACCTAATTAGCAACCATTGTTGATCTATTTTCGGTATACCTGCACTTACTTAACAACAACTGTATGCTTACAAAATGGCTGAAATAATTCTTGTACGCGATATCTTTGTCAATTTGGCTGTAGATAATGTATGCGCATGTGATATAACTTCACTTTATGTTTTATTTTATATTTGTACTAGCTGATTATCCGGCGTTGCCCGGGTATTTATTTATCCCAATCAACAAATCTCTATTCATTTTCACAGCCTTCTAGAATGTTCTACAGAAGTCTATTCAGTTCCATAATCTTCTAGAAGGTTCTTGAAGGGATGAACTTGGATTTAAACAGCATCGGGAGAGTGTCACTATTCATATCAGCGACCCCGAAAACTATGGATTCGACACTTATATTGGTCGTTTTCAATTATTTTTACATGTCACTTCATCTCACCCAACACCTAGGGCCCCCCCCCCCCATGCTGATAGAGGCTGAATTTGAACTTAACGGCATCGGGAGTGTCACTATTCATCTCAGCGGCATCGAATACTATGGATTCGACACTAATATCGGTCGTTTTCGATGATTTGTACATGTCACTCCCATCCCACCCCCAGTCCGGGGGCCCCCAACCCCTATACCGATGAGAACTGAACTTGGACTTAAACGGCATCGGGAGTGTCACTATTCATCTCAGCGATCCCGAAAACTATGGATTCGACACCAATATCGTTCATTTTCGATTATTTGTATATGTCACCCCCATCCCACCCCACCCCTAAACCCCCATGCCGATGGGGATGAACTTGGACTTAAACGGCATCGGGAGTGTCCCTTTTCATCTCGGCGACCCCGAAAACTATGGATTCGACACTAATATCGGTCGTTTTAGATTATTTCTACATGTCACCCGACTCCTAGGGGTCATAGCGGTGTCCTAGGGATGATCTAACCCCCACGGTGCATTGTCCAGACTATAAGTCATATGTGTGCCAAGTTTTGTTGAAATTGCTCCAGGCGTTCCAGTGTGATGCTATAACATACATACATACATACATACATACATACACGTTCATTTGTATACATACGTAGATTGCATCTCTTCTTGTTTGTAATGCTAGCACTAAATTACGTTGAATGACTGGGTATAAGTGAAAGATTGAGAGACAAAGGGCAGAATATCAGACGGGCCTGGATGTCCACTTCTTCACTCTTTGAAATAAATGTGTTCGTTCATTCATCTTGGTACACACACAGAGAAAGAAAGAAAGAAAGAAAGAAAGAAAGAAAGAAAGACAGGGAGAGAGAATTATTCAAAGAATATGTACTGATGTATGTACTCACACTGACACGACCACGTGTGATTTGGAAAAGAGATTTTTTTTTTTCATTTTTAAAATGCGAGCGGTGTTTCTAATAATAGAACTTAGTCAGGTTGTCTTATCATCGATGATAAAGTTTCCTACCGCCACGCAGCCTCTCTAACTGGGTCAGGTATATAAAGACAACAGGAAATTATTTGAGACAGAGACAGCTGGGCCCTCACATCTGACATCTTCGCTGTAGACGTGAGACGCAGTCCCACAAAGCTCGTTATTTGGTATCAGTAAAGTTGTAACGGAACTTCATTAAGATATCATACTTCACGATACGTGCTATCGGCCGTAACTTGAGAAGGGAAACAAACCTCCAGCACACGCAAGAATTAGGTGGCGGTGTATAACTTTGCAGTTACTGTAGGAGTCCGTGATTCTACGAAGACATGGTGAGTAATTTACAGTAGTGTGACAACTATTGCTACCTATATTATAATAGTGTTCATGCTATCTATATTATAGTAACGTGATAAACTACCTACTACCATTCTAATTTTGTCATTTAGGAGTATAAGATTTCGAATATCTCAGGCCGACACCTCTTTTTCTTTCGACTGATTCGCTGATTAAATATTTTCTTATCCTTCGACGTGCTGTTTTAGCTCAGTTTCAAAGGGTTAAGAATTGGACACGCAGGCCGGTCTATCATTCTGCCCTTCATCATAAACTTTCATTCAGTCACAGATATTCAGCATGTTTCAGTTTTTCTTTCTATAAACTCCGCATTCTGCTTTTTGTAACTGCATGAATTGAACTTAATTACAGTTTCACATTCATTGTAAACTAACAAATTTAAAGAACAGCAATATAATAGATACAACAATCAAGCCATACTTTAGATTAAACTAATTTAGACTTTGTTAGTACATACACCTATACTTTTCATAAGCAAATACACACAGATGCATAAATTCACACATGCATCTACCACATATATACAAACACATTCACATATGTACATATATTCACATGAATACACATAAAGACGCGTGCATACGCACATATGTATGTATGTACACATAAAGACATGCACATAGGCACATGTATGTACAAACACTTGCGCATATATATACACATATATACATACCAATATAAATATTTTTATATGCACAAAGATATAATACCTACACCTATTCATACGTGTATATAAATATGCACAAACATAAATACATATTCATTCATTCATTCATTCATTCATTTGCATGTCCCTTGCGGAACTTTGCCTTCCTAACAGCACTCCTGTAGGCCTCTCTGTTGTGAGCAAGATGGCCTGCTGCTGTCGCATCCATTTGCAGATCCTCAACGATGTCTTGCAACCATCTTCGCCTTGGTCTTTCTCTCTTTCTTTTTCCCATTATGTACCCTTCCAATACGGTCTTCTCTAGATTATCATGACGTTTAATGTGTCCAAAAATATTTAAGTTTTCTTTGTTTAATCCTCTTTACTAGCCAGACCTCTTCAGTATTAAGTTATTGTAGTATGGATATATTTGTTCTTTTTTGTGTCCATGATATTTGAAGAACTCTTCTGTAGCATTTACATTGAAAAGCATTTATGTGTTTCTCAGCTGTTTTGTTAAGCGTTCAGGTCTCACAGGCATATGTTGCGACGGGAAATATGCATTCATACATAGTAGGGGAGGCATATAGTCCACATCAAACAGATATTGCCAAAGTTTGAAGTTATAAGAATGAATATTACTTACAAGTTTTACATAAGTTGGTAGGGTACTCTAAAGATGGGCAGCTGAGTATGAGAAACTTTTTTCTAAACATATCAAGCCTTGGTTTTGGAATAATACAATTGCTTAAGCGTTGACTGTTTTGGGTTGGATTTGAACAATGACCACAAATAAGATTCAGTATTGTGTAACAGAATTTTATGAACTGACGACCTTGTTGACTAGAAATCTCTTTTTGAGGGGTAGAATGTCAAGATGTTGCTCTTATTTGTAATACATGCTACATGTTTGTTGTCTATAATCTTTGCTGCTCTTTTTTTTTTTTTGAGTGAGTAAAGTCTTTTCATGTTTGACATGGAGCAACCATCCCAGATTGTGGAACAGTTGTCCAAGCGTGTTTGTATTTTTGGCATGTAGTATATTTTCCTAGTATCTGTGTCACGAAAGTGTTTAATTTTGGCAAATTGGTAAACTTTCTGTGCGGTGAATTTGCTAGATTGTCTACATTATGATTCCGGCTGAGGTGGTGGTCAATCGTGAGACCTAGAGTTTTACGTTCACTAACATTCTCTATCTTTGAAGTTGCAGCATGGAGTTGTAGTGTTGTTATTGGTGAATTTGCCAGTTTCTGTTTTGTTGTAATGAGCTTGAATTTTGTTTTTCTGGTGTTTATGAACATTCTGTTGTTGTTGTTCCAATTAATTAAGCTGTTTATTTCAAATTGAAGAGTTGACTTAAGATTAATACAGTCATTGTCACTAGTGTAAACTGTGCAGTCATCAGCAAAAAGATCACAAAACGATTTTTTGAAGTGAAATGGAAGATCATTGACGTAGATGGTAAAAAGCTGAGGACAAAGAATAGACCATTGTGGAACACCATTATCAACCACAAATGAACTTGAGGCAAACTACCTGATGTTTGTTGGAAAGAAAAGATGTAATAAATTTAGTTAAGTTCGGGTATATAATTTATAAGTCTCAAGTTTTCTAACTAGGATTTCATGATCAATCGTGTCAAATGCTTTTTCAAAGTCAACAGAGACAGCACCACATAATTTATCATCATTTATATTAGATAACCAATATTTTGTCATTTTTGTGAGAGCTATGTGGCAGGAATGTCTTAGCCTAAAACCAGACAGACAGACAGATATAGATAGATAGATAGATAGATAGATAGATAGATAGATGGATGGATGGATGGATGGATGGATGGATGGATGGATGGATGGATGGATAGATAGATAGATAGATAGATAGATGAAAATTCGTGGTAAGTATAACACTAAATAAAAAAAAGAGTTTATTACTGTGTAGTTTTTGCTGCTAAGTTCAGAAGAACTGGCGAGAGCATGCCCGTTTGGCACGAGCTAGCGCTTTCTTCTTGTTGAACGAGTCAAGAAGAGCACACAGTCAGTCACACAACGTGTTGCCGTAACGCGAACACAGAAAGCGTTGTCATGGTTTCATTGGAAGGATGCCATTGCAAGCGTGCCATAAAATATTACTTATCTGCAAGAGTTGAGTCTACTTGCCCTAGTTTCTTTTTCTATCCTGCGATGTTACTATGTGCCTATAGGAAAATGGGAACAATGTGAGGCATGGATACTGATAAATAACACATAGTGTTGCCATGCAGCAGCTGCCATAAGAATAGTTATTAAGAAACATATTCTAACCGCCGTCTATGTGGTTAATATCCAGTCAAGATACTATATAGTATGTGGTGTTTATACCAGACTTATAGCACGTACTTTTATCATAAAGTATCTGGCATACATAAAGATACAGGTAGAGGCAAAAATCCATCTTCCCATGCCATTGGGGATACGGTGTTAGGCCCCTATTTCCAAGACCTTCGGCCTGTGATGTGGTCAGTATCACGCCCTGGCCGCATTTACTTTCCCTGACGTCTCTGGTACACATTTTTATAGGTTACCTGTTATCTAACACATCCGCAACAAATTAGCATACAGAATCTGATGTCCCAACACGTAGTAAGATGTTACTTTACAATATTTAGGCCAGCCGAAAGGGGAGAGGAGCCAGGGTTGTACCCAGGGGCCCATACTCTTGACGGGGCCCAACAGCCATGTTTTTTTCTCCATATTTTATATTAGAGACAAAATTCAGGACAACATTGTACCTTAAGCCTGTGGTTTGGATATCATCATCATCATCATCATGTGCCGTGCCGACTGGCGTTGGCTATTATGCTTCTCCAGAATACCCGATCCTTCATGCAGGCCATCAGCTCAGTTGGTGATCTCCTCTCACATCATCCCGTCAGACTGTCCAGTATCATTTCTCTTGGTCTTCCTCTTGATCTTCTTCCTTCTATTTTTCCTGTTGTTATAATATTTTCAATGCCCCCTCTTCTCATTGCATGTCCTATGAAAGTACATTGTCTCTCTCTTATCTTTTTGACAAGGATTTTTTTGTCTCTCCAGCTCTTCTCTTACATTCTTCATTAGTTATTTTTGCTGTCCAGGGGATTCGCAACATTCTTCTAATAAACCACATTTCTGCTGCTTCCAATGATTTTTGTGCAGACTTGCCTATTGTCCATGATTCACTTCCATATAACAAGATAGGTTCAATATAGCATTTTGGATATGGGGACCCCATAGTCAGACCTAGCCTCTCATGGCCCCGACAATGTGTGAAGTATACTCGCCTGCTGATTCTGTGTTTAATATATAATATACGGAGCAAACATAATTACCATAAGTTTGCACCAAAATTCTGATCTGCATTTAAAACTGTGCTATGGCTCAAAGTTGCTGGTTAAAGTCTGACACACTTCTCGGCCTTTTGGCTAAGATCACAGTGGCTGAGGTCAAAGTGTCCTCTTGGCAGGTACCCCGATCAACATGCCCTTTGGTTAAACAAAAGCGTCGTTATCTTTTAACTAAACGAGATGCACGAGGGCTGCCCTGCACATTAAGTGCCGGGTGTATGGTCCACATCTTGTTACGGGTGGACCCGGTTTGCAGTACCACCGGGTCACGGCCGGTTGTTTTCGCCGTCTTGAAAAAAAAAGTCTGAAATGAGGTGCCCCAATCACCCAGGTGTAGAAATCTGTACCTGGCTCCTCTTGGAGCTGGGTAGGTAAAGGCAACCATATCACCCTCTGGTGTGCTGAACCGTCATGAAAAATCACCCCTGTGTGCCCTCACGGCAGCTTTTCTGTACTTGCTTATAGAGCAACGCGTCGCAGGTTTCTCACTCACTCACTCACTCACTCACTCACTCACTCACTCACACACTCACTCACTCACTCACCCATTCACTCACTCACTCACACACACAGATATATATATATATATATATATATATATATATATATATCATTCATTCATTCCTTTGCTTGTCCCTTGCGGAACTTTGCCTCCCAAACAGCACTCCTGTAGGCCTCTCGGTTGTGAGCAAGATGGCCTGCTGCTGCTGCATCCATTACCAGATCATCAACGATGTCCTGCAGCCATCTTCGTCTCGGTCTTCCTCTTTTTCTTTTTCCCACCATGTATCCTTCCAATACGGTCCTCTCCAAAGTATCATGACGTTTAATGTGGCCAAAATATTTAAGTTTTCTCTCTTTAATCCTCTTCACTAGCCAGCCTTCTTCAATATTAAGCTCCTGTAGTATAGATATATTTGTTCTTTTTTGTGTCCACGATATTTGGAGAACTCTTCTATAGCATTTACATTCAAAGGCATTTATGTGCTTCTCAGCTGTTTTGTTAAGTGTCCAGGTCTCACAGGCATATGTTGCGATGGGAAAGATGCATGCCCTTAAAAATCTTATTTTTGTGGTTCTGTCTGCTCCTCTCCACAGATTCTTTATTTGTTTTACTTTCTGAAGAGCAATAGATGTCCTCCTTTTAATTTCCCGCATTGTATCTCCATTATTAGTTAGTAGTGATCCAAGATATTCAAAACTCTCCACTTCTTCCAGTTTTTCCCCACTGATACATTTCAGTTGCCTTGTCTTTTGTCAGTTGTCATCACTTTAGTTTTCTTTGCATTAAGATAGAGGTTCTGCTCTTCGCTGTTCTTGCGGACTGACATAATTAGTTTTTCCATTCCTTCTTGTGTTGTGGACAGCAATACTGTGTCATCAGCATATCTAATCTCTGGTATTTCATAACCTCCAACTGTTATGGTATCGTAATATTCTTTGTCTACATCTTCTCTAACATTCCTCATTATATTTTCAGTATACAAGTTAAATAAGTAGGGTGACAATATGCACCCCTGACGGACTCCTTGTTTTATGTCAAACCAACTTGTTGTTTCACCATTTATTCTTATTGCTGCTTGTTGGTCTAAATACAGCAGTGATGTTAATTGTATCAAATGTGTTGGAAATCCCATTTTTTCCATTATTTCATAAAGTTTCTGGTGTTGTACACAATCAAATGCCTTTGAGTAGTCTATAAAGGATAAATATAGATTCACATTAAACTCCCTGCATTTCTCTATTATTAATCTTAGATTGAATATATGATCTCTTGATCCTCTTCCTTGCCTGAAGCCAGCTTGGACCATATTGACTTCTTCTTCTATTTTCTGTCGAAGTCTACCCATTATGATTTTTAACAGAATTTTACTGGCATGACTAATCAGGGCAACAGTTCTGTAGTTGGTGCATAATTTCAGGTTACCCTTTTTTGGCAGTGGTATGAATACAGTTTATATATATATATATATATATATATATATACTATACACACTATACAAAAGCACACGGGCACACACACATGCATACACGCACACCAATAAACGTCAAAACCGTAGTAATATATCATGACTGATTTATTAAGTATTCGAGTCGGATTACATATTTACTGTGGATTCCCAAGGTAAGTGTGTATTTATTCCAATCTATACTGCTATATTTTTTCCCATGCACCATCTTCTACAGACTCTACCGCATTGGAGAGCGGATAAACTTTCCAGCGGTTGGTTCCTGAGTGAAGACCAAGATGGCGTCATTCATGCCCACGGTCAGGACAAAACAGGCGGTTTGAAACGCGTTAGGCAAAACGCCAGCAGCGTGTCGTTGTGTTGTTTACTACCTTTATCTTCCACTTCCGCGGTTAGACATTGAGTAGAAGCGCTTGAAGGTATTCTTAAGTGGAGGAAAATAAATATTACAACTAAGCCCTACGTAGTTTGTTGTATATCTGCTAACTGCGGTTTAGCGTATGGAAGGGTTTACGGTAAAGATAATATACACACACACACATGCTGCCTAATTAAATGTCTGGCTGGTTGCTGCATTGACCTTCCCAGAGCCCCACACACTGCTAGCTTGACTCAAACATGTACACATAGGAGGCCTGTCAGAGCCTAGAACTGAACTAGTCTTGGGATGAGGGGGACTGGAATCTGAGACAAGAGGGAGGTGTAGACTAAATGGGGGGGGGGGGGGGGGGGACAGAGACTTAATTCACGAAGTTGTGCTATGTTTTAAACATGGGCTGTCTGGAGACAGGACGTGCATGTCTCGTTGTTTCAATAAGGAAAGATAAATTTGCACTATCCACACCCGATATACGAGTAATAATGTAATATTCAAAGTTCTTCAACAGCTACGCTGCATGTCAAAGCTTTTATACTTACTGGAAGATTCCATATCAGCCACCTTTCATGAGTTGAACCACCACACCACACATACACACACGCACTCCCAAAATCCTTCATCTCACCCCCGCCTTGTCTTTGTCATCTTGTCTTCCCCCAGTTCTGTGTCTGTCATGTAGCCTTATGGGTTGGTGGTATTTGTTTATTATTGATATACTGAAAATAAAGTGAAAAATGAATTGATGGAAACATTGATGCACTTGTGAAGTTTATTTCTTTGTAGTAATTTTGTTTTAAAAGTAATACTTAGTTCTAGTAGGCGAAATGTTCAGTGATTTATTATTTGGAATGATTCACCAGAAAGCATGTTAGTTTCTGTATAATTGATTTTATGTTTTAAAACTGCCTTCCTTATACGACCAGTCCTGCATGGACTGAAGTTAACAGTCATTTGTCATATGGTGGCCAAGTCAGGCCGTCTAGTTGGTTGTGTACTTAAATGGACATATTGTCGTGTGTAACTAAGCAGGCATCGTGTGACACATCAGTGACAGTTTATGGAATTGGTGTCGTGTGGCTCATGGTGTCACATGTTGTAATGGTACAGTTTATTGACTCCTTTATATCTTTTCTTGAGTGGGGATACTACATTCTTCAGTTTTTTTCCCCTCTCTTGCAATATTCAACAGTGAGCGAATCTAAAGCAGTGGTTCTAAACTTTTTGCTTCCCGGACACCCTTTTCACATTCAGTAAAGTTTAATGGCCTGTAGATTATGCACAACCAGCAGGATAATAGTTTGCAGACAAAATCAATATTCCAAAAGTTGGAATCCATCAGTTTGTAATCCAGACCCCTCCCTCTCTTCCCCCTGCATTCCTCCATTGATTGGGAACCCTCAGTCTGAAGATATTTGTAAGTAGTTGTAAAAAAACAGGCCATTATGAAGAATAAGCTCCTTATTGATACATATATGTTGGTTTTAGTAGTAGTAGTTGTTGTTGTAGTCTCTTATGGTTCATCTGACAGCCAAAAACTGCTTAGAGTTGGAAGTCCAAGATTCAGCGGGTTTTTTTTTTTAATGGAAGTTTACAGAAATACTCACACTGTACGAGAAAAACATTCACTGTAGCCTTCTACCAAAAAATATTCACACTGTAGCCTCCTACGAGAAAAACATTCACATTGTAGCCTTCTACGAGAAAAACATTCACATTGTAGCCTTCTGCGAGAAAAACATTCACACTGTAGCTTTCTACGATAAAAACATTCACACTGTAGCCTTCTGCTTACGACCAGCTAGAAGAACACTGAAGATGTCTGTGTGTATGGCTCCAAGACTTGGTACTTGGTGAACTAGGTAACCTTGTAGTGTATGCTTGTTTATAGACAAACGTGGTAGTGCAGTGTGATAGTGTGTTGCTCTCGCGTGCCTCTGTGTGTGTGTGTTAAGAGGGGAGGAGTGGGAGTGGGAGAAAGGGGGATTACTTCTTTATTAAACTGGTGTTTTTTCGTTTCCATCCTACATCTTTTGTTTGCACTATATTTTGTCTGTTTTTAAAGTTTTTATATAATGTTCTAGCAAATGTCAAGTACATTCTACAACCGTTGTCGAAAATGTAGATTATGTACATGGGGTCTGGTTAGTTATTTTTAATATTGAAAATATTGTGGTGTTTTTTTTTTTTTACTATAAAAGATGTTATATTATCTTAGCCAGGGTTTTGTAAATGTTTCTCTCTGTCTCTCTCACTCACACACACACACACACACTCTCTCTCTTTCTTTCTTTCTTTCTTTTCTTTTATAGCGCAAAGAGTGCTACATTAAAACTTAGTGTTCTATTTTGAACATGATTTTCGATGGCGGTTGTCAGTTAATGGTTTTAGTAGATTTTTTGTAAACGTCAGAGCGGTTTGTTTTCTTACTATTAAGTGTGTATGTATTTGTTTGTTTGTATAAGTATTTTGTGCTAGTACTTTTCCCCTCCAGGTCAGTACGTTTTTCTTTTCAAACGTTATAGCGGTACAGTCTGTGGCGGGGGGGGGGGGGGGGGGGCGGCGGTCGGGGGTCTTTAATTTCGTGTCGGTACTGTCTGTTTTTTTTTATCTTCACAGCATTGTTTGTTTTTTTTTCTTTTCCGACCAGAATGTCTTTTTTGTTTGTTTTTCATTTAGTCTGAAATTTCAGAGCATTTTTGTCTGTTTTTTTTTTTTTTTTTAGAATATTTTGAAGTTAATATGTTGTGTTTTATTTTTTATCATTTTTTTCATTTAAGACTATTAAGCTGTATGTAATATAAGTTCAGGAAATAAGCTGTATGTAATATAAGTTCAGGAAATAAGCTGTATGTAATATAAGTTTAGGAAATAAGCTGTATGTAATATAAGTTCAGGAAATAAGCTGTATGTAATATAAGTTCAGGAAATAAGCTGTATGTAATATAAGTTCAGGAAATAAGCTGTATGTAATATAAGTTCAGGAAATAAGCTGTATGTAATATAAGTTCAGGAAATAAGCTGTATGTAATATAAGTTTAGGAAATAAGCTGTATGTAATATAAGTTTAGGAAATAAACTGTATGTAATTTAAGTTTAGGAAATAAGCTGTATGTAATATAAGTTCAGGAAATAAGCTGTATGTAATATAAGTTCAAGAAATAAGCTGTATGTAATATAAGTTTAGGAAATAAGCCGTATGTAATATACGTTTAGGAAATAAGCTGTATGTAATATAAGTTTAGGAAATACAAACCTTTCGATAGATTCATATGGTGAAACCCGCTGTTGGCGAGATCTTCAGCTGCCGTGCGTGGAGCGGTGCTCTTCCCGGCCAATGAAGAAATTTGCAAATGAGGTTGCCGCGCAGCATCACTGCGGAAAAGGTGGTTGAAAGAATAAAGCGAAGCAAACAGTCAAATCACGGCACCTCTGGTCTGGAGGTCGGCCACGTCCTGAGTGCAGTCATATCGTGTGAAATGCATGAACCGGTTTGTCCCAGAGGTTAAGTCACTGCTGGCTTGACTTTTCAAATGCCGCGCGTGGAGTGAAGCTCCTCCCGGTTAAGGAAGTAAATGCGGAAATAAGGTTGCTGTGCGGCGCCGATGGGAAAAGGTGGTGGAAAGTGAAGTTTAACCTGGTATGTCCAGTAGTATCGCTACGAGAGCTATACCACGGCACCTCTGCTCTAGAGGCCGCCTACGTCCGAAATACACCTACACTGGTGAAATATGCCTAAACCGGCACACACCAGGGGTGGAACTCGATGGCTAGACATGTCATGCCACCTCCGCTCTAGAGGTCGGTAACGCCTGATAAACACCCATACTGGTGAATTTTGCCTAAACCGGCTCATACCAGGGGTGAATCTTGAAGGCTATGAATGTCACAGTACCTCTGCCCTAGAGGTCGGTCCCGTCCCAAACATGCCCATACTGGGAAATGCCTAAACCGGCTCAACCCAGGGGTAGAAGTCACTAGTGGCGAGGATTCGTCCTCCTGGACAAAAGCTCCATCCTGGTCACAACTAGGAAGGGTAGCGGCCACGACCGCAAAATGCTGAAGTCGGAGACACTGGACCAGGGAAGTCTAGATAGGCAACCACCTCTCACCCGGCGGGGATGTCTGCGTATCCTAATCACGCTGAGGTTTTCCGGTGAGAAAGTCCAACCCTGGACTGGATGGGCAACCACCTCTCACCCGGCGGTGATACACGGGTATCTCATAACACGTCGAGGTTTTCCGGTGAGAAAGTCCAACTCTGTCCTGGGTGGGCTAACGCCTCTCACCCAGCGGGGATGCACTGATATTCCAAACACGTCGAGGTCTTCCGGTGAGAAAGTCCAACCCTAGACCAAACTGGTGCAATGAAAACCACGGTGTCACGCAATCCCGCTTCCGAGACCCACCAAGAATACAGGCTAAAGCACTGTGATACTCTGAACCCCTTGTGGTCCTTCGTGGAACTCATGTGGTCTATTTTGGACCACACAGGGGACCACCGGACCTAACGAGGACCACATGTGTGAATTCAGTAGGTTCACAGTGCGGTTTTTGGTGGTAGAAGTGAACGAAGAAGAAGAAGAAGAAGAAGATTAAGTATTCATACATTTTGTAGTTATATCAGATATTTTATGAAAGCGCACCGAAATCTTCCTTTCTGCTATTCTTGTTTCTGCCTACATTCCTCTCTCTCTGTATCATTGTGTGTGTGTGTGTAAAACTGAACCACACACCTCCATCTATTTTCATTGCTAGAACCAGTTTGACGACAGTCGTCGTATCTCTTATCTCCCCATCTCTTATCTCTCCATCTCTTATCTTTCTATCTCTTACCTCTCTATCTCTTATCTTTCTATCTCTTACCTCTCACAATAGCCCATTAACCAGCACCCAGCCCCTAGACTAAACTTAATAAGGTCCCTGTCCACTCTGACCTCTGCCGTCCACTTCCCGATGTGATCGTTTATGATGGTTATAAATCTGCAATCCATATATGATCGTTTATGATGGTTATAAATCTGCAATCCATATATGATCGTTTATGATGGTTATAAATCTGCAATTCATATATATGATCGTTTATGATAGTTCATAAATCTGCAATCCATATATGTAATCCATGTTTTGTCTTCCCCTTGATGATGTGCACCCCCCTCCCCCTACGCCTTTCCGAACCCCTAAGCCTAAGCCTATTAAGCCTTACGGATAATCCGACACGAAAACCTAGGCATCCATATCTGGTAAAGAGTTCGTGGTCTGGAATAGAAGATACAGGACAAATAGTAAAACTTTGGGAATAACTCTTGAAAGCTAAGTATAAGCAGAGCATTTTAAACTATATCTAGTATCGTAGTATCTACATGAGCAAGATAACATGACACGCAAACTTATCCAACGATAGTATGCATCATGTATTTGCTCTGATAAGCTTCAGTCTTGTTATAGGTGGGCGTAGTATCTGTACTGGCTCTCAACATCAAACATATGTAGATAATTACAGTCAAACAAAGTAGACTCAAGACGCTGGTAAATAAATAATGTAGGTACAGAGAAGACAGATTTACATGTATGTTATCTGAAGGTGACAAAATGGTCCACCATAAGAGAACTAGCAAGGTTTGTATCTTCAGACGTGCAGATTGATCTTTGGACCGCCTATCATACTGGATAAAGTGCTCATCAAAAGTCGAACTCGACCACAGGTGGACAAACATCTAGTTACTCATAAAGATCCAAAATGACCTCTTTTGACTGACACAAAGATGATGTTTTGGGTCACTGAGCTTAGCATAAATGGGAAAGAACATAATTTATTCCACGTTAACGAATCTTTGATCTCTTGATACGGCTGGTTCTTCTTTCATTCTTCAGAGAACCTAATTAGGTCTACACACGCCATTTGAAATTAGGTCTACATACGCCATTTGAAATTAGGTCTACACGCGCCATTTGAAATTAGGTCTACACACGCCGTTTGAAATTAGATCTACAGAAGCCATTAGGTCTACACACACGCCATTAGGTCTACACACGCCATTTGAAATTAAGTCTACACATGCCATTTGAAATTAGGTCTACATACGCCATTAGGTCTACACACGCCATTTGAAATTATGTCTACATACGCCATTTGAAATTGGATCTACATACGCCATTTGAAATTAGGTCTGCACACGCTTCTTCGCTACAGATGAAGAGACAAAATATGTAAGTATTGTAGGATTTTAAAAACAAACATATGTAGATAATTACAGTCAAACAAAGTAGACTCAAGACGCTGGTAAATAAATAATGTAGGTACAGAGAAGACAGATTTACATGTATGTTATCTGAAGGTGACAAAATGGTCCACCATAAGAGAACTAGCAAGGTTTGTATCTTCAGACGTGCAGATTGATCTTTGGACCGCCTATCATACTGGATAAAGTGCTCATCAAAAGTCGAACTCGACCACAGGTGGACAAACGTTACTCATAAAGATCCAAAATGACCTCTTTTGACTGACACAAAGATGATGTTTTGGGTCACTGAGCTTAGCATAAATGGGAAAGAACATAATTTATTCCACGTTAACGAATCTTTGATCTCTTGATACGGCTGGTTCTTCTTTCATTCTTCAGAGAACCTAATTAGGTCTACACACGCCATTTGAAATTAGGTCTACATACGCCATTTGAAATTAGGTCTACACGCGCCATTTGAAATTAGGTCTACACACGCCGTTTGAAATTAGATCTACAGAAGCCATTAGGTCTACACACACGCCATTAGGTCTACACACGCCATTTGAAATTAAGTCTACACATGCCATTTGAAATTAGGTCTACATACGCCATTAGGTCTACACACGCCATTTGAAATTATGTCTACATACGCCATTTGAAATTGGATCTACATACGCCATTTGAAATTAGGTCTGCACACGCTTCTTCGCTACAGATGAAGAGACAAAATATGTAAGTATTGTAGGATTTTAAAAACAAACATAAATCTGCAACAAAGACAGTAAAGAACTGTTTTGAAATGGCTGGACAGGAACTAGACTTCGTTCTTCTCTATTATAGAAGAATCAAAGAACAATAGCTGCAACAAAATTCCACCTTCATATTCACACATATGCAGTTCAGTCTATGACAGACAGTAGTTTTGTGACAAAATGTTGCTACATGAAAAGGATGTGATACCAAAATATAAGGTGTCACAGAAATATCTTTTTGTTAGAACTTAATATAACTGCTATAATTAACTCAAAACTTAGAGAGAAGTTGTGCGTCTAACAAACTAACAAACCAAGTGACAGGTGTTATCTCTGAAGCGATTGTGATTACTGTGCAGTTGTTGCCTGTACACAAGGTTACACGAGGTCACGAGAGCACGCACGGCTGATGACGACATGTGTGATTAAGTTCGTTCCAACTTTAAATGTACAAAAGCTCAGACACGGAGTTCCTATATTTGTGTTACGTGTTTGTTTTTTTTTTTTGCAGCAAGGGGAGAGAAGAGCAAGAAAGCAATGAGAGAGTTTGTTGTCTTTCTTTAACACGATTAGTTTAGGCCGTGTTGGGTCACAAAGAGATTCTTATCAACTTGTTTTGGGTACTGTAAGAAGCGCGGTAATTGCTACATTGCATGTTTGGGACGGAGCGGGGATTTGAAGGGGAGGGGGGAAGGAGGGGGTTGTGCTAGAGATGAGACAGGCTGATAATTGTGAAAACGTGAGATCATGGAGAGAAATATTAGACAATCTCATCCACTCAGCTGTTAAAGCTCTATCACGCAGATAGTAAAGCTCCCTTTTAAAAGCTCTAACACTCAGATAGTAAAGCTCCCTTTTAAAAGCTCTAACACTCAGATAGTAAAGCTCCCTTTTAAAAGCTCTAACACTCAGATAGTAAAGCTCCCTTTTAAAAGCTCTATCACTCAGATAGTAAAGCTCCCTTTTAAAAGCTCTATCACTCAGATAGTAAAGCTCCCTTTTAAAAGCTCTAACACTCAGATAGTAAAGCTCCCTTTTAAAAGCTCTAACACTCAGATAGTAAAGCTCCCTTTTAAAAGCTCTATCACTCAGATAGTAAAGCTCCCTTTTAAAAGCTCTATCACTCGGATAGTAAAGCTCCCTTTTAAAAGCTCTAACACTCGGATAGTAAAGCTCCCATCCCTCTTAAAAGCTCTATCACTCAGATATTAGAGCTTTCTCGTTAAAGCTACATCACTCATATATTAAACTCCCTTGTTAAAACTCCCGTATTCAGATGTTAACCCCCCCCCCCCCCACTCAGATTTTAAAACTCCCTCACTCAGATGTTAACCCCCCCCCAACTCAGATGTTAACCCCCCCCCCAACTCAGATGTTACCCCCCCCCCCCACTCAGATTTTAAAACTCCCTCACTCAGATGTTAACCCCCCCCCCCCCAACTCAGATGTTAACCCCCCCCACTCAGATTTTAAAACTCCCTCACTCAGATGTTAAACCCCCCCCCCCCCAACTCAGATGTTAACCCCCCCAACTCAGATGTTAAACCCCCCCCCCCCAACTCAGATGTTAAACCCCCCAACTCAGATGTTAACCCCCCCCCAACTCAGATGTTAAACCCCCCCAACTCAGATGTTAAACCTCCCAACTCAGATGTTAAACACCCCCCCCCCCCAACTCAGATGTTAAACCCCCCCCCAACTCAGATGTTAAACCCCCCCAACTCAGATGTTAAACCCCCCAACTCAGATGTTAACCCCCCCAACTCAGATGTTAACCCCCCCAACTCAGATGTTAAACCCCCCAACTCAGATGTTAAACCCCCCAACTCAGATGTTAACCCCCCCAACTCAGATGTTAAACCCCCCAACTCAGATGTTAAACCCCCCAACTCAGATGTTAAATCCCCCCCCCCCCAACTCAGACGTTAACCCCCCCAACTCAGATGTTAAACCCCCCCAACTCAGATGTTAAACCCCCCCAACTCAGATGTTAAACCCCCCCAACTCAGATGTTAAACCCCCCCAACTCAGATGTTAAACCCCCCAACTCAGATGTTAACCCCCCCAACTCAGATGTTAACCCCCCCAACTCATTTGTTAAACCCCCTAACTCAGATGTTAAACCCCCCCCCCCCCCAACTCAGACGTTAACCCCCCCAACTCAGATGTTAAACCCCCCCAACTCAGATGTTAAATCCCCCCCCCCCAACTCAGATGTTAAACCCCCCCCCCCCCCCAACTCAGATGTTAACCCCCCCCCCCCCAACTCAGATGTTAAAAGCTCCCTCAGTAAGAGAAGTAATAAACTAACGCCGCCATCACTATTACCGCCGCCTATATCAACAGCAGTGTTACTGCAGCATTCAGTACTAACCAACAGACAACTAGGGGTAGAGCCATATCAATTTCTTTATTTAACAACAGAAACAAACACACGTACACAAGTACACACCATTTCTGCATCAGTAGCACATTAGTATGATACTGCACGTAGTGAAAATTATCTACAGTGTTTTAAGAATTCTTCTGCAATTTCTTCGTGGAAAATTTGTACATGGAAATAAAATCTTCATGGAATTACAGTCGCTGATTATATCGTCCTGAAATCAAGTTGTCGACTATCTAGAAAACAGCTGTGTAGAAAACAGTTATTAACAAATAATATACTGAAGGAATACTTGCAGAAGGTGTCTTGAAGCAGAGATAAAAAAGATCGACTACACCTAAAAACTGATAGAAGAAATAGCCCAGGACAGAAACAAATGAAGAGCCCTTGTTGATAACCTGTGCCACAGACTGGGGTACAGAAAGGCGAGACAGGGAAGGAAGGATATTCCAGAAAACTGTCATGAACTTTTTTTAGTATGCAAAATACTGGCAGAAATTTCAAAATTTTTGAAAGGGCTATTTGTTGAAAAGAAAGAGAATAAGACCAAGGCGAAGATGCCTGCAAGACATCGTTGATGACCTGCAAATGGATGCATCAACAGCAGGGCTTCTTGCTTACAACTGAGAGGCTTACAGGAGAGAACTGTTAGGGAGGCAAAGTTCCACAAGGGACATGAAAATGATTGACTGACTGAAAGGTAGAACATTATCAAATTATTCTGAATTAAATCCCCATAGTCAGACCATTCATCCGGTGATATTTACCTATATAGGGACTGTGTGTGCGCGAGTAGATTAAATATACTTTCTTAAAGCGTGTTTTACTCACGAATTGAACTTTTTGCATCTTAATTATGCAAAAGAAGGGAGAACTGCTATTCTGTCAAATTTCTTTACCAGTTATAATATTAATCATCTGAAAGACTTAGAAATAATTATACTGTAGACATGTGATGTCCACCCTCATTTATGCATGCGAAAGCTGGAAATCAACTACAGAAACAGACAAGAAATTAGACTCTTTTGAAAACAAATGCCTAAGGAAAATACTTGGTATAAAGTGGAACGAATTCATGAACAACGCAGAGATAAGACACATGAGCAAACAACAACCTGTCTCATGGGTGATCAGAAAAAGAAGATAGACATATGTAGGCCATATGATGAGAAGAAACAATCAGAGAATACCAAAACAAGCTATCAAGTAGAGCACAACAGGCCAAAGAAAAAGAGGTCGACCACGCGAAACTCTAAAGAGAACATTGTTAAGAGAAGCCAGTTTAGTGGGCATAACATCCCCTGATGAAGTTGAAAGACTCGCCGAGAACAGGAAAACTTGGCAAACAACTATGCGAGCCCTGTGTCACGTTTAACGGCACAGGAAGGATATAAGAAGATATATGCTCGAAAAAAAAGAGCGTACTTGTTTACGCAGATGAACTACTCGTAACTTGCCATATTTCATTTCTTTGTCTTTGTAGCGCGAAGTGATCTCTGTCCATGTCGGTCAGGCTGGAGTACAGCTGGGCAACGCCTGCTGGGAGCTTTACTGTCTTGAGCACGGCATACAGGTTACACTGATTATACGTTTATTGTTGTTTCTGCCCCGACTATTATTTGTTCATTATTTCATCTTGCCACCCATTCTGTCATCCACATATTTCAGTCCGCTCATATACAACGTTCATCCAAACGTATTAAAAGAATTAATACTTCTTTATGAAGAGTGTGTATAACTTCCAAAGCCTTTGGCCTTCCCGTATGTTTGTCTCTTTGTATATGTTAATGTATCAGTTTGTCATACTGTCAATCAAGCTATTTATCTCGATATAGTTCCATTTATCTGCCTATCCATCGATTAAAAAAAAAACTTCTTGAAACCATCAATTAGTCCAACGATTCTTTTCATCAAAATTTCACGAATTCTTAAGCTGTTTCCATTCACGGTTCTGTCCTTCCATGCATTCATGTTTCTAGTCATCTTTTAGTCCATCCATTTATTCACTCCCAAGTAACTAGCCACACACAACTATTACATTTCCATCCATCCATCCATCCATCCATCCATCCATCCATCCACTTACCTACCTACCCATTCATCCTTCAGACACAAAGAAACATGCATAAACCCCCCCCCCCCCCAACTCAGACGTTAACCCCCCCAACTCAGATGTTAAACCCCCCCAACTCAGATGTTAAATCCCCCCCCCCCAACTCAGATGTTAAACCCCCCCCCCCCCCCAACTCAGATGTTAACCCCCCCCCCCCCCAACTCAGATGTTAAAAGCTCCCTCAGTAAGAGAAGTAATAAACTAACGCCGCCATCACTATTACCGCCGCCTATATCAACAGCAGTGTTACTGCAGCATTCAGTACTAACCAACAGACAACTAGGGGTAGAGCCATATCAATTTCTTTATTTAACAACAGAAACAAACACACGTACACAAGTACACACCATTTCTGCATCAGTAGCACATTAGTATGATACTGCACGTAGTGAAAATTATCTACAGTGTTTTAAGAATTCTTCTGCAATTTCTTCGTGGAAAATTTGTACATGGAAATAAAATCTTCATGGAATTACAGTCGCTGATTATATCGTCCTGAAATCAAGTTGTCGACTATCTAGAAAACAGCTGTGTAGAAAACAGTTATTAACAAATAATATACTGAAGGAATACTTGCAGAAGGTGTCTTGAAGCAGAGATAAAAAAGATCGACTACACCTAAAAACTGATAGAAGAAATAGCCCAGGACAGAAACAAATGAAGAGCCCTTGTTGATAACCTGTGCCACAGACTGGGGTACAGAAAGGCGAGACAGGGAAGGAAGGATATTCCAGAAAACTGTCATGAACTTTTTTTAGTATGCAAAATACTGGCAGAAATTTCAAAATTTTTGAAAGGGCTATTTGTTGAAAAGAAAGAGAATAAGACCAAGGCGAAGATGCCTGCAAGACATCGTTGATGACCTGCAAATGGATGCATCAACAGCAGGGCTTCTTGTTACAACTGAGAGGCTTACAGGAGAGAACTGTTAGGGAGGCAAAGTTCCACAAGGGACATGAAAATGATTGACTGACTGAAAGGTAGAACATTATCAAATTATTCTGAATTAAATCCCCATAGTCAGACCATTCATCCGGTGATATTTACCTATATAGGGACTGTGTGTGCGCGAGTAGATTAAATATACTTTCTTAAAGCGTGTTTTACTCACGAATTGAACTTTTTGCATCTTAATTATGCAAAAGAAGGGAGAACTGCTATTCTGTCAAATTTCTTTACCAGTTATAATATTAATCATCTGAAAGACTTAGAAATAATTATACTGTAGACATGTGATGTCCACCCTCATTTATGCATGCGAAAGCTGGAAATCAACTACAGAAACAGACAAGAAATTAGACTCTTTTGAAAACAAATGCCTAAGGAAAATACTTGGTATAAAGTGGAACGAATTCATGAACAACGCAGAGATAAGACACATGAGCAAACAACAACCTGTCTCATGGGTGATCAGAAAAAGAAGATAGACATATGTAGGCCATATGATGAGAAGAAACAATCAGAGAATACCAAAACAAGCTATCAAGTAGAGCACAACAGGCCAAAGAAAAAGAGGTCGACCACGCGAAACTCTAAAGAGAACATTGTTAAGAGAAGCCAGTTTAGTGGGCATAACATCCCCTGATGAAGTTGAAAGACTCGCCGAGAACAGGAAAACTTGGCAAACAACTATGCGAGCCCTGTGTCACGTTTAACGGCACAGGAAGGATATAAGAAGATATATGCTCGAAAAAAAAGAGCGTACTTGTTTACGCAGATGAACTACTCGTAACTTGCCATATTTCATTTCTTTGTCTTTGTAGCGCGAAGTGATCTCTGTCCATGTCGGTCAGGCTGGAGTACAGCTGGGCAACGCCTGCTGGGAGCTTTACTGTCTTGAGCACGGCATACAGGTTACACTGATTATACGTTTATTGTTGTTTCTGCCCCGACTATTATTTGTTCATTATTTCATCTTGCCACCCATTCTGTCATCCACATATTTCAGTCCGCTCATATACAACGTTCATCCAAACGTATTAAAAGAATTAATACTTCTTTATGAAGAGTGTGTATAACTTCCAAAGCCTTTGGCCTTCCCGTATGTTTGTCTCTTTGTATATGTTAATGTATCAGTTTGTCATACTGTCAATCAAGCTATTTATCTCGATATAGTTCCATTTATCTGCCTATCCATCGATTAAAAAAAAAACTTCTTGAAACCATCAATTAGTCCAACGATTCTTTTCATCAAAATTTCACGAATTCTTAAGCTGTTTCCATTCACGGTTCTGTCCTTCCATGCATTCATGTTTCTAGTCATCTTTTAGTCCATCCATTTATTCACTCCCAAGTAACTAGCCACACACAACTATTACATTTCCATCCATCCATCCATCCATCCATCCATCCATCCATCCACTTACCTACCTACCCATTCATCCTTCAGACACAAAGAAACATGCATAAACTTTATGCACGCTTTACACTCACAGAATGATGGCCACTCTGAAAGCACAAGTGAGAAGGACAAACGAGACTCGATCCATACTTTCTTCAGTGAGGGCGTCTCAGGAAAACACGTTCCCAGGGCAGTTCTAATAGACTTAGAGCCCACTGTTGTAGGTAAACAGTAGAAAGTCATAGTCATGTTCCACTTACTGTGTTCATGCTGTACCAGCTATTGTTATGTTGAGACATCGTGCTGTAGCTATTGTTATGTTGAGACATCGTGCTGTAGCTATTGTTATGTTGAGACATCGTGCTGTAGTTATTATTATGTTGAGACATCACGCTGTAGCT
Organism: Achatina immaculata; assembly: GCA_009760885.1. NCBI lineage: Eukaryota > Metazoa > Mollusca > Gastropoda > Stylommatophora > Achatinidae > Lissachatina > Lissachatina immaculata. Next base: position 44,097,062 of record CM019692.1, read on the forward strand.
GTTGTTATGTTGAGACATTGTGCTGTAGCTATTGTTATGTTGAGACATCATGCTGTAGCTATTGTTATGTTGTGGCATTATGCTGTAACTACTGTTATGTTGTGACATAATGCTGTAGCTATTGTTATGTTGTAGCATAATGTTGTAGCTATTGTTATGTTGTGGCATTATGCTGTAACTACTGTTATGTTATGACATCATGCTGTAACTATTGTTATGTTGTGGCATCTTTTTGTAGCTATTGTTATGTTGTGGCATTATGCTGTAACTACTGTTATGTTGTGGCATTATGCCTCAGCTATTGTTATGTTGTGACATTATGCCTCAGCTATTGTTATGTTGAGATACCATGCTGTAGCTCGTCCTATCTTGTGACATCATTTTGCATTAATGTTCCAGTTAACAAATATATTCTTATCAATATTTATCCTATTTACACCTGGAGGTACATAAAGCAGAAATGAAAACCTTGTAAGTGAGGTACATAAAGCAGAAATGAAAACCTTGTATATGAGGTACATAAAGCAGAAAAGAAAAGCTTGTAAGTGAGGTACATAAAGCAGAAAAGAAAACCTTGTATGTGAGGTACATAAAGCAGAAATGGAAACCTTGTATATGAGGTACATAAAGCAGAAAAGAAAAGCTTGTAAGTGAGGTACATAAAGCAGAAAAGAAAACCTTGTATGTGAGGTACATAAAGCAGAAAAGAAAACCTTGTAAGTGAGATACATAAAGCAGAAAAGAAAACCTTGTAAGTAAGGTACATAAAGCAGAAATGAAAACCTTGTAAGTGAGGTACATAAAGCAGAAAAGAAAACCTTGTAAGTGAGGTACATAAAGCAGAAATGAAAACCTTGTAAGTGAGGTACATAAAGCAGAAAAGAAAACCTTGTAAGTGAGGTACATAAAGCAGAAATGAAAACCTTGTAAGTGAGGTACATAAAGCAGAAATGAAAATCTTTTATGTGAGGTACATAAAGCAGAAATGAAAACCTTGTAAGTGAGGTACATAAAGCAGAAATGAAAACCTTGTAAGTGAGGTACATAAAGCAGAAATGAAAACCTTGTAAGTGAGGTACATAAAGCAGAAATGAAAATCTTTTATGTGAGGTACATAAAGCAGAAATGAAAACCTTGTAAGTGAGGTACATAAAGCAGAAATGAAAACCTTGTAAGTGAGGTACATAAAGCAGAAATGAAAACCTTGTGGTGACATAAATGAAGTAACACAAACTGGCATAATCATAGCAAGTGAGCAAAATTAGAGCAGTCAGATATTTCTTTTCTATTCAGTCAGTTAAGTTTATGAGTACATTTTATCTTTAACTTCTTCATTCCAGCACAAAACTGGCAGTGCTGATAGACACATATGCAAATCAGTGCTCAGATTATTTAGGCAAAGTAAATAAAACACATAAATGCCTTTGAATGTAAATGCTCCAGAATTCTTCAAATATCATGGACACAAAAAAGAACAAATATATCCATACTACAAGAACTTAATATTGAAGAAGGCTGGCTAGTAAAGAGGATTAAACAGAGAAAACTTATATTTTGGACACATTAAACATCATGATAATTTAGAGAAGACCATATTGGAAAAAGAACAAATATATCTATACTACAAGAGCTTTATATATATATATATATATATATATATTGTATTTTTTAAAATTAAGATCTTAGACATGTCATCCAAATGAGGATCAGATGAATTTGAAGAAAATGGTGGAATGTATTGTGTTTCAGATGAAGTGAGAGTAGGTCCATATCGTCAGCTTTATCATCCTGAGCAGCTGATCTCTGGGCAGGAAGATGCTGCAAACAACTATGCTCGAGGTCATTACACTGTGGGCAAGGAGATCATCGACCTGGTCATGGATCGGGTTAGGAAGTCTGCAGACCTGTGTAGTGGTCTACAGGGATTTCTAGTGTTCCACAGGTGTGGTTGTTGCTACAGATCATTAATCTAGTTTTGTTTCATAGAACAGTTATTTTGGTCGTGTAGTCTAGTCCTCTCTATGGTGCAGTCACTATGGGCAGATAATCTAGTTTTGTGATTAGCATAGTCACAGTGGCTTGACAGTGTAATCCTCTCATGTTGTACCATCAGTGTACCCAGATAATCTAGACTTGCAATACTGTACAGTCAGAATAGTTACACAGTCCATTTTTGCTCATGATATAGTAACAATGGGCAGTCTAGTTTTCTCATATGGCACAACCACCATGGTCAAACAGTCAAGACATATCATATTGCACATACAATTGTTAGATAGTCTAGTCTTGTCTTGCAGGACCCTATATAATCACAGTTGTTACATAGTCTAGAGGTAGATCCAGTGTAGCTAGACTTTCTCTGTTGTCATTGTAAATCAAATAGTCTAGTCTTGTGGTATGTTACACACAATTTAGACACAAGGTTTGACCTTTTATGAGGCATATAGTCAGATAGCAAAGTCTTGATGTTTAGTATAAACATTTTGGTCAGTAAGGAAATGTAAACAAATATAATTTTCTTTTTAACTGTCATGCCAAATATTTTAAGAAATAATGAGTAAAGATAAATGTTTTTAGACCATGTTCCTTAGTTTATCTGCTTGAGATCTAAAACTCATGAATGTTCCAGCCAAACTTATTACATTTTTTTAGAAAAGAGCACTGTATCTCCTGCCATATAAGATGCTCTTTTTTTTAAAATAAGAAAAATTATAAAAAAAAAAAAATCACTCTGTTTCCTATACCATGATGGTAGGTTTTGGTAGGCTTTGGGGTAGAGATTAACTGTACTAGACTAACATCTATGGCACAGAAATGAAACAAGTTCATAGATTCAAGTACTTAGGAGTGATTATAACAGCGGATGTGAAATGTCACAATGAAATAAAAAGCAAACATGCTTAGGCCAAGTCCGCATTCCAGAAAATGAGAAACATCTTGTGCAACAGATTCATATCAATGTAAACAAGATTCGGAGTACTTAAATGTTACATCGAGCCAATTTTGTTTTTATTGGATGTGAAGCATGGTCTATGAATAAGAGAGTTCAGCAAGAAATGGAGGCCATGGAAATGTGGTTCATAAGAAGGATTTTGAAGGTACCATGGACACAAAAAAGAACAAATATATCCATACTACAAGAACTTAATATTGAAGAAGGCTGGCTAGTAAAGAGGATTAAACAGAGAAAACTTATATTTTGGACACATTAAACATCATGATAATTTAGAGAAGACCATATTGGAAAAAGAACAAATATATCTATACTACAAGAGCTTTATATATATATATATATATATATATATATATTGTATTTTTTAAAATTAAGATCTTAGACATGTCATCCAAATGAGGATCAGATGAATTTGAAGAAAATGGTGGAATGTATTGTGTTTCAGATGAAGTGAGAGTAGGTCCATATCGTCAGCTTTATCATCCTGAGCAGCTGATCTCTGGGCAGGAAGATGCTGCAAACAACTATGCTCGAGGTCATTACACTGTGGGCAAGGAGATCATCGACCTGGTCATGGATCGGGTTAGGAAGTCTGCAGACCTGTGTAGTGGTCTACAGGGATTTCTAGTGTTCCACAGGTGTGGTTGTTGCTACAGATCATTAATCTAGTTTTGTTTCATAGAACAGTTATTTTGGTCGTGTAGTCTAGTCCTCTCTATGGTGCAGTCACTATGGGCAGATAATCTAGTTTTGTGATTAGCATAGTCACAGTGGCTTGACAGTGTAATCCTCTCATGTTGTACCATCAGTGTACCCAGATAATCTAGACTTGCAATACTGTACAGTCAGAATAGTTACACAGTCCATTTTTGCTCATGATATAGTAACAATGGGCAGTCTAGTTTTCTCATATGGCACAACCACCATGGTCAAACAGTCAAGACATATCATATTGCACATACAATTGTTAGATAGTCTAGTCTTGTCTTGCAGGACCCTATATAATCACAGTTGTTACATAGTCTAGAGGTAGATCCAGTGTAGCTAGACTTTCTCTGTTGTCATTGTAAATCAAATAGTCTAGTCTTGTGGTATGTTACACACAATTTAGACACAAGGTTTGACCTTTTATGAGGCATATAGTCAGATAGCAAAGTCTTGATGTTTAGTATAAACATTTTGGTCAATAAGGAAATGTAAACAAATATAATTTTCTTTTTAACTGTCATGCCAAATATTTTAAGAAATAATGAGTAAAGATAAATGTTTTTAGACCATGTTCCTTAGTTTATCTGCTTGAGATCTAAAACTCATGAATGTTCCAGCCAAACTTATTACATTTTTTTAGAAAAGAGCACTGTATCTCCTGCCATATAAGATGCTCTTTTTTTTAAAATAAGAAAAATTCTAAAAAAAAAAAATCACTCTGTTTCCTATACCATGATGGTAGGTTTCGGTAGGCTTTGGGGTAGAGATTAACTGTACTAGACTAACATCTATGGCACAGAAATGAAACAAGTTCATAGATTCAAGTACTTAGGAGTGATTATAACAGCGGATGTGAAATGTCACAATGAAATAAAAAGCAAACATGCTTAGGCCAAGTCCGCATTCCAGAAAATGAGAAACATCTTGTGCAACAGATTCATATCAATGTAAACAAGATTCGGAGTACTTAAATGTTACATCGAGCCAATTTTGTTTTTATTGGATGTGAAGCATGGTCTATGAATAAGAGAGTTCAGCAAGAAATGGAGGCCATGGAAATGTGGTTCATAAGAAGGATTTTGAAGGTACCATGGACAGCTAAGAAAACCAACGAAGAAGTCTTAAGAGAGGCTGGCGTTATAAAGCAAATTATAGCAAAGATCAGAGGCAGACAAGTGAGATTTGTATGATATTTTCTGAGATGAGGAAAATTGGAACACATTGTGGTAACTGGAAAAATCGAGGGAAGAAGAGACAGAGAAAGACAGAGAGAAGTTACTGGATGGGCTGTCAGTGTGGCTTGGAAGAAAGTGACCAGCAGATCTCATAATCAAGTCTAAAGACAGGGAATTGTGGAGGGAAATGATTTGCCTACATCACTGGCACAGTAATTGATTGATTGAGACTCGTCATCATCAGGTGCCATGCCGACTGGTATTGACTATTATGCTTCTCCAGAGTACACGATCCTTCATGCAGGCCATCAGCTCAGTTGGTGATCTCCTCTCACACCATCCCGTCAGATTGTCCAGTATCAATTCTCTTGGTCTTCACCTGGATCTTCTTCCCTCTAGTTTCCTGTTGTTATAATATTTTCAATGCCCCCTCTTCTCATTGCATGTCCTATGAAAGTACATTGTCTCTCTCTTATTTTTTTGACAAGATTTTTCTGTCGTTCCAGCTCTTCTTATACATTCTTCATTAGTTATTTTTGGTGTCCAGGGAATTCACAACTTTCTTCTTATAAACCACATTTCTGCTGCTTCCAATGATTTTTGTGCAGACCTGCCTATTGTCCATGATTCACTTCCACATAATAAGATAGGTTCAATATAGCATTTTAGGACTCGTTTTCTAACATTCATTGATAAAGATGTGTTGGATAATATGTTTCTCATTCTCTGAAATGCAGTCTTTGCTTGGCCTATTCTGTTCCTAATTTCTGTTCTGCATTTCCCATCTGAAGTTATTACTGTTCCACGGTATTTGAATTTCTGCACTTTCTTTAGAATAGTTCAGATTAATTTTATACTGTGTGTTGGTGGATACTGTTTCTTAGAAAAAACCATAGTCTCTGTCTTTTTGATGTTCAAAGTAAGGCCTTTATGTTCACTTTCTTTGGCGACTTTATCCAAGAGATTTTGCAGGTCTTGTTGGTTCTCAGCTATCAGTACTGTGTCGTCAGCATACCAAAGGTATTATTATATCTTCCATTTTGTATGCCTGGTTCTGTGATGATTTCTTAGAGTATTCTCGCTGTACAGAGAAAAAAGGTCTGGAGACAGTACACATCCTTGTCGCACCCCTTTTTTTAATAGGTTGATATTTTCCAGTTTTATTTTCAACTCGAATTGCTGCTTCTTGCTGCCAGTATAGATGTTTTACAATCCTCAGGTCTTTGCCGTCTATATTGATGTCTTCAAGCATTTTAATAACTTCATTATGTTTCACCTTGTTGAATGCCTTGGTGTAATTAATGAAGCATAAGTAGAGATCTTTCTGTACTTCTAAAGCTCTTTCTGTTAGTATTCGCAAGCATAAATGGCATTGTGTGTTCCTTTTCCTTCAACAAATCCAAACTGTTCATCTGCTATTTCCATTTTTATCTTTTTCCTTGTTCTTCTCATAATAATTCTCAGAAGTATCTTTGTTATGTGACATGAGAGGCTGATAGTTCGGTGGTCATCACATTCCTTTGCACCTGGTTGCTTTGGTAGTGCTATAAACGTGGATTTAAGTAGGTCACTGGGCATATAACCACTGTTGTAAATATCATTCAGTAACTTGGTTATTATTTTTATTTGTATCTCCTCTAGTGCCTCTATTTCTTCTATTGTTATATTATCAGGCCCAGTCGCTTTTCCTTTCTTCATGTTTTTGATGGCATCTATGATTTCATCTTCAAGTATTGGTGGTCCATCACAGTTTTCAGTATCTGGTGTTAATTCTGGTCTTTCTCCTCCATACAGCTCACCGATGTACTCTGTCCACCTGTCCACAATGTCTTCTTTTCCCATTAACATTTTACCTTCTTTTGATTTCAGGCATCGTGTGGTATATTTTGTCTTCCTGCCTGTGAGTTCACTAATTTGTTTGTGCATGTTATTGCTATCTCTATTTGTCTGCACTGTTCATTTAACCACACTTCCTTTGCTTCTCTGCATTTGCGCCTTATTTCTTTATTTATCTTGGTATATTTTTCTTGGTTATTTTTACTCCTCTTTCTCTTGTCCATCAGTCCCAAGATGTTATCTGTCATCCATTTATTTTGGGGACTTCTTTTTTTGGTGGTATTATCTCCTTAACAGTTTGGTGGAAAGAATCTCTTAACATTGCCCATTGTTCATCTATACTATTTATCTTTGCTATTGCATTGTATCTATTTGTTGTAATAACTTTGTATTGTTCTTACAGTTCTTGGTCATTTTTTTTAAGGATCTCTGCATTCAGTTTGATGTTTCTCACTTTTCTGCATGGTTTCTTTAGCTTTATTCTAATTTTTCCACAAAGTGGGTCATGGTCACTATTGCAGTCAACTCCTGGCATGGTTTTTGATTGAGACTAACATATAAAAATCAGTGTTTAATAGTCTCCCGATGATCTTAAGACGAAATGTATGTGATTATAAATCATTAAACTGGGATTAGAAACCAAAATAGTATTCAGATATACAAAAATCCAAGAGCCAGCAGGATATTCCTCTATAGTCTTTCCTTTGTTTTCAGACACTTACTTAGTTATCTACCATAACATCTTCAGTATAGACGAATCATCAGAAGCATATGTAAAATCTGTATAATTATTACGGTATTTTGATGCTCTAAATAACATGGTCATTGTTATTGTGTTTCTAACACCTTCCATGGGTGATAAATGGCATCATCATCAATCTTGCATGTATGTGAGTTTTCACTAGTTAGCAGTAATGTTAAATCCTGGTTGGCTGATTGATTGAAGTGCTTGTTCTATTAATCTGGTGGAACCAGGTTTGATCCCAGCGGTGGGTTTTTTTTCTGGTACTACTACACCAGAAAGGCCCCAGGGTCCACCCAGCCTCTAAAAGTAGGTACCAGAGAAGTCTGGGAAGGTGAATGTGTCCAGGCATGATACTGAACACATGACAGTTTCATGTGCCGATGGTCTTGGAAATATGAGCCTAACACCTTATCCCCAGTGGAAATGGGATTTTTACCTTTTTTTAATAGTAATGCTAATAATTCTGTGCTAAAACAGTTAAAATGTCCAGCTAAAATATACTGTAGTTCTTATATTTTAAAATAAAGTTCCTGTTAAAATTCTTAAAGTAATAAATAGTTGTATAATAAATATAAATATATATATGTATATTATGCTGTTATTTTATTAAAATAAGCATTGAAAGGACACTACACTCTGCAGGAAGACAACTAGTTTAGATAAAATTTCTTCTATAATGACAAAGTTAAAACTGCATCACGGTTTCCGGTAAAAGAGCCCTAGCCCTTGACTGATGCTGTCAGAAGAACAACTGAATCTCTTTTCTATGATTCTCAGCTTTGGTGGTGGGACTGGGTCAGGATTCACGGCACTCCTGATGGAAAGGCTTTCCGTTGAGTATGGGAAGAAGTGCAAACTGGAAGTTGCAGTTTATCCCTCACCACAGGTATCCTCATTTGTCTTTTGTGTGTAAATCTGCTTTCAAGTGAAATCAAATCCAAAAGCTACTGTCTCTTCATTCTTCTTATTCTTAATATTATTATTATTATTGCAGACAGACATTTTAAATGAAGAAAATAAAATGAGAGTTTCTGGAGGCTGTCTATATTCTGTATTCTATTCTCAGATGTCTTCAGCTGTGGTGGAGCCATACAACTCTGTCCTGACAACACACACAACCCTGGAACATTCGGACTGTGCCTTCATGGTGGACAATGAAGCCATCTTCAACATCTGTAAGAGGAACCTTGACATTGACAGGCCATCTTTCACGAATATCAACCGACTCATCGGCCAGATTGTCTCATCAATAACTGCATCTTTACGGTAAGATCCAGCAATGTTATTGTTGTTCTTTATACTGCCTCGTGGAATGGAAATAATGCCTTCTGAAGTAGTTCTCCCATGCTCTCTGTTCTGTGCTGTCATAGATTTTTTCCCCGGGTCCTCACATATCCTTTGTTAATTATCATCATTTTAGTTTTATCCCTTGCCATATGTTATGTGCTGCCATCCTGTTAGTCTTATCCCTTGCCATATGTTATGTGCTGCCATCCTGTTAGTCTTATCCCTTGCCATATGTTATGTGCTGCCATCCTGTTAGTCTTATCCCTTGCCATATGTTATGTGCTGCCATCCTGTTAGTCTTATCCCTTGCCATATGTTATGTAATGTCCTCCTAGCCTTCTTCATGTTATGCAGTGTTCTTCTCCTAGTCTTCTCCCTTGTCCAATGTTATGTACTGTCCTCCTCTTCATCTTTTTTGATTGAGACTAACATCTAAAAATCAGTGTTTAATAGTCTCCCGATGATCTTAAGACGAAATGTATGTGATTATAAATCATTAAACTGGGATTAGAAACCAAAATAGTATTCAGATATAAAAAAGATCCAAGAGCCAGCAGGATATTCCTCTATAGCTTTCCTTTGTTTTCAGACACTTACTTAGTTATCTACCATGACATCTTCAGTATAGATGAATCATCAGAAGCATATGTAAAATCTGTATAATTATTATGGTATTTTGATGCTCTGAATAACATGGTCATTGTTATTGTGTTTCTAACATCTTACATGGGTGATAAATGGCATCATCATCAATCTTGCATGTATGTGAGTTTTCACTAGTTAGCAGTAATGTTAAATCCTGGCTGGCTGATTGATTGAAGAGCTTGTTCTATTAATCTGGTGGAACCAGGTTCGATCCCAGCGGTGGGGGTTTTTTTCTGGTACTACTACACCAGAAAGGCCCCGGGGTCCACCCAGCCTCTAAAAGTAGGTACCAGAGAAGTCTGGGAAGGTGAATGTGTCCAGGCATGATACCGAACACATGACAGTTTCATGTGCTGATGGTCTTGGAAATATGAGCCTAACACCTTATCACAAGTGGAAATGGGATTTTTACCTTTTTTTTAATAGTAATGTTAATAATTCTGTGCTAAAACAGTTAAAATGTCCAGCTAAAATATACTGTAGTTCTTATATTTTAAAATAAAGTTCCTGTTAAAATTCTTAAAGTAATAAATAGTTGTATAATAAATATAAATATATATATATGTATATTATGCTATTATTTTATTAAAATAAGCCTTGAAAGGACATTACACTCTGCAGGAAGTCAACTAGTTTAGATAAAATTTCTTCTATAATGACAAAGTTAAAACTGTATCACGGTTTCCGGTAAAAGAGCCCTAGCCCTTGACTGATGCTGTCAGAAGAACAACTGAATCTCTTTTCTATGATTCTCAGCTTTGGTGGTGGGACTGGGTCAGGATTCACGGCACTCCTGATGGAAAGGCTTTCCGTTGAGTATGGGAAGAAGTGCAAACTGGAAGTGGCAGTTTATCCCTCGCCGCAGGTATCCTCATTTGTCTTTTGTGTGTAAATCTGCTTTCAAGTGAAATCAAATCCAAAAGCTACTGTCTCTTCATTCTTCTTATTCTTAATATTATTATTATTATTGCAGACAGACATTTTAAATGAAGAAAATAAAATGAGAGTTTCTGGAGGCTGTCTATATTCTGTATTCTATTCTCAGATGTCTTCAGCTGTGGTGGAGCCATACAACTCTGTCCTGACAACACACACAACCCTGGAACATTCAGACTGTGCCTTCATGGTGGACAATGAAGCCATCTTCAACATCTGTAAGAGGAACCTTGACATTGACAGGCCATCTTTCACCAATATCAACCGACTCATCGGCCAGATTGTCTCATCAATAACTGCATCTTTACGGTAAGATCCAGCAATGTTATTGTTGTTCTTTATACTGCCTCGTGGAATGGAAATAATGCCTTCTGAAGTAGTTCTCCCATGCTCTCTGTTCTGTGCTGTCATAGATTTTTTCCTAGGTCCTCACATATCCTTTGTGATTATTATCGTCATTCTAGTCTTATCCCTTGTCATATGTTATGTGCTGCCATCCTGTTAGTCTTATCCCTTGCTGTATGTTATGTGCTGCCATCCTGTTAGTCTTATCCCTTGCTGTATGTTATGTGCTGCCATCTTGTTAGTCTTATCCCTTGTCATATGTTATGTAATGTCCTCCTCTTCATCTTCTGTCCTATGTTATGTACTGTCCTCATCCTTGTCCTCTCCCTTGTCCTATGTTATGTATTATCCTCATCATAGTCCTCTCTCTTGTCCTATGTTATGTATTATCCTCATCATAGTCCTCTCTCTTGTCCTATGTTATGTATTATCCTCATCATAGTCCTCTCTCTTGTCCTATGTTATGTATTATCCTCATCCTAGTCCTCTCTCTTGTCCTATGTTATGTATTATCCTCATCATAGTCCTCTTCCTTGTCCTATGTTATGTACTGTCCTTATCATAGTCCTCTCCCTTGTCCTATATTATGTACTGTCCTTATCATAGTCCTCTTCCTTGTCCTATATTATGTACTGTCCTTATCATAGTCCTCTCCCTTGTACTATATTATGTACTGTCCTTATCATAGTCCTCTTCCTTGTCCTATGTTATGTACTGTCCTTATCATAGTCCTCTTCCTTGTCCTATGTTATGTACTGTCCTCATTCTAGTCCTCTCCCTTGTTCTATGTTATGTACTGATGTACTGTCCTCATCATAGTCCTCTCCTTTGTCCTATGTTATATACTGTCATCATTCTAGTCCTCTCCCTTGTCCTATGTTATGTACTGTCATCATTCTAGTCCTCTCCCTTGTTCTATATTATGTACTGTCATCATTCTAGTCCTCTCCCTTGTTCTATGTTATGTACTGATGTACTGTCCTCATCATAGTCCTCTCCTTTGTCCTATGTTATGTACTGTCATCATCCTAGTCATCTCCCTTGTCCTATTTTATGTACTGTCATCATCCTAGTCCTCTCCTTTGTCCTATGTTATGTACTGTCCTCATTCTAGTCCTCTCCCTTGACCTATGTTATGTACGGTCATCATTCTAGTCCTCTCCCTTGTCCTATATTATGTACTGTCATCATTCTAGTCCTCTCCCTTGTCCTATATTATGTACTGTCCTCATTCTAGTCCTCTCCCTTGTCCTATATTATGTACTGTCATCATTCTAGTCCTCTACCTTGTCCTATATTATGTACTGTCCTCATTCTAGTCCTCTCCCTTGTCCTATATTATGTACTGTCCTCATCCTCGTCCTCTCCCTTGTCCTATATTATGTACTGTCCTCATCATAGTCCTCTCCCTTGTCCTATATTATGTACTGTCATCATTCTAGTCCTCTACCTTGTCCTATATTATATACTGTCATCATAGTCCTCTCCCTTGTCCTATATTATGTACTGTCCTCATCCTAGTCCTCTACCTTGTCCTATATTATGTACTGTCCTCATCATAGTCCTCTCAATTGTCCTATATTATGTACTGTCATCATTCTAGTCCTCTCCCTTGTCCTATATTATGTACTGTCATCATTCTAGTCCTCTCCCTTGTCCTATGTTATGTACTGTCGTCATCATAGTCCTCTCCCTTGACCTATATTATGTACTATCATCATTCTAGTCCTCTACCTTGTCCTATATTATGTACTATCATCATCCTAGTCCTCTCCCTTGACCTATATTATGTACTGTCCTCATTCTAGTCCTCTCCCTTGTCCTATATTATGTACTGTCATCATTCTAGTCCTCTACCTTGTCCTATATTATGTACTGTCCTCATTCTAGTCCTCTCCCCTGTCCTATATTATGTACTGTCCTCATCCTAGTCCTCTCCCTTGTCCTATATTATGTACTGTCCTCATCCTAGTCCTCTCCCTTGTCCTATATTATGTACTGTCCTCATTCTAGTCCTCTACCTTGACCTATATTATGTACTATCCTCATCATAGTCCTCTCCCTTGACCTATATTATGTACTGTCCTCATGCTAGTCCTCTCCCTTGTCCTATATTATGTACTGTCCTCATTCTAGTCCTCTCCCTTGTCCTATATTATGTACTGTCCTCATCCTAGTCCTCTCCCTTGTCCTATATTATGTACTGTCCTCATCCTAGTCCTCTCCCTTGTCCTATATTATGTAATGTCCTTATCATAGTCCTCTTCCTTGTCCTATGTTATGTACTGTCCTTATCATAGTCCTCTTCCTTGTCCTATATTATGTACTGTCCTCATTCTAGTCCTCTCCCTTGTCCTATATTATGTACTGTCATCATTCTAGTCCTCTCCCTTGTCCTATATTATGTACTGTCCTCATCCTAGTCCTCTCCCTTGTCCTATATTATGTACTGTCATCATTCTAGTCCTCTCCCTTGTCCTATATTATGTACTGTCATCATTCTAGTCCTCTCCCTTGTCCTATATTATGTACTGTCATCATTCTAGTCCTCTCCCTTGTCGTATATTATGTACTGTCCTCATCCTAGTCCTCTCCCTTGACCTATATTATGTACTGTCCTTATCATAGTCCTCTCCTAGTCCTATGTTATGTACTGTCCTCATCCTAGTCCTCTCCCTAGTTCTATGTTATGTACTGTCCTCATCCTAGTCCTCTCCCTAGTCCTATGTTATGTACTGTCCTCATCATAGTCCTCTCCCTAGTCCTATGTTATGTACTATCCTCATCATAGTCCTCTCCCTAGTCCTATGTTATGTACTGTCCTCATCCTAGTCCTCTCCCTTGTCCTATGTTATGTACTGTCCTCATCCTAGTCCTCTCCCTTGTCCTATGTTATGTACTATCCTCATCCTAGTCCTCTCCCTTGTCCTATGTTATGTACTATCCTCATCCTAGTCCTCTCCCTTGTCCTATGTTGTGTACTCTCCACTTGCTAGTTTTCTCCTATACCATTTGTTCTGTGGTGTTCTCTTAGTTCATTTGTCTCCATATATTTTACTTAAATCTAGAGGTTGGTATTTCATAAGATTTCTCATCATTTAATTGTTAGCATATCTATGAAAGAACACATTTTCATTCTTTATGATTTCTGTTTTATCTATTTCATTTTAGTTGAAACAGTGAGACCATAAGTGGTGTATTTTAAACACAAATAAAACACATGTCAAATAATATCAACTGTGTCTTTTTTTCCACTGGAAGTCAGTTCTTTAAGTGTACTGTACCAGATGCATGGCCAGCCATACTTTAAGTGTAGGGATGTGTTACAAATCTTGCCATTTGTGTTTACAATGCTGTTAAATGTTGACAACTCTAAAACAATAATGAATGCTAAGCTGTATCAGAGTAATCTAAAATTTAAAAACAATCATTAATGTAAGTCCTTCTATTTATAATTATAAAATCCATATAATGGTTTCTTTTCATAAATTTTGAAATTAGAACAAGGCCTATGGACAACAGTGTAGACAAACAAGGAAGCATTAGAGCAATCAATACTGAGAAGAGAAATAATGAAAAAATAACCCCATAAAATACAGGCAATAAAAGTATTTAGGTTTTTTCAAGAGGCTATTGCAGCTGGAAGGAAATGTTGAAGGGAAAAGACTAAAGTGAATAGACACAGATGTATGGAAGAAATATGCATGAAATATCTTGACCTGGTGCACCTATAGGAGAGTCAGTAACAGAGCAAGCTGACGGTCCATTGCAGCCATCCGTCCATACATAGATGCTGCTACGGTAGATGATGATGTTATTGCACTGTCACTGGTAGGAAGTCCATGCTGTAGAAGATGAAATGGTCTGAGCCTAACTCCCCCCACATATCTGGGTCTGAGCCTAACTCCCCCCACCAACATATCTGGGTCAGAGCCTAACTCCCCCCACCAACAATTCTGGATGTGAGCCTAACTCTCCCCCCTCCCCCCACATATCTGGGTCAGAGCCTAACTCCCCCTACCAATATATCTGGGTCAGAGCCTAACTCCCCCCACCAACAATTCTGGATGTGAGCCTAACTCTCCCCCCTCCCCCCACATATCTGGGTCAGAGCCTAACTCCCCCCCCCCCCACCAACATATCTGGGTCTGAGCCTAACTCCCCCCACCAACATATCTGGGTCAGAGCCTAACTCCCCCCACCAACATATCTGGGTCAGAGCCTAACTCCCCCCACCAACATATCTGGGTCAGAGCCTAACTCCCCCCACCAACATATCTGTGTCTGAGCATAACTCCCCCCACCAACATATCTGGGTCAGAGCCTAACTCCCCCCACCAACATATCTGGGTCAGAGCCTAACTCCCCCCCCCCCCAACATATCTGGGTCAGAGCCTAACTCCCCCCACCAACATATCTGGGTCAGAGCCTAACTCCCCCCACCAACATATCTGGGTCAGAGCCTAACTCCCCCCACCAACATATCTGGGTCAGAGCCTAACTCCCCCCACCATTATATACAATATATCTGGTCAGAGCCTAACTCCCCCCACCAACATGTCTGGGTCAGATCCTAGTCCTCTCCCTAGTCCTATGTTATGTACTGTCCTCATCCTAGTCCTCTCTCTTGTCCTATGTTATGTACTGTCCTCATCATTGTCCTCTCCCTAGTCCTATGTTATGTACTGTCCTCATCCTAGTCCTCTCCCTAGTCCTATGTTATGTACTGTCCTCATCCTAGTCCTCTCCCTAGTCCTATGTTATGTACTGTCCTCATCATAGTCCTCTCCCTAGTCCTATGTTATGTACTGTCCTCATCATAGTCCTCCCTAGTCCTATGTTATGTACTGTCCTCATCATAGTCCTCTCCCTAGTCCTATGTTATGTACTGTCCTCATCATAGTCCTCTCCCTAGTCCTATGTTATGTACTGTCCTCATCATAGTCCTCTCCCTAGTCCTATGTTATGTACTGTCCTCATCATAGTCCTCTCCCTAGTCCTATGTTATGTACTGTCCTCATCCTAGTCCTCTCCCTTGTCCTATGTTATGTACTGTCATCATTCTAGTCCTCTCCCTTGTCCTATGTTATGTACTATCCTCATCCTAGTCCTCTCCCTTGTCCTATGTTATGTACTATCCTCATCCTAGTCCTCTCCCTTGTCCTATGTTGTGTACTCTCCACTTGCTAGTTTTCTCCTATACCATTTGTTCTGTGGTGTTCTCTTAGTTCATTTGTCTCCATATATTTTACTTAAATCTAGAGGTTGGTATTTCATAAGATTTCTCATCATTTAATTGTTAGCATATCTATGAAAGAACACATTTTCATTCTTTATGATTTCTGTTTTATCTATTTCATTTTAGTTGAAACAGTGAGACCATAAGTGGTGTATTTTAAACACAAATAAAACACATGTCAAATAATATCAACTGTGTCTTTTTTTCCACTGGAAGTCAGTTCTTTAAGTGTACTGTACCAGATGCATGGCCAGCCATACTTTAAGTGTAGGGATGTGTTACAAATCTTGCCATTTGTGTTTACAATGCTGTTAAATGTTGACAACTCTAAAACAATAATGAATGCTAAGCTGTATCAGAGTAATCTAAAATTTAAAAACAATCATTAATGTAAGTCCTTCTATTTATAATTATAAAATCCATATAATGGTTTCTTTTCATAAATTTTGAAATTAGAACAAGGCCTATGGACAACAGTGTAGACAAACAAGGAAGCATTAGAGCAATCAATACTGAGAAGAGAAATAATGAAAAAATAACCCCATAAAATACAGGCAATAAAAGTATTTAGGTTTTTTCAAGAGGCTATTGCAGCTGGAAGGAAATGTTGAAGGGAAAAGACTAAAGTGAATAGACACAGATGTATGGAAGAAATATGCATGAAATATCTTGACCTGGTGCACCTATAGGAGAGTCAGTAACAGAGCAAGCTGACGGTCCATTGCAGCCATCCGTCCATACATAGATGCTGCTACGGTAGATGATGATGTTATTGCACTGTCACTGGTAGGAAGTCCATGCTGTAGAAGATGAAATGGTCTGAGCCTAACTCCCCCCACATATCTGGGTCTGAGCCTAACTCCCCCCACCAACATATCTGGGTCAGAGCCTAACTCCCCCCACCAACAATTCTGGATGTGAGCCTAACTCTCCCCCCTCCCCCCACATATCTGGGTCAGAGCCTAACTCCCCCTACCAATATATCTGGGTCAGAGCCTAACTCCCCCCACCAACAATTCTGGATGTGAGCCTAACTCTCCCCCCTCCCCCCACATATCTGGGTCAGAGCCTAACTCCCCCCACCCCCACCAACATATCTGGGTCTGAGCCTAACTCCTCCCACCAACATATCTGGGCCAGAGCCTAACTCCCCCCACCAGCATATCTGGGTCAGAGCCTAACTCCCCCCACCAACATATCTGGGTCAGAGCCTAACTCCCCCCACCAACATATCTGTGTCTGAGCCTAACTCCCCCCACCAACATATCTGGGTCAGAGCCTAACTCCCCCCACCATATATCAGGGTCAGAACCTAACTGCCCCCACCCCCAATATATCTGGTCAGAGCCTAACTCCCCCCACCAACATATCTGGGTCAGAGCCTAACTCCCCCCACCAACATATCTGGGTCAGAGCCTAACTCCCCCCACCAACATATCTGGGTCAGAGCCTAACTCCCCCCACCATTATATACAATATATCTGGTCAGAGCCTAACTCCCCCCACCAACATGTCTGGGTCAGAGCCTAACTCCCCCCCAACATGTCTGGGTCAGAGCCTAACTCCCCCCACCATTATATACAATATATCTGGTCAGAGCCTAACTCCCCCCACCAACATGTCTGGGTCAGAGCCTAACTCCCCCCACCATTATATACAATATATCTGGTCAGAGCCTAACTCCCCCCACCAACATGTCTGGGTCAGAGCCTAACTCTCCCCACCATATATCAGGGTCATAACCTAACTGCCCCCACCCCCAATATATCTGCGTCTGAGCCTAACTCCCCCTACCAACATATATGGGTGTGATGCCTAACTCCCACTCCCCACCAACATATTTCAGTCTGAACCTAACTCCCCCCCCCTGCTACCAACATGTCTGGGTCTGAGCTTAAATACCCCCCCCCCCCCAAACATGTCTGGTCAGATACCCACTTCCGAATGATGTGACTGAGTTGGGTTAGAAACTGCATTAATCTAGACCTAGCACCATGAGAACCAGTTCTCTTAGTTCATTTGTCTCCATATATTTTACTTAAATCTAGAGGTTGGTATTTCATAAGATTTCTCATCATTTAATTGTTAGCATATCTATGAAAGAACACATTTTCATTCTTTATGATTTCTGTTTTATCTATTTCATTTTAGTTGAAACAGGGAGACCATAAGTGGTGTATTTTAAACACAAATAAAACACATGTCAAATAATATCAACTGTGTCTTTTTTTCCACTGGAAGTCAGTTCTTTAAGTGTACTGTACCAGATGCATGGCCAGCCATACTTTAAGTGTAGGGATGTGTTACAAATCTTGCCATTTGTGTTTACAATGCTGTTAAATGTTGACAACTCTAAAACAATAATGAATGCTAAGCTGTATCAGAGTAATCTAAAATTTAAAAACAATCATTAATGTAAGTCCTTCTATTTATAATTATAAAATCCATATAATGGTTTCTTTTCATAAATTTTGAAATTAGAACAAGGCCTATGGACAACAGTGTAGACAAACAAGGAAGCATTAGAGCAATCAATACTGAGAAGAGAAATAATGAAAAAATAACCCCATAAAATACAGGCAATAAAAGTATTTAGGTTTTTTCAAGAGGCTATTGCAGCTGGAAGGAAATGTTGAAGGGAAAAGACTAAAGTGAATAGACACAGATGTATGGAAGAAATATGCATGAAATATCTTGACCTGGTGCACCTATAGGAGAGTCAGTAACAGAGCAAGCTGACGGTCCATTGCAGCCATCCGTCCATACATAGATGCTGCTACGGTAGATGATGATGTTATTGCACTGTCACTGGTAGGAAGTCCATGCTGTAGAAGATGAAATGGTCTGAGCCTAACTCCCCCCACATATCTGGGTCTGAGCCTAACTCCCCCCACCAACATATCTGGGTCAGAGCCTAACTCCCCCCACCAACAATTCTGGATGTGAGCCTAACTCTCCCCCCTCCCCCCACATATCTGGGTCAGAGCCTAACTCCCCCTACCAATATATCTGGGTCAGAGCCTAACTCCCCCCACCAACAATTCTGGATGTGAGCCTAACTCTCCCCCCTCCCCCCACATATCTGGGTCAGAGCCTAACTCCCCCCACCCCCACCAACATATCTGGGTCTGAGCCTAACTCCTCCCACCAACATATCTGGGCCAGAGCCTAACTCCCCCCACCAGCATATCTGGGTCAGAGCCTAACTCCCCCCACCAACATATCTGGGTCAGAGCCTAACTCCCCCCACCAACATATCTGTGTCTGAGCCTAACTCCCCCCACCAACATATCTGGGTCAGAGCCTAACTCCCCCCACCATATATCAGGGTCAGAACCTAACTGCCCCCACCCCCAATATATCTGGTCAGAGCCTAACTCCCCCCACCAACATATCTGGGTCAGAGCCTAACTCCCCCCACCAACATATCTGGGTCAGAGCCTAACTCCCCCCACCAACATATCTGGGTCAGAGCCTAACTCCCCCCACCATTATATACAATATATCTGGTCAGAGCCTAACTCCCCCCACCAACATGTCTGGGTCAGAGCCTAACTCCCCCCACCAACATGTCTGGGTCAGAGCCTAACTCCCCCCACCATTATATACAATATATCTGGTCAGAGCCTAACTCCCCCCACCAACATGTCTGGGTCAGAGCCTAACTCCCCCCACCATTATATACAATATATCTGGTCAGAGCCTAACTCCCCCCACCAACATGTCTGGGTCAGAGCCTAACTCTCCCCACCATATATCAGGGTCATAACCTAACTGCCCCCACCCCCAATATATCTGTGTCTGAGCATAACTCCCCCACCAACATATATGGGTGTGATGCCTAACTCCCCTCCCCACAAACATATTTCGGTCTGAGCCTAACTCCCCCCCCCTGCTACCAACATGTCTGGGTCTGAGCTTAAATACCCCCCCCCCCCCAAACATGTCTGGTCAGATACCCACTTCCAAATGATGTGACTGAGTTGGGTTAGAAACTGCATTAATCTAGACCTAGCACCATGAGAACCAGTTCTCTTACCACTGTGCTACATATACGCTCCTGTGCACATAAATACACTTTAATCATTTTTATGTTTAAAACATAATACGTCTGTGTTAAAAATCAGCATTTAATTAAAAATTCATGTTAAAACTTGTGGTTTTATCATGTTTCAAATGGTTTTAAAACGTTGAAGGTTTTGCTACAGAATCATTTTTAAGTAATGAATTACTGCTTTTTATTTCTTTCACAATAGATTTGATGGTGCCTTGAATGTTGACCTTACAGAATTCCAGACCAATCTGGTTCCATTTCCACGCATACATTTCCCAATGGTCACATATGCTCCCATAATATCAGCTGAGAAGGTATCTTATGTAGATATAATTGTAAAGGGAGAAAACCGTTGAAAACTAACATATACAGATATGTTGTCAGAGTTGTTTCCATTTGTGACACTGTTGCAACAATTTAGTTACCATATAAAATACTTCTTCCAACAATTTAGTTATAAAATACTGTTTCCAACAATCTAGTGGCTGTATAAAATACTGTTTCAAACAATTTAGTTATCATTTAACAAACTGTTTCAAACAATTTAGTTATCATATAAAATACTGTTTCCAACAATTTAGTTAACAGATAAAATATTGTTTCCAACAATTTAGTTAACAGATAAGATATTGTTTCCAGCAATTTAGTTAGTATATAAAATGCTGTTTCCAACGGTTATGTTACCATATATTATTTCAAGAGTCACTTTAAAAAAAAATGCAATTTCTTCTGTAAGCTCACTTTTCAAACTAGTTAATTAGAATCATCATTCATGCAGTCTGAACAGATCCATGAATTCTCAAATCTCTTACTCAAATATCCCATAGTGTTGGTCTAGAAATATTCCGCATGCCACTTTTCACCTATTTCTAGGTACTCTTTTTTTTCCCTAACTAGTAAAAATATGATTGTGACTCACTCCAGTACAATGAGCAGCCATCTATTAACTAGAGCACAATACAACATCAAACTTGACCATCATTCATTCTAAAAAAAAGTAGTATGCCCAGTCAAGGGAACATGAACCCTTATGTCAGTGGTTCTCAACATTTTCTGAGCATGACCCTACCAGCAATAGTACATGGCCCGAGAGTAAAGATCAGCAATGGTAAGTGACCCACGACCCTAAACCAACAGTGTTAAGTAACTGATGACTCATGAAAAAAATATGTTTAACAATACTAAAATTCAACAAAAATTAATTAACACTATTTTAGTGCTTTTAACATGACATAAATTAGACTCTTTTTAAAACAAATGCCTGAGGAAAATACTCGGTATAAAGTGGAACAAATTCAAGAACAACGCAGAGATAAGGCAGGTGAAGGAATAACAACCTGTCTTTTGGATGATCAGAAAAAGGAGATGGACATATGTCAGCCATGTGATGAGAAGAAACAGTCAGAGAATCCCATAATAGCTGTCAAGTGGAACACAACAGGCCAAAGCAAAAGAGGTCGGCCACGTGAAACTCTAAAGAGGACTTAAGAGAGGCCAAATTAGTAGGCATAAAATCCGTTGATGAGGTTGAAAAACTTGCCAAAAACAGGAAAACTTGATGAACTACCACTGGAGTCCTATTTGACATTTAACGACACGGGAAGGATGCTAGAAATTTCCTGTTAATCAGTAAAAATGATGTATAATTATCATTTCATAATAATCCAACAATTTATCGTATCTTCTCACAATCCTAACTCAGCCCTCCCCTCCTGACTCTAATTTGGGTCAGGACTTGAAGCTGGGAACCACGTAGAGGGATCATGCTCCTCTTAATGGCTGCCTGAACTTGTGATATCTTGAACAGAAATGAGACTGTGATGTGACATAGAAAATTCCATTATTTAGAACTGAAACCCTCACAGGTATCCAGTCTGAGACATAAACATTCTGTTTAGTTAATCTTGAGTTGAGTCAAATGTTTCTTTCTTTCTGGTAGGCTTACAGTGAGAAACTGTCGGTTGGAGAGATTGTAAAGGGAGAAAACCGTTGAAAACTAACATATACAGATATGTTGTCAGAGTTGTTTCCATTTGTGACACTGTTGCAACAATTTAGTTACCATATAAAATACTTCTTCCAACAATTTAGTTATAAAATACTGTTTCCAACAATCTAGTGGCTGTATAAAATACTGTTTCAAACAATTTAGTTATCATTTAACAAACTGTTTCAAACAATTTAGTTATCATATAAAATACTGTTTCCAACAATTTAGTTAACAGATAAAATATTGTTTCCAACAATTTAGTTAGATAAGATATTGTTTCCAGCAATTTAGTTAGTATATAAAATGCTGTTTCCAACAGTTAAGTTACCATATACTATTTCAAGAGTCACTAAAAAAAATGTAATTTCTTCTGTAAGCTCACTTTTCAAACTAGTTAATTAGAATCATCATTCATGCAGTCTGAACAGATCCATGAATTCTCAAATCTCTTACTCAAATATCCCATAGTGTTGGTCTAGAAATATTCCGCATGCCACTTTTCACCTATTTCTAGGTACTCTTTTTTTTCCCTAACTAGTAAAAATATGATTGTGACTCACTCCAGTACAATGAGCAGCCATCTATTAACTAGAGCACAATACAACATCAACTTGACCATCATTCATTCTAAAAAAAAGTAGTATGCCCAGTCAAGGGAACATGAACCCTTATGTCAGTGGTTCTCAACATTTTCTGAGCATGACCCTACCAGCAATAGTACATGGCCCGAGAGTAAAGATCAGCAATGGTAAGTGACCCACGACCCTAAACCAACAGTGTTAAGTAACTGATGACTCATGAAAAAAATATGTTTAACAATACTAAAATTCAACAAAAATTAATTAACACTATTTTAGTGCTTTTAACATGACATAAATTAGACTCTTTTTAAAACAAATGCCTGAGGAAAATACTCGGTATAAAGTGGAACAAATTCAAGAACAACGCAGAGATAAGGCAGGTGAAGGAATAACAACCTGTCTTTTGGATGATCAGAAAAAGGAGATGGACATATGTCAGCCATGTGATGAGAAGAAACAGTCAGAGAATCCCATAATAAGCTGTCAAGTGGAACACAACAGGCCAAAGCAAAAGAGGTCGGCCACGTGAAACTCTAAAGAGGACTTAAGAGAGGCCAAATTAGTAGGCATAAAATCCGTTGATGAGGTTGAAAAACTTGCCAAAAACAGGAAAACTTGATGAACTACCACTGGAGTCCTATTTGACATTTAACGACACGGGAAGGATGCTAGAAATTTCCTGTTAATCAGTAAAAATGATGTATAATTATCATTTCATAATAATCCAACAATTTATCGTATCTTCTCACAATCCTAACTCAGCCCTCCCCTCCTGACTCTAATTTGGGTCAGGACTTGAAGCTGGGAACCACGTAGAGGGATCATGCTCCTCTTAATGGCTGCCTGAACTTGTGATATCTTGAACAGAAATGAGACTGTGATGTGACATAGAAAATTCCATTATTTAGAACTGAAACCCTCACAGGTATCCAGTCTGAGACATAAACATTCTGTTTAGTTAATCTTGAGTTGAGTCAAATGTTTCTTTCTTTCTGGTAGGCTTACAGTGAGAAACTGTCGGTTGGAGAGATTGTAAGAGCATGCTTTGAGCCAGCCAACCAGATGATGATGGTAGATCCAAGACATGGCAAATACATGTCATGTTGTGTACTCTTTAGGTTAGTTTAAATAGCTGGTAGACTCTGTAGTGTGTTTTAAATAGCTGGTAGACTCTGTAGTGTGTTTTAAATAGCTGGTAGACTCTGTAGTATGTTTTAAATAGCTGGTAGACTCTGTAGTGTGTTTTAAATAGCTGGTAGACTCTGTAGTGTGTTTTAAATAGCTGGTAGACTCTGTAGTGTGTTTTAAATAGCTGGTAGACTCTGTAGTATGTTTTAAATAGCTGGTAGACTCTGTAGTATGTTTTAAATAGCTGGTAGACTCTGTAGTATGTTTTAAATAGCTGGTAGACTCTGTAGTATGTTTTAAATAGCTGGTAGACTCTGTAGTATGTTTTAAATAGCTGGTAGACTCTATAGCGTATTTTAAATAGCTGGTAGACTGCAGTCTGTTTTTTAGGTTGGTAGACTCTGTAGTATGTTTTAAATGACTAGTAGACTCTATAGCGTATTTTAAATAGCTGGTAGGCTGCAGTCTGTTTGAATGGTTGGTAGACTCTGTAGTGTGTTTGAATGGCTGGTAGACTCTATAGTGTGTTTGAATGGTTGGTAGACTCTGTAGTGTGTTTGAATGGCTGATAGACTCTGTAGTGTGTTTCAAATGACTGATAAACTTTGTAGTGTGTTTGAATGGACTCTGTGGTCTGAATGGCTGGTAGAGTCTGTAGTCTGCATTTAAGATACTGTCATATGCCTGATATTATTCCTCTCTCTTACACACACACATGAATTCTAACATACATGTATGTGTGCCTCTGTGTATGTGCATCCATGTATTGCAAGACTATATCTTGCTATGAAAACTTGTTGGTTTTTTCTTTCATTGGCCCATTATGTAAATCAAATATTTGAAAAAAGAGTTATGAGAGAAATTGATCAGGAAAATTAAGCTCAGCTTCTTCCATGAAAACAAATCTGTATCTGCATTCAAACTGTCTTCCGGCATGACAAGAGCCATTTTTGTTTAAATGTGAAATGAACATCCGATGATAAATACGTAAAATATGGACTTATCACAGTCAAGATTATAAATTACATAAAAAATGAACAGTAATAAATTCTGTGACATATCCAGACAGTCATTTATTTTCTAGTCCTCCATGTCATGACAAAGTTAATTACCACAAATTATGTGTCATTTATCACTACTTCCACTATCACCAACAAAAGAGTCACCATTGTACTTATATTGGCTGGCATATATTTACCTTTTTCCTCTCCTTATTTTCCAAGATACATTTTTTTAATGTAGAATTGTTTCCATTCCTATCACAACCATCAACAACCATCAACAACCATCTGGCATTCAATGGCCAAAAATGTTTTTTTAAAAAATTTTACCAGAGGAGATGTAGTACCCAGAGATGTGGGCCAGGCTATCAGCTTCATTAAAACAAATCGCAGTGTGCAGTTTGTGGACTGGTGTCCTACAGGCTTTAAGGTAACAGTCTGATGGGCCATAACACTTATCTTAGGTAGACATATAACACAAACTGAGCACATATTTATATGTTCTAAATTTCACAACACATTAATTGCATGAGTGTCAGACTGGTAAATCAATGTGGGACTCAAAGACACAGACTTGTCTAACTCATTCATTGATTCATTTGCATGTCCCTTTGCGGAACTTTGCCTCCCTAACAGCACTCCTGTAGGCCTCTCGGTTGTGAGCAAGATGGCCTACTGCTGATGCATCCATTGTCTAACTACTAATTCCAAATTTTGGTGGATTTTTTGTGGCTTTAAATGTTTCTTCTGGCAGTTACAAGTTATAAAATAAAAGAGCTTGCAAGGGCAATTGATTCTAAATCAGTAATTATAAAAGTAGATGAAATAGGCCAGTATATTAATATTTTTTTGCTTCAGTTATCAATTTTTAGGTATATTCTGCCAACTAAAACATTAGCTTTTTTATATGTTAAGACAGTTAACAAGCAGTCCACATTTTCTTTAAGCAGTTTAGATTTTAGTTTTCATAAATCTTAGACATGTTAAAAAAAACTAGTCCTTGTTTTTGTAAGATTAATTTTCTTATTTGCTACATCAATTAAAATTGGTTTTCGTATATGTTATACTACTTTCTGTTTCAAACTATAGCCACTAATTCTCTTGTGTAGTGAATTCCTTGTAGCACAAGATTCACATAATCAACAGAGACGAAAACAAAGAGTATGCAGAAACAAAGTGAGATTGTACTTTCCGTTCTCCAGGTGGGAATCAATTACCAGCCCCCTACAGTGGTCCCAGGTGGAGACCTGGCCAAGGTCCAGCGGGCCGTGTGTATGATGAGCAACAACACAGCCATCGCAGAAGCTTGGTCAAGACTGGACCAGAAGTTTGACCTGATGTATGCGAAGAGAGCTTTTGTTCATTGGTAAGTTAATAACTTTCATAGCTAATAAGAAGTTGTAAACATTTGTTGGTCAACATGAGATATATTTCAGAGTTTCAGCAATTTAATGTGAATTTAAATGATTATTGTTATATTGAAAAGCCACACTATGTCTTTTCATCCTAGAATATGGTTTTGAAGTAGGCAGATGTTAAGCTCTTTATGAAACTTGCTGAATGTCATGAGAAAGACTCCTAAGTAAACAGATGCTAGGAAAGAGACATACGAGAGCACTAACTGAACAAAACTCTGAGGGAAAAAAAAAAGAGTAAAACTGAGAGATCATGATAATGTAGTACTAAGTCATAGGACATCTGAGTGGCAAAGTGGTTAGTGCCCTAGTCCACCATGTCATGACAAAGTTAATTACCACAAATTATGTGTCATTTATCACTACTTCCACTATCACCAACAAAAGAGTCACCATTGTACTTATATTGGCTGGCATATATTTACCTTTTTCCTCTCCTTATTTTCCAAGATACATTTTTTTAATGTAGAATTGTTTCCATTCCTATCACAACCATCAACAACCATCAACAACCATCTGGCATTCAATGGCCAAAAATGTTTTTTTAAAAAATTTTACCAGAGGAGATGTAGTACCCAGAGATGTGGGCCAGGCTATCAGCTTCATTAAAACAAATCGCAGTGTGCAGTTTGTGGACTGGTGTCCTACAGGCTTTAAGGTAACAGTCTGATGGGCCATAACACTTATCTTAGGTAGACATATAACACAAACTGAGCACATATTTATATGTTCTAAATTTCACAACACATTAATTGCATGAGTGTCAGACTGGTAAATCAATGTGGGACTCAAAGACACAGACTTGTCTAACTCATTCATTGATTCATTTGCATGTCCCTTTGCGGAACTTTGCCTCCCTAACAGCACTCCTGTAGGCCTCTCGGTTGTGAGCAAGATGGCCTACTGCTGATGCATCCATTGTCTAACTACTAATTCCAAATTTTGGTGGATTTTTTGTGGCTTTAAATGTTTCTTCTGGCAGTTACAAGTTATAAAATAAAAGAGCTTGCAAGGGCAATTGATTCTAAATCAGTAATTATAAAAGTAGATGAAATAGGCCAGTATATTAATATTTTTTTGCTTCAGTTATCAATTTTTAGGTATATTCTGCCAACTAAAACATTAGCTTTTTTATATGTTAAGACAGTTAACAAGCAGTCCACATTTTCTTTAAGCAGTTTAGATTTTAGTTTTCATAAATCTTAGACATGTTAAAAAAAACTAGTCCTTGTTTTTGTAAGATTAATTTTCTTATTTGCTACATCAATTAAAATTGGTTTTCGTATATGTTATACTACTTTCTGTTTCAAACTATAGCCACTAATTCTCTTGTGTAGTGAATTCCTTGTAGCACAAGATTCACATAATCAACAGAGACGAAAACAAAGAGTATGCAGAAACAAAGTGAGATTGTACTTTCCGTTCTCCAGGTGGGAATCAATTACCAGCCCCCTACAGTGGTCCCAGGTGGAGACCTGGCCAAGGTCCAGCGGGCCGTGTGTATGATGAGCAACAACACAGCCATCGCAGAAGCTTGGTCAAGACTGGACCAGAAGTTTGACCTGATGTATGCGAAGAGAGCTTTTGTTCATTGGTAAGTTAATAACTTTCATAGCTAATAAGAAGTTGTAAACATTTGTTGGTCAACATGAGATATATTTCAGAGTTTCAGCAATTTAATGTGAATTTAAATGATTATTGTTATATTGAAAAGCCACACTGTCTTTTCATCCTAGAATATGGTTTTGAAGTAGGCAGATGTTAAGCTCTTTATGAAACTTGCTGAATGTCATGAGAAAGACTCCTAAGTAAACAGATGCTAGGAAAGAGACATACGAGAGCACTAACTGAACAAAACTCTGAGGGAAAAAAAAAAGAGTAAAACTGAGAGATCATGATAATGTAGTACTAAGTCATAGGACATCTGAGTGGCAAAGTGGTTAGTGCCCTAGTCCACCATGGAGAGAATGGAGGTTCAAATCCAGCCTGACATTTCCTAGCCACTCTGCTATAGAAATGGGTACCCAGCTTGACATGCACATGATCTGGCAGTCAATTTCAGGCTTCAGGTGTGGGTTCAAATCCCACCCGCCACCTCCAGTTTGTCAGGGTTCTTGCCTGTGCTACAGAGCACGTGTGCTATTCTGAGATTCTCCTTCACAGGGGAAGATTGGAGCACTTATGGATTTGTCTGACATGCAGTGACTTTTACCATTTTTTTTTCTGGAGCCAGAAAAAGAAACATGGCCATACATGATGCAGACCACATCACCCCTTTAAATGCATGTTATTCAGCCAGGGGCATATGTAGTCCTAGAGTAAGAAAGGATATCTAAGAGAACAAGCATGCAGAAAACTCTACTGTAGAGAACAGAACAACAACACAACTCCTTTAGATCATCAGAGGAAGTACCTGTCCTTCACCTTGCATGAAGTACTTTCCCAAATACCAGTTTTGTCAATACAATATTCAGTACTTTATACTTTTTTTTGGTCTATTTAAAATTAAACACTTTACAAACATCAAAGATAACAAAATATTCATGCAAAATAGTTTTCCTACCATATTTATGGTGAGATTTAATCTTTACAAAATGTTCAGATGCTGAATCGAAGTCTAAACTGACTGATTCTCCTTCCTGTAAACTGAGCATCATCAGCCCACTGGCCTGAATTATCCTGGAACTGATTTTGGTGGTTGCTTCTTACTAGGTTTCTGATAGTATAAACTGGTTACAGAAAATAACAACCTCCAAAATTTTCAGTTTGTCTCTTTTTCTATTGGTAATTTACTGGTAATTGCCAGTTAACATGATCACTGATCTGGGCTCTACAGTTCAGGTGTAATTTTGTTCATTCAGGAACTTTTGTACAATGAAAAATAAAAAAAAAATGCATTTGTAAAATTAAAATGTATTGTTTATATATTAAGAAATATTAAACTTTAACTGTGTTAAACTTGAATATAATAAACTTGACATAAAGTATTTAGTCTAATTTAGATGTTTATCCTGTGCCCATGAGTATAATAATTGAGTGATCACTTTAAAATACCCACCAATAACTTTATAGGTAAGTAGTTAAAAATAAATTGTATGTGAAGGTGCATGTAGGTACATAATGGGAAAAAGAAAGAGAGGAAGACCAAGGCAAAGATGGCTGCAAGACATCGTTGATGATCAGCAAATGGATGCATCAGCAGCAGGCCATCTTGCTCGCAACTGAGAGGCCTACAGGAGAGATGTTAGGGAGGAAAAGTTCTGCAAGGGACATGCAAATGACTGACTGACTGACTGACTGGCTGAGGTGCATGGATGAGGTTGAGTAACACTGCTATACTGTGCTGACAGGTCAAGGAAAGTGTGAGCAGTAACAACATAACCTCTAGGTGTATCCATGGCATAACAGGATTATCTACCCAGTTATAGATGTCTGTCTGTTAGTGACAGAGAAATATGAGTGAGAAAGCCACTTACTTTATCTGTGAACATCTCATATGAATGACCATTTTATATATGCAGCAATCTAATATCTGTGACTCTCTCTGTCTGTTGCCATCTCACATAAGTGTTGTTGTCTTACTTCTATGACAGTCTAATATCTGTGATTATCTTTTCTTGTAACTGGGTATCTGACATCTGTGACTGTCATACATCCACTGCTGTCTTACATCTGTGACTACCTCACAGCTGTTTATATTTTATCTTCAGGTATGTAGGAGAAGGTATGGAGGAGGGAGAATTCAGCGAAGCCAGAGAGGATATGGCCATGCTGGAGAAAGATTATGAGGAGGTGGGCCAGGATTCTGTGGTAGCCGAGGAAGAGGTCGAAGAGTATTAGGAGGACAAGTGTAGGAAATAAAAGACGAAGGAGGATGAAGGAATGTTTTTGTGTTTGAAAGTGTGTGTGCAGGCCCACTGAGAGAGAAGGGCCCCGCCAGTACAGAAGCCTTGTTTGTGTGCAGGCCCACTGAGAGAGAAGGGCCCCGCCAGTACAGAAGCCTTTTGTGTGTGTGTGTTGTTATCAAAACATGGCAGAATAAATGAGAAAAAGAGAGAGAGCAGCTATTATAGTAATTATAAAAGCCACGTTAATATACAAGTAGACAAAAAGAAGGGGATAATCTACAATTAAATGTAAGAATATTATTACATGCTATGATTGTTATATTGAAAAGTGATGCATTTCAACAAGGTGTGTGTGTGTTTAGGATCAGCAACATGCTCATGCTGTGGTGTAGTGGTTAGATCACTTGCCTATGGGTCAGAAGGTCCCCAGTTCAGTTTCACAGTTGGGTGAAATTTTTTTTACCTACTGGTGCTGGGGTTCATCCAGCCTTGAAAAGTGGGTATCTGGGGCTTTCCTGGGGCAGCAGAGACAGGTGCTGGCATCCCTACCTCAAATACTGTAGCAACCTGGAAATATGAAGGCACAAATGCCTCAGCCTTACGGCATGCAAATGCTACAGGCATATCCAACACAATCATAGCTTCGTAATTTACAAAACTTGAAAATGATTGTTTATTATGGCATGGTTAGATACAGAAGATATAATCAGTGTACACTTCAGCTTATCATCAGCATACTCTGTATGTTAAACTCACTCAGAGCTAAATTAGCTCATGTTAACAGAGTTCTACCAAAGTAAAAACCTAAACAGTATGAATTTTCTCACTACAAACATAGTCATATATATATTTTTTAAAAATGTGTTTAAAGTTACTTGTTTGACTGCTTCAACTGTTGTCTGATCACTTGTCCATGCATGTCAGGTATTTTCATATGTCGACTGAAAGAAATTGTGGAAATACTCCATTATTTTAAACATACAAGAAACAAAAGCATCAGCATTTCCAGTGCAGAAGCTTTTGAGAGGAAAGTGCCTCAAGATCCACAACTGTAGAGAAACTACTGATGAGCGTATGTTAGGGAAAGTTTTTCTTTAAAAAGCTGAGAAGGTTGATTGTACATCAGAAGACAGAAATGAGGAATTTTCCACCAGGGATGCACATTGTAGGGTTGGCTCAATAACCAGTGTAGCTTGCCACTTTGAATGAAGAATTAACTATCAGTATTGGATTATCTTAACTTCTTTAATAAATTTTTATACAGTTATCTCTTATTGTTGAACTTGCTCATGTTTTATCTTGTTTTGTTTTGTGCTGTCTCCCTGTAACTGCGAGCTGTTGTTCTTTGCAGCCAATGCTGTAGAGGTGTTGAGGCACAGCATTGTATCGGGGTGGGAGCAGGTTATGGCAGCTATATTTTCAGTCCTGGAGTACAGCTAAAGAGCAGGGGGTGTGCAATGCTTCTTTAGCAGAGTCCACCACCATGGTGACTATGGCGATCCCTGTTATGACTGTGCCTGTTACTAGGGGTACCAACGGAGAGGTGGGACAGGGTCTTGATCAATTATGGTTCACTAACCCTGACGCTAGCATATCAGCTTAATCGATTGCTTAATCGGACAGCATCATCTCCTCCTTCATATAATGTTTTATATTTACTTGTGTATATAGATTTTATTTTTCCATCTCACAAAATTAACAGTTTCTTAACTTGTGTGGCGGGTGTCTGAGTGGCGAGGTGGTTAGTGCACTGGTCTCTCATGGCGAAGGTCGGGGGTTCGAATCCAGACGGCGGCACCCCAGTTACCCAGCTGTAGAAATGGGTACCCGACTTCTTCTGGAGTTGGGGAAGGAAAGGCAGCCAGGCGTGATACTGACCATATCACCCTCTAGTGTGCTGACAGGTCAAGGAAAATATGGGCACTAACACCATATCCCTATGTGCCTCTAAGGCATGACAGGGTCACCTTTACTTTTTTTTTTTACTAACTAGTCTGGAACATTTCTTGTACAAACCAGTTTAGACGTAAATAAATTATCTTCCTTTTCATTCGTCTGTCACAAAAAAAGGTTAAAATAATCATCATTCTCTTATTGTTTGCTGTCTCAAATATTTTAAAAGTGGAATTGATTTTGAGGAATTTTGTTTTAAAAAAGAACACAAATTACTGAAAAAATATATTAAATCAAACCAACAAAGAAGGATCATACATCTGTCAGTATAAATGAACGTTACTTCATATACTGTACGGTGTGCTATACTATATTGTTTCGTTTGTCTCCCCTGACTACTATGTGTTTTTTTTGGGGGGTGGAAATGAGGCCAGTGTGATACAGAAGTTCGTGGCTACTTTTGGCTGTGTACACACGCTTTGTCCAGCGCAGTGTCTTACATGACTGTCATTATATCTATCTTGTTCTCTAAAGCTGTATCGTTGTCAGATTTCTTTAAAACAACCAAAGTTGGATTTTTAAAAAAAACAAACAACTGAAGGTAGAAGTTCTTTTAAAACATAACCACAGTAACGGTTTGCTGAAACGAATATTTTCCTGCAGTGAAAAAATGTAACCTTGTAGCAAAATTTATTGTTGCATTCATGACAAGTTTCAAGTCAAGTTGCAAGTCAGCTATCTTCAAATTACAAGTTGAGTTTAAGTTGCCACTCTTCATCTTTTGAATCTTCCAGCTTGAATCAAGTCACCCAAGTAAAGTCTGGTAAATCTGTTACTAGAAAATTAATTTCAGGCATCTTGTTACAAATGCAAATACTGAACACTTTGTAGCAGTCTTGAAAAGTAAATCTTAAACCGCAAAGAAGACTATATTAGGGGTGAGAGCTGGTTAACACACTATCCAAATTCATAATGTTCACAGTGACACAATGTTACAGTTATTCAAATTTGTAACACAGTGATAGATTATTACAGTTATCCAGCTCTGTAATGCTCATGGTGACAGACTGTTACAGTTATTCAAATTTGTAATACTCATAGTGACAGATTATTACAGTTATCCAGCTCAGTAATGCTCATGGTGACAGATTGTTACAGTTATCCAGCTCTGTAATGCTCATGGTAACAGATTGTTACAGTTATCCAGCTCTGTAATGCTCATGGTAACAGATTATTACAGTTATCCAGCTCTGTAATGCTCATGGTGACAGACTGTTACAGTTATTCAAATTTGTAATACTCATAGTGACAGATTATTACAGTTATCCAGCTCAGCAATGCTCATGGTGACAGATTGTTACAGTTATTCAAATTTGTAATACTCATAGTGACAGATTATTACAGTTATCCTGCTCTGTAATGCTCATGGTGACAGACTGTTGTGCCAGATTAACTTGACCAGTGAGGTAGAGCTTGACATGACCTCCATGAGATTTGTTTCTTTGGCAACTCCTTACATTATAATCCATAATTTTGGTATCACAGCTTTACTGCAGCGGCTCCGTGTATAGTTATATACGTATACACTAATTATTGTGTGCTACTACATCATAAACCCATAATCCGTTTCCGATCTGACACACTGCCAATGTCTCGCTGACTGGAGACAAAGTTTGGGAGATCCAAAATGAATAAGAATAAAAGGAAATCTTTAAAACCCATGCTATTGTGACCTTTCTGTAACGTCCACAGAATTCACCCAGAGAATTAAATGTATTCCTCACACAATTTCGCTTTCCTCAACCTCTCTTGTTATATTCAGCACAGATCTGCATCCTTACCTCCCTTTTGCAGACTCACAGCCCCCTAAAAGATGTTTGAATCCATCTTTACATCTTTAATAAATCTCCAAGTAAACAGCTTGTTTTCCTCTTGAAATTTTTCCAAGTTTCATCTACCTCAGAAACGATGCTCCATCAGTTAACAAAAACATAAACTTAATTTGATGTTTATTTGAATTTTCTCTTTTATTTGCACTAGGACATGAGCACTAGATGTATAAAAAGTCTGTCGGAAGCATACAACAGACTCCACATTTTTATGAACAGAAAATTTCGAACGAGATGAATCTTAAGTTGAACAGAGGCTATAGGGCGATTGTTATAAGGGAAGTAATCAGTAAATATGTTTATACAGAAATTTCCGGCAATTACAATAGATGAAAGGAGATCACTCTATAATTCGTTCGGCCTATCAATTGTGCTGTCACTAACATAGTTATATTGCACTTCTTTTTTGTAGTAATAAATAAATATTAAGCAGTTCTGCTACCAGAGAAAAATATCGCAGTGGACTGACCAAGTAGCTTGGCAAAAGAAAGTTTGTGCACATCGAAAATACCAAGGATCACACAACGCAGAGAAGCATGCTTGCTAACACTATCTGACACGACACGTAACGAATTCTACTGCGAACATATTACTAACTACCTATCTACTCTACCCTTTTCATAACGCCATAAAGAATCTATTCCTGCGAGTAACATGATTATTTCTTCTATTTCTCAAAAGTCACCACATGGCATCGATTTCTCCGGTGCTCAATATTAAAACAATCATAGGCTAGAATATAAACACCCAAAAGTGCTTCATCTGGAAATGTAAATATTCCACATTCAGAGTTCTTTGATCTTTTTAGATTTTCAGCCTTGCAAGGAAGATACGGTTACGGTGCCCTTTAAGTTCAGACAATAGAACTACAGTATTCTCTTCCAGGCACTTACCGTCTGGCCAGATGTGGCGTTGTCTGTCATTGAGGACAGTGAAGTTCTCTAAATTGTGTCCTAGGGTCTGGATTATAACTACACGCTATTATTATTTCTCTCTCTCTTTTTTTTTTCTTGTTGTCGCTGCGATATTTTGAGTCCCTGAAGATGCCATGATGAATTATTAAGAAGAAGATGATTTTATTTGCCCGTGTCACAGCTTTTGATGGTTTAGATGGAGTCTGCTGTTCATCTCCTGTTTTATTTTTCCCTCTGGATTTTGTATTCGTTATAAATACAGATTTTGACATCTCTCTGTAATGTGAAAGCGTACGGCAGTAAATTCCGAAAGAAATCTCCAGTCGGATTGATCCTGCTCGTGGCGGTTCTTTTACTCTATTCGTCTGGAGGCGTCCCCTGCAACTATGTTGTAAGACACAGGGACTTTGTCCTTCCTCAGGAAGTTTTGATTGGCAGAGTCGAGAGAGCGGAAGTAAAAAATGAGCAAAGCACCTTCTCCGTACCAGTTGCCCACACGTAACTGAATATGTGTACACTTAACACTTAAAACTCAACTCTTAACAGGTGCTTCAAAAGAAAGTCTTCTAACATGAGAGCTATTTTTATGTAAGATCCTGGATGTTGCTACCAGACTTGTCAAAGACGTAGGTAAATGATTTGAGTAGGATCTGTTCTTGATGATACTTCGTTATTTTACTTTATACTATTTGTTGATCCTTTCTTCACCAGTTTTTTTTTTTTTCATCACTAAATTTTTTTTTTTTTTTTTGCGTTTTAAACGTTCGGCGAATGCCATGGGGCTGACATTACAAGATGGAGAAAACTGTGGGTCTGACATTACAAGATGGAGAAAACTGTGTGACTGATATTACAAGATGGAGAAAACTGTGGGGCTGATATTACAAGATGGAGAAAACTGTGGGGCTGATATTACAAGATGGAGAAAACTGTGTGACTGATATTACAAGATGGAGAAAACTGTGTGACTGATATTACAAGATGGAGAAAACTGTGTGACTGATATTACAAGATGGAGAAAACTGTGTGACTGATATTACAAGATGGAGAAAACTGTGTGACTGATATTACAAGATGGAGAAAACTGTGTGACTGATATTACAAGATGGAGAAAACTGTGTGACTGATATTACAAGATGGAGAAAACTGTGTGGCTGATATTACAAGATGGAGAAAACTGTGGGGCTGACATTACAAGATGGAGAAAACTGTGTGACTGATATTACAAGATGGAGAAAACTGTGTGACTGATATTACAAGATGGAGAAAACTGTGTGACTGATATTACAAGATGGAGAAAACTGTGTGACTGACATTACAAGATGGAGAAAACTGTGTGACTGATATTACAAGATGGAGAAAACTGTGTGACTGACATTACAAGATGGAGAAAACTGTGTGACTGATATTACAAGATGGAGAAAACTGTGTGACTGATATTACAAGATGGAGAAAACTGTGGGGCTGACATTACAAGATGGAGAAAACTGTGTGACTGACATTACAAGATGGAGAAAACTGTGGGGCTGACATTACAAGATGGAGAAAACTGTGTGACTGATATTACAAGATGGAGAGGCTTGTGGACAGCCTGAGAGGGCTGTTAAAACCCCTGCCTTGTGGGTGTGACGGGAGAGTCAAAAGATTAGAGAATAAACCCGTAGAGGGGAACATTAAGAGAGGTGATGGCATTCTAGGATATTCTGTAACTGCCAGATTTACTGGCGTATGATCCTTCCTTGAAGCTTGCCAGAATGGCTGAGAGAGAAGCAATGAAAAATATTCATATCAGGTGAAGAATTAAGCACATTCAGTTAAGTAAGAAGGGAAGGGTGGAGGACAAATATGACACTGAACACCCAAACGTGTCTGGCTATTATTTACGCCAGTTACCATAATCAAATGCCAAACTGCCAACAGAAAAGTTTCCTCTGAAAACATGTCTGGCAACATCTGCACGCTTAGTTAAGCTATGTTCTAGAAAGAAATGGTTCATTTCACGCACGGATAGCATGCTCTGTGTGTTAACAGTAACAACTTGAGTCTGTGCACATAAATGAGCTTGTTCTACAGTCACTTCTGTAACATGGGTCCGTCTGCATACGGCCCAAAGTTACATCTACCACGTATCTGATATATTTTTGTGTGTGACGAGTACCCGGGTAGGCAAATCTCTTCAGCGTATCAATGCGCCGTGACGCAGCGCGCCTGTGTTCGTGCGCGAGGGTTTCATAAACTTCCGCAGAAATGTATGGATGCTAGCTAGAGTCTCTCACATAACGGATTTTCTTCCAGCAGTATTAACTAATTTCATAACAAAGTCTACATTATTTGGTCCAGTATGATATTCAGTGATTGTCCTTTTAATGTCCAGTAAATCAGCATTATATTTACAATTAATTTTTCGTTTGTGTCTTTATAAGGTTAAAAGTTTATAAGTTTGGAATGAAAGTCTCAGGCTTTCTGTAATAAATCCAAATTATACTGCTTATATGTGTGTAGTATATTGGTGTAACCAAATTTTAATAACGACATAAAGGTATTTATACCATATAAATTGAAAAAAATGGTGGTTTCTGATTGGGTGTAGTACAGGAGGGTCTTGACCACAGTGTCACTAACCCGTAGAGAAGAAACTGGTTAGGCTGAACAGTAATCACAAGCACAGGATCGTAATAAGTTACAGAATAAACAGCCTGTCCCGACTCGAGGTACCACAGCATTGAGGGTATACAAATTCACCCGTAAAATGCGTTCTGTTAAACTGACAAGGTGTTGTATTGTTGAGTTGTGTCATTTTCCGAGCAGCACAAAGAGGTTTTAAATCGTTTGTTTGTGGTGCTAGGTGTAAACATTTTCTGTTTGGATTACTTCAGTCTTACAAGAGAGATAAATGTGTTTGTGATATCACCCTATACTTCAAAAGGTAAGTTATCAGAGATGAGAGGAATCCATATCTGTAACTGCAGATCCTTGTTATCAGTAATTTGTTTACTATTTCTATTTACTACAGCTCGCTTAATATTTATATTATCTCAGTATTATTTTATAGTATTTTTTATGTTCTTTTCTATGCGGTCTCTAACTCTGTGGTTCTCTATATGTTTTTATTTTCTTTTTTACTATCTCTCCACCACTGACACTCTCTTGAAGTGTATACAGTATCTGCCTCTCTCTACCATTGGCACTGTCTTGAAGTGTCTACAGTATCTGCCTCATTTTAGCACTGGCACTCTCTTGAAATGTATACAGTATCTGCCTCTCTCTACCACTGGCACTCTCTTGAAGTGTCTACAGTACCTGCCTCTCTCTACCACTGGCACTCTCTTGAAATGTATACAGTACCTGCCTCTCTCTACCACTGGCACTCTCTTGAAAATATCTACAGTATCTGCCTCATTTTAGCACTGGCACTCTCTTGAAATGTATACAGTATCTGCCTCTCTCTACCACTGGCACTCTCTTGAAGTGTCTACATTATCTGCCTCTCTCTACCACTGGCACTTTCTTGAAATGTATACAGTATCTGCCTCTCTCTACCACTGGCACTTTCTTGAACTGTATACAGTATCTGCCTCTCTCTACCACTGGCACTCTCTTGAAGTGTCTACATTATCTGCCTCTCTCTACCACTGGCACTTTCTTGAAGTGTCTACATTATCTGCCTCTCTCTACCACTGGCACTTTCTTGAAGTGTCTACATTATCTGCCTCTCTCTACCACTGGCACTTTCTTGAAGTGTCTACAGTATCTGCCTCTCTCTACCACTGGCACTCTCTTGAAGTGTCTACAGTATCTGCCTCTCTCTACCACTGTCACTTTCTTGAAATATATACACTATCTGCCTCTCTTCACCACTGGCACTCTCTCGAAGTGCCTGCAGTATCTGCTTTTGCGTCTCTTTATTGCTTTGTACCGCCTCATATCTCTACTGTCACGGCTGACTTGTGTATGTCTTTATCTGTTAACATATCCAGTATACATTAGCTGTCCCATTGTTAAATTTTGTTTGGCAATTCAGCTTCAGTTACAAGAATCTTCATTAAGCAGTTATTCTGAGTACATTATACAAACTTCTGAGTACATCATACAAACTTCTGAGTACATCATACAAACTTCTGAGTACATCATACAAAGTTCTGAGTACATTATACAAACTTCTAAGTACATTATACAAACTTCTGAGTACATCATACAAAGTTCTGAGTACATCATACAAACTTCTAAGTACATCATACAAACTTCTGAGTACATTATACAAACTTCTGAGTACATCATACAAACTTCTGAGTACGTTATACAAACTTCGTTATTTCTATAAATCCTAATTTGAATATCTGTTATTGTTTCTTTTTTTAAGATTTTATTTTGTGATCGGTTTTCGGAAATAATAATAGCTCGTGAACAATGATTGTTTCCTTTAAAAAATGTTCATTATTTTATTTTGACTGTGATGAAAATAATAATCTTATATCTTATATCCTTCCCGTGCCGTTAAACGTCACATAGGGCTCGCAAAGTAGTTCGCCAATTTTTCCTGTCTTCGGCGAATCTTTCAAACTCATCAAGGATTTTATGCCTATTAATTTGGCCTCTCTTAACAATGTCCTCCTTAGAGTTTCACGCGGTCTGCCTCTTTTTCTTCGGCCTGTTGTGTTCCACTTGATAGCTTGTTTTGGGATTCTCTGATAATTTCTTCTCATCATAGTGACCAACATATGTCCATCTCCTTTTCCTGATCACCCATGAGACTGGTTGTTGTTCAATCATCTGTCTTATTTCTACGTTGTTCTTGAATTCGTTCCACTTGATGCCAAGTATTTTCCTTATGCATTTGTTTTAAAAAGAGTCTAATTTCTTGTCTATTTCTTTAGTTGTTTTCCAGCTTTCGCATGCACAAATAAATATTAATAATACTCTGTACAGTTATTCGTATTGTTAACTTATTGCGCTCATTTCTTACTTGTAGTTTTTGGGGTTTTTTTTTAGACGAATCTTTCTCCAGTCTCGCATCACTTCCCCCCAAGACTACCACCCCCTCCCCCATGCTTGCTTTGACAAGTTTTGTGGCTGTGTGTGTTTTGACAAGTATTTTGTGGCTGTGTGTGTTTTGACAAGTATTTTGTGGCTGTGTGTGTTTTGACAAGTATTTTGTGGCTGTGTGTGTTTTGACAAGTATTTTGTGGCTGTGTATGTTTTGACAAGTATTTTGTGGCTGTGGGTGTTTTGAAAAGTATTTTGTGGCTGTGTGTGTTTTGAAAAGTATTTTGTGGCTGTGTGTGTTTTGACAAGTATTTTGTGGCTGTGCTTGCTTTGACAAGTATTTTGTGGCTGTGTGTGCTGTGACAAGTATTTTGTGGCTGTATGTGCTTCGACAAGTATTTTGTGGCTGTGCTTGTTTCGACAAGTATTTTGTGGCTGTGCTTGCTTTGACAAATATTTTGTAACTGTGTGTGCTTTGACAAGTATTTTGTGGCTGTGTTTGCTTTGACAAGTATTTTGTGGCTGTGTTTGCTTTGACAAGTATTTTGTGGCTGTGTGTGTTTTGACAAGTATTTTGTGGTAGTGTGTGCTTTGACAAGTATTTTGTGGCTATGTGTGCTTTGACAAGTATTCTGTGGCTGTGTATGCTTTGACAAAGTATTTTGTGGCTGTGTGTGCTTTGACAAGTATTTTGTGGCTGTATGTGCTTTGACAAGTATTTTGTGGCTATGTGTGCTTTGACAAGTATTTTGTAGCTGTGTTTGCTTTGACAAGTATTGTGTGGCTGTGTTTGCTTTGACAAGTATTTTGTGGCTGTGTATGCTGTGACAAGTAATTTGTGCCTCTTTTTACCATGACAAGTATTTTGTGCCTTTTTTTATCGTGACAAGGATTTTGTGTCTGTTTTTACCGTGACAAGCATTTTGTGCCTGTTTTTACTGTGACAAGTATTTTGTGCCTGTTTTTACTGTGACAAGTATTTTGTGCCTGTTTTTACCGTGACAAGGATTATGTGCCTTTGCTTGCCTTCACAAGGTTTTTTTTTCCAAAGTTGATGTTTAGTTTCACAAAATAATTTGTGTTTTCATTTCCCCAGTTTGTAGAAGATGTTACTTTCCCATTTGTTAAAAAAGTGAATACTTGTTTTTTTCTCTCCTCTAATAAACCAGCGTTTACTAAAAGTCTTGTGTGACTCTCCACCGACCATAGAATTAGAACGAACTGGCGGTGACAACTGTCGGTTGGGTGACAATTTTCCGCTGACATCAGCTTTTTGTTTTTGTCGGAGGTTCCATTTTAAATTTTCTCTATAGTAACAGTTTGTTTAATTGTTTCTTCGTTTTTCATCAGTTGTTAACTTTTCTGACCGTTTTTCATCAGTTGTTAACTTACCTCTGACCGTTTCTCATCAGGTGCTAGTTTATATATCTCGAACTGTTTTGTCAGACTCCACCCACGTCGAGCTTCACCTCTGTCATCGAGCTGTATGAGGTGGTACTAAAAACTTTTGATGAGTCTGCATAGGTTCCTGGTCAGGCCTAGCTTCATGGCCTTGATACAGCACCCTAGCTCCCCAGGCATGATACAGAGCCTTAACTCCACAGCCGTAATATAGGGTCTTCGCTTGCCAGCCGTAATACAGATCCCCAAGTCCATAGCCGTGTTACAGAGCCTTAGCTCTCCTGCCGTAATATAGAATCTTAGCTTGCCAGCCGTGATTGAGAGCCGTGCTACAAAACTTTATCTCGACAGCCTTAATACGTGTATGTATGTATTTATGTGTGTATGTTTTTATGTGTTTATGTGTGTATGTGTGTATGTATGTATGTGTATGTATGTATGTATATATGTGTGTATGTATGTATGTATGTATGTATGTATGTATGTATGTATGTATGTATGTATGTATGTATGTATGTATATATGTGTGTATGTATGTATCTATGTATGTATGTATGTGAGAGTACTGCAAGAGATGGGATACTACTAGAAAGATAGGAAAAGGCCAAACTGTTATCACACGAATCTTTGATTTGGAAGAACAAATAAAGAATTTTTAAAAAAGAAAAGAAAAAAAGTGTTTTCTTGGCTTTGGGCAGATCGTTGGTATTGTTTTATTACTTTTACTTTGATGCTATTGTTGTTGCTAAATGTGCATTAACGGTGCTATTGTTTTTTTTTGTCCTTGTGGGTTGTTATTTGTTGCTCTTTTGCACTTTTTTCCCCTTTGAGATTGTAAGATTTCGCTCTAACAGTGACCCAGAAGTTCATGGCATCAAAGCCACGCTGAAGAATTGTGATAAAGGCATGAAATCAGTTTCAGAAGATTATAACATATAACCTGAAGCTAAGATTTTAAAAAAGGGTTGAGAAGATTCCATTGGCGCTAAAAGCAAATTGATCCCTGTCTTGTTTGAGCCAACATGGGGATATAATATCTCAGGTCATGAAGTCTGTACGCTAATCCTTCTTTATAAAAAAATCTGCATGTTTCTCATTACCCCCTTCATGAGTTGTATATTTCTGCCAACTACCACAGCATCTAGAATTGCTTCAAACTCTCACTTTTTTGTTTTGCTTTAATTTTTATTTATATATATATATATATATATATATATATATATATATATATATATATATATATATATCTGAACCTTAAGTGCCCAGGGCACATGGGGCTTCCGCAAGGGTTTTCCACAAATGCCTGTCTTTCGCCTTTTTTATGCTCTTGCCCAGGTGAGCCCTCTATTGCTCAACATCCTTTCTGTATATATACCGCATGGTGCTGCTAGATAATTGTACCACGGTGAGGTGGTGAGGGTTTTTTTAGATTAAAATCTTAGCCTAGATGGAAGGACCATCTTGTTGATCATGGGTGCTAGATGGCTACGTTTATTAATGCGCTGTCGACTACCAACACTAAGATGGACGTCTTTTTTTAACCAAAACTGAGTTGTTGGCCTTGCTGATAGTCACTAAATTTGAGTTACTGGCTTGAAGATCTTTAATAAATTTAAGTTACTGACCTTGAAGATCTATACTAAGCTTGAGCTGCTGGCCCTGAAGATCTTTACAAAATTTGAGCTGCTGGCCCTGAAGATCTTTACAAAATTTGAGCTGCTGGCCCTGAAGATCTTTACAAAATTTGAGCTGCTGGCCCTGAAGATCTTTACAAAATTTAAGCTGCTGGCCCTGAAGATCTTTACAAAATTTGAGCTGCTGGCCCTGAAGATCTTTACAAAACTTGAGCTGCTGGTCTGATGGCAGTGACATTAATAACAATTCGTCCATCCTTGCGCTTCTCAAATACCCGCACGTATGACAGGGTCGCCTGTAAACGACATTTATCTGACAGCCTGTCTGTTTGTCCTGATTTACCTTCTATCTTTATCCCCCCCCCCTTGCAAAAACTAATAGGCTTCCATTTGCATGCCTGGAGACACGGGGTAATTGGGTAATGTATCCGTCGTTTGTTATCACACTGAAAGCTGTGGGAGTCACCGATGTCACGCCATATTACACCTAACGATGCCAGCTAATGCACGAAAGGTACGCTTGAAACAAACGAAACGAGCGATTGTTGTGTGATCTTTGTTTTCAAAGGCTGACAATGCCCTTTGTGCTCTTATCTGTTACACCATATAGCATTGCTTCCGAGCGTAGGGTCAGTTTTAGTGAAATGTGTAATTAACATTTCGCCGTTTTTCTGCATCAGAAAGTAATTATGCCAAGACAAACGAGGATGAAGTGGAAAATACGTTTCTAGCAGTACTTTTGTTTTTTCTTTTACAAATAGGAAACAAGAAGGCTCATGTACAGTAAAGTAACAGAGCACAGTATTGTGTGATTAGACCTTGAAAAAATAATGAATCATAAACAAAGAACTTTTAGACGTGGGAGAACGGAAAATGATAAGAGAATTACCTGGGACTGAACCACGGGCTCCGCTAGGAAGAGCAACCGTCTACTTAACGAGAGAAAAGCGCATTAGTCAACTTAGCCATCTAGCATTCTCCTTCAAGGAAAAAAAAGTGTTTTATAGCTAAGCCATCAGTGCCATCTTGAGAGGTAAAATCTAGCGCTGGGCATTTGTAGGAGACTATGTGTGTATTTAAATAACATCTTATTGGCAAAAATGCAGATGAAGCCACTGACAACAATTATTGAGGAAAGACGCTGGAGATGGTTGGAACATGTGCTCCGAATGACTCTCAACTCACTACTAAAAATAGCACTAAGATGGACACCACAGGGGAGCAGAAGTAAGGGTAGACCAAAAGAGACATAGAGAAGAACAACAGAAAGGATGTTGAGCAATAGAGGGCTCACCTGGGCAAGAGCAGAAAAAAAGGCGAAGGACAGGCGTTTGTGGAAAACACTTGCGGAAGCCCCATGTGCCCTGGGCACTTAAGGTTCAGAGAGAGAGAGAGAGAGAGAGAGAGAGAGAAAGAGAAAGAGAGAGAGAGAGAAAGAAAGAGAAAGAGAGAGAGAAAGAGAGAGAGAAAGAGAAAGAGAGAGAGAAACAGAGAGAGAAAAAGAAAGAGAGAGAGAGAGAGAGAGAGAGAGAAAGAGAGAGAGAGAGAAAGAGAAAGAGAGAGAGAGAGAGATGTGTGTATTTTGTGTCTAAAAATTCGGTACCTACGATAGACTGAGTCCAAGCAACAGAATTTCTGTATCATGACCTCGTTTCCTTTCCGGGGGGGGGGGGGAAAGGGGTCATGATATCAGTCAGACAGGCATTGATGGCTTAACTATCAAACACTTTTTCGTAAGGGTGCTAGATGGCTAAGTTGATTAATGCGCTGTTCTCTCGTGGCTGGATGGTTTCTCGTCTACCGGAGTCCGTGGTTCAAGTCCCAGATAATTCTCTTGTGATTTTTCTTCCTCTCATGTCTAAATGTGCTTTGTTTATGATCTTTTCCAGGTCCAACCACACAACACTGTGCCCTGCTACTTTACTGTTTCCACCAGTACTATACTTCATGGGATGTTTGTAGTACATGATGATTTCAGCTGAGGCGGTGGTCAATCATGAGACCTAGAGTTTTATGTTCACTAACATTCTCTATTTGTGAAGTTCCAGCATGGAGCTGTAGTGTTGTTGTTGGTGAATTTGTTAATTTCTGTCTTGTTGTAATGAACATGGATTTTGTTTTGCTGATGTTTATGGGCATTCTGTTGTTGTTGTTGTTGTTGTTCCAGTTAGACTGTTTATTTCAATTTGAAGAGATGACTTAAGTTTAATACAGTCATTGTCGTTAGTGTAAACTGTGCAGTCATCAGCAAAGAGGTCACAAGATGGTTTTTTGAGATGAAGTGGAAGATCATTGATGTAGATGGTGAAAAGGAGAGGACCAAGAGAGTGAGAGAGACATAGAGAGAGATAAAGAAAGAGGCA
Source organism: Achatina immaculata (assembly GCA_009760885.1). NCBI lineage: Eukaryota > Metazoa > Mollusca > Gastropoda > Stylommatophora > Achatinidae > Lissachatina > Lissachatina immaculata. The sequence continues at coordinate 44,142,025 of CM019692.1, forward strand.
GGGAGAGATAGAGAGAGATAGAGAGTGACAGAGAGAGATAAAGATATAGATAGAGAGAGACAGATAGAGACATATATATATAGAGAGAGAGAGATAAAGATAGAGACAGAGATAGAGATAGAGATATAGAGAGAGATGAGACAGAGATGAGACAGAGATAGACAGACAGACAGACAGACAGACAGACAGACAGACAGACAGACAGACAGACAGACAGACAGACAGACAGATAGATAGATAGATAGATAGATAGATAGATAGATAGATAGATAGATAGATAGATAGATAGATAGATAGATAGATAGATAGATAGATAGATAGATATGAATGTTGGATGAACGAGCGATCGTAGTACTGAATGTCTGTGCCATTCCTCTTTGAGAAACAGGAAAGTGAAAACTTTGAAAGCTAGGATATGAAATTGCTCGCCAGGATCATCACAATGTTTGGTGCTTTCATATTCAGCTGGAAACACTGCCAGTGCAAGCTACGTAGCCTTTGTACGCTCATGGTTGTACATTTTCCATTATGGCAGACATTCATTCATTCATTTGCATGTCCCTTGGGAACTTTGCCTCCTTAATAGCACTCCTGTAGGCCTCTCGGTTGTGAGCAAGATGGCCTGCTGCTGATGCATCCATTTACGGCATACAACTTTGTGCAATATTTAAAAACATTAAATAACGAAAGAGCATTTAGAAAAAGCTAATAAAATGACTTATTGTGCTAAGATTAACTCTTTGCAAACCCTTACTCAACAAACGAAATAGAAAAAAAGTAATTTGTACTTGTGCAATTTTTTCTCCCATCTCTAAATGTTAATAAGGGCATCTTCACCATAGAATGCAATTCTGAAGGAGACAGACAAAGTTGTTTTATTGTTTCGATGAAGATCTTCTCTCATAGTAGATTCTAGCAATACCAGATACACAGCTACAGTAAACGTTGTTTTTATTGAAAGGCCCAGCTTTACTCTTATGGAGTCTTTTGCTTTCTTTCCTTCCTCAGATAACTTCGCTCTCTTATTAAAAAGCCACTCGCTATGTGGCTTCCTTCTTTAGCCAGTTCTTCTCCGCGCTTTCTTGGTCTCTGGTTTGGTCTACGACGTGCCTTCCTCTGTCATGAAGTTTGTCTTGTATTTACTTGGGTATACGGTAGTTATCTCTTTGCGCAACATGTCCCAGTCATCCGAGTCTTCAGGTGCCGAGTGTTGTCGCCATGGAGGGAAGCTGGGCATGCTGCATTTTTCATGCCCGTAGCACATTTTAAACTCGATGATTGTATTACTCTACTTTTATATGTAAATTTTCATCGTCTCCTCTGAGATTATTGCTATGGCTGACTGGAAAAGCTTGAATGCATGAAGTCTAGTCCCCTATTTGGAGTTAATGTGATTTATGAAACATCTATTATTTTTGCCTAACGACGTTGAATAAATATTGATTACTCTCCGAGCTCTTAATATAACCTAATAAACACAGTACCTGTCTTTGGATAGCTGGCTTATTGACCAAGAACTCTGTCAGTATGGAAATCAGTCTTACATTATTTCCAAGTCAAGACTTACTCATTCTCTCTGCATCTAAAGGCTCACATTAATTCGTGCAATATTTACCTCACTGCGTCCATCAATGAATGCCCGACTGATTCACTCAGTCAAATGGTCATTTTGCATATTCGCTAGCAAGCTCTTGCAGTCACATATATATTCTGACTCACCAATTCATTCTTTCAGTATTTGTCTTTGAATGTACTGACTCCCTATTCATTGCATCACAGACTCGCATGCGCATTTTGTGACGTGGTTAGATTCTAAGGACTGTTATTGCCGGAGGTGGGGTGGAGGACACGCTCTCTACTCCAATGCCGTGCGTTTCAAATAGCCTCTGATAGTCAAATCCAGCTCCTGGCCTTCTCGTAGCAGAACTGTTTAAACTGACAGGAGAACGGGCGAAGGCGAATATCTGGCGCCCGAAAACTTGACACTTCGGGTAGATGAGAGTCATGTTTGGTAGCTCATCTACCGCTGATGGCGAGACTCTTCAGCTGCCGTGCGTGGAGTGGGGCTCCTCCCGGCCAGTGAAGAAAGGTGCGATTATGGGTTCCCGTGCGGAACTGTGGAAAAGGTGAAAGGAAGGAGTAAGTGAAGTAATCAGCAGTCTCGAGGTCAGGACTGCTCAAACCTCTGCTCTGGAGGTTGGCCACGTCCCGTGTACACTCATACCGGGCGAATTGCCTGAACCGGCTTAACCTAGGGGTTAAGACGTTGCTATTGAGACTCTTCGCATGCCGCGCGTGGAGTGAAACCCCTCCCGGCCAATGAAGAAAATGAGGAAAAGCAATCAGGGTTACCTTGCGGTGCCGATGTGAGAAGGTGATGGAAAGGATAAAGTGAAGCTTAATCGGTATGTCCAGCAGTCTCACGGCGAGAGCTACGTATACCACGACACCTCTGTTCTAGAGGCTGGCCACGTCCGTTCTACACCCATACTAGTGAAATATGCCTAAACCTGCTTAAACCATCGGTGAAACTTGATGGCTATTGAAGTCAAGGTACCTCCGCTCTAGAGGTCGGTCATGTCCTAAACATGCCCATACTGGGATAATATGCCTAAACCGGCTCAACCCAGGGGTGAAACTCACTAGTGGCGAGGATTCGTCCTCCTGGACAAAAGCTCCTTCCTGGTCAAAACTAGGAAGAGTAGCGCCCACGACCACAAAATGCTGAAGTCGGAGACACTGGACCAGTGCAGTCTAGATAGGCAACCACCTCTCAGCCTGCGGGGATGTATCCTAATCACGCTGACATTTATCCAGTGAGAAAGTCCAACGCTGGACTGGATGGGCAACCACCTCTCACCCGGCAGGGATACACGGGTATCCCAAAACACGTCGAAGTTTTCTGGTGAGAAAGTCCAACGCTAAGCAAGATGGGCAACCACATCTCACCCAGCGGGGATATACTGATATCCAAAACAACGTGGAGGTTTTCCGGTGAGGAAGTCCAACTCTAGATTAAACTGGTGCAACGAAAACCACGGTGTCACGCAATCTCGCTTATGAGACCCACCAAGAATACAGGCTAAAGCCCTGCGATACTCTGAACCTCCTGCGATCCTCTCGGGGATCTCGTGTGGTCCTTTCGGGGACCACACGGTGACCACAGGACCTATTGAGGACCACGGGAGAAAATTCAGTAGGATCACGGGGTGGTCTTGGTGATAGAAGCGAACGAAGAAGAGGAAGAAGTGACCTGGTTATTATTTATATTGTCTAATATACTGTCATTCACTAACTCTTTAAGCAGTTCCTGCCCCATATACTCATCTGACTTAAGCTTTTATGTAATTGTACATTCATCTAATCAAGTCTTTATCTATTCACGTTTTCAACTTCTCAAACCTTTATCTACTCACGCATTCAACTTCTCAAATCTTTCTCTACTCATGCATTCAAATCTTTATCTACTCACGCTTTCAACTTCTCAAACCGTTATCTTCTCACGCATACACCTTCTCAGACCTTTATCTACTCATGCATTCAACTTCTCAAACCTTTCTCTACTCACGCATTCACCTTCTCAGACCTTTATTTACTCATGCATTCAACTTCTCAAACCTTTATCTACTCACGCATTCAACGTTTCAAGCCTTTCTCTACTTATGCGTTCATCTCCTCAAGCCTTTATCTACTTGTGCTTTCGCCTACTCAAACCTTTATCTACTCATGTTTTCATCTACTCAAGCCTTTGTCTACTCATGCGTTCATCTACTCAAACCTTCATATACTGTTGTGTTCATCTACTCAAGCTTTCATATACTGTTGTGTTCATTTACTCAAGCCTTTGTCTATTCATGCGTTCATCTACTCAAGTCTTTATTTACTCATATGTTCTTCTACTCATGCGTCCATTTACTCTTGTGTTCATCTACTCAAGTCTTTGTCTACTTATGTGTTCATCTACTCATGCGTTCAACTACTCAACCCTTTGTTTACTCATGTGTTCATCTACTCATGCGTTCATATGCTCAACCCTTTGTTTACTCATGTGTTCATCTACTCATGCGATCATCTAAAGCCTTTATCTACTCATCTGCTCAAGCCGTTTTCTACTCATGTGTTCATCTTCGCAAGTCTTCATCTGCTCATGTTATATTTATTCCGCTCACTCGTTCATTCATTCATTGACCTCGTCGTGTCCTTGTGTTTAGATGAAGCCACTGACGCAGTTTTCTCTCACCCACACATGCACATATTATCTGATTTGCTGAACATCCTAACTCATTCCGCCTTTCTTCCATTCCGCTGACAATATGTTTAATCAGTCATTCAATGGCAAAATCAACGTCTTCACTTTAAACTTCCCGCTTTAAGTGAGTCAGGGTATGTCCTGTGAATCACTTTTATTTAATGACTCAATCATTCATGGATTGAACAATTAGTTTACTAGATCCGTAGCTCACACAACCGCCTACTTGCTCACTAAATCGGCCATCTTTTCCATTAGCCAGCGATCACTCATTCATAAATACTCCGTCACTCATCACCGATTCACACAGACTCTGTCGCTCGTCACTCACTCACACAGACTCTGTCACTGATCACTCACTCATACAGACTCTGTCACTGATCACTCACTCATACATACTCTGTCACTGATCACTCACTCATACAGACTCTGTCACTGATCACTCACTCACACACTCTGTCATTCGTCACTCACTCACACAGACTCTTGTTATTTAGCGGCACTGTCACTCAATTATTCACAGTTTTTAACCAACGTCCTCACTCACTCACTAATTCACATCTCGCCTCCATCACTGATCATTCACTGTCTCCTTGTTTCAAACAATCACACAGTTTTGCCACTCATTCTATCTATTCTGCCAATTACTTATAGTTGTGAACAGCGGAAATATATTTATTACACACATTATACATTGTATAAACCCTATGTACTCAGTAGTAACAAACCACACTTATACAGCGTAGTTGTAATTTGTAAGCAGAGTATTGTACAGGGAGTTCGCAAAGTCAGTGTGCAGTATCCTAGGATCGATTCTGGTACAGCAATGGTATCTTAGTGGCTACGATAACTAGGCACATCTAGATACCTGCAGTATGGTAGAGTGACTGGAGCCGCTGATCATGCGTGCTGATAAAAAAAATGTTACGTAATATAAGCCAATCAGACACGTACCTTATAACAAATGTTGGAAGTGATGTCCCTGTGTGTCTATGCAAACTTGAACAGGTTAAAGTTTTATTTTATTCGCAAACACTTTTCTTATATCTGCTTGTGGAATGTTTCTTATATACGTGTAGTTTGTGTGTTAACATAACCCGATTGGTGAAACCAGGCCTCATCGGTTAAAAAAAAAGTGACATAAAAAATACCAGCAGTTTTAATTTGAATGAAATTTGTAAACCATTCACAGTAACGGAGCCATGATCCGCCGGCAGCAATTGTTGAACAGCTGTTACTTTATATGGGAAGAGTTTCAAATTTTCTCTGACTGCTTTATGCCCTGTTGCAAGCCCGATACCTTCCTGGTGTGCCATCTTCCGCAAAGCCTTTGATGGGCTCCGAAGCATAGAGTGAGAAATGTTCGATAAGTTCTCCTCGTTAAGTTCAGATGGTCTCCCTCTACGGTGTGCGTCTGACACAAATTTCTCAATAACTTTATAAACTGCAATGCGACGAGGTACGGGTGCTCCTGGGAATTTTTCAGCAAACCTCTCCAGCACTAAATCGGTGTATGTATTATCATCATCATCATGTGCCGTGCCGACTGGCGTTGGCTATTATGCTTCTCCAGAGTATCCGATCCTTCATGCAGGCCATCAGCTCAGTTGGTGATCTCCTCTCACACCATCCCGTCAGACTGTCCAGTATCATTTCTCTTGGTCTTCCTCTTGATCTTCTTCCTTCTATTTTTCCTGTTGTTATAATATTTTCAATGCCCCCTCTTCTCATTGCATGTCCTATGAAAGTACAAGGTGTATGTATTGCCTTATCAAAATACGTGTTCAACAAGAAAAATATGCTACTTGTAAGATTCTGGTCATGATGATGAAGAGACTTACTACTTTCGTAAAGCATTTTAAAAGCACTTTTGAATATCCAGTAAAGCGATAGAGTACAGTGTTGTCTGTACAGTCTCTAACAACGTTGTCTGCACACGTTAAAATATATCCTACAGTGTTGTCTGCACAAGTTAAAACAGTCTCTAACAGTATTGTCAGCACATTTTAAAACAGTCTACAGAATGCAGAAGACACTGCAAACCTGTACTCTCTGGAGAGACTTTCTTGACCAAACCTGCACTCTCTGGGGAGACTTTCTTGACCAAACCTGTACTCTCTGGGGAGACTTTCTTGACCAAACCTGTACTCTCTGGAGAGACTTTCTTGACCAAACCTGTACTCTCTGGAGAGACTTTCTTGACCAAACCTGCCCTAGGAAAAAGAGCTTAAATTGAAAGATGTGCACATAAACAGCTTCTTGCTGATTCTCCTAGGTTGACCATATGAAAACAACACAAAAGAAGGGGAAAATCTTGCTTCAGTCTTCCGTCCCCCTCCCCCAAAAAGGAAGAAAAAAAAACTGTAAGAAAAGATTCGTGAATGGTAAATATAAGCTGTTCGCGATGTCTACTTAATTTGTCTTCACCGAACATAAACTGACAAGAAAGTATTTACATATCTGCTTATCTCATAAATAAGCAAATCCTGACTGGTTAGGCAAACGGACGACCTACTTGTGGTCTGACTATCTACATTTATCTTGTTCCGTGCTAGATTGCTAGGAAGTGAGCACGGCCAGTCTGAAGTCAGGAAATGGACAGATCAAAACTGGAAGCGAGTATACCTCCGAGAATTGAACTCTGTCCATTACCTCGATTGACACTGGCTGGGTTGCTGGCTATGCTAGAAGAATTTGGACATCCGTTGTGGTGCCCTGTATATCGCAGTCCTATGGCTTTTCCCCGGGATGATTACAAAACAGTCCAGACTGATGACACTTTGATTTATCTGTCGCAAGGACATTATAGATTCCACCAACATTTTTGTGTTAGACATTATGCTTGCAATATAGCAAATGACGTCAGACCTCAGACAGGCAACTAGACACCAACAGTAACGATCTGTAGATTAGAAATTTTGGATTTTTAGATTGGTCTGGACCTAAATCAGCAGATAAAAGACACAAGGATTTTCAGGGATGTTTGCTCAGCGTTCGTACACAGTACAGGACAACATTATTATGGGTCATATTGGTGTCCCTGGAATATTTAAACATTTACTTCTTGCTGTTAAACATTAAAACATATTCTTTATACACACAGTGTAGACTTATATAACTACCTCGTATGTTTGTAGTGTTGTCTGATGCTAACTCATATGTCTCTGATGTGTAGTCTGAAGGCTAACTCGTATGTCTGAAGTGTTGTCTGATGACTAACTCGTATGTTGTCTGATGACTAACTCGTATGTCTAAAGTGTTGTCTGATGACTAATTCGTATGTCTGAAGTGTTGTCTGATGACTAACTCGTATGTCTGATGTGTCATCTGATGACTAACTCGTATGTCTGAAGTGTTGTCTGATGACTAACTCGTATGTCAAAAGTGTTGTCTGATGACTAACTCGTATGCCTGAAATGTTGCCTGATGACTTACTCGTATGTCTGATGTGTCATCTGATGACTAACTCGTATGTCTGAAGTGTTGCCTGATGACTAACTCGTATGTCTGATGTGTCATCTGATGACTAACTCGTATGTCTGAAGTGTTGTCTGATGACTAACTCGTATGTCTGATGTGGTGCCTGATGACTATCTCGTATGTCTGAAATGTTGTCTGATGAATAACTCGTATGTCTGAAATGTTGTCTGATGACTAACTCGTATGTCTGAAATGTTGTCTGATGACTAACTCGTATGTCTGAAATGTTGTCTGATGACTAACTCGTATGTCTGATGTGTTGCCTGATGACTAACTCGTATGTCTGAAGTGTTGCCTGATGACTAACTCGTATGTCTGAAGTGTTGTCTGATGACTAACTCGTATGCCTTCACTCATCGCCTGATTATAAGAACTACCACCTGATCCAACTGATCCCCAGACAGTTATGCACTGACAACAGAAACTGGACATAACATCAAATACTCCCCCCAAAACAAACAAACAAACAAACAAACCCCTAAACCCAATTCAATCCATTTCCAGTTTGAACTCATATCCTATCTGACGATTTTACATGCAACAAAGACTACCAACGTTTAAACTGCTTTTAGACATGCACATGGTATCTATACCTAAACCAACAGAAGAAGCAATTATCTCTGAAAGCAGTCACGTAGGGCCGATACCCTCACGCCCACCTCGTACAGGATGCAACATTTCTACCACAGAAAGACATTCCAGCGAGGCTTCGGTTTTCCCAGAAGGCACGGAGAATTCAGTTATTTTAGGATATCTGATCTTTTATAAAAAAAAACAGTCACATACAGGATTGTATGGGCGGGGGGACACGAAATCCTTTCAACCAGAGACGGTGGGGATCATCAGAAGGCGGGATTGTTTGGCGCATGGTAAATTTTGTTAACTGAATACGTAGTTCACAGAGAGCTTACATAGAATGATACAGTAAACATAAATAATAACTATGTATCATGTATCATTATAAAACAATTTTCTGGCCAAATATATATATACAGGAATCATAAATAATAACTATGTATCATGTATCATTATAAAACAATTTTCTGGCCAAATATATATATATATATATATATATATATATAACGGCATCTTGTTAAAAGAGACAGACATGACACCATTATCAACAGTTTTTGAAAAGGAGGAAGTGGCAGTGGATTGGCCACATTATGAGAATAATAGACGAATCTTCACCACGATTAGCTTTGGCATCGACTCCACACGGTAAAAGAAGCACGGGGTGACCTATAGAGACATAGAGAGGTTCAGCAGAGAAAATGCTGGTAAGCAAAGAGACATGAAGACGCACAGCAGAGCAAACAATGCAAACAAAGGACTAACATGGGAGACAACCAAGAAGAGAGCGAAGGAGGACAGGACAAACGTGAAAATCTCTTGTTAACAGCAGCTTCAAGTGCCCTGGCCATTGACATGAGATATAGTTTACACATTTGTAAGCAATAGTGACAATAGAAAGAAATAGGCATAAAAGTAATTGAACATAAGTAATATATATATATATATATATATATATATATATATATATAATTTTAAAGGGTATGAATCTTTCCTATCGCAACATATGCCTGTGAGACCTTGACACTTAAAAAAACAGCTGAGAAACACATAAATGCCTTTGAATGTAAATGCTACACAAGAGTTCTTCAAATATCATGGACACAAAAAAGAACAAATATATCCATACCACAAGAACTTAATATTGAAGAAGGCTGGGTAGTAAAGAGGATTAAACAAAGAAAAATTAAATATTCTGGTCAAATGAAACGTCATGATAATATAGAGAAGACTGCCTTGGAAGGGGCGAACATAATGGGAAAAAGACGAGGAAGACCAAGTCGAAGATGGTTAGAAGATATCGTTGATGATCTGCAAATGGATGCATCAGCAGCAGGCCATCTAGCTCACAACCGAGGGACCTACAGGAGTGCTGTTAGGGAGACAAAGTTCCGCAAAGGACATGCAAATGAATATATATATATATATATATATATATATATATATATATATATATATATATATATATATGTATTCCAACATCACTCTGGAACGCCTGGAGCAATTTTAATCAGACTTTTTACACATTCGATTTATAATCAGGATAAAGGTACCGTGGGGGTATGAGACCCCTAACACCCGTGAGAGTGGGGGTACGAAGGGGATGGACGTCTTATCTACTAAAATCAAGGAGAAAAAAAGGTCTAAGGGAGATAATCGTGAAATACAGCTGTAATGGTCTAAGAGATGCAATTTGTAGCCTCCCATGGCAAGTCCAAATATATAAATTTTAACTTTATATTTTCCTTATGATTATATAAGCTTATTATTGTATTCTATAGCAGATTTCATTAGTCAGTGAGAGTGTGCCGTTTTCTTATTTTTTCAAATCAGCTTTTCAAATTAGGGAGAGGGAGAGAGAGAAGGAGAGAGAGAGGTAGAAAGAGAAGCAGAGAGAGGGGGAGAGAGATAGAGAGGGAGAGAGAGGGAGAGAGAGAATGAATGAATGAATAATCTTTATTTCTAAAATGTAAAGAACTGGGCACGCAGGCCCGTCTGACATTCTGCCCTTCATCATTCCATCTTTCATTCTTCCCACACACTCGACTTAAGACAAGTGTACAAATTAAATTAGGAAAAAAAACGTATCATAAGAGAGTAAGATTAAACTATTACATTCAAAGTAAAAGAGAAGTAATTAACCTAATAAAATAGCACTTACTCACATACATGCACACACAGACATATACATAAATAAAATTACATTTTCAGTACAGATCTTCTAACATATGATTTTTAACAAACATTAAACTAATTTCTAACAATATCTAACAAGTTACTTATCGAACTATCTCATTTTAATATTTGATGGCTGGCGAGTCATGAGTTGAGAGAGTGCTGGTTATTCTATGGAGGCATATAATTACAAGCAAGTAAATAATGAAACAGGTTTGAGTTAAAGGATGACGTATTACTAATGGATTTTAAATGGTAGGGGAGGGTGTTCCAGAGCTATACTGCAGAGTATGCAAGGCTTTTCTTGTAGAGATCAATCCTGGGGTTAGGAATAAGACATTTTTTTAAATGCTGGCTATGCCTAGTATTATACGTAAACAGTGACCACAAGTAAAGCGGGGCATTGTGCGACAGAATTCTGTGAACAAACTTAACTTTGTTAAAATGACTTTGTATTCGAGGGGTAGAATTTTGAGTTGTTTGTGTTGATTTACAGTCTGTACTGGGTGTTTGTCACAAATCAGATTTAATGCTCGTTTGTAAAGTGAGTGGAGCCTTTTTGTGTTTGAGACTGAGCATCTATCCCAGACTGTGGAACAGTAATCTAAGTGTGTTTGTATGTGTAATATGTAGTATATCTTTCTTGTGTCTTTGTCGATAAAGTGTTTAATTTTGGCTAGTTTGTAAACTATCTATGCAGTCAAGTTTGTTAAGTTATATACATGAGGATTCCAATTTAAATGCTGATCAATGATGAGTCCTAGAGTTTTATGTTCATGAACATTTTCTATTGCCTTAGTCCCAGCACAAAGCTCTAGTGAAGTTTTTGTTGCAATCTGCAGTTTCTGTCTTGTAGTTATAAGCATGGATTTTGTTTTGTTGGTGTTTATCAACATACCATTTTTATTACTCCATTTAATCAAACTGTTTATATTATTTTGGAGCATTGTCTGTAGGTTATGGATGTCACAGTCACTACTGTAAACAGTACAGTCATCAGCAAAAAAGATCAAACGAAGAATGCTTTAAATGTAGTGGTAAGTTGTTAATATAGATAGCAAAAAGAAGAGGACCAAGAATGGAGCCGTGAGGAATACCAGTATCAACTACAAAAGAGTCAGATATCTTATTTCTAATGCAAACTACTTATTTTCTACCTGGGAGAAAAGATGTAATAAATTTTGTTAGATCAGGGTCTAATCTATAAACTTTCAGCTTTTTTTTTGCAAGAATTTCATGGTCAATCATATCGAAGGCTTTCTTAAAATCAACAAAGACAGCACCACACAATTTGTCATCATTTATATTAGACAGCCAGCTTTCTGTCATTTTAGTTAATGCTGTGTGGCAGGAGTAATTTGGTCTAAAACCTGACTGGCTGTCTATTAGTAGATTGTTTTTCTGCATGTGTAGGAGTGTTAACTTTTGTATATTTTTTTCAAAATGTTTAGATAATGATGACAGAATGGATATGGGTCTATAGTTTGAGAGGTCAATATAGACCCATATCCATTCTGACACAGAAATTACGTAGCTTAGATGCAGTCTCTCTAGCAGGTACCAACGTTTTAGATAAATATAGACACGGTCTCCTGCCACGTCTGGTTCATACTTGAATAACAATAACAAACGAACGAATATTTACTACATGAACTTAGCTTCAGGTACAGTTTCAGGAACAAGTTTTTAATATTATTTTTTCTGTGTCACGACCTCGTTTCTTTCCGGGTGTCACGATCCCTCATGTCTACTGAACAGTTACTAATGACTATGCCAGTAAACACCTTTTTTGAGGGGTGGAAGTTGGCAAAGTTGATTAGCACACTGTTCTCTCGTGGTTAGACGGCTGCTCGTCCTACCGGAGTCAGTGTTCGAATCCCGGGTAATTCTCTTGTGATTTTTCTTTCTCTCACGTCTCACTAAAGTGCTTTGTCTACGTTTTTTTCGAGGTCTAATCCTACAAAATTATGTTCTCTTACTTTACCACACGAAAGGCTCGTTGTTTCCTATTTATAAAAAAATTGTTCCATTATTCAGAGTTCACTTTTTTGAGTCAGAAAAAGCAGCAGGGAATGGTTGTGGCTTACTGACATATAGTGAAAAGCGTGCAAGGGGCAAGAAAGATTGAGAACAGCTGAGATAACTGAAGAGAAACAAAACCAAGGGAATGAAGAAATAAATATACACTGAAATCAGTGTAAGATACAAAAGAATGAACATGGGATATCAAGGATTATTGAGAGACAAAATCCTGAGAATCCTACCTGTAAGTAATCGCTCAAGAGAAAGAGGTTGATTAAATGAAAAGTGTAAGTCAGGAACCTGATGTATGCTAAGAAAACACATGTCTCAAGACTGTCTGAATAGGGAATCTACTTTAGAGAACAAGAACAATAACTATAAAGAAACAAAAGATGAAAGCTAGAACATACAAGTTATAGACAAGTAAAAGATGAAAGTTAGAACATATAAGTTATAGACAATTAAAAGATGAAAGCTAGAGCATATAAGTTATAGACAAGCAAAAGATGAAAGCTAGAGTATATAAGTTATAGATAAGCAAAAGATGAAAACTAGAACATATAAGTTATAGACAAGCAAAAGATGAAAGCTAGAACATACAAATTATAGACAAGCAAAAGATGAAAACTGGAACATATAAGTTATAGACAAGCAAAAGATGAAAGCTAGAACATATAAGTTATAGACAAGCAAAAGATGAAAGCTAGAAAAGATCAGATAACTGACCATAGATAGGTCTAAAGCAGTGATTCCCGAAGCGTTCAGTACCGTCCCCTGGGGAGGGAAGGGCAATGTGTGGAAGATTCAAGGGGCAGTGAGAGAAAATGAAGCTCACTGAGGGCATCAGAACCAACTGAGGAGTGTATGTATTGGGGTGTGGGGGGGCCGCGGTATGGATGCCACCTGTGAGAATTAGGGGCGGCAGCTTACAAGAGTTGAGAACCTCTAATCTCTACAATGGAAGTTTCTCTCTGCCTTGTGTTGCTTGTGAATCACTTTCACATTTATGGGTCTTTGTTCATTTTTCGCCACATTCATCTTCCTCAGTGGTGTCCTCTTAGACTATATTTCCCCAAATGTTTATCACGGTGAACTGTAACTGTGATTGTTGTTGGTCCTGGGAAGCGGCTCTCTCTCTTTCTCTCTCTCTCTCTCTCTGAACCTTAAGTGCCCAGGGCACATGGGGCTTCCGCAAGGGTTTTCCACAAATGCCTGTCCTTTGCCTTTTTTTCTGCTCTTGCCCAGGTGAGCCCTCTATTGCTCAACATCATTTCTGTTGTTCTTCTCCATGTCTCTTTTGGTCTACCCTTACTTCTGTTCCCCTGTGGTGTCCATCTAAGTGCTATTTTTGGTAGTGAGTTGTCAGTCATTCGGAGCACATGTCCCAACCATCGCCAGCGTCTTTCCTCAATAACTGCTTCATATACACTCAGGGAATGCTCGTACGCGCTCGGTCGTTGACATCAGTATGTCCTGTGTTATTAGGGAGATGGTTCCAACGTTGTGTTGACTGTATGTTGTCCGAGATTTAGGTTTTAGTTGCGATCTGCAGCCACTGCCATTGGCTACAGTGAGTCGTGTGTGGTAGGTCATTAGGAGGAAGTTGGTTTTGAGACTGGTCACCGAGGTGTTGTTTGATGGATGTGTATAGGTCTGATCTGTCCATTTTGATGAGGCCCTCTGGTTTGGCTCTTGCTGGTAGCCAGTCCGCTCTCTTGTTTCTGTTAACTCTGGTATGGCCTGGGCGGTATGTCTATGTCATGTTTTTTGTTTATCTGCGATTTGTCATTTATTTATAGCCATTCACTTCTAATGGCTTATTTTGTTCCACTTTTCTTAATAGATTTTGAGAGTCTGTTCACGTTGACCTTTCTAGTATAACAGTTGAAACAACATAATACTTTCCAGATCAATATTTCTCTCTCTCTCTCTCTCTCTCTCTGAACATTAAGTGCCCAGGGCACATGGGGCTTCCGCATTTGTTGTTTCCCTTGCTTCTGTTTCTGTAGCGGTCTGATAGTTTTTTTTTTTTTGGACCAGATAGAGTTGCTGGCCCTATGCCGAACCCTCCTTAGTCGCCTTTTACGATCATGGGTGGTAGGGTACAGTGGTCCTATTCTTTGCAGATCCTGGGTACCACACGGGGGTTCCAGATCAGTATACACAGTTATTAATACCAGCCTTCGATTAGGATAGAAGCATATGGCGTAAGACAGAACTGAGATCCGTATATACATATGTAAAAACAAGATTTTATTTTCTAGACAGACAGACAGACAGACAGACATGCAGGCAGGCGGACAGACAAGATAGCACGAACGAACAAACGAAGTTTACTTTAAAAGGATGGAAAAATTGCCACGCAAGTCCGTCTAACATTCTGTCCTTCATTATACAACTTTCATTCTACTCCAGACACTACACGTTATTTGTACAGACAGATAGACAGTCAGACAGACAAACGGACAGATAGATAAGTTGATGAGTGCGTTGGTGGATGAATGGATGAAAGAATGGACGGATTAACTGATGGACAGAAAGGCAGATATACAAGCGTAGATAATGTGTATATAGCTAGATAAATAGAAGAGTAGACAAAAAGATGGAAGAAAGGAAGAAAAGTGAACAACGAAATCGATGTATACACGAAAGAGACTTCTTTGTAACGGGCGAATTTTAAAAAAAAATCACACAGAAAGTACAATTTACAAATTCCCAGTTGTTCATACTGCTATTATCATTCTCAATCAATCAATCAAGTGCCGTGCCGCGTTGCGTTGGCGATCATTTCTCTCCACAATTCCCTGTCTTTAGATTTGATTATGAGATCTGCCGGTGACTTTCTTCCTGGCCACACTGACAGCCCATCCAGTAACTTCTCTCTCTGTCTTCCTCTGTCTCTTCTTCCCTCAAATTTTCCAGTTGCCACGATGTGTTCCAGTTTTTCTCTTCTCAGAAAATGTCCTACAAATCTCGCTTGTCTGCTCTGATCTTTGTTGTAATTTGCCTTTTAACTCCAGCCTCTCTTAAGACTTCTTCGTTGGTTTTCTTAGCTGTCCATGGTACCTTCAACATCCTTCTTATGAACATTTCCATAGTCTCCATTTCTCGCTGATAGATAAGATGATGAGTGAAATTCTTATGTTGTTTCAACTTATCTATCATCATTCTATTAACTCTAAAAAAGTCAGCAGTCTCTATTCCTGAAAACAGCCCCTTCTCCTTCCATTCTCCTTTGTTTCTCTACAGCTTATATTACTCCAATAATCAGTGCAGCGATTTGTTCTACATGTGCGCTATCTGTAACTTTGCCTCCAACATGATAATGTAAAGCCAGGATTTAAAACGCTAACTAATGTTCAGTAGGTGGGTTTAGGTTGGTATGTTCCAGAGACATCAATTATTACAGGGCGGGTTGTTTCTGTAGTTTGCTCAATCCATTTAGTGAAATTAGTGTAGGACGTAGAAAGAGGTTTATCTTTGTATCTTATTTCTACTTAAGTCGTTAAAAGCTTCAACAAACACTTTAGATTAGTGGAGAAATTGCGAAAGCAGGCTCGTGGGACTGGCGCAGGGAAATGCGCGTGACCTATTTACGGTTGTGTCTAAATTACGAGATGTTAATCTGGGATGCGAAATAGACCGGTTTTGAGCAGGTAGTTCAAGATATGGGCGGTACCCCTATTCCCTCCACCCCAGGGGAGGTGGGGAAAATCCAGGGGAGCAGTGATGGAAGGGGGAGCTGCTGGGAGCATCAGAACTAATTTTGGGCGTTTACATTTGAGTATATGCCTGTAAAGGGACGCTAGGAATGTGGCGTGGGAGGCAAGGGGTGGCAGTCTGAAATAGTTTGGGAACCACTGTTGTAAAGAACGCTAAAGATATGTGTACATAAACGCATACACTGGACATCAAAGAGTGATGATAATGTAATACGGCCTTTGTATGTCGATAAGTGTGTACACAGTCACTAAAAGTACCTTTCTGTTATTTTTGTTGTAAACTGTAGGACGAAAAGTGAACTAGTTTAATCAAAACAACAATATGGTATCGCTCAACGTGACGAGTACAAACAACACAAACACAAAAGTATGAACAGTCTGATTTTGTAAATAGATATCAGAAACCGAAAGATCATATTTTTTGACCAAGTTTTTGGCATGCCACAGTATGTAACAGGCTCCCAAAATGGGTACCAAAGAAAATCTGGGAAGGAAAAGCAGCGAGGAAAGGAACTGGCCACCCTACCTCATACACTGATGGCCCAGCATAATGAGGTCTCTAACGCTTCATCCCCTACGGCATTTGCTACGGGACTACCTTTACCTACCTTAAAAGGATGTAAATCTTTAGCTTATTGTTTTAATGTTAACAAAAAGCGATAAGATCTATTTTCCAATTTGCATCATAAGGACGGGCTGCAAATGTGCTGAAATGACATATAAAAAAAGAGACCATAAGAAACCGTATTACGTTTTGGAGGCAAAAGCAGATGACATTTTATTATCATGGCAAGCAGAATTTACTGATAATTAAAGAAATTACTTCTATATTTCAGAGTGTTTCAAAAGTTCTTTTACACTATCCGAAGGTTACTGTAGGCAGACAAAATGCAGCTACACGGAGATAGTGTGCTTGATGTTTGTTTGTTTGTTTGTGTATTTTTGTCGACCAGTTCTCAAAGTTTTAGACATATCTTACAGGGACCTTAGTGCCAGCCTGTCTCCTCTGCCGACTCGTTCGTCCCAGGTTTTACGTAGCGTATCTGAAGTTGCAGATGCCGTGACGTTCGTGACTCTCTGCTTCAGAATGTTCAGATGCGGTGACATCCGTGACACTCTGCTTCAGAATGTTCAGATGCGGTGACATCCGTGACTCTCTGCTTCAGAATGTTCAGATGTGGTGACATCCGTGACTCTCTGCTTCAGAATGTTCAGATCCTGTGGAAGTGAAAGTACGTAAACATTGTCTTTAATGTACCCCCCCCCCCCCCCCCACAAGAAAAGGTCACAAGGTGTCAGATCAGGGGGTTTAGGGGGTCACCTATAGTGACCTCTGGAAAGCATAAAGGAACTTTTGGAACACCCTATATACATATATAAACGATCAAAGTTTTGAAAGTCTGTCGAAGTAAATGAACAGAGAGTGGACTTCTCTTCTCATACAAAACGACAAGCGAAGAAATAAAGACGCAGGTTTTGCCCATAAAATCCACCAACACTCTACCGTGAAAGAAAAGAAAATAGCACGAGAATAACTGAGAACAGAACCCCAGCCTATAGTAGGATGATCGTCAGTGGTCTAGTCAGGTGATGACAGTACTCTAACAACTCAGCCACAAAGTACACCTCCAGTCACAGTCACTCACACCTTCCATCGCCCCCTAGAAAATTAGAAAGGTGAAGCTTCAGTCATTTGCATGTCCATTGCGGAACTTTGCCTCCCTAACAGCTCTCTTGTAGGCCTCTCGGTGAAACTGGAAAGTTTATATAGGAACGAGAGAAGAAGGAGAGAAATAAATTTGTAAAAAAAAATCAAGTCAGTCTCAGAAAAATGTAATACTGAACTCGTGTCTGAGACTAATCAGAGCTGTCCTTGTTGGCTGTTGCAGGCATGCAAATAAGACCATCACATACAGGAGAAGAATCTTGGAGATACGAGGCTACACCAAGGCCAGTATAAGAATATCTTTACTGTGTTCTGAGACAGATCCCTTACGCTGCTGCCTTGGCTATGCAAGACACTAGCTTGGGACAATGACAAATGAGGTTCTGATGGATTGTACAGTAACGCTGGAAGAAAATGGTTCAGACTTTGCAGGGTATATGAGTGGCTGCCATCTTTTTATCCCTTGACTTAGAACAATCGTTTTGTGGTTGTGAAAACAGTCTTTTCTCTTTATTTAAACCGCAGTTTCTTTCTACACAGACACTTACTTCTGCTTTACTTTTCCCCTCAGGGAAGGTCACACAATTTCTACTTTCGTAAACAATTACTTTCCCTAGGTTGTGACCCTGAGACATAACGCGTCTTAAAAAGTGTACCATGCTGTTAAATTAGGTTGAACACTTTTAACTTTTGCGTTAGTCTCTCCATGCAAAGGCCGGTGGTTAGAATCTGACCGAAGATTACCCAGCTGTAGAAATGGGTGCCTGGTTTCTTCTGGAGTTGGCAAAGGAAAGGCGGCCAGGCATGATGCTGAGCACATCGCCCTCTAGTGTGTCAACAGGTCAAGGCAAACATAGAAACTTAACAACATAAACCGCAGGTGCTTCTATGGTATTATAGAACTACCTTCGCCTTACTTTTAACCTTTTTCTATAGTAGTTCCTGCATGCTTGAAAATTCTTCATTGATGAATACAGCATCTTATGTCTACGTTTCGCGGAACTTTCCAACATCAACAAATATCACAGCAACTGAGATTACGTATCGCAAAATGCTACATGTACTCACTATTCCTTTATGGTACAGAAGCTTGGACTTTGAATAAGACAAAAGAAAAGAAAACTGAGGCGCTTGCAATGTGAATAAATAGAAGAAAGGGCGTATCTCATGAGTAGAAAAAAAACAAACAAGTGTTAAACCAGCTAGAAGTGAAAAGAGAGATATTAGAAATCATAAAAAAAGACAACTATGATACTTTGGGCATGTTAAGAGGCAAAATACTATTCTGAAGACCCTTCTTGAGGATAAGATCGAAGGAAAAAGAGCACGAGGACGACAGCGATAGAGATGAGTGGACAACATTAACAGATGGACAGAAACAAGCTTGGCCGAGTGTTTTAAGAAGACAAGAAACAGAGCAGAGTGGTGATTCCTTGCGGCCATCCTTCCGTAGGGAGATCGGCGCAAAACGATGATGACGACAAAACTTCAACTCTGAAATAAAGAAACATCCCAAACGCTGAAATCTTGGTCAACGTCCATTCAACTCTAGAAAGACATTGACAAAACAATTAAATACACACCCAATTCAACGTATAACAAATTGTAACGAAAGTCCTACAAATAAAGACGAGAGATAAATTTGGAATGTTCGTGTCCACACAAGTACATTACTGTGCCACAGTTGTCTGTTCGCAGCCTAGATATCATCATCATCATCCCCATCATCATCATGTGCCGTGCCGACTGGCGTTGGCTATTAATGCTCCTCCAGAGTACACGATCCTTCATGCAGGCCATCAGCTCAGTTGGTGATCTCCTCTCACACCATCCCGTCAGACTGTCCAGTATCATTTCTCTTGGTCTTCCTCTTGATCTTCTTCCTTCTATTTTCCTGTTATAATATTTTAAATGCCCCCTCTTCTCATTGCATGTCCTATGAAAGTACAGTGTCTCTCCCTTATTTTTTTTTACAAGATTTTTTTTTGTCTCTCCAGCTCTTCTCATACATTCTTCATTAGTTATTTTTGCTTTCCAGGGGATTCGCAACACATTCTTCTAATAAACCACATTTCTGCTGCTTCCAATGATTTTTGCGCAGACCTGCCTATTGTCCATGATTCACTTCCATATAACAAGATAGGTTCAATATAGCATTTTAGGACTCGTTTTCTAACATTCATTGATAAGGATGTGTTGCATAATATGTTTCTCATTCTCTAAAATGCAGTCTTTGCTTGGCCTATTCTGTTCCTAATTTCTGTTCTGCATTTCCCATCTGAAGTTATTACTGCTCCAAGGTATTTGAATTCCTGCACTTGCTTTAGAATGGTTCTGTTTAATTTTACACTAGATGTTGGTGGATTCTGTTTCTTACATATAACCATACACAGCTGATTTGTTATTCTGTATACTTTATTACTCATTTCTATTTGTATTACTATATATGTTCTCTACAACGTGCTTAATATTGGAATGATACCGAGAAACTTCATTTACTGAATCCCACATTCTCTCGACCTGAAAATGATTCCGAAATGAACTCTTCTGTATCCCCTGGGAACAACTGTGTTAAGAGCACACTTAACATAGTCTTTGTGAGACAGGGAACATAGATCTGTTTGCTTAAATACTCTGACCTACCTCTGTAGCCCAGAAACTTGTAGCAATCAACACTAATTGTAATTGTTATTTTTGTAAAATGTAATGTCAGGTTGGTGGACGGATGGGAACATGGAGATCTCTGGCGGGGATAAGGGAAATCTGGTGTGAAAACAATGAATCCAGGACGTGACAAGCCTATGGGTCTTTACAACAATGGCTATCAGAATGATGTAAACAAAATAGAGCCAGCAGACTATAGGTGGCGGTTAATGGATATCGTTGAGGCACTCATCAGATTCCTCATCTCAAAGTCAGAGTGTCTTTGTGGAACTGTCTCCAAACCATCTGACATGAAGAAGGGACTTACATACAGCCACCAGAAGCTGGAAAACAAAGTTTTGGCCAGGCCAGCCACACTGTCTTCATGGCAGTCCGAGCAAGACCACAGTCTGCCCTAGCAAGGAAAGGTGCTGAAGTCGGAGTTACCCAGCGAAAAGGCGCATCGCAAAAATCAGGGTAACACGCATTATCGCTAATGAAATGTCTCTATCTGCAGTATTCAGACATGGTGCTCGCCCTGTGAAGACTAACCAGCAGGTGCAGTGCCGGGCCCCCTGCCTCGAAAGGGTCCACCCAATGCTACTGGAAGTCCTCTCAATTCGTCTTGTGGAATCAGGAGACATGAGAGTAGAGCTACTGGACAAAAAATACAATGGAAGAAAACAGCCAAAAAGCAAGAACTTAAAATAATGCAGTGGAATGCTGAGGGTGTCAGCAGTGTTAGAGATGGCTATAGCAAAAAGGTTGAACTAGAGAATATACTTTTTGCAGAGCAGGTAAGTATATGCTGCATACAGGAGACACACCTAACAAAAGATGCCGCCTTTAAAATCAGAGGCTACCAGTGTTTTAGATCAGACCGACAGGACAGAAGAAAAGGAGGAGTACTCACACTTGTTAAGAATAACATCAGCGCATGTCAAGTGGGAGTGTTCATGGAAGGAGCCGAATACCAGATGATCCATCTAAAAAGTAGTAATACAGATTTCCACCTCCTTAACTATTACTGTCCTAATGACCGCCCACTTGCTTTAGAAACAATCCCACACAAAGAGAGACTGATGGTCTGTGGCGATTTTAACATCCATTCCCAGAGCTGGGGCTATGACCACATAGACAAGAGAGGAGAGGAAGTTGAGTGCTGGCAGGATGATAATGGACTTCTCCTGATGAACCAGCCAATGGATCCCCCAACATTTTACTCAAGGGCTTGGCGTACAACCTCAACACTAGATCTGGCATTCCACTCTCCAGATCTGAAGTGGAACATTACACGTGAAGTTGGAAAACAACTTGGAGGTAGCGACCATCAACCGGTCTTCCTGACAATAGAAAATGAACTCCTTAACACCAATAGCCCTTTCCCCAGATGGAACTATAAAAAAGCAAACTGGACAATGTACAGACATCGTACAGGTATCCTGGTGGGACAGCTGTCAATAGAAGGTAAGGATATTAACAGCATAGTGAAGGAGTTCAATGCTTGTATCCTTCAGGTCGCTCGTGAAACCATTCCCAGAGGAGCTCGCAGGGACCAAACTGGTCTAGTGAGCTGGGAAAACTCCATGATGATGTGGAAGCAGCTCGAAAGCAAGCAGAAAATAGACCATGCCAAGAACACCACAATAATTACCAACATTCTAAGGCCAAATTTCAGAGAGCCAAGCTGCAAGCCAGACGAGAAAGTTGGAGAGAGAAAACAAGTCCCTAAACTTTGAAAAGGATGGAAGGAAACCGTGGAAACTAATCAAACAGTTAAATGATGAGAGTACTGGAAGAAGTACAAAGATTACACTAATAGAGGATGGTAAAACTCTTACAGGTAAGCAGGTAGCAGATCACTTTGCTCGCATGTTTGCACAGGACTACAACATTGATATCCATCCAGAGAAAGAGCGTGCAGTGCGCATTGACCCACAGAAAGAAGAGGAACAAGTCAGAAAAGTGGAGGTCATGGATGCACCAATCACACGCAGCGAGTTAGACCTAACAGTCAGTAAACTGAAACCAAGGAAATCACCAGGACCAGATGGAGTGTCCAATGAAATGATCAAGAACCTGGGAATGGCAGCAATGGGAAAGCTGTTGGATATTTTCAATATGTGCTGGAGTACAGGTAAGTTACCTCAAATCTGGAAGGAAGCAAGCATGGTACCACAGCTAAAACCAGGGAAAAACAGTGATACTGCCTCCAGCTACAGGCCAATCAGTCTCACTAGCTGTCTCTGCAAAACGATGGAACGCATTATTGACCTGAGGCTAAAATGGTACCTAGAAAGTGAAAACTTCTCGTTCCACAACAAGCAGGATTTAGGCAGTACTACAGTACGGAAGATCAAGTGACCTATCTCTCTCAAGAGATTGAGGATGCATTCCAAGAGAAAAACCTTGAACTAGCAGCGTGGATAGACCTAAAGAAAGCCTTTGATAAAGTATGGAAAAAAGGTCTGCTATGGAAACTAAGAAACTGCAATGTGAATGGAAGACTATACAACTGGATAAAGTAAGTCCTATTTACACAATAGAAGAGCTAGAGTAGTAATGGATGGACACAAAAGCCAGAAAGTACTTCTGCGACACGGTGTACCACAAGGAGGAGTCCTTTCATCTACACTATTCCTTGTATTCATTAATGACCTGGTCAAGGAACTTCCCTATGGAATCAAAGCGGCACTGTATGCAGATGATCTGGTCATGTGGTGTACAGATGAATATGCGACAGTTGCTACACAGAGACTCCAAAGAGCAGCAGACATCTTGACATCATGGACAAACAAATGGTGTGTAAGTATCAACACAGAGAAATCAAGTACCACTCTGTTCACTCTCTCATCTAAACAGAAAGCAGGTAAGATCTTTGTAAATGAAATATCCTTAAGGATGGACAACCAACCCACTTACTTAGGAGTGACTCTTGACTCAAAACTGACTTGGAAGCAACACATCACCAGTGCAGAAGCAAAAGCCAGAAGAAAACTAGCCATATTAAGAAAATTAAGTGGAACCACATGGGGAGCTAGTGAAAGAATCCTCAAGAATGTATATCAGCAAAGTATTCTACCACATTTAGAATATGGCTCAACATCTTGGTGCACAGCATCAAACACTACGCTGCATAATCTAGACAAGGTTCAAAATTAGTCACTACGGATTATCACAGGTGCCATGAGGTCCACACCAATAGTAGAAATGCAGAAAATAGTTGGTGTTCAAGCGCTAAAGGAACGTAGAGACACAAAGGTCATGACCATGGGAGAGAAATTCCTTAGCTCTGTAAGCCATCCCCTGAAGGAGAGATTCAATAACTTGGCATTAGGACGGCTTAAAAGAAGCAGCTTCATTCATCAGGCCAAGCGTATGCGTAAGCTGATACCTGACCTTCAAACTGTAGTCGCTCCATTATCATCTGTACCAGAGCATACACCATGGAACGAAGCAGATTATACACAAATAACTATTTAGACTGAAGTGAAAGGTGTGCAGAATGGTGAGATGCAAAGCAGTCTTGTAAGATCAACAGCCACACTTAGTGTGCTAGATGACAAATATCCATGTGACACCTGGATACGTGTGTATACAGACGGATCTGCACACAATGCCATAAAGAATGGAGGGGCAGGAGCACATATTGAATATCCAAACAACACCACTGACAAGATTTCCATACCCACTGGAAAATACTGCAACAACTTTGATGCAGAAGTTAGGGCAATTATTGCTGCAGTTGAAAAACTATCAGACTCCAGAATTGATACATGTCCTGTAGTAATTCTCACAGATGCACGATCAGTACTGGAAGCTCTTCAGAGCAACAAACTACCAGACCTTAAGGATGCCTTGTCAAAAATTGGCTTACAACATGGAGTCAATTTGCAATGGATTCCCTCCCACTGTGGGATACCAGGCAATGAAAAAGCTGACCATCTGGCCAAAGAGGGCACTGAAATGGAAAAACCAGACATACCAATCACCTTTAATCAGAAGAAAAGCATGATAAAAACCTACAGGAAGCCACAAACACCACCACATGATGACTATCACATGCTAAACAGAAAGGAACAAGTCACCATCTTCCGTCTCCGAACAGGACACACCCGACTCCGAAGTCATATGTATACAAAGTTTAAGGTTGGTACTACTAATCTATGTACATGTGCCCAGGTGCCCCAAACTGTGGAACATATCCTCCAGAACTGCACCAACTATGAAACACTGAGAAATAATTACTGGCCCAGTGAAACCACTAAAGAAGATAAGCTCTACGGTTCCATACATGAGTTACAAAAAACAGTGAAATTTATCCAAGAGACAGGACTGCAGGTATAGACAGACAATGTAAACGAAGAAGAAGAAGAAGAAGAAACTCTTCTGTAAAAGAAAATGAACCTAACATAAAATAAGCTATCACGCTGAGGTCAGACCAGCAAAGAAGGAAGATCTCCCCAAGTCCACAGTGGAAAAGGACGGTTCGGAATTTGATTCACAAACGATGAATGTTTGATTCTGAGGTTAGAAAGTTAAATCATTAACACCTAACGTTTAGCCGCGACTGGTCTGTGTTATATGGCCACTGGAAATCAAAAGTTTTAAATACTGTGATACACAGGCTCAGTTTGACCAGTCAGTCAGTCAGTCATTTGCTCCTAACAGCTCTAGTGTAGGCCTCTTGGTTGTAAACAAGATGCCCTGCTGCTGCTGATGCGTCCATTCGCAGATTATTAACGATGTCTTGTAGCCATCTATCTATCTATCTATATCTATCTATCTATCTATCTATCTATCTATCTATCTATCTATCTATCTATCTATCTATCTATCTATCTATCTATCTATCTATCTGCCTGCCTGTCTGTCTGTCTGTCTGTCTGTCTGTCTGTCTCTCTATCCGTCCGTCCGTCCGTGGCTTTCTTTCTTTCTTTTTTCTTTCTTTCTTTCTCTCTTTCTTCAATCTCTCTGTAATTTTGAGCTGATGTTCTTCGCAGTCGATGCTGTTAAGGTGTTGAGGCACAGCAATGTATCAGTGCTGGAGCGGGTTGTAGTAGTTTTTTCTCAGTCCCGGAGCACAGCTGAAAAAAAGCAAGGGGTGTGCAATGCTTCTTTAGCAGACTCCACCACCATGAGGACTGTGGCGATCCCTGCCCCGTTAGCCAGGCTAAGTTTGTTACTGGGGGTATCAACGGAGGGATTGGACAGGGTCTTGGTCAGCTATGGTCCACTAACCTCGATGCTAGCATATTGGCTATGGTCGTCGACCGTCTAATCGGACAGCGTCTTTATGGATATCATGTATTATTCTCTCTTGAGAAGGCTGTAGTGGTGAAATAATTATTGACGCGGTTATCTTATGCCGACAGCTGTGGAGTCTTACGTCGCCTACCAGTTGACTCAGGATGTTCGGCGCGCGGTGTCAAGGAAGGCTGCTTTCGAATATCTACTGCAAGGCGAGGCATACTTCACTGGTTTACACTGCATATATGGCTGTCAGCGCAAGATCTGTATTTTTTTAAAGAACGGGCTTTTTACTGCACAGGGAGAAAGAGAGAAAGAGAGAGAAAGATGGAGAGGGAGAGACAGAGAGAGAAAGATAGATAGAGAAAGATAGAGAGAGAAAGATAGATAGAGAAAGAGAGAGAGAAAGAGAGAGAGGGTCACGGAGAGGAGAGAGAAAGAGCGAGAAAGAAGGAGATTCACAGAGAGGAGAAAGAAAGAGAGACAGACAGACAGACGGAGAGATATCAAAGAACTGGTACTGTGAGTTTATCTAAGCCCCGCCTCTCTTTTAGAAAACAAATGAGGAGGAACAAAGGAAAAAAAGCAGCAGGGAATCACAGAATGCAGAATGTGAGTCTCACCCGCACTATGTATCTCTGGATATCAAAAGGGAATAGACACCTACATACAGTATATCTCTAAATAAGTGAATAGACAACTTCCCTGAAGTGTATCACTAGATAAAAAAAGGCAATAGATATCTATGCTCAGCGTATCTCTTGGTATGGAAAGGGAATAGAACCTACACGTGGTGCATCTCTAGACATAAAGAGGGACCAGACACCTACAAGCCGTGTATCTCTAGATATAAATAGGGACCAAACACAAGGTGAGCGCAGAGTATCTCTAGATATAAGAGGAACCAGACAACTAAAAGCAGTGTATCTCATATAAAGAGGAACCAGACAACTACGTACAGCGTATCTCATATAAAGAGGAACCAGACAACTACGCGCAGTGTATCTCATATAAAGAGGGACCAGACAACTACGTACAGCGTATCTCTAGATAACTCTGGAAATGAGACTCGGCACATTTTATGTCATGAAAATCGTCTTTTATTTCCATTTAATTTGTACAACTTTGGGGTTTTTTTCCCACATTTTTGTCCTTAAGATAGTTGTAACGGATCCAATTTGCGAGTGACCCTCATTGATGTTAAGTACGTCCTTTGATTTCATTTCCATCGTTTCGAGAATCCAATTTCAGTGCTCCCCAAAAATCCAACTTTTAATTTGGGCCGATGAGGGAGAAAAAACTGCTATTTTATCGCCCTTGGGTATGCAATCATATAAAAAGAAATGAAAGAAAATAAGAAGACAAAAGAAATTTAAATATATCATTTACATTCTTGTCCATTCTTGGGACCTTTGTTCATGAGCAGGACCCTCCCAAATTCACATGCATGATAGTTCAAATACTTTGTAGCTCATGTATATGTAAAACACAGAAGTTTCCCCATTTGTATTTGAAGTGACAGGTTCTGTACAGATGAATAGTTTAACCAGCAGTAATGCATTTGAAACAAGTTCTCTTTTGTCCAACAAGAGTAATTACACAGAAGTGGAAACAATGAAGCTTGTAAAAAAGCAAACTGGCTTTGTGAAATCAAAAAAACCTCTCAGAGCTAGAAGAATTCAGCATGTGTTGAAGTTTATTTGTTTCATTAGAAAGTGTGGCAGCTTACAGACCATACAGGGCAGAGATGTTGTGAATGATGTCGAAGACTGCCTTTTCTCTAGTTTTGCCACAGTTCAAAAAGAATGTCACGTCAGGTGACTTTTTCTCTAGTTTTTCCACAGTTAAAAAAGAATGTCAATTACGTTTTTGAATGTCCAAAAAGGTTTGGAGAATACTTGTAAATTGATATTCTCGTAGCCCAGGCGTCTTCAAGATAAATGTTCAGACGCCATCTTTTTTACCTAAAATCTAGACCAGAAAGAAAATGGCCGCTGTCATGTTTACCAGGTCAGGTCGCCTCAGGCTGTGAGCAAAGCGTCTTGCACTTTCTGTTGTTCGTCTGTGAAAAGATATGATTTAAGGAACTGCCCCCCAAGGATGGTTAGTGTCAAGTAGGTTTGAAATGAACAAGCATGAATTCTCAAGTGTGAACTTTACGAACTGTAGAAAGAAAGAAATTATGATTTTCATGAATTATAAATATCCTGCGTTAATTTACAACGAAAATATAATTTTTCTACTGAAATTGACTCCAAGTTCCCATATAGATATTTCATGAATATCTAGTCCGTGTAGATAAGTTGCCAGGTCTTCTGGAGGTGGTGGACCGGAGACAAAAGCTGCAAGACTGCACACAAAAAAATACTTCGGGAAAAAACTTGGTTTCCTGTAATCGTTCTGACTGCAAAAAATTCCCGGTTCCCGTATCCTGGTTAGCCAGCAGTTCAACCTACAGATATCATATCTACTCTGTTTTCTCATCATCTCTCATACTAACCTACAGATATCATGTCTACTCTGCTTTCTCGAGAGACAGACAGACGGAGTGATATCAAAGAACTGGTACTGTGAGTTTATCTAAGCCCCGCCTCTCTTTTAGAAAACAAATGAGGAAGAACAAACTGTGAAAACAAAGGAAAAAAAGCAGCAGGGAATCACAGAATGCAGAATGTGAGTCTCACCTGCAGTATGTATCTCTGGATATCAAAAGGGAATAGACACCTACATACAGTGTATCTCTAAATAAGTGAATAGACAACTCCCTTCAAGTGTATCACTAGATAAAAAAAGGCAATAGATATCTATGCTCAGCGTATCTCTTGGTATGGAAAGGGAATGGAACCTACACGTGGTGTATCTCTAGACATAAGGAGGGACCAGATGCCTACAAGCAGTGTATCTCTAGATATAAATGGGGACCAAGCACAAGGTGAGCGCAGAGTATCTCTAGATATAAAGAGGGACCAGACAACTACGCGCAGTGTATCTCATATAAGGAGGGACCAGACAACTACGCACAGCGTATCTCATATAAAGAGGGACCAGACAACTACCTACAGCGTATCTCTAGATAACTCTGGAAATGAGACTGGGCACATTTTATATCATGAAAATCGTCTTTTATTTCTATCTAATTTGTACAACTTTGGGGGTTTTCCCCCCATTTTTGTCCGTCAGATAGTTGTAACGGATCCAATTTGCGAGTGACCTTCATTGATGTTAAGTACGTCCTTTCATTTCATTTCCGTCCTTTCCAGAATCCAATTTCAGTGCCCCCCAAAAATCCAACTTTTAATTTGGGCCGATGAGGGAGAAAAAACTGCTATTTTATCGCCCTTGGGTATGCAATCATATAAAAAGAAATGAAAGAAAATAAGAAGACAAAAGAAATTTAAATATATCATTTACATTCTTGTCCATTCTTGGGACCTTTGTTCATGAGCAGGACCCTCCCAAATTCACATGCATGATAGTTCAAATACTTTGTAGCTCATGTATATGTAAAACACAGAAGTTTCCCCATTTGTATTTGAAGTGACAGGTTCTGTACAGATGAATAGTTTAACCAGCAGTAATGCATTTGAAACAAGTTCTCTTTTGTCCAACAAGAGTAATTACACAGAAGTGGAAACAATGAAGCTTGTAAAAAAGCAAACTGGCTTTGTGAAATCAAAAAAACCTCTCAGAGCTAGAAGAATTCAGCATGTGTTGAAGTTTATTTGTTTCATTAGAAAGTGTGGCAGCTTACAGACCATACAGGGCAGAGATGTTGTGAATGATGTCGAAGACTGCCTTTTCTCTAGTTTTGCCACAGTTCAAAAAGAATGTCACGTCAGGTGACTTTTTCTCTAGTTTTTCCACAGTTAAAAAAGAATGTCAATTACGTTTTTGAATGTCCAAAAAGGTTTGGAGAATACTTGTAAATTGATATTCTCGTAGCCCAGGCGTCTTCAAGATAAATGTTCAGACGCCATCTTTTTTACCTAAAATCTAGACCAGAAAGAAAATGGCCGCTGTCATGTTTACCAGGTCAGGTCGCCTCAGGCTGTGAGCAAAGCGTCTTGCACTTTCTGTTGTTCGTCTGTGAAAAGATATGATTTAAGGAACTGCCCCCCAAGGATGGTTAGTGTCAAGTAGGTTTGAAATGAACAAGCATGAATTCTCAAGTGTGAACTTTACGAACTGTAGAAAGAAAGAAATTATGATTTTCATGAATTATAAATATCCTGCGTTAATTTACAACGAAAATATAATTTTTCTACTGAAATTGACTCCAAGTTCCCATATAGATATTTCATGAATATCTAGTCCGTGTAGATAAGTTGCCAGGTCTTCTGGAGGTGGTGGACCGGAGACAAAAGCTGCAAGACTGCACACAAAAAAATACTTCGGGAAAAAACTTGGTTTCCTGTAATCGTTCTGACTGCAAAAAATTCCCGGTTCCCGTATCCTGGTTAGCCAGCAGTTCAACCTACAGATATCATATCTACTCTGTTTTCTCATCATCTCTCATACTAACCTACAGATATCATGTCTACTCTGCTTTCTCATCATCTCTCATACTAACCTACAGATATCATATTTACTCCGCTTTCTCATCATCTCTCATACCAACCTACAGATATTATGTCTATTCTGCTTTCTCATCATCTCTCATATCATCCTACAGATATCACGTCTACTCTGCTTTCTTATCATCTCTCATACCAACCTACAGATATGACGTCTACTCTGCTTTCTCATCATCTCTCATACCAACCTACAGATATCATGTCTACTCTGCTTTCTCATCATCTCTCATACTAACCTACAGATATGACGTCTACTCTGCTTTCTTATCATCTCTCATACCAACCTACGGATATTATGTCTACTCTGCTTTCTCATCATCTCTCATATCATCCTACAGATATCATGTCTACTCTGCTTTCTCATCATCTCTCATACCAACCTACAGATATGACGTCTACTCTGCTTTCGTATCATCTCTCATACCAACCTACAGATATGACGTCTACTCTGCTTTCTTATCGTCTCTCATACCAACCTACAGATATCATGTCTACTCTGCTTTCTCATCATCTCTCATACCAACCTACAGATATCATGTCTACTCTGCTTTCTTATCATCTCTCATACCAACCTACAGATATCATGTCTACTCTGCTTTCTCATCATCTCTCATACCAACCTACAGATATCATGTCTACTCTGCTTTCTTATCATCTCTCATACCAACCTACAGATATCGTCTACTCTGCTTTCTCATCATCTCTCATACCAACCTACAGATATCATGTCTACTCTGCTTTCTCATCATCTCTCATACCAACCTACAGATATCATGTCTACTCTGCTTTCTCATCATCTCTCATACCAACCTACAGATATCATGTCTACTCTGCTTTCTCATCATCTCTCATACCAACCTACAGATATGACGTCTACTCTGCTTTCTTATCATCTCTCATACCAACCTACAGATATGACGTCTACTCTGCTTTCTCATCATCTCTCATACCAACCTACAGATATGATGTCTACTCTGCTTTCTTATCATCTCTCATACCAACCTACAGATATGACGTCTACTCTGCTTTCTTATCATCTCTCATACCAACCTACAGATATCATGTCTACTCTGCTTTCTCATCATCTCTCATACCAACCTACAGATATGACGTCTACTCTGCTTTCTTATCATCTCTCATACCAACCTACAGATATGACGTCTACTCTGCTTTCTCATCATCTCTCATACCAACCTACAGATATCATGTCTACTCTGCTTTCTTATCATCTCTCATACCAACCTACAGATATGACGTCTACTCTGCTTTCTTATCATCTCTCATACCAACCTACAGATATGACGTCTACTCTGCTTTCTCATCATCTCTCATACCAACCTACAGATATCATGTCTACTCTGCTTTCTTATCATCTCTCATACCAACCTACAGATATCATGTCTACTCTGCTTTCTCATCATCTCTCATACCAACCTACAGATATCATGTCTACTCTGCTTTCTCATCATCTCTCATACCAACCTACAGATATCATGTCTACTCTGCTTTCTCATCATCTCTCATACCAACCTACAGATATCATGTCTACTCTGCTTTCTCATCATCTCTCATACCAAATACAAAACAAATATCTCAATGTGGAAAATAACTAACAAAACACGTTTATTATGATAAACATCGAGACACTCAGCATGAACACACACAATACCTATAACGGTTCAGACCACATTCCACGTATAAGGACCACAGTATATATATATATATATATATATATATATATATATATATAAACACAGAAATCAATGACATAGCAATACATCACTGAAACAAATATGCAAGGCAGTGAATCCTCACTCATATCAGCCTTCGTTGTCATAAGAACCTTTAGCAATTAATTCAATATATATATATATATATATATTCAGCAATGCATTGAATATTAACACCACACACAAGTAAAGCATTGTCAAAAAGAGTGAACACTAGAACATAAAGCTGGCCTTCAGAACAGCTGTAATAAGCATCATATCAAAACTCAACATTACCTGTATGGTATATGTGCATGGCAACGAGATCAAAGCTCAAGGCAGAGAAATATGCATAATTGAACCATCTTCAAGGTCTCTTACATAAATAAATCATGCCATGTTTTCAGCACAGACCAAAAGCGCTGTTTGTAACAGCCCATATCAGCTGTATATAATGTTTATTAACAACATCCCAGCTCATACAACCTTGCCATACATACATATGAGTCCTCCCAGCACATCTACTATCATCACAGCCAGCCCAAGCCCGAGTTTCTCGATGGGGTCATAGCCAACAATCACATATCACATATACGTAAATAATCAATGCAGGGCACAATAACACTGTATATACTTCAATATTAAAAAAAAACAGCCACATCCACTTTGTCACCCGATGGCTCACCCACCGAGACATATCCCGAACTAACTGGAAAATATCTTTGCAACAACGTGTATAGTACATGTTCCGTGCAGCCGATGTCGTGGAGATGTTGAAGGACAAGAATTACGCTGAATGGATAGTAGGTTAGTGGCCTTAGCTTGCGACCTAGTTAAGTTGAAAGGCAGGAAAACCTGCAGTACTTCTCTGCAAACCCAACTGTTGAAGGGAACATAGAGATCATAGCCATTTGACCAAGATGACCCTGTTACTAGCAGCACCAAAAGAGAGTGAGGGAGGGTCTTAGCCAGCCATAACGACAACTGTAAGTTACTCTGTGACACCAATTTTGCTCACAAATTTGCCTATAAAACTAGGAAAAGTCTTACAATGAAAGCAGAAGACCCGCTTGCGTCACTCCGGTGTGCTGAAAAAGACGCACATTTTCTTGCTGGAAACTCTTGTCTGTAGACACTAGAGAATACGAAGCTCACTATTTCAAACAACTATAAGAAATATGGATATATGCTATACGTATATGAAAGGTACAGGTAGTTTATGGAAGACCAAAATAAAATATAGGCAGGTAGGCAAGAGGGCGAGTAAGACTGAGACATGGATGGACTGACTCCATGGTTTAGCAGGAAAACAGCGATCGTTTTGATTCGAGACACGGAAGATGGAGGGAGCTGGGGTGATGACCGCCTACGCTTACCGGTATATCACTATCTGATCTGAGGTAAGGAAAAGGTAATATTAGTCTTTTTTTTCTGCCACGGAGGCACATATGAAATATGGTGCTGCTGTCCCTGTTTTTCTTACCCTGTCGGCACAGTAGAGGGTGATGTAGCATACAATATATGTGCTAGCGTACAATATATGTGCTAGCGTACAATATATATGCTAGCATACAATATATGTGCTATCGTACAATATATGTGCTAACATACAATATATGTGCTATCGTACAATATATGTGCTAGCGTACAATATATGTGCTAGCGTACAATATATGTGCTAGCGTACAATATATATGCTAGCATACAATATATGTGCTAGCGTACAATATATGTGCTAGAGTATAATATACATGCTAGCATACAATATATGTGGTAGCATACAATGTATGTGCTAGAGTATAATATATGTGCTATAGAATAATGAGCCTCACAGATGAATTGTCAGAGCTATGAAAGTAGCGAAGCGACCTGCCTCTTGCTATGAGGTAGCACTAAGGAATATAGTTCTTATTTTTAGCACATTTCGCCATCACTGAAATTAAATGCATGGACGCCACAGGGGAACAGAAGTAAGAGTAGACCAGAAGAGACATGGAGAAGAATAACAGAGAGGACGTTGAGCAATAGAAGTCTCGTCTGGACAAGAGCGGAAAAAAGGGCAAAGGACAGGCGTTTGTGGAAAACCCTCGGGGAAGCCCCACGTGCCTTGGGCACGTAAGGTTCAGAGAGAGAGAGAGAGAGAGAGAGAGAGAGAGACGGAGAGACTAAATGCCGTTTTTTTCTGTTGGACAAGTTGGAGGAACGCAAGAGCCTTTTGCAATGAAATGGTAAATACAGGGATTTGACCTGTGAGCCTTTTCGCCCGCCTTAACAACAGCATCAATCCCTCAAGCACGAAGATTGTGTTCCTTTCATCACAACGGAACACAATCAGAATTATATTCTACCGCCATTACTGTACAGTGCGGGAAGACTGAAAACTGGTTCAAATTTGAAGTAAATTATAGGGAAGTTATTTTCCAGCTTGTTCCCTGATTGAAATGCTCCTTCAGATATCTGCCACTGTCTGGGAATAAAATCCGACAACAATTGATAGTGTCAAGCGGACATAATGAAAGCAATCAGCAGATGAAAAAGGTTTCATTAGCTCCGAGCGTAGGATTTTGGGTGAATTAATGTTCAGTTCAATATGAGGGAGTATATCAGTTGTCGTATATATATATATATATATATATATGGCTGTTTGTACTTTTGTGTCTAAATCTGTTAATATTTACGTGCAATTTAGTGTCTAGATATGTTAGTATTTATGTGCAATTTAGTTCAGATCTGTTAGTATTTACATGCACTTTAGTGTCTAGATCTGTTAGTATTTACATGCACTTTAGTGTCTAGATCTGTTAGTATTTACATGCACTTTAGTGTCTAGATCTGTTAGTATTTACATGCACTTTAGTGTCTGGATCTGTTAGTATTTACATGCACTTTAGTGTCTAGATCTGTTAGTATTTACATGCACTTTAGTGTCTAGATCTGTTAGTATTTACATGCACTTTAGTGTCTAGATCTGTTAGTATTTACATGCACTTTAGTGTCTAGATCTGTTAGTATTTACATGCACTTTAGTGTCTAGATCTGTTAGTATTTACATGCACTTTAGTGTCTAGATCTGTTAGTATTTACATGCACTTTAGTGTCTAGATCTGTTAGTATTTACATGCACTTTAGTGTCTAGATCTGTTAGTATTTACTTGCGTTTTAGTGTCTAGATCTGTTAGTATTTACTTGCGTTTTAGTGTCTAGATCTGTTAGTGTTTACTATCATCAAGAATTTATCTCATCTCTCTCTCTCTCTGAACTTTAAGTGCCCAGGGCACATGGGGCTTCCGCAAGGGTTTTCCACAAATGCCTGTCCTTTTCCTTTTTTCTGCTCTTGCCCAGGTGAGCCGTCTATTGCTCAACATCCTTTCTGTTGTTCTTCTCCATGTCTCTTTTGATCTACCCTTTCTTCTGTTCCCCTATGGTGTCCATCTTAGTGCTATTTTTGGTAGTGAGTTGTCAGTCATTCGGAGCACATGTCCCAACCATCGCCAGCGTTTTTCCTCAATAACTGTTGTCAGTGGCTTCATCTGCATTTCTGCTAATAAGATGTTATTTCTTATAATATTTTTATTATTAACTTTCTTATAATTTCTTATAATAAATTTATCTCATACCACCAGCGAAATCGATGTTCACATCTTGTTTTATGCACACATCTTCACGATGTTTTTTTTCTTTTGTACACATCTTCGCCGTTTTTTTTTCTTTTTTTTCCACACATGGCCATTGTGTTTGTTTTTTCACACATCTTCACCGTGTCTTTTACACAGATCTTTGCAGTGTTTTCTACACATATATCTCCATGTTTTCTTCCCATTCCATTCTAGCTTTTGCTATAGAAATTTTATTTAGAGAAATTTTTTCTTATCTCAGCCTTATAGTCTCTGCTCTCAACTGTTTGGCTTGGGCTCTCAAACTTGTCGTCTCTGCTCTCAGTCTTGTGGTCTCTGCTCTCATCCTTGTGGTCTCTGCTCTCAACCTTGTGGTCTCTGCTCTCAACCGTGTGGTCTCTGCTGTTAGCCTTGTGGTCTCTGCTCTCAACCTTGTCGTCTCTGCTGTTAGCCTTGTGGTCTCTGCTCTCAACCTTGTCGTCTCTGCTGTTAGCCTTGTGGTCTCTGCTCTCAACCTTGTCGTCTCTGCTGTTAGCTTTGTGGTCTCTGCTCTCAACCTTGTGGTCTCTGCTCTCAGCCTTGTCGTCTCTGCTCTCAACCTTGTGGTCTCTGCTCTCAACCTTGTGGTCTCTGCTCTCAGCCTTGTCGTCTCTGCTCTCAACCTTGTGGTCTCTGCTCTCAACCTTGTGGTCTCTGCTCTCAACCTTGTGGCCTCTGCTCTCAACCTGGTGGTCTCTGCTCTCAACCTTGTGGTCTCTGCTCTCAACCTTGTGGTCTCTGCTCTCAACCTGGTGGTCTCTGCTCTCAGCCTTGTCGTCTCTGCTTTCATGGTTCATGGTCTTTACTCTCAAAACTCTGGTCATTGTTCTCAAACTTCATGGTCTTTGCTCTCATCCCCTGCCCTCTAACTTATTGGTCTACTTTCAGCCCCATGGCCTCTGCTGTTAGCCTTGTGGTCTCTGCTCTCATCCCCTGCTCTCTAACTTAGTACAATAAGCAGACCTTCTTCTTCTTCTTCTTCTTATCACCACCTGAATCCAGTGCTGTCTTGTACAAGATGACCAGAGTCTCGCAATGACATATTCAGACTTTCCGTACCGTGGTTTGTTTTTTGGACCGAGAAAAATGCGTTATTGAGAAGATACTGATTTATACTTAGGATCATCAGAGCACTTTAGACAAATCCAGATGTTCTGCCACCTTCTTTGTAATGTATGCCTCAGTGTAGCAGCAGACAACACCCGTACTTTGTTGATTTATAGTTCTTCACGTCCCTGTAACAGGACGTCCACGTCGGGTACTTTGCTTTCAACTCCTCATTAGTATGCCGTGTCACTGTGTTCGTCCAAATCGTTTTTTATTGACCTCCGTGAGAGTGTAAATGATGTCGGCTGGGTCCGTCTGCCACTGTAGGTCTTCATGAGGGAAGATAGATGCAAAATGTTTCTCTGCTTAAATAAAAACTGAATTGAGATTTCACGGGAAACAGTATAATTATCTCCTGAAAAAATAAGCTGCTAAAACCTGTCCTGTCGTGTCTCCTGCCTCATATATTTTTGGTGTTTGATGTGACAAATGGAGATCTTGATAGCGCTCCGCAATTTGCTACATATAATGGGACATTAATGCTTTCTGTAATTTCCTTCACCCCTCCATCTCCCGCATGAGTGGCCTCATCGTCTGTTTCCTACAGTTATTAGTGTGAATGTTTTCTGTGCTATGCTGTCTGGTAGTAGTTGTGTAATCATTTGACCTGCTATTTCCGGATATAGTGCAGTCATTTGACCTGCTGTTTCTGGATGCAGTGCAGTCATTTGACCTGCTGTTTCTGGATGCAGTGCAGTCATTTGACCTGCTGTTTCTGGATGCAGTGCAGTACTGGTGTTATTCCTTCCCTTTGCCCTGATGGTGTCATTTCTTATTTGGTCTATTCTTATTGCATTTAGTGTTAGCTAAAGCGATATGCAAATTAACGTAACGAAGTTGTAAAAAGTACATCATCATTATCATCATCAGGTGCCGTGCCGACTGGCGTTGGCTATTATGCTTCTCCAGAGTACACGACCCTTCATGTAGGCCATCAGATCAGTTGGTGATCTCCTCTCACACCATCCCGTCA
Organism: Achatina immaculata; assembly: GCA_009760885.1. Taxonomy (NCBI): domain Eukaryota; kingdom Metazoa; phylum Mollusca; class Gastropoda; order Stylommatophora; family Achatinidae; genus Lissachatina; species Lissachatina immaculata. The sequence continues at coordinate 44,179,821 of CM019692.1, forward strand.
GACTGTCCAGTATCATTTCTCTTGGTCTTCCTCTTGATCTTCTTCCTTCTATTTTTTCTGTTGTTATAATATTTTCAATGCCCCCTCTTCTCATTGCATGTCTTCATGAGGGAAGATAGATGCAAAATGTTTCTCTGCTTAAATAAAAACTGAATTGAGATTTCACGGGAAACAGTATAATTATCTCCTGAAAAAATAAGCTGCTAAAACCTGTCCTGTCGTGTCTCCTGCCTCATATATTTTTGGTGTTTGATGTGACAAATGGAGATCTTGATAGCGCTCCGCAATTTGCTACATATAATGGGACATTAATGCTTTCTGTAATTTCCTTCCCCCTCCATCTCCCGCATGAGTGGCCTCATCGTCTGTTTCCTACAGTTATTAGTGTGAATGTTTTCTGTGCTATGCTGTCTGGTAGTAGTTGTGTAATCATTTGACCTGCTATTTCCGGATATAGTGCAGTCATTTGACCTGCTGTTTCTGGATGCAGTGCAGTCATTTGACCTGCTGTTTCTGGATGCAGTGCAGTCATTTGACCTGCTGTTTCTGGATGCAGTGCAGTACTGGTGTTATTCCTTCCCTTTGCCCTGATGGTGTCATTTCTTATTTGGTCTATTCTTATTGCATTTAGTGTTAGCTAAAGCGATATGCAAATTAACGTAACGAAGTTGTAAAAAGTACATCATCATTATCATCATCAGGTGCCGTGCCGACTGGCGTTGGCTATTATGCTTCTCCAGAGTACACGACCCTTCATGTAGGCCATCAGATCAGTTGGTGATCTCCTCTCACACCATCCCGTCAGACTGTCCAGTATCATTTCTCTTGGTCTTCCTCTTGATCTTCTTCCTTCTATTTTTTCTGTTGTTATAATATTTTCAATGCCCCCTCTTCTCATTGCATGTCCTATGAAAGTACATTGTCTCTCTCTTATCTTTTTGACAAGGTTTTTTGTCTCTCCAGCTCTTCTCATACATTGTTCATTAGTTATTTTTGCTGTCCAGGGGATTCGCAACATTCTTCTAATAAACCACATTTCTGCTGCTTCCAATGATTTTTGTGCAGACTTGCCTATTGTCCATGATTCACTTTCATATAACAAGATAGGCTCAATATAGCATTTTAGGACTCGTTTTCTAACATTCATTGGTAAGGATGTGTTGGATAATATGTTTCTCATTCTCTGAAATGCAGTCTTTGCTTGACCTATTCTGTTCCTAATTTCTGTTCTGTATTTTCCATCTGAAGTTATTACTGCTCCAAGGTATTTGAATTTCTGCACCTGCTTTAGAATAGTTCCGTTTAATTTTATACCGCATGCTGGTGGATTCTGTTTCCTAGATATAACCGTAGTCTCTGTCTTTTAGATGTTCAAAGTAAGGCCTTTCTGTTCACTTTCTTTGGCGACTTTATTCAAGAGATTTTGCAGGTCTTGTTGGTTCTCAGCTATCAGTACTGTGTCGTCAGCATACCGAAGGTTGTTAATATTATATCCTCCAATTTTTATGCCTGGTTCTGTGATGATTGTTCTTAGAATATTCTCGCTGTACAGAGAAAAAAGGTCTGGAGACGGTACACATTCCTGTCGCACCCCTTGTTTTATAGGTTGATATTTTGATAAAAAGTACACAGGATCAAATATGTAGAAATTGAAAGAGTTAAGTTTTAACGCACTTCATACATCAAGAATGAAATATGATTAGAATAACAAAAGCTACATTGATGAAAATTTTAAAAAAAATTGTTACTCCATTTTTGCCACATAATATCATAAAGGATGCAGTAAAATGTTACACTGAATCTAAGTTGTTTTGTAGAAGTGAGACAATGAATAACAGACCAATGCAAGGATCACTGAAAACAGAACTGTAGTCTTTCAGATAATGGGGACAGCAGAGCTATATTCTTTCAGACAATAGGGACAACAGAGCTGTAGTCTTTCAGATAAAAGGGACAACAGAGCTGTAGTCTTTCAAATCAAGGGTTATGCAGCTGAGATGTCTGAGGAGTGCAACAAAAGTCAAATAGAAATTTAGTTAAAACTTATAAATGAAAATGATGATCATGCTTTGGACATGTACAGAAAAGTATAACACACAAAGTAGTATGTAAGGAGATACATGTGAACTGAAAATATATAATGGCCACTATATCCCAAAACAAGTGTTAGTCAGTCATTTGTACATCCTTTGCGGAACTTTGCCTCCCTAACAGCTCTCCTGTAGGCCTCTCGGTTGTAAGCAAGATGGCCTGCTGCTGATTCATTCATTTCCAGATCATCAACGATATCTTGCACTCATCTTCGCCTTGGTCTTCCTCTCTTTCTTTTTCCCATTATGTACCCTTCCAAGACGGTCTCCTCTAGATTATATTGGTGTTTAATGTGTCCAAAATATTTTAATTTTCTCTGTTTAATCCTCTTTACTAGCCAGACCTCTTCAATATTAAGTTCTGTAGTATGGATACATTTGTTCTTTTACAAGTGTTAAACAAGCACAAATTTCGACGTTCGACCTCAAAAGTGCATCGACTTGTCGCATTTATGCCCCTTTCGGTTCGACATATACTACTTCAGTTTGGTATATTTTTAAGACCGGCTTCTATATCATAGTCCCGATACATATTCACTGGGACAGTTGCTAGGGTCACCTCGTGGAGGTAGAATAAGCTGATAGTCGACTATGGTTAGCTAACCTTGACGCAAACAGCCAGTTATAAGTCGCTGACCGCCATTTCATTTTTCTGTCTTCGCCATCCATGCCCTACATTTCGTTAATGGAAGACTTGACAGTTCAAGATGTATAGAGATGCATAAATACATATACCATTTACTGATTGAATGCTGCTGATGGTAAATGTCAAGGACTGCGCTTGGAGGTCATGAAGACCCTTGTGTGTCATGTTCTGAAAACCACTGCTATAAACAGATGTATTTGTTCTGGAGGTCATAAATTATTTGTTCTGGGGGGGTCATTAAATCCTGTGAGAGATTTCAGCCGTCAGAAACTTGTTTGTCGAGAGAACGTTGATTATATATTTTGGAATACGACTTTAGAGAAAGCATTTATCAATTTAGACCTCAGTAATCAGTTCCCATAGAAGGGACATATATTGAAGAAGTCAGTCAATTTGCATACCTTGGCAGCTACATAGACCAGGATGGTGACACCAGAAAGGAAGTTAGGATCAGAATTGCAAAAGCAGCATCGATCTACAAGAATCTTGAGAACATATGGAATTCAAAAGTTATAAGCACAAAAACCAAGTTAAGACTATTCAATTCAGATGTAATATCCACCCTCATTTATGCATGCGAAAGCTGAAAAATAACTAAAGATATAGACAAGAAATTAGACTCTTTTGAAAACAAATGCTTAAGGAAAATATTCGGCATCAAGTTGAACAAATTCAAGAACAATGCAGATATAAGGCAGATGACTGAACAACAACCAGTCTCATGGGTGATCAAGAGAAGGAGATGGACATAAGTTGGTCACTTGATGAGAAGAAATGATCAGAGAATCCCAAAACAAGTTATAAAGTGGAACACAACAGGCCAAAGAAAAAGAGGTAGACCACGCGAAACTCTGAAGAGGACATTGTTAAGAGAGGCCAAATTAACAGGCATAAAATCCTTTGATGAGGTTGAAAGACTCGCCAAAGACAGGAAAAATTGGCGAACTACTTTGCGAGCCCTATGTGAGGTTTGACGGCACGGGAAAGATGATATAAGATAAGATAAGATATAAGATAAGAATCAGTTCCTGGCAGTTGTTGGTATGGCCACGTAGGATTTCCACAGAGTAGAAGTACATTCGGAAGCAAGACCAAGGAAGAGTCTATATATGGTGCTCTGAGAAAATCAGCTTGCAGACAGTCTCAGACGTTTTTTGTTTTTTTTTTAAGTTAAAAAAAACAGGAATGTTTCTCTTGAAGGACGCATCACTTTATCAAAATCTTGTGAAGTGTGAAATGTTTATGTACGTGGGTAATTTTGGAGCTTAGAAAGCGTGCAGTGTGACTGTTAATGTAATGACATTTCCCCTGCGATGTGATGTTTGAATACGGCATGCACACATGCAAATAAACTTTTTCTTAATTTATGGCCTTATTGAAAGTGGTGTGACTTTGAAATTTGGAACATACATTAGGCAAGTTTAAGCAAGTAAAATGCCAACATCTGTTTCTATCGCAAGAAAGTCTGTTAATGTTTTTGTGATGCTCAGAGTGTTGTCACAGGAAATATCAAGCTCTTAGTATGCTGTGCAATGGAATGACGACCAGAGATGTTGCCAGACACTCCTACTACAGTGAGGTTGAATCAGCGATTTCAGGAAACGGGTACCACGTATGACCGTCCCAGGGCTGGTCAACCTCGTGTAACAACACTAGCTCAAGATCCTCAGATGCTGTTGATACTTCTGCGCAACCGTCTCAAAGCAGCAACTCAGACAGCAGCACATACATCTGGCACTCGAGGACTTCTTAGAGCATACACCATGCGACGGAGACTCCACGATGCTGGCGTGCAAAACATGGATCATATCCTTACTAGACGTCACCTGACCAACAAAATGAGTCCGACAAAATTTACGTCGTCCAATGGCAGAATGGAGATCAACGATGTTCTTAGAGGAAAGCCGCTTTAGTGCCTCCGTGGCTGATAGGAGAAATCGCGTGTGACGTCGACCTGGAGAAAGATATGCCGATACATGTGTGGTCCAGCATGGCAGGCAGGGAAGAGCAAGCGTACATGCGTGGGGGTGGATTCTCCCACGGCCACGGTACTCCACTCGACATTTTCAGAGTTAATGTTACCGCTGAGGTTTATATTAATTAGGTACTGCGACATACCGTAGCGCTTTTCTTCCAAATCATCCAGATCTGAGAATCTCTCAGCACGGTAACGTTAGACCTCACACCGCTAACATTACCAGGAATTTCTTAGCCCAGCAACCTTGTCTTGTGCTAGACTGGCCTGCAATATAGCAGTATATTGAATGTTAGGATGTAAGATAGATAACTCATCTGAGAACTGGAACATTTGTATCAAATGAGTTATCTTCTAAAGTAATCAGCTGTTTGTGGGTAGAGTCCATCTGCTTTGTCTCGAGTTGCACGAGGGTCACGGTTAAGGTATGACAGGAAAAAGGTCAGGTGAGAGAAAAACCATATGACCGAGGGACAGTTGTGTTTTGTGTATTGTCTGAGATAGACGTAGATTAGGCTGTTAGAAATGTTGTTTAGTGATATAGATGTAGAACAGAGTGTATTAGGTTGTTCTGATGGCGACAGTAGTCTTCCGGGAACTTATATTGTATCGTGGAGATGTCCAGTCTTGTGTCCATGGATTTTGTTGGTGGCTTTTGTCGTTCTCGTCGTATCGCTCATCGACTCATCGTCACCCCGTGCATCATTAAAGTCATTTCAACTGTAAAGTTGCTGCTTCTGTATTACTATTTCCACTGAGAGAGAATGAACCTGGGAGCAAGTAAGTCTGTGAAGCGAGTAACAAAACAGACGCAAAACAACATAGAATAGTCGTAGATTAAATGAGATAAAATATTAACAGTAATTGATAAAATCAACACTTGTCGTTGTAAACAGAAAGAAACATTATTCCAGCGGACAATAGTGGAAATTTACAGAGAGATGAGCAACAAGTTTACATTCTACACACGAAAGATTGAATCACACAGGGGAATCACCCCGAGTAAACTGCTTTACTCTCCTGACATGAACCCGATTGAACACGCGTGGATTGAACTGAACAGAAAGAGCCGTCATTATGACATCAACACAGTGAATGATCTGGAGCTAGCACTCATTGTAGAATAGAACATCATGCCCTAAACATTTTTTTTTTTCAAACATTGCATCAGCATGAGACGCTGATGTCAAGCCTGGCCTGGCGTCACAGAGGATCATACACGGTATTAAGGATGATTGCGATGACTTTATGACTGTGAGTGTAAATTTTGTTATTTTACACCAGAGGTAGACAACTGCATACGAGCTGCTTCTAAGCTGTGTCATGTTTAAGAATAAAGCAAGTTTACACCAAGAGAAATGTGAAATGAGTGATTTTACGTATTTTATATCTAATACGCGAGAAGAGCTGGAGAGACAAAAACCTTGTCAAAAAGATAAGAGAGAGAGACAATGTACTTTCATAGGACATGCAATGAGAAGAGGGGACATTGAAAATATTATAACAACAGGAAAAGTAGAAGGAAGAAGATCCAGAGGAAGACCAAGAGAAATGATACTGGACAGTCTGATGAGATGGTGTGAGAGGAGATCACCAACTGAGCTGATGGCCTGCATGAAGGATCGTGTACTCTGGAGAAGCATAATAGCCAACGCCAGTCGGCATGGCACCTGATGATGATGATGATATCTAATACAGCGACAAAATAAATAAACACATAAATAAATAAGGCGATGCGTTTTTAAAGACGGGTTGTGTAAGTCCCGAACCGGCTCGTAGAATCTGATGTCTTGTGTGGCGGAGGGCAGCGCAAAAATATGTGAAGATTTACCCGCAGTCCTCTGTCTTATAAGATCCGCCGAAGCATGTCTGCGTGAGCAGATGGTCCATGACGAAAACGACGGCAAAGATGATTATGTTTAGCAAAGATGACAATGATAGAAGCATCTAAATACAATCCGTCATTCTCCCCCGGCTGTGAGATGTAGCATTTTAGCAGTGAATTTTCAGATTTTCCGAACCGGACTAAAAAAATATCACGCTGCTCAGTAGGCTCCACCATCATGCCAAGTTTAAATGTGCCATAAACATCCCTGTCACTTTGAGTCGAATCATTGATAGATTTTTATCTTTGTTGATTATATGTAATGCTTCGGAAACTATTTTGAAATTATGATACTAAAACATAATAAACTGTATTTGAAAAATATTTTTCACAACTGACGAGACGGAAAAAAGGGTCATCATCAACATGTGCCCTACATGACAGCTTACTGAAGAATGCATTGTTCGTAGTTCTAAACCATGCATACCTCTAGCAGAATCTATATGGTGGTATCTGTCACATTTCTTTTTGGTTATCCCCTTTCTGGAAGTGGCAAGTACAGTTTCTACTGGGTATTCTGGCCTTGTCCCTAACTGTACCAGGCATTCTGGCCTTGTCCCTAACTCTACCAAGCATTCTGGCCTTGTCCCTAACTGTACCAAGCATTCTGGCCTTGTCCCTAACTGTACCAAGCATTCTGGGCTTGTCCCTAACTGTACCAAGCATTCTGGCCTTGTCCCTAACTGTACCAAGCATTCTGGCCTTGTCCCTAACTGTACCAAGCATTCTGGCCTTGTCCCTAACTGTACCAAGCATTCTGGCCTTGTCCCTAACTGTACCAAGCATTCTGGCCTTGTCCCTAACTGTACCAAGCATTCTGGTTTTGTCCATAACTGTACCATGCATCCTGCTTTTGTCCATTACTGTACCAGATATCCTGATTTTGTCGATTACTGTACCAGGCATCCTGGTCTCGTCCATTACTGTACCAGGCATCCTGATTTTGTCGATTACTGTACCAGGCATTCTGGTCTTGTTGATTATTGTACCAGGCATTCTGGTCTTGTCCATTACTGTACCAGGCATCAACTTTATTAGTTTGTTGCTTCTGTGTACAGCTTTACGCATACAAGCGTGTACTAATGAAAGTACTTGTAGTGAAGATGGCAAAATTCCTGTTTCCTGAAAACTTGTAAAGCAGACTAGTGTGTGTATACACGTTTATGTCTGTGTGAAAGAGAGAGAAAAAGAGAGAGAGAGAGAGAAGTGGAGAGAGAAAGAGAAAGAGAGAAAGAAGTGGAGAGAGAAAGAGAGAGAGAGAAATGTAGATGAGACAGTACCGACAGATCTTCGTCGGATGCCGTGCAGACAGACATGGGTGGTCTTCTCTTGTCAGACATCTTGAACGCTTAAGTCTGTCACCAAGTGAGAACTCATTCATGTGCCTCGACTGAGGATTTTTCTATAAGACCTGTGTTATACTTTCCGCTATCTCATCTTCTTTCCTTTCCAGAGCCCGCTCCCTCCCGCCTTTTCTCATTCTCCCCCACTCCCTTTTTATGCCATGCTCGAGCTTGCACCCATTGTACTCACCCACATGTCCGGTGAATGTCATTTTTGTTTTCTTATGCATTTAATTAAGATTCTTTTTGTCCTCTTGTCGCCAAACTCTCCTCATTTATCATATGAGATTTAATGAGTTATTCATATTCATTCTGATAAATCCCATTTCTATTGCCCCGAGTGATCTCTGTATTGTTCTGTTTATTTCCATAATTCATTTTAACGAGGGCAAGATAAACTCTGAGCTGAACTTCAGGATTCTGGTTTTTTTTTTTTTTTGGTCTTGGTTTTTTTTTTCAGCGCCATTCTTTTGTTTTCATGATCTTAAATCATTTTGGCTTGGCGTATTCTGCTCTGAATTTCTGACAAATTTAAAAAAAAAATTAAAAAATTTATTTCAATTATTGTGGAAGTTGTCTTCTTTAAAGTCTTATCTTCGTTTTTTTTCCCCATTCTTTTTCTGTCGTAGAATGTTGCTTCAGTTACATCTGAAAACATCTCGATATCTAAACAGGTCAGACTTCATAGAGTGGTGTGCAACGCTTCAGTGATGCCTCGGGCCTATAATCTCTTCTGTTTCTTATTTACCAAGAACTACATCCTCTGCTGCTTGTTCTGAACCAAAAATCCACAAAATAATATCTGAACAGAAGAGTCAAAAATACTTTCAGGAGAAAGCCGTCTGGTTGCATTCGGTGGCATTATTTGGGGGTGGAAAATAAACTGTTGCGTGAAGGACGTCTAAGAGGACAACTGACCTGTGAATTCTAGTCTAGAATATTGTGTGAAGGACTTCTCAGAGGAGAACTGATCTGTGAATTCTAGTCTAGAATGAGAGTGTTATGATTTAGTTTGCTGCCTAGCATTTACTCTCTGAATGTGGATTTCGCCATAGTGTAAAATGAACATTCATCATAAGTGGAATTTCTCATAAAGTGAAAAAAAAAACACTCGCTACCTTACAGTGGATTTTTTTGTCAGTGACAGTGGCACGTTCGTCTCAATGATCATGTTAACTGGCAATTATCAGTAAACCGCTATATTAATGTATAAGTACATTAAGTACAAGAATTCTGCTCTCAGTATTCTCCCTTTATCATCTTCGGCTTCCGAAAATAAAGAGGCCATTCTATCCGCCAGAGATGGGATAGGAAAACATGGCAGCTGAAGGATATAGTTTGTTTCAAGCTAGAGGGGAAAAGAAGACAGTTTTAAAATATATAAAAGTCAAATGTATCAAATTCCGGTAGGAATCCTGTGAGTGTCGATTGTGTAATCACATAAGATAGCATCAGAAGTTGAAGAAAACATGTAAATGACAACGAAGACGATGACGACGATGATAATAATGATTACACCAATTCGAAACTTCTGGAGATGGTCGGTTACCGTAACCGGTTTATATTATAAAAAAAACCTAATAAAAAGCAGCCAGTGAAATCGGTCGGAGGATCATCAGTTTCCGCAGGATGATGATGATCAACGTGTATGTAGGAGAACCGATCAGCTGTGACTGATTCAGCATGTGAGCATTATGTAAAGATTAAATCCTGCCACAGATAAGAGAAAGTTTGTGAAGTTTAACTTTGCATTAAAAACAAGTACGAAGTACTGAATGTTGTAATAAAAAACAAACAAAATCCCACGGTATTTCGGAAAGTACTACATACAAGGTGAAAGACAGGTAAAAGTTTACCGATTTTAAAAAAAAATCCTAGCACAAACATTGCAAGTTCTCTGATTACTTTCCACCTTCTAAGTTTCCACCTTCTAAGTTTCCACCTTCCAAGTTTCCACCTTCTAAGATTCCATCTTCTAAGTTTCTACCTTCCAAGTTTCCACCTCCTTTTATGTTTCCATCTTCTAAGTTTCTACTTTCCAAGTTTCCACCTTCTAAGTTTCCACCTTCACTCCTATGATCAAATTGAATTAACTATACAATTTCAAGATCGGTAAGTAGAGAGATATGACGGGACTTCGACCATCCATGGCTCCCTAGTCTTTAAGACACCTTCACATTTTTTTTCGCTTTCTTTTTCTTTATTATAGAAAAAAATGGCCATGGAGATCTGTTTTTAATTCAGAGCTACAACATCACAATCACTTAACATGAACATCAGGTGCAGATTTAACTTGATTAATTCATTTTCTGTTTGAAGGAAAAAACTTAGGAAAAGAGGGGGGAAATGAAGGACATCAGATCCTCGGTTCGTCCTCTTCCCCCCCCCCCCCCCCCCCCGGTCATCTTTCGGGTTTTGTTACGTTTCTTATCTTTTTAACTGGTTCCAAGGCAGAGCAGTTTCTAGAAAGAAAATAACGCAGGAACTGGAGAGATGTGTGTGTGTGTGTGCGGGTGTTTGTGTGTATGGGTTTTTTGTGTGTGTGTGTGAGAGAGAGAAAGAGAGAGAGAGAGAGAAGAGGAATCTGAAGTTTCAGATTTCACTTTGCTCTCTGTCTGTCTCTCTGTCTCTCTCTCTCTCTCTCTCTCTCTCTGATTTACGTGATTTTGACATTTCAGGAAATTTCAGAACCAGGTGGGGTTGTTAACATTTTGACACGGAGGCGAGAGAACAGGATCTTGTATAAGGGTTATCGAATTTATGTAATCATTATTATCATCGTCGTCGTCGTTGTCATTACATGTTTTCTTCAACTTCTGACGCTATCTTATGTGATTACGCAATCGACACAGAATTCCTACCGGAATTTGATACATTTGACTTTTATATATTTTAAAACTGTCAACTTTCCCCCTCTAGCTTGAAACAAACTATATCCTTCGGCTGCCATGTTTTCCTATCCCATCTCTGGCGGATAGAATGGCCTCCTCTTTATTTTCGGAAGCCGAAGATGATAAAGGGAGGATACTGAGAGCAGAATTCTTGTACTTAAACCTCTCTCTACGTCTTGGACCTGCTGTGCCCTGCAGCCTGCGCCGTGATGACGTCGGTGGGAAAGAAAAGATCCCTGGGTGAGTAAGTTACTGGAGCTGGCCTAGAAACCACGAGTAGTCTCCCTGGAAACCACGAGTAGTCTCCCTGGAAACCCCTAGTAGCCTCCATAAGCGAACTTCTTGGTAAAATCCACAACCAGAAAGACCATGTGGTTCCCGGCACATTAGCCAGGGTGAAAGAATACATTGATCTGGTTAGTAGCAGCGCCAGGAAGTGAAGAGATAAGATTATGTTTAGCCCTGCTTCGCCGGTCCTGGAAATAGTATCCCCAATTTAACCAGTCTTTTCTTACATCTTACATCCTTCCCGTGCCGCTTGACGTCACACAGGGCTTTGCAAGGTAGTTTGCCAAGTTTTCCTGTTTACGGCGAGCTTTTCAACCTTGTCAAGGAATGTTACGCCCACTAAACTGGCCTCTCTTAACAATGTAATCTTTAAGAGTTTCACAAGGTCGACCTCTTTTTCTTTGGCCTGCTGTGTTTCACTTGATAGCTTGTTTTGGGAATCCCTGACTTTAACAGTCTAACGCAGTGTTATTCAAACTTCTTCATCCCTGTACCCTCAAATATTAATTATTTTTAACTACTTGATTCCTAAGAGTCAATTAAAAGGAATGGAAGAGAACAAACAAACGAAAATGGTGTACGTACAAGAGATAAAGGAAACAAGACGAAGAGGCAGACCAAGACAGAGATGGACAGACAACATAGAAGAGGATATGCAGGAAACTGATGCCACCAACTGGGGAGAGAGAAGATTAGGAATGGGACGGGGGAGGTAGGGGGTTGGGGAGAATGGAGGCGGACTTTATGTGCAGCAATGAAACATGGCTAGGAAGGCTGAGAAAAAAGAAGAAACAGAAGAGGAGAGACTATGCCTTTTTTATTGTTCTTAATGGTATCCTTTACAGTCTTCAAACAGTCTTCAAATATTAAGACATTGTGCGATAATACATTTCAAGGGCATTGGGTAAGCAATCTAAAATAAACTACATAAATTTCCATTCAGTTTGATATGTTCAAGTCTAATATTATTTTAATAATTGAACGATAAATTTTAATTTCGCACATAAATATTTCTTATTTCTTATCGTATAAAAATTACCGAATGAATAAAAGTGCACGTAAACTGTAGAGCCCGGATAAGCAGAAGTTGATTTAACAAATTACAGTTAATCAAACGTATTATCAACTATTATTGAATGTCTTTCTAACATATTAACGGGATGTCTGAGATTGTTTCTGTGATGCTGATGTTTGAGTTTGTTTCTGTGATGGTGATGTTTGAGCTTGTTTCTGTGATGGTGATGTTTGAGCTTGTTTCTGTGATGGTGATGTTTGAGCTTGTTTCTGTGATGGTGATGTTTGAGCTTGTTTCTGTGATGGTGATGTCTAAGCTTGTTTCTGTGATGATGTTTGAGCTTGTTTCTGTGACGCTGATGTCTAAGCTTGTTTCTGTGACGCTGATGTCTAAGCTTGTTTCTGTGACGCTGATGTCTAAGCTTGTTTCTGTGACGCTATCATTTCAATTCTGGGACCAATCTTAGTAAATGCGAGAATGAAACCTGATTGTGGATTCAAACGATTCCCGAGCTCTGTTTTGATTGACGTCATCACGCAGAAGCCTTGCTCACCCAAATACAAGAGAACCTTAAGAGAAGTGAAAAGGGAACGTCCCTGAGATCCTGAACTCTCTCCTCTCTCTCTCTCTCTCTCTCTCTCTCTCTCTCTCTCTGCGAGAAGCAATCCAGAAATAAGAGCTTAATGTCTTCTCAAATGTTATTTCTAGTGACATATCAACAGATTGTTCCTGGAGGTTTCTTTTCATCACGTGACCGGTGTACTTATTACAGTTTACCCTTATGATACTGATACATGTTTGTAGTTTGTTTTCTTCTGCCCGCCTTAAATTTTCCCCCTAACTTTAGGGCTACCCTGGCCCCGCCTTAGATGTTTTCTCGTATCACTAGGGCTACCCTGGCCACGCCTTAGATGTTTTCTCGTATCACTAGGGCTACCCTGGCCACGCCTTAGATGTTTTCTCGTATCACTAGGGCTACCCTGGGCCTCCGAGAGAAATTTTGTAACCCAGTACAAAACTCCACCACCCGCCCGCTTCCGATTATTTTTTTTCGTTCAGTCTGGATCCCCAAAACCCCCCCCCCCCTCCACCCCAGCCCCCTCCCCCCCGGATCCACCATTAGATAACAAGGAAAACACACCCCGGCCCCGGGGCAGCGCACTGCCTGAGCCCCTCCCCCTCCCCTCCCCCTCCGATTATCCTTGTTGAGTAACACGGTTCTAAATCTAGGACAACCATCTTTGCTCCAGCATGTACACGCCTTCCTGAATGTCCTCCTGCACTGGGCTAGCAATAATCCTTGTTTTACCCAATTATGGAAGACTTATGGTTGTTTTTTTCCTGCCTGATTAACAGAAGTAGTTTTAGCGCTTGTGATGGCGAAGAAGCTGGCATTTAGAAGAACGAATCTGCGTTATTTATGCCGAGTATGTGATCAAGGGAAATGATATAGCATACTGACTTAGTACAGCTCAGTGGTTCCCAAGCTTTTTTTAACATGCACGAACCCCTTTTTCGGCTGCGTATAAGTTGCGAGCGACCATCTTACATGCAAGATCTTAATAGCACAAACCTTTCATTGTTTTTATTAATTACATGCTAGATCGGCAAAGTCGCTGTCCAGTTTGGGAGTCAACTAGCCACAGCTAACATACCGGCGTCTGCGTTAGCGAACCAGAGTTGACCAAGACCCTGCCCCTCCTCTCCCTTGGTAGCCTCAGTAACAGGCCTAGCCTGGCTAACAGGGCAGGGTTCGCCATGTTCTCCATGGTGGTGGAGTCTGCTAAAGAAGTATTGCACAGCCCCTGCCTTTTAGCTGTACTCAGGGACAGAAAAATTAGCCGTCGTAACCCACTCCCAAGCCGACACCATGCTGTGCCTCAATATCCTCATCGCATCTGCTGCAAAGATCACCAGCTCGCAGTTCAGTGAGGTTCCAGAGATATTGAAGAGGAAGAAGAAGAAGAAGAATAAGAAGAAGAAGAAGAATTAATTAAATGGCACTTAATACCGAAGTGATAACATAGCCGCGGGCCATCTGATAAATTATCGCGGGAGGGATGCTGGGACACTACTGCACTGATGCATACTGGGAACTGGAGAGTTAAGTTAAAGTAAAAACAAATATCAAGTGAAAAAATTGCTCTTGTTGTTTGATAAATATGGCTATAGAGCTGTTTCTCTATCTTCAGCCAAAACTCCGTGATTAGAACTAGCCACAAAATGATAAAGAACGTATAAAGTTAGTAAGTAAATTTAGTTATTGTTCAATTGTTGTTTTAAAATAAGGTTCCGTCCATATTGCGAGAGATATATTTCTAAAGTGGAAGCATGCAGGAAGATTTTAGATACCACAAGCTTCAAGTGATGTTTCTTTTACTTTTGTTAGTTCTGGAATAAGCGAGAGAATGGGGTGAATGAGAGACAGAGAAAAAAGTTATGAGCCAGAGAGATAGAGAGAGGGGGGAGAGATAGGAAGAGAAGGGGGAAGAGGAAGAGTGAAAGGGGGAGAGAGAGAAAAGAAGAAAGAGAGGGAAAGAGAAAAGGCGAAAGAGCTAGAGAGAGAGAGAGAGAAAGAGAGAGAGAGAAAGGGAGAAAGTGAGGAAGAGAGAAAGGGAAAGGGAGGGAGAGAGATGAGAGAGGGAGAAACGGAGAGAGAGGGAGAAAAGGAGAGAGAGAGGGAGAAAGGGAGAGAGAGGGAAAAAGGAAAAGAGAGAGGGAGAGGGAGAAAGAGAGGGCGAGAGAAAGATGTGCGTGGGAGAGAAACGTAGACCTGTCCTGCCAAAGAGAGGGAGAAAGAGAGGGAGAAAGAGAAGGAGAAAGAGAGGGCGAGAGCAAGATGTGTGTGGGAGAGAAACGTAGACCTGTACTGCCAAAGAGAGGGAGAAAGAGAGAGAGAGGGAGAAAGAGAGGGCGAGAGAAAGATATGCGCGAGAGAGAAACATAGACCTGTCCTGTCAAAGAGAGGGAGAAAGAGGGAGAAAGAGAGGGAGAAAGAGAAGGAGAAAGAGAGGGCGAGAGAAAGATGTGCGCGAGAGAGAAACGTAGACCTGTCCTGTCAAAGAGAGGGAGAAAGAGAGAGAGAGAAAGAGAGGGAGAAAGAGAGGGAGAAAAAGAGGGCGAAAGAAAGATATGCGTGGGAGAGAAACGTAGACCTGTCCTGCCAAAGAGAGGGAGAAAGAGAGGGAGAAAAAGAGGGCGAGAGAAAGATGTGCGTGGGAGAGAAACGTAGACCTGTCCTGCCAAAGAGACACCCAGAAGACCTGCTGGCACTGCCCATATTTTCCTTGACCTCTTCAGACACCTGATGGCCATGTGGTCAGCATCAGGCCTGGCTGCCTAACCTCCCTCCTCCCCAGAAGTAGCCGAACATCCTCTTCTACAGGTGAGTGACTGGGGCATGACCGGCCGGACTTGAACAGCCAGCATTGTCATGTCACGAGAGGCAATAGCACTTACCACTATGCCACTCCTGTGCCGTAAGTGTGTGTGTGTGAGAGAGAGAGAGAGAGAGAGAGAGAGAGAGGGATGAACGAACAACCAAACTTTATTTTCAAAGGGGCATACTTTTCAAATTGGAACATTCTGCCCCTTACCTCTCAGTTTTCTTTCACATTTTTACAAAGAAGAAACAACCAGGCTTTGGCACGGTAAAACAACAGAGCACAATGTTGCATGGTTAGACCTCGGGAACAAAAGAAACCAACCACAGACGTAGCACTTTTAGCTGCGGGAGAAAGAAAAATGGCGAGAGATTTATTTGGGAATTACCAGCTTTCATTCAAACGTCATCGTATCTCCACACAAATCTTTGGCTTCTGTAATTCTAACACTCCTAAAAGACTGAGAACTCTTTCAGAGAGAGAGAGAGAGAGAGAGAGATAAAGAGATAAAGAGAGAGACAGAGAGATCAAAAGAGAGATAGAGCGAGATAAAGAGAGAGATAGAGAGAGATAAAGAGAGAGATAGAGAGAGAGGGATAGAGAGGGAACGAACGAACGAACGAACATACTTTATTTTCAAATGGTTACGAATTGGGAGAGAGAGAGAGAGAGAGAGAAGGAGAGAGAGAGAGATGTGAGCGGCGGCACTTTTCAGTTTGAACAGACAGCGCTAAATATAACCACCGAAACGAATACTCACACCTAACACTGACAAGTGTCTCCGAGCAAGGGATCACTGGCCATAAACAAAAACATAATATTACAGCGTGACTGACTCATCAGATGCACTTTGGGGTGCAAGAAAAGGAGCCAACCGATCCAGCAGATAAGACAGAAGTAATCGATCAACTTGAGATAACAATATCCTAGATAACGGAACGTCATATACTTCAAAGACGAAAGCCTCTGTAGCAGCCGTTCCCAACCTTTCCCAGGGCGCAGACCCCGTCTGTCTTACCACCAGGCCACTTGATATTAATATTAACTTAAAAAGAAGCACTCAAACATTTCTTACATTCATGATCAAGACCCGTTGCGCAGATTCCAGGAAATCAATGTTCTACGACACAAGAAAGGGGAGTTGTTCTAAGATAATAATTGCTCGTACAGTGCACTACTACGCGACAGACACCAGAAAATGAAAGAATCATCTAGAACAACATATCGGAATGTATGATAAACAGTCTTCAATAAGAAAATGAGAACTTTCTCATACAAAGAACACGAGAAAGCTTGCCAAGCTATGTGAAGCTATGAAAATAGTAGTGTAACTTCCAAAACATTTTGATAAACAGCGCATGAATGTCAAGTGGATCAAATAATGTTCAAGATAAACGATAATGTTTGACAGAAACGGCATTTCTGAAACAGGGCAGGAAACAGCAGAGTCAAGTTTTGTTTTGTCTGCTCGTCTGTACCAGGTCATTAAACAGCGCCCGGTAAATATGGAAAAGCTTATAACGAGCTTTTCATGACAAACAAAATGTAGCTAGTTCGGAGGAAAAGATACAGAATCAAACGGCTGTAAAATTACCCATAATCGTGTTATAAAATATTTCATGTAGCTGATTATAATATTTCCAAAGTAGAACTTGTTTTTCATTATAATTGTAAAATAATTTTCATGGCGGATTATTGTTCGTCTGCTAGTATTTGTATATAAGTGAATTTATTGTTCTTATTTCAACATTGACGTTGTTATGTATGTTAATATATCCATCAGTTATGCGTTTATACAGCGGTAGACAGCAACATTGGCTTGCGAGATCTCAAGATCAGCGTACACTTTATTAAGTTTACTCAAACTCGGCCTGACAAGCCCCCGAGTAAATCTTCAAAATAACAAGCTGTAAGTTGATCCGTTACTTAACAAACAAAAGAATGCTCACCAAAGCAGTTACACGCGGACTGTAAATCTAAGCGACAACATCACCTGATGATCTGGCCGAGAGATTTTCGTTAACTCCTGGTTAACTTCTTAAATTTCGCGCACCATATTTGTTCTTCAACTCCCGTTGTAAAACTGACTCGAGTTCTAGAGTGTCTGACAATCAAAGTGAGTTGTTTTGATTGTAAGCAACTCACACGATATAACTTTAGGTAATTGTAAACTCCCACTGATGTAAATGTCAAAACTGTATCTGAGACCAAAAGACCCTGGCTTCCGGTCTCACTCCTGGCATTCCGGCTAACTCGTCCCTCTGCGGGGACCGGGACGTCATTACACAGGGGACATCAGGAGATAACATTTGTAGACGATACCAGATATAACATTCCAGTAATGAGGAAGACACTTGTACGGCTTTAGCCGTCACTGCCGCAGATTTATGATTGAGCTTCTCCTGTGTAAGAAGTTTATGACCTATTATTGTTAGTTTCTTGTTCAAGCGTTGCAGTACCAGCGTTATTCGAACAGAGTGGGCAGTTTTACAAGGAAATTTGACGCAGTTGAATCACGGGATTGGATAAAGTAACGGACACCATGAACAGTCTGAGTTTGGTCTGTTAGAAATTGATCTTTTATCTTTTGTCAACTGAATTTTCGTTTGCAGCAGTTTTGCTACTTGAAGGATTATTGTCACATATACAGTACTACGTACAGCAGTGTTAAGAACTACAGTGATTAATCCCAAGTCTTGTATAAAGTGCTGAAGGCATAAATATCTATTTTAAAAAATTAGTAAATGAGTGTTATATTTATTATAGATCTCTCAGAGTACATTTTCAAGGATTTCATCAATCTTTCTATTATAACATTAAACACTGCTTGTTATCCCCCCCCCCCCAATCTTGTTAAAGTTATACTTATCGCCTGTCTCATTTTCTTCCTGTTGATCGATCTCATCAAAAATTTCCTTCCTGAAATACTTCCGGTAAGGGTTAGGCTTTGCCTGGGATTTATCGCCCTTTCGCATGTAGAAGTGTTGTAGAGTTGTCTCCAGTTACCGGATTTCTATTTACGTCTGTTTCGTCTTTGAACATGCGATCCTCGCTGACATTTCAAGCTGTTTCCACAGTGGTCGAGTAATTTTTCTTAATTATGTACTATAATATTTATGTTTCCTTTCTTTCGTTTTACGACCATTTCACATGCAAGAATAGGCGTGAGAAACAGCGTTGAAACTCATAGAACAACAAAAGATCTGTCTGTCTGTCTCTCTGTCTATCTGTCTAGAATGCTGATTATAACCTTCGCTGGCGTTCTCTGCCCGTGCCATCTTGTTAGCCCGTTCAGCATTTTCTCTCGGTCAACTTCGATCTCTTTTGCCTTCTATCTTTCCTGTTGTCACAATGTATTCTAGCTTGCCTGGTCTTAGAATGTGTCGTATGGATTTGGACTGTCTTTTTCTAACTTTTGTTATTGCTTGCCTTGACGCTCGTGCAGAAAATATAAGACAGGAGAGAAGGAAGACATGGATTTAGAATATGAAGTAAGAGAAGACAGTTTTGTAGGATTAGACCTCGAAAAAATTGTAGACAAAGCACTTTAGTGAGACGTGAGAGAAAGAAAAATCACAAGAGAATTACCTGGGATTCGAACACGGACTCTGGCAGGACGAGCAGCCGTCTAGCTACAAGAGAACAGCGTACTAACTTACTGAGCCAACTAGCACCTTCAAAAAAAGGTGTTTTGTAAGCATAGTGATTAGTAACTGTCCAGTAGACACGGGGGATCATGACACCCGGAAAAAAACGAAGTCGTGACACAGAAATTCTGTAGCTTAGATTCAGTCACTCTAGCAGGTACCAACTTTTAGACAAACATACACACGGTCTCCTGTAATGTACGTGGTCTCCTGCCAATGAACAGTTACTAATGACTATGCTTACAAAACACCTTTTTTTTGGAGGTGCTCGTAGCGCAGGCAGTTAGCACGCTGTTCTCTCGTGGCTAGACGGCTGCTCGTCCTACCAGAGTCCGTGGTTCGAATCCCAGGTAATTCTCTTGTGATTTTTCTTTCTCTCACGTCTCACTAAAGTGCTTTGTCTACGATTTTTTCGAGGTCTAATCCTACAAAAGCTAACTAACTGTAATCCTTTACTTTACCGTACGAAAGCCTCGTTGTTTCCTATTTATAAAGGATTTGTAATATGAGCTCAGTTTTGACTGAGCATGAGATCTCTTGTGAGAAGTTATTGTGTCATTGTTATAGGAAATAATTACTTCAGTATTATTCCAAGCTGAACCATAAAGGACTTTGTCAGTCCTGGACAGATATTTGGATTATCTACCCTGCGTCTTGCACAGGATACAGCTTGTTCTGGTGGATATACATTTATATGAGTATTATTCGATTCTGGATTACATTACCATAACGTGAAATCCCACTTCCTATTACATAATAATCAGGATGTTACTATGGAAAACTGAAGTGACTGGAACCATGCTCGTTACTGGAAAGTGAGTGCAAAGAACTTTGATTCTCTGCCTTTCCGAGCCTCATTATATATATGTATATAATTTGTCATTGTTTCTGCTGGCACGAATCTACCATCTCATCTGTTAGACTAGGTCCATGCTTCTACTGGAACTAATATATATATATAGCGGCCTTGATGGCTGAGTCGTTAGGTGCTCAGTCTATTAATCCGATGGTACCGGGTTCAAGTCCCAGCAGTGGGATTTTCTATGGTACCACCAAACCACAAAGACCCCGGGGTCCACACAGGCTCTAAAATGGGTGCCAGAGAAATCTGGGAAGGTAAAATCGGCCAGGCATGATACTGACCACATCACACTTTCACGTGTCGAAGATCTTGGAAATACGGGCCTAATACCGTATGCTCAATATACCTTAATGGCATGGAAACGGGAATTTTACTCTTTTTTTTAAGGAAAGAGTACACCATCATGGAAGAAAATATACGGACATGGGAAAAGAGTACACCATCATGGAAGAAAATATACGGACATGGGAAAAGAGTACACCATCATGGAAGAAAATATATGGACATGGGAAAAAAGTACGCCATCATGGAAGAAAATATTCGGACATGGGAAAAGAGTACATCATCATGGAAGAAAATATACGGACATGGGAAAAGAGTACGCCATCATGGAAGAAAATATATGGACATGGGAAAAGAGTACACAGGCTAAGAAAGAATATAAGGCATCATATAAAGGTAAAACGAACGCCCGGGAAAATAAAACACATCTTCATTTATAAGCGGATTAAAAACAGGATAAAAAAATAATGGCAACGGAAATGAAGATATATCGTCTCAGAAGAGGATGACGTTTGCTACATCACAACGTAATGATGATTAACAAACGCGAGTCTTCTGTTTAGAAGAGAAGGAATGTTCTCTTGCGTGCACGCCCCAACACAAGAAGCTGATCTCTTGGCTGATAAATTCTCGAACACTTTACAGCACTTTCTTTAGAAAAGAACTTACTTCAGTACAGAACAGTAAAGAATGACAGCGTTTTGTTGGGTTTTTCTCCTCCTCCTCATCCTTCTTCTTCTTCTTCTTCTTCTTCTTCTTCTTCTTCAGTCTCAATAGAACTGCGAGCTGATGTTCTTTTCTGCCTGTGCAGTGAAGATGTTGAGGTACAGCTTGCGTAGGCTTGGGAGCAAGTTATGGCGGCTGTTTTTTTTCAGTCCTTGAATGAAGCTAAAAATTAGGAGGTGTGTGCAACACTTCTTTACCAGAGTCCACCACCACGGGGATTCTATGTCGATCCCTGCCTCGTTAGTCGGGCTAGGCCTGTTACTGGGGGTATCAACGAAGATCTGGGACAGGGTCTTGGTTAATGACGGTTTATCAACCCAGACGCAGATATGTCATCTATGGGTTGCTGATTGTCAAAACTGGACAGTGTCTTCGGCCCCGTTGTGTCGAGTTATAATGTCAATAAATTCCCCATGTACATAATGATTATGTTTCTAGAAAAACTTACCTACAACGATACGACAAAAACTGAACAGGAAGCTCTCCTTGACTCGTATGTTGGGGGTACACTTCAGCTGACTAATGAAAAACAAAAAACTGGACTGGATTTTATGGTAAAAGGTACATGTACATCAATAGGAAAGTCTTATTTTACTGTAAAGAAATCTTTAAAACAGTACAGTTTATTGTAGTTGCCACATAATAATTAGAAAATACGCTACAAAAGTATTGTGGAGTTGTTTTTTTTTGTGTTTGTTTTTGACTGTATAGTGTCTTGCTTTGTTCAGTATCTCCTCTGTGTTTAGATATTCTTATGCCCAGTTTTCGGTACAGCAAGTTAACACTCTTAGTATGATGTGCCGTGCCGGACAGCGTCGACGATCATGCTTCTCCATCTTGTGCGGTCCTTGGTATTTCCCGTTAATTTAGATGCTTTTTTTGGGTTTATTTCAAGCCACTTCCTGACGTCCACAATAAAATATTTTTCTCTAGGCCTTCCTCTTTTCGTTTTTCCCCTTTGAATCTTCCAGCCATTAACAGCTTCTCCAACTTCTGTCTTCTCATGGCATGTCCAAGAAATTTTGATTGTCTTTTTTCCTTATCATTTTAAATAGTTTTCGTTGTGTTTAATCTTCCCCGGTGAGCCTTTCTTTCACCAAGTACAGCAAGACGCTAAACAACATCAACAGCTCTTTTA
Organism: Achatina immaculata; assembly: GCA_009760885.1. Lineage (NCBI taxonomy): Eukaryota > Metazoa > Mollusca > Gastropoda > Stylommatophora > Achatinidae > Lissachatina > Lissachatina immaculata. The sequence continues at coordinate 44,201,992 of CM019692.1, forward strand.
TCAATTCTGTTTTAGCTTAATGAGCTCTGTTTTAACATCTGTCCTCATTTTCCTGCCCTAGTCGATTTGTTGTCACTACGAAGAATTAGTGAAAACAGTAGTGAACTTCTATTAACTGCTATCCAGTTATCAAGAAAGGAGAGACTGGACAAGTCGGATATATCGAAGGCTGTTGTACATAAATTCTGCGCAGATGAAGAGCTGGATGGGAGAATAGTCCCCCCCCCCCCCCTTGCATGCGCAGAATGAAGGAACTTGGGAGAGAGGCAAGATGAGAGAAGAACAAGCTTTTGTTGTGGTGAGAAGCGATGAACCCTCAACTGGGGCAAAACACTATACGCACCTTACGTTTGTTACTAAAACGACAACTTGGACAAAACACTATACGCACCTTACGTTTGTTACTAAAACGACAACTTGGACAAAATAGTATACGCTCCTTACGTTTGTTACTAAAACGACAACTAGGACAAAATACTATACGCTCCTTACGTTTGTTACTAAAACGACAGTTTGGACAAAACACTATACGCACCTTACGTTTGTTACTAAAACGACAACTGGGACAAAACACTATACGCACTTTACATTTGTTACTAAAACGACAACTTGGACAAAACACTATACGTACCTTACGTTTGTTACTAAAATGAACAGCAGAACAGATATAGGAATGCTCTGGCTGTAGTGGCGGTATCTCTTGAGACAGTACAGAATACAATTGTCGAGAAAACTACATGTGTCAGAACATAATGAGCACACAAGCTCCGGCGATCTTCAAGCTGTCTTTCTCTGCTGCTTTCATTAGTAAACCTTTGTTTCTGTTTAGATACCCCGTATTCAAGCATGTTCTTGCTGATATCTTATTCTATTAAGACTAAGTTTCACACATATGAGACTAATCTTGCGCCACAAACTATGGTGAACTCTGCCCATTGAAAGAAATTTAAATTCTCCGTTTTTTGGATATATTTTCCCATTGGTAAATGTGTCAGGTATACATGTTTAAGGTTGATTTACTGGTGCATAGTGGGGCTGATCTATAAGATACTAACTTTGCATGGATAAGGTAGTTCACTCTCCCACTTACACTCTCGATGTTCGTGCGCCCAGCCTAGGTCATCTATTGGTTGTATCTTATCTTATATCCTTCCCGTGCTGTTAAACGTCACATATGTCCATCATATATTACCAACATATGTCCATCGCCTTTTCCTGATCACCCATGAGACTGGTTGTTGTTCAGTCATCTGTCTTATCTCTGCATTGTTCTTGAATTCGTTCTACTTGATGCCGAGTATTTTCCTTAGGCATTTGTTTTCAAAAGAGTCTAATTTATTGTCTATTTCTTTAGCTGTTTTCCAGCTTTCACATGCATAAATGAGGGTGGATATTACATTTGAATTGAATAGTCTTAACTTGGTTTTTGTGCTTATAACTTTTGAATTCCGTATGTTCTCAAGATTCTTGAAGATTGATGCTACTTTTGTATATGTTTATATTATTACTTTGTAACATTTTCATACACTGAAGATCGTAGTCTTCTACTTAGAAAAAAGTGTCCGATTCGACTTACATCTTTATATGCTTCCCATGAAGCCAGGCGTCACATAGTGTTCTCAGTTTGTCTCGTCATAAGTCTCCATTGTCGGCGAGCTTCTCAATCTCATCACGAGATCTGATGCGAATCATTGTAGCCTCTCTTGTCAGTGTTCTCTTTATGGGTCTCTCGTGGTCGACCTTTTTTTTTTAAAAAAATGTTTACCATTTGATTCCAGTACGACTGGAAACCTTTAAAATTATTGTTATTACTCTTGTTTGTTTTCATATAATAAATAGTTTCATGGACGTCTCATGCACAAGAATGTTTTCCTATCTGCTACACTCTGTCTGCTTTACTCCGTGTTATCATGTTCTCGCCTCGGTGACTGTGTTTCTCGCTACGTCATTTCCTGTTTGTCGGCCATCTTGTTGTTCAAGATTTTGAAAGTTCGTTTGTTCTGTCATAGATACTGACTCTCCAGGTTCAAAATAAAATTTAAAAAGTGAAAAAAAATTCTTATATCTTATGTCCTTCCCGTGCCGTTAAACGTCACATAGGGATCGTAAAGTAGTTCGCCAATTTTTCCTGTCTTCGACGAGTCTTTCAGCCTCATCAAGGGACTTTATGCCTATTAATTTGGCCTCTCTTAACAATGTCCTCTTCAGAGTTTCACGCGGTCTGCCTCTTTTTCTTTGGCCTGTTGTGTTCTACCTGATAGCTTGTTTTGAGATTCTCTGATCATTTCTTCTCATCAAGTGACCAACATATGTCCGTCTCCTTCTCCTGATCACCCATGAGTCTGGTTGTTGTTCAGTCATCTGTCTTATCTCTGCATTGTTCTTGAATAGACTTCCGGTGTGACATGCAAGATGGCGGACGTTTTTTTTTTTTAACGCTCTCGCCGGCATGCAGAAATCAGCGGAATTCCGCTTGATCTGTCACATATCATGTAACGGGAGTTCGGCATAAGGCTAACAACCTTATCCTGGGACCTATCTAGAAGCGACTCCAGATGGGAAAAAAAATATATCGTTACGGAAACTCGCAGAGAAAAAAAATTGCATTAATAAATTTCATTGGATTTGCATTTTTTCCCATGGATGATCATCATTCGTTCAAAAGTTGGAAGACACTAACTTTTTAAAGACTGGAATATGTCACGTTGCCCTGATCCTTTTTTTTTTCCCTGTTTCCACGTTGGTTTATGACTCTGCCGGACTTGCCACTTTGTTATTTGCGGACTGAAAACTAATGTTTATAATTTTTATATTTGGCTTTTGTGGTGGAATCTGATTATTTCTTGCGTTCTTACAATATATCTTATATCTTATATGCTTCCCGTGCCGTTAAACGTCACATAGGGCTCGCAAAGTAGTTCGCCAATTTTTCCTGTCTTCGGCGAGTCTTTCAACCTCATCAAAGGATTTTATGCCTGTTAATTTGGCCTCTCTTAACAATGTCCTCTTCAGATTTTCACGTGGTCTGCCTCTTTGCTAGCAAAATAGGACTTGAAATTAACAAGGACAAAAAAAAATAATGAAAATTCCCCTCAATCAAAATGGAAAAATACACATAGAAGGGACAGATATTGAAGAAGTCAATCAATTTGCATACCTTGGGAGCTAAATAGATCAGGATGATGACACTAGAAAGGAAGTTAAGATCAGAATTGCAAAAGCAGCATCAATCTTCCAGAATCTTGAGAACATATGGAATTCAAAAGTTATAAGCACAAAAACCAAGTTACGACTATTCAATTCAAATGTAATATCCACCCTCATTTATGCATGTGAAAGCTGGAAAACAACTAAAGAAATAGAAAAGAAATTAGACTCTTTTGAAAACAAATGCCTAAGGAAAATACTCGGCATCAAGTGGAATGAATTCAAGAACAATGCAGAGATAAGACAGATGACTGAACAACAACCAGTCTCATGGGTGATCAGGAAAAGGAGATGGACATATGTTGGTCACTTGATGAGAAGAAATGACCAGAGAATCCCAAAACAAGCTATCAAGTGGAACCAATAGGCCAAAGAAAAAGAGGCAGATCGCGTGAAAATCTTACAATATAACACTGGACAATACTCATTCAGCACATTTCAGTGTCAGCACCACACAATAGTCATTCTGCACATTTCAGTGATAGTTAAGCGCCAGACAATAGTCATTCTGCACCTTTCAGTGATAATTAAGCACAAGACGATAGTCATTCTACACCTTTCAGTGATAATTAAGCACCAGACAATAGTCATTCTGCACCTTTCAGTGATAATTATGCACAAGACAATAGTCATTCTGCACCTTTCAGTGATAATTAAGCACAAGACAATAGTCATTCAGAACCTTTCAGTGATAATTCAGCACCAGACAATAGTCATTCTGCACCTTTCAATGATAATGAAGCACAAGACAATAGTCATTCAGCACCTTTCAGTGATAATTAAGCACCAGACAATAGTCATTCAGCACCTTTCAGTGATAATTAAGCATCAGACAATAGTCATTCTGCACCTTTCAGTGATAATTCAGCACCAGACAATAGTCATTCTGCACCTTTCAGTGATAATTCAGCACCAGACAATAGTCATTCTGCATCATTCAGCAGTCATCCAGCATCAAACAATATGGAAATATGGACAGTATGAAAGCTGAAATAATGCAATGGTTTGTACAGGAAATAAGAAATGTGAAGTAATGCAATGGTTTGTACAGGAAATAAGGAATGTGAAGTAGTGCAATGGTTTGTACAGGAAATAAGGAATGTGAAGTAGTGCAATGGTGTGTACAGGAAATAAGGAATGTGAAGTAGTGCAATGGTGTGTACAAAAAATAAGGAATGTGAAGTAGTGCAATGGTGTGTACAGGAAATAAGGAATGTGAAGTAGTGCAATGGTGTGTACAAGAAATAAGGAATGTGAAGTAGTGCAATGGTGTGTACAGGAAATAAGGAATGTGAAGTAGTGCAATGGTGTGTACAAGAAATAAGGAATGTGAAGTAGTGCAATGGTGTGTACAGGAAATAAGGAATGTGAAGTAGTGCAATGGTTTGTGCGGGAAATAAGGAATGTGAAGTAGTGCAATGGTGTGTACAGGAAATAAGGAATGTGAAGTAGCGCAATGGTTTGTGCGGGAAATAAGGAATGTGAAGTAGTGCAATGGTGTGTACAGGAAATAAGGAATGTGAAGTAGCGCAATGGGTTAGGCACTCTTGACGAATATCAGTGGCTAGCCCAGAAGGGCCTCATTTAGCCCACTTAATTCAGACGTGTACCTGACTCCTCTTTTCTGTATGAGAAAAAAATGTCACAGGTGTAATACTGCTCACACCAACCTTTTGGTTATATAGATAAGTCAGTTTCTCCAGTAGCATGGAACAGTCATCACAATCCACAATTCTTTGAATCATAACGACGTTAACGGGGGGTCCAGTGGAACCACCTCGACCGGTAGGGACCATCACGTGCGGCATCGTCATCCAACTACTGTACGCAAAGAAAACAAAAGCAGCACCACAGTAATTGCAACATGGAACATTAGAACATTAACAGAACTTGTAAAACTGAAAAACATCGAACAAGAAAGGAATGGAAATTAACAGCCTTGGTTTATATGCAATGAGATGGACTGGAGCAGGAAGCAGAGATCATAAAGACTTCAAAATAATATATTCCGGGGGAAACCAGCATAGAAATGGAGTTGGCATAATACTGGATAAGAAGACGGCAAGATCTGTGAAAAGTTTCTGGTGCATATCGGACAGAGTGTTAATGGTTAAATTACAGGGCCATCCAATAGACACAAATCTCATCCAAGTATACGCACCAACTTCAGAAAGCTCTGATGATGAGACAAAAGAATTTTACAACAATCTGGACATGGCAATGAAACAATGCAAACTATGGGAAGTAAACTTTGTGCTGGGTGATTTAAATGCGAAAGCAGAGACTGAACAAGACAATGAAGCTAGTGGCAAGCATGGACTAGGAATCAGAAACAAAAGAGGAGAGTTGTTGATTGAGTGGGCAGAAAAGAATAAAATGATAATAGGAAATACTTGGTTTCAACAACACCCAAGGCGATTATGGACATGGAAAAGCCCAAATAATAACATACTTAACTAGACAGATTGCATTATGATCAACATAAGGTTCAAGAACTCACTAATATCCGTGAAAAAAAGACCAATCGCAGACTGCAACAATGACCACATCCCAGTTGTAGGAAAAGTGAGAATCAGGCTAAAGAGGTTAAAAGTAGCAGCTAAAAACAAAAAAAAAAATAGATGGAGAGCTGTTATGGAAAGATAAAACAATACAAGAACAATATAAAACCATAGTACATTATATATATATATATATATATATATATATATATATATATATATATATATATATATAATGCTATAGAGAAGATTGAAACGATTGATGAATAATGGAATATGCTCAAAGACTCTATTCAGCACACATCTATCGAAATCCTACCTCCAAATAAACGACACACTAAACAGGGGTGGATGACAGAAGAAATTTTGCAACTAATAGATCGGAGAAGAAGTTTTAAGGAAGATAAAGATGAATATGACATAATAAATAAAGAGATAAGACACAAATTCAGTAAAGCTAAGGAGGAGTGGTTAAAAAAGAAATATAGTGAAATAGAGACACACTATCATGGAAATACAAGAGATATGTACGAACAAATAAAGGAGTTAATAAACAAAAGGAGATACCATAAGACTGGTTGCCTGAAGTCAAAGGAAGGTCATACAAAAATGGACAGAGATGAAATAATGGCACGATGGTGCGAATACATTATAGAACTCTATGAGGAAAATAGAAGCGAAATAGAGATACGAAATAATAATGAAGGGCCTCACATTTTAAAAGCACAAGTAGAAGAAGCCATCAAATACACGAATAAACAACAAAGCACCAGGACCAGATAAAATCGCCAAGGAAGAATTGGAAGCATTAGGAGAGCTTGGCATAGGAATAACTACCAGACTGTTGAATGACATCTATAACAGTAACTATGTGGCATCAGACCTTTTGCAATCAATTTTCATTGCCCTACTAAAGAAACAAGGAGCAGTTGAACGTGAAGACCATCGAACCATTAGTCTTATGAGCCATGTTACCAAAATCCTACTTTCTATTGTCATGAAAAGAGTCAAGGGCAAAATAAAACCAGAAATCACTGAAGAACAGTGCGACTTCGTCGAAGGAAAAGGTACAAGTAACGCCATATATCTAATAAGAACATTGATGGAGAGATCAATAGAAGTAAAGATGGACCTATACTTATGCTTCATAGACTACTGTAAATCATTTGTTAAAGTAAGACACACAGAAATTATAAGAATGCTGGAAGACATCAACATAGATGGGGAAAAATCTGAAACTCATCAAAAACATATGGTGGGAGCAATCAGCAGCAATGAGGGTTGAGAACCAAATATGAGCATTCCAAGAATAAAATTGGGAGTGAGACAAAGATGTGTTTTATCTCCTGATCTCTTCTCCTTGTACAGCGAAAACATAATGAGAAATATAGAGAACATGCCAGGAATATCAGTTGGCGGGTACAACCTTAACAACTTAAGATATGCAGACGACACAGTTCTAACTGGTAAAAGTGAAGGGGAGCTACAGGCTCTTCTGGACGTCGTGGTTTGTGAAAGTAAAAAATAAAGGTCTCAGCCTGAACAAAGAAAAGAATACCACCAAAATGTAGCATTACCATCGACGGCACACAAGTACTTAGGAATGATTATAACAGCTGATTGGAAATGTCACAACGAAATAAAAAGCAGACGTACTCAGGCCAAATCAGCATTCCAGACAATGAGACACATCTTGTGCAACAGATCCGTATCAATGGAAACAAGATTCCGAGTACTTAAATGTTACATCGAGTCACTTTTGTTTTATGGATGTGAAGCATGGTCTATGAATAAGAGAGTACAGCGAGAAATGTAGGCCATGAAAATGTGGTTCATAAGAAGGATGTTGAAGGTACCATGGACAGCCAAGAAGACCAATGAAGAAGTCTTAAGAGAGGCTGCAATTAAAATGCAAATTATAGCAAAGATCAGAGGCAGACAAGCGATATTTATAGGACATTTCCTGAGAAGACGAAAATTAGAACACACTGTGACAACTGGCAAAACTGAAGGAAAAAGAGACAGGGGAAGACAGAGAGAGAAGTTACTGGATGGGCTGTCAGTGTGGCTAGGAAGAAAGTCACCGGCGGATCTCATAATCAAGTATAAAGACAGGGAATTGTGGAGAGAAATGATCGCCTACGCCACGCGGCACGGCACTTGAATTGAATAGTGAACAACAGTTGGTGTCAAAATGTCCGTTTCTGACCGCCTGTGGGGCCTGGACACATGGCGGGACAGTTGACAGACAGATGGATGCCTTTGAATATGGATGCAACAGGGGAGTTCTTCAGATAACATTTATAAAAAAAAGAACAAATATATTTATTCTGCAGGAGATTGATACTGAAGACAGCTGTCTAGTTGGGGAGGGGTGGGGAGGGAGGATTGGACAGAGAAAACTTGGGTATTTTGGACACATTGAACGTCATGTTTGCTGTTTGGGTTTCTCGGTATATTTTCACAAGACAGTTTACCATTGCTTTCCTTCCGGGCAGTGACTGTACTTATTACTGATCGTAGCCGTTGTCCCTACACTGAGATCATCTGCCTACCATCATAGAAAGGTGACCATAACCAACATTATCTACAAGACCTTAATATTGAAGAAATCTGGCTAGTAAAGAGTATTAAACAGAGAAAATTTAAATATTTTGGACACATTAAACGTCATGATAATCTAGAGAAGACCGTCTTGGAAGGGTACATAATGGGGAAAAGAAAGAAAGGAAGATCAAGGCGAAGATGGCTGCAAGACATCGTTGATGATCTGCAAATGGATGCATCAGCAGCAGGCCATCTTGCTTGCAACCTAGAGGCCTACAGGAGAGAGCTGTTAGGGAGGCAAAGTTCCTTAGGGGACATACAAATGAATGAATGAGTGAATGAACGTCATGGAAATTTGGAGAGGAGGGTAACGGAATTTTAAAAAAAAGGGGGGGGGGGAAGGGGAGGACTGGAGCGAGGATGGTAGCGGGACAACGGTGGTGGTCTGAGGATGGATGCATTGGCAGCGGGTCATCTTGCATGCAGCCGAGGGGTCTGCGGGAGAGCTGTTGGGGAGGCAAAGTTCCGCAAGGGACATGCATTGACTGACTGACTGACTGACCACCGTATTCATGATTACAATACACAATATATCTCGATGATCCATGTCACTGCAGTCTCAATATTAAACATACGTATGTTCCTGGATCTTGAGCTTGTTACAAGCTGTGTAAGAAAGCTTATTCTCACCTTAGAAAGCGGTTTTGACGTAAGTGATTGTCAGTGAAAGTTGGTTACCAGCTTCTGTCACGACTGTTTCTGCTAACATTTGGCAGATATAACCTGTTACAAGAACGACAAAACATGTTCGTGACAGACGGTTCTGTACCTCTGCTGTACCTCATTTCTGTACCTCTTCAGTGGCGCATGAGTCTGTACCTCTGCTCTTCTATCTTCAGTGGTGCACGGGTCTGTAACTCTGCTCTTCTGTCTTTAGTGGTGCACCGGTCTGTAACTCTGCTCTTCTGTCTTTAGCGGTGCACGGGTCTGTAACTCTGCTTTTCTGTCTTTAGCGGTGCACGGGTCTGTACTTCTGCTCTTCTGTCTTCTGTGGTGCACGGGTCTGTACCTCTGCTCTTCTGTCTTCAGTGGTGCACGGTTTATTATCTCCGCGCTGTCGTATTCGGTTGTTTCCTCATTTGTTGCAGCACCTTCTCCAAGACCAGCTATCCACGTGATGTGGTCTTTTGCCAATAATTCCATGTCCTCTTGGTTGACTGAGAAATCTCTGATTGACGCCCTATATCACCAAAGGTAAAAATCTCGAGATAAAACCCTGTAGACGCGTCCTGTAAACCAGCTCAGCGTACCTGTAATAAGAACTTACACTGACTAGTATGTAAAGTGTTTCGTTCACTATTCCAGACATATTTTTCCGGACATATTGGCAATAATGCTTTTCAAAGTTTCGAGATTCCATAAGACTATTTTAAATACTGTACTGGAAAGCAAAGCGGTGCAAGCTAATATGACGTGTAATATTACACCACCAACATTTCAGAGTCATGAATTACAGCGTGAATGCGCAAGCCCTAACCAGAGGACATAGCAGTCTGGTGTGACGCAGTCTCTAGATCAGTTCCACCCAGAAGACGTGAGGTCAGCTCCTTCCTACATAGCAACACACTGTACGAGTAGTGTAACGTGGTAGCGCCCCGAAGATAGCGAATTTCCGCTTACACGGCGAGGTGCTCTAGATTACACTGCATACACAGCTTTCGGTGGATGAAGGACGAAATAGGATATCATGTAAAACTCAGTCCCGTAAAAAATGGAATTTGGTCCGAGTCTCAGAAGGTGAACATTAAGAAAACGAAGAAAGAAGCGCTAGATCAGCTTGCACTAAAAAGAGAAACATTGAAAATCACAAAAACAAGACATGCTTTGAGACACTTAATGCAGGTCAGGAGGCATAGTACTAGAGTGAAAACTGTACTTGAGGGCTGATAGAAAGGAAAGTTAACGACAACGACATGGATGAGTGGACAACCTCAAGAGATGGACAGGAACCTTCTTGGCCGAGTTCGCTATGAAGGCAAGAGGCAGAACAAACTGGACACTCATTGCAGCCAACCTTCCTTGGGGAGTCGGCACAGGATGATGATAATGATCTTGAGGGTTGCACATTTTACATACTATCACAGTAAATTAAAATAGTTAAGAGCAGATAAATATCTTATTTATAGAGCAGAGACTGGAGACCAACTGAACTCTTGAAAGCGTTTTAGAGCAATGATTGATACGTCTTTCACCACAAGTTGCAGTTTCGCTCATTTATTTTCTCTCTCCTCCTCCTCCTTAACATACACACATAGTCTGTCTCACGTACACACACACGCGCACTCTCTCTCATATATGCTCTAGTATACTCCACTTCCAAAGAGATGCAATTTTTGCCTTTTCTTCCTTGTCCCTCGTCAGATGTGCCAATGTCTCTTGTCAGATGTGCCAATGTCTCTTGTCACACATGCCAATGTCTCTTGTCAGATGTGCCAATGTCTCTTGTCACACATGCCAATGTCTCTTGTCACACATGCCAATGTCTCTTGTCAGATGTGCCAATGTCTCTTGTCAGATGTGCCAATGTCTCTTGTCAGATGTGCCAATGTCTCTTGTCAGATGTGCCAATGTCTCTTGTCACACATGCCAATGTCTCTTGTCAGATGTGCCAATGTCTCTTGTCAGATGTGCCAATGTCTCTTGTCAGATGTGCCAATGTCTCTTGTCAGATGTGCCAATGTCTCTTGTCAGATGTGCCAGTGTCTCTTGTCACACATGCCAATGTCTCTTGTCACATATGCCAATGTCTCTTGTCACATATGCCAATATCTCTTGTCACATATACTAATGTCTCTTGTCACACATGCCAATGTCTCTTGTCACATATGCCAATGTCTCATGTTACATATGCCAATGTCTCGTGTCAGATATCTCAATGTATCTTGTCAGATATGCCAATGTCTCTTGTCAGGCATGCCAATGTCTCATGTCACCTATGCCAATGTCTCTTATAAGATATCTCAATGTATCTTGTCAGATATACCAATGTCTCTTGTCAGATATACCAATGTCTCTTATCAGATATCTCAATGTATCTTGTCAGATATGCCAATGTCTCTTGTCAGATATGCATCAGATATCTCAATGTATCTTGTCAGATATGCCAATGTCTCTTGTCAGATATACCAATGTCTCTTATAAGATATCTCAATGTATCTTGTCAGATATGCCAATGTTTCCTGTCAGATATACCAATGTCTCTTATCAGATATCTCAATGTATCTTGTCAGATATGCCAATGTTTCTTGTCAGATATACCAATGTCTCTTATCAGATATCTCAATGTATCTTGTCAGATATGCCAATGTCTCTTGTCAGATATACCAATGTCTCTTTTCACATGTCTCAATGTATCTTGTCAGATATACCAATGTCTCTTATCAGATATTTCAATGTATCTTGTCAGATATACCAATGTCTCTTATCAGATATCTCAATGTCTCTTGTCAGATATACCAATGTCTCTTATCAGATATCTCAATGTATCTTGTCAGATATGCCAATGTCTCTTGTCAGATATGCATCAGATATCTCAATGTATCTTGTCAGATATACCAATGTCTCTTGTCAGATATACCAATGTCTCTTATCAGATATCTCAATGTATCTTGTCAGATATGCCAATGTTTCTTGTCAGATATACCAATGTCTCTTATCAGATATCTCAGTGTATCTTGTCAGATATGCCAATGTCTCTTGTCAGATATACCAATGTCTCTTATCACATATCTCAATGTATCTTGTCAGATATGCCAATGTCTCTTGTCAGATATACCAATGTCTCTTATCAGATATCTCAATGTATCTTGTCAGATATACCAATGTCTCTTATCAAATATCTCAATGTATCTTGTCAGATATACCAATGTCTCTTATCAGATATCTCAATGTATCTTGTCAGATATACCAATGTCTCTTATCAGATATCTCAATGTATCTTGTCAGATATGCCAATGTCTCTTGTCAGATATACCAATGTCTCTTGTCAGATATGCCAATGTCTCCTGTCAGATATACCAATGTCTCTTGTCAGATATGCCAATGTTTCCTGTCAGATATACCAATGTCTCTTGTCAGATATGCCAATGTCTCTTGTCAGATATACCAATGTCTCTTGTCAGATATACCAATGTCTCTTGTCAGATATACCAATGTCTCTTGTCAGATATATCTCTCACCAGGAAATGTTACTGGCCTTTTGGAAAAAAAACTTATTTAAACATATACTGAGAATACAAACAAAAATGTCAGAAGGAGAACTCTGTTAATCAAGAGTAGCCAAACTTCGACTGGTAAAGTCGTTCCCATCCCGAGACAGCGCTTCCAGCTGTGACAGAGCGGCTTGACCTAAAGGGGATCGTGATCCCAGAGTTTGCTCAAAAGGGGATCGTGATCCCAGAGTTTGCTCAAAAGGGGATCGTGATCCCAGAGTTTGATAAGGCTATCTTTTGTCCAGCAGCAGAACACGTCATCGAAGACATGCCAGCAGGAAACACATGCAGCTGACACAGCACGAGGAAGACGGAGTGATTCAATCAACTCTTCAAGAAAACATGAATGCTAGCAATCTAAAACTTCATCAATCGCAAACACAGTAGATAGACACTTGCATCAATAAAACTGATGAGCAAATGTATGATTGCTACAGCATCATGAAAGACAAGCCGTATTGATGGGCGCAAATAAGGTTTCTCGATACAGAAGCCTGTTTTAATCTGTTCCCCAGCCACGTATTGTGCGATTTCCCTCCCCTGTTTTCTGGCAACTGATGTATCAGCCAAATGAAGTACCTGGTCTGTCGATGCTATGGCTTACAGAATACAGCAAGGGGGAAAGAACTCGTACGTTTTCTACAAAAGCGTTTCTATAAAAGGAACCGTTACATGATATGAACAGACATATCTTGTTTGATTAATTTTCATACGTGCAACCTAGAACTGACAGACAACGTAGGAGGTAAACCAACAAATTTAATATTAATTATCGAACACGAGAGTGACCTGGTGGGTGGGGGAGTGAAGAAGGGTGTTCTTAATTTTTAAGCTGTTTCCCCCAAACAACTGACATATGGTGGCACGTACTAGTCAAGCAGTGGTTATGTCTCCATCATCAGACAACATCACTCATGTTACAACCTCTGTTGATGAAGACTAAATTTGATGTTTCAGTTCAGCTAAGCCATAAGGTGCAGCTCTGTATATTTTCCTTTCTTTATTTGCAGCTCGTATTCTCCTTTATTTTATTTTATAAATTATCTTCCTTTCTTTATGCACAGTAGTTATTTTCCTCTACTTGTCCATGAAAAAATTTTCCAGTCTTTTACTCATAACAGTTATATTCCTTTACCTTTTTTTCCTGTAAGTTTTCCAGTACTTTACTCATAGTAGTTATTTTAATTTACCTTTTTCCCATAATGTTTCCAGTAATTTACTCACAGTAGCTATTTTCCTTTACTTTTTATTGACCTGTTTTCAAAATTTAAAACTGTTATTATTGTTCACGTCTGAAACAGCCGAAAGCTGAAATATTACTTCTTTGTGCCGTAACCAGTTCTTGTTTGCTGAATCTAGCTGCAATATCTCTCTCTCTCTGAACCTTAAGTGCCCAGGGCACATGGGGTTTCCGCAAGGGTTTTCCACAAATGCCTGTCCTTCGCCTTTTTTTCTGCTCTTGCCCAGGTGAGCCCTCTATTGCTCAACATCCTTTCTGTTGTTCTTCTCCATGTCTCTTTTGGTCTACCCTTACTTCTGTTCCCCTGTGGTGTCCATCTTAGTGCTATTTTTGGTAGTGAGTTGTCAGTCATTCGGAGCACATGTCCCAACCATCACCAGTGTCTTTCCTCAATAATTGTTGTCAGTGGTTTCATCTGCATTTCTGCTAATAAAATATTATTTCTTATGGTGTTTGGCCAAAATATTTTTTTAATTCTTCGCAAACATTTAGTCTGGAAAGAATTCAACTTGTTTTCTATGGTTTTGGTGATTTTCCAGCATTCACTTCCATAGAGTAGTACACTTAAAACATTACTCTTAAATATCCTGATTTTCATATTTATGCTTAGTTTTTTTTATTTCCATATATTCTGCAGCATTGCAAAAGCCTGGTTTGCTCTAGTAAGTCTGCTGTTGATGTCCTCTGTGCTGTCTCCATTTTCTACTACTCTGCTGCCAAAGCTGCAATATACCATGTGGGAAAAAAATCATAGGCTATGCTGAAGACTGCTAATAAGATATTTTATTTGCAAGGTTAGATACTGTAAATAAGTGTTTTTTTTAGACACGGTCATGCGTATGAATTTCTCTTCAGTTAAAGCACGTATTATCGCTTTGAACTTTCCCCTTATATCAGATATCCCGGCATTCCAGAGCGTGGTGAGTTCTATGGAGATAAGCTCTTGTTTTATAGTGTTGGGACTTGATGTTCCAATGTTATTTCACACATTTCTGTGTTATTCTTGGAGCAAAAGATGAAGACGTCATGAGTTCGGTTAATCATTTATTGTAAAAGAAAATCTGTTTACCTTTTATTTGCTTCTAAGGCTCAGGGCGTTTCTCTCGACTAGTGGAGCCAACGGAGAAGCTTATTTCTTCAGTAGGCAATGAGAAGTAAAAAAGACCACTGTAACACTTGCTACTGAGGTGATACATTTTATGATTTGAAGACTAAATCAAATTAGTACCAACGGCCAAGGTATCTAGAATACAAGAAAATACAGGTGCATGACCTCGTTGTATCCTAATACAGGAATTTCTTTTTTGTTGTCTGTCTGTTTGTCTGTTTGTCAGTCTTCTCTTTGTCAGTTCATCTGTTTATCCGTTTGTCTGTTTATCCGTTTGTCTGTTCATCTGGTTGTATGTTTATCTGTTTGTCTGTTTATCTGGTTGTCTGTTTATCTGGTTGTCTGTTTATCCGTTTGTCTGTTCATCTGGTTGTCCGTAAACTGAAGAGTGAAATTTAAGAGATGAAGAATGGATTAAAAATTGATTGAGAGATGAAGAATGGGATAAACATCTTTTTAGAGATGAAGGATGAAGTAAGAATTGATTGAGAGATGAAGAATGGGATAAACATTGATTTAGAGATGAAGGATGAAGTAAGAATTGATTGAGAGATGAAGAATGGGATAAACATTGATTAAGAGATGAAGGATGAAGGATGAAGTAAGAATTGATTGAGAGATGAAGGATGAAGTAAGAATTGATTGAGAGATGAAGGATGAAGTAAGAATCGATTGAGAGATGAAGGGTGGAGTAAAAGTTTATTGAGAGATGAATGGCAGTGAAAGATGAGAGATGCAGGGCAAAATCAAATATAAAGATGAAAGACAAAATGAAATGTGAGAGATGAAAGACAATATGAGAGACAAAAGGCAAAACGAGCGTTGGGAGATGAATTAATGATGAGAGATGAAGGGCAGAGTGAAAGTTTAGAGATGAACAGTAAGTGTAAGTTGCGATAGGCTATGTGAAAACTGAGATATAAAGAGTATCTGAAAACAGAGATATAAAGAGTATCTGAAAACAGAGATATAAAGAGTATCTGAAAACAGAGATATAAAGAGTATCTGAAAACTGAGATATAAAGAGTATCTGAAAACAGAGATATAAAGAGTATCTGAAAACAGAGATATAAAGAGTATCTGAAAACTGAGATATAAAGAGTATCTGAAAACTGAGATATAAAGAGTATCTGAAAACTGAGATATAAAGAGTATATGAAAACTGAGATATAAAGAGTATACGAAAACTGAGTTATGAGGGGTAAGTGAAAATTCAGAGATGAGGGGCAGATAAGCCTGAGTGCCCAGTTTTTCAGCCTTTGAAAAGAAAATGTTCAATTTTTCTCCGTGTGTGTTTTTTTTAAAATCTGTCTGCTCTCTTGTCTGTTCATTCGTCTTACTTTTATCTGTCCGTCTGCCTTTTGTTTACCTCCTTGCCTATCAGTCGATCAGTTTGTCCATGTGTTTTGTTGTAATGCGGACTTCAACATTTTGTTTTTTTACCTGTGAATATTTCTCCATAAAGTGAACTATAAGCTACAGAGACCTTGCGAGCCCTATATGACGTTTAACGGCACGGGAAGGATATACGATATAAGATATAAGAAGCTACAGAGAGGACAGTAATGGTCACTAGCACATTGTAAATGAGTAAAGCTTTAGTTAGAATATTGAAAAAAAACTGTTGTAAATGAGTAAAGCTTTAGTTAGAATATTGAAAAAATACTGTTGCAAATAATTAAAACTTTATTTGGAATAATGAAAAAAAAAACTGCTGTAAACGAGTGAAACTTTAGTTAGAATATTGAAAAAAAAAAACTGTTCTCAATGAGTACAGCTTTAGTAAGAATATTGAAGAAAAAACCTGTTGTAAATGAGTAAGGCTTTAGTTAGAATATTTAGAAAAACTGTTGTAAATTAATAAAGCTTTAGTTATATTATTGATAAACTAAATGAGTAAAGCTTTAGTTAGAGTATTGAAGAAAAAACTGCTGTAAATGAGTAAAGTTTTAGTTTGGATATTGATGGAGATGGAGACGCAATTTGCAGCAGAGTGGGTCTTTTTTTTTTTCTTTCTTGGATTGTTTTCTAAATTTATCAGCTTGTCATCATCATCATGTTTCATTCAACAAGGACGTGTAAAACTTTATAATTGTTTGGTGTTTATTTCTATTGTAAACTTAGTGGGATAGCTAGTTTCACAACTGGGGGACAATAAGGGGGAGGTACAAGACCCAAAACCCATCTGAAACCCACAAATCCGTGACCAGTGTAGTTCCGTACTGGGTGGCCATACTAAAACTAACACAACAACCCAGGATCTCACTCCCACAGATACCGTATACCAGTCATGCATCATCACACCATATACAGCTACACATCACACCATATACATCCACATATCACACCATATACAGCCACACATCACAGGAAACATTGAATAATTATTACCAAGTCATAAATTCAAATGTACATCCATTTTATTGTCACGCAACATATGGCACGAGACGTCACCACAGACACGACACACGCAGGACGTCAACGAATATCATGTGACAATCAAGGCATGACATAACATACAAAGTAATTTATATGACCAAGTAACACTAAATTAATGTACCAGACTGGTCGGGGGCTCCTCTGGTCCTAACTAAGCAATGTATATTTATTCAAGTACGTATATATCGATGGTGCCCAAATGTGCTTATGAGTCTGCAGTCCTTCTGTGAAACTACACCACACTCTTCTTCTGACTTATACCATGTGCCATTGCACTTACTGTCTCACGGCTAGCCTGCCTGTACTCTCCTCAACACATGAAATTCAATGTACTAACGCACTATTGTCTCGCTCTCTCAGTCCATGAAATTCAATGTACTAACATACTATTGTCTCGCTCTCTCAGTCCATGAAATTCAATGTACTAACATACTATTGTCTCGCTCCTTCAGTCCATGAAATTCAATGTACTAACATACTATTGTCTCGCTCCCTCAATCCATGAAATTCAATGTACTAACATACTATTGTCTCGCTCCCTCAATCCATGAAATTCAATGTACTAACGTACTATTGTCTCGCTCCCTCAATCCATGAAATTCAATGTACTAACGTACTATTGTCTCGCTCCCTCAATCCATGAAATTCAATGTACTAACGTACTATTGTCTCGCTCCCTCAATCCAGGAAATTCAATGTACTAACGTCTGTATATGATGAACGTATTTTAAACGTACCCTCTACAACAGCTGCGTCAAATTTCTGTATTTTCTCAGGTTCATTCATTCATTCCTTTGCATGTCCCTTGCGGAACTTTGCCTCCCAAACAGCACTCCTGTAGGCCTCTCGGTTGTGAGCAAGATGGCCTGCTGCTGCTGCATCCATTTCCAGATCATCAACGATGTCTTGCAGCCATCTTCGTTTCGGTCTTCCTCTTTTTGTTTTTCCCATTATGTATCCTTCCAATACGGTCTTCTCTAAATTATCATGACGTTTAATGTGTCAAAAATATTTAAGTTTTCTCTCTTTAATCCTCTTTACTAGCCAGCCTTCTTCAATATTAAGCTCTTGTAGTATAGATATATTTGTTCTTTTTTGTGTCCAGATATTTGGAGAACTCTTCTATAGCATTTACATTCAAAGGCATTTATGTGTTTCTCAGCTGTTTTATTATACCATGTGCCATTGCACTTACTGTCTCACGGCTAGCCTGCCTGTACTCTCCTCAACACATGAAATTCAATGTACTTTCTCAGGTTATATTTTTCAAATATAGACTTTGTGATACATTTACCGTAAACTGTTTGCCGTTTTTGATGCTGAAACTCCTCCTGATCTGGGTTGCAACAGTTTGTTATGTTACGACTTGAAATATTCTACAGACCGTCCCCTACTTGTTCATTTCTTTTCTGGTATTTTCCTGCTTACCGCCAGACGGCTTTGTTTGGTAGTTCTCTGTCTGATTTCTGTATCAGCGGGGATTAGTCTTCTGTGTAATTATCTGTCTGTAAATCTCGGTCAGACTTTTCTCATGTATTTCTTTTACTATTTTTTAGCATTATTATTATTGGTTTTGTGTATCTTCTTCTTCTTCTTCTTCTTCCTGGAACTGTGAACTTCTGTTCTTTACAGCTGATGCAGTGAAGATGTTGAGGCACAATATCGTGTCGGTTTGGGAGCGGGTCACGACAGCTACCTTTTCGGTCCCTGAGTGCAGCCAAAATGCAGCGGGTGTGCAGTACTTCTTTAGCAGATTCCACCACCACGGGATTATGGCGATCCCTGCCCCGTTAGCCAGCCTAGGCCTGTTACTGGGTACAACCAAGGGAAGCTGGAACAGAGCGTTGGTCAACTATGGTCTGCCAACCCTGACACCAGTATGTCAACTATGGTCTGCCAACCCTGACACCAGTATGTCAACTATGGTCTGCCAACCCTGACACCAGTATGTCAACTATGGTCTGCCAACCCTGACACCAGTATATCAACTATGGTCTGCCAACCATGACACCAGCATGTGGTCCGCCAATCCTGATTCTTGCATATCGGTTTTGGGTCGATTACTGCCAAAAGTGACAGCGTCTACGCCATCCTCCTGCCCCCCACCCTTACAATTCTCTACTAAAGCAGTCCCTGATCCAGTTCTCTGTGTGAAATAACGCGGTTAATTTTATCCAAGACTGAGGGGTTAATTTTATCCAAGACTGAGGGGTTAATGTTATCCAAGACTGAGAGCCATGGCGTACTTGGATGTTGTTACTGACATCTGGTTTTGTTTCCCCCTATATCGCTGCAGATAGATTAGCTCTATACAGTGAAACTTCTGGTGCAGCTACATCAGGGGATTAGTTCTTGTGCTAGAGACTGGCTTCGTGCAAGGAAACATTTGCAGTCCCCTATGCAACAAATGAGCTTTATACCGTGAAAACGTTATACACAGTTTATCCATAGTTTAACAAAGCATGGATCAGCGCCATTTTGTTTTAAAATTGAACAGGCGGTTTCCAACTGCAAACCAACGGCAGTTACTACCAACAATATTTTTTTTCCCCAGTAACTCAGCTATTTCTGTCTACAACGATAACAAAATGTCCCAGAAAATGTCATAATTGTTTAACTAATCTTGACTTTAATTTTACTGTAAACTTTTTGCTGTTTATGTGTTTCTAATGTCGGGTGGACGTGGTCTTGAAGTTTTTTTTCTTTTCTTTTTTTCTTTAAAGATCCTGTTGCTTGAATGCATTTTTAGGAGGGATTCACCCAGGCTCTAAAGATGCATAGCAGAGAAATCTGGGAAGGTAAATTGCGGGTACTGACCACATCACGCTTTCAGGTGCCGAAGGTCCTGGAAATGAAGGCCTAACACTGTGCCCCAGTTATGTCTTAACTGCATGGAAACGGGGATTTCACCTTTACCTTTCATGACCTCTTGTACATATAGGTCAGCGTGGACTACTTTGTCAGTGTTTCAGACATCATAAATGTTAACAATCACATTACAACACTGTTAAATATGAGACATCACTCAGCGTCAACATTTGGCCGCAGTAAAATACTACCTGAGATTTTGCTTTGAAGTTCTACCCCTTACTCTACCTGGACGTCCTTCTGCTGTTTCTTGTCAGAGTTTTTTTTTTAATCCAGGTTTAGTGGAGCTTCATAGTTCTTGTCCTAGTTCTGATTAGTCATAAGCATCCATTCATCCTTAATGATATCATCCAAACATCAACAAACTCATCCGTATGTTCATCACACTTTTATCTATCTCCTCGACTTTTATTATAAGTATACAACTCGGCCTACCAACCTCCATCTGTGCATGTGCCAGGTCGGCCTAGCAACCCTCATCTGTGGATGTGCCAGGTCGGCCTAGCAACCTTCATCTGTGCATGTGCCAGGTCGGCCTAGCAACCCTCATCTGTGCATGTGCCAGGTCGGCCTAGCAACCCTCATCTGTGCATATGCCAGGTCGGCCTAGCAACCCTCATCTGTGCATGTGCCCAGTCGGCCTAGCAACCCTCATCTGTGCATATGCCAGGTCGGCCTAGCAACCCTCATCTGTGCATGTGCCCAGTCGGCCTAGCAACCCTCATCTATGCATGTGCCCAGTCGGCCTAGCAACCCTCATCTGTGCATGTGCCAGAATGTCCATAAATCTGTCTCGTTGTGGATGCTTTTTGTATATCTGGCTCGGTAGTTTACTTCCGTTTGGCGGTTGCCAAAGACAACAACATTATCTGGAAAGAACAAGCTGTCTACCAAAATAACATAAAAAATAATCACTAGACGGGACTTGAATACGGATATCGATTATATGGATAAATCGTATCTACATGTGAATGCTGATATCGATTATACAGGCAATAGGAAAGTTAAACGGCCTTTTTGTGGTGAAAGTGGCGAAGAGAAAAGTAAGATTTCCTGCACCTCAACTGGGCATTCATCTCAACTGGGCATTCATCTCAACTGGGTATTCATCTCAGTTGGGCATTCATTGAAGTTATTTAGCAAACACTTTTGGGTAGGAAGCGAATGAAAGTAACATATAATATGAAGACTGGAGTTAGAGAGCAGGTGTGCTGACGTCTTGCTTGTATAATCTTTAAACAAAAAAAAGGCTCTTTAAAAAAGATTATTCAACCAGCTAAATTAACCATTAAAAGAATAAACCCTAATATTCTCAGATATGCAGATGGCACAGTGCTGAAGGCAGAAATGCAGCAAAGTTACTGAATATTGTGACATCTTATATCTTATCTTCTTATATCCTTCCCGTGCCGTTAGACGTCACATAGGGCTCGCAAAGTAGCTCGCCAATATTTCCTGTCTTCGGCGAGTCTTTCAACCTCAACAAAGGATTTTATGCCTGTTAACTTGGCCTCTCTTAATAATGTTCTCTTCAGAGTTTCACGCGGTCTGTGACATACATAAACATAAAAAACAAACAAAGAAAATGGTAAAGGTAAAAGGTAAAATCCTCGTTTCCATACCTTTAAGGCATATTAGGGATACGGTGTTAGGCCTGTACTTCCAAGACCATCAGCACATGAAAGTGTGATGTGGTCAGTGTCATGCCTGGCTGCTTTTACCTTCCCAGATTTCTCTGGCACCCATTTTTAGAAGCTGGGTGGTCCCCGTGGCCTTACCAAACTGGACTGGAAGTAGATATCAGACATACATAGGTCATTATAAAGAGTTTAATGAATGAATGAATGAATGAATAATCTTTATTTTTAAAGGGTAAAGAATTGGGGACGCAGGCCCGTCTTACATTCTGCCCTTCATCACTCCATCTTTCATTCTTCCCACACACTTGATTTGAGTTGAGAAGAGCAAGCGCTATATACGTGTAAATATACGGTGTGAGTATGAAGTATGAAGCATGATTTCAAACATTTACTACAGAAAAAGTATGCTAGCTACAGACATGTCGAGGGAAGGGGTTACAAAGTTTATCTCATGTCAGAAAGTTTTTATTTGTTTAAGTATTATTAACTTTATTCGTGCACAGGTGCTTGACTTGCTACCAAGAGAACGTCTAAACTACATTTGGTTTCTTGCCACGTGTTCTCCATGAGAACGTCTAAAACTCCACTTGGTTTTATTGCCACGTGTTCTCCATGAGAACGTCTAAAACTCCACTTGGTTTCTTGCTACGTGTTCTTCATGAGAACGTCTAAAACTCCGCTTTGTTTCTTGCCACGTGTTCTCCAGTGTCTCTTTACGTCGCTGAAGCATCCGTTATCATTGTTCTCAAAGTTTCAGTACCAGGAGCTGGTCTCCTTAAACTTAGTAAAACAACCTTTGATGATTATAAAATGTGGCGCGGACCTCGTCATGCTCATATCTGACCTTCGGCGAACTGTAAGTGGCGAGTTTCTTTCACGATACCACAAAACACCCTGGGCTGTCTCCTTCATAGATTCCATTTTGATAGTGGTGATTGCATTGCTATCTATACGTTAGATTTGGCCTACGTAATTCCAAAAAAGTCTTGTTTCTGTCCAGCATAGTTTCTAAGATAATTTTCTTCTTAATCCATTAAGAACAATATGATCACTTCGTATATAAAAATGTAAAAAAAAAGAACAGAAGAAAACATTAGACCAAGTTAAGCATTTAACATTTCTTCAGCACTTGAAGACGGACAGTGAGAAAGGTGAAATGGAAGCAAGCGGAGTACAATAAATGGCTTCAGCAAAAAAAAGATCCTTATCTCTGAACCAATAACACAGCACTTGTTATATCAGCAAGATGAGCAAGATCCTTATCTCTGAACCAATAACACAGCACTTGGAGATAACAGTCGTCAAGGTATTTTAATCTAAGCTATGATTTAGGAAAGAAGATTCAGGGAGGTGGGCAAAGCAGGACAAGTGACTGTTAACCTATAAATCATATTTAGAAAATGGGAGTGAACTGGCCACATACTAGGGAAACCAGACACCACCAGGCGCTGACATGGAATCTCCAGGGAAATAGAAATCAGGGAAAGTCCAGAACAACTTGGAGAAGAGAAATTATTAAAGTGCTTAGAGATAAAGGGATACACTTGGAGGGAAGTAGAGAACAAATCCAAGAACAGGGTTGAGTAGAGAAATTTTATTCGTGGTCTACAAACTTCCAAGGGAGTGAAGAGCAATGGCGATGGTGGTTTAAAAACAGAAACCTCAGATAGGATGATAAACTTTTAGGTCCTGTAATTCTTGGTACACAGAAGAAAGAGGCCAGTCATTATGCAGAAAAGGAAACAAGGATGAATTAGATCAATTAAAATTGAAAGAGAAATAAAATAACGGACTAAATATCTAAAATATTTTGGTCACATTAAAAAGTGTTACATTAAATTGAAAACTATACTTCAAGGACAAGATTAATGGAAAAGATGCATGTGGAAAACGACTTTAAAAGTGGGTGGACAGCATCAAGGAGATGGATAGTAATCAGCTTGTATGTCAGCACCAGGGATGGAGAAAGTTGAAGATCCGTTAGAGCCACACTTCACTAATGGGAAAGTCCATTCAACATATGACCCAGTGATCTGGAACTGAATGGATCAACATATAAAACAAAACTCTAATTCAGAGCGAAGGTGTAGCGTGGTAACGTAATGTGATCCAACAAACAAGGGATGAGAGAGTTCCCTTCATACACAGAACGTGGGGCTACAGGGACAACGAAATGGACATCAGTCTCGTTCACGATGATAGTGGAGCCTGTACAGAAGCATATTTGTCGTTTCAGTCCTCAAATTAAAGCAAGCCTTACTAACCAACTCCTCATACAGTTTGTTAACATCTTTACCACAGCACTAGCAGCAAGTAACGCAAGTTCACGCTTGGAGGAATTCAGTTACAAACAAATAAAAAAAGACAAACAAGCAAACAAACAACCAATTGAACGAACAAAGAAAGAAACAAACGAATGAACAAACAAATAAACAAACAAACAAACAAATAACCGAACGAATGAATAAAGAAACAAAAAATATAAAAAACCAGCAAATAAAAAATAAGAAACAAATACACAAACAAACAAAAAAAGCAAGCAAATAAACAAACAAATACATATACAAACAAAGAAATAAACAAACAAGTAAGCAAACAAATAAATAGACAAATAAATGAGCAAAGAAACATCTAAATAAACAAATACATCAAATAAGAATTAAAGAAACAGAGAAATAAATTTAAAAAAAACAAATAAGCAAATAAACGAAAGCATACAAAAACAAACAAACATACAAATAAGAAAACAAACAAACAAACAAATAATACAGCAAATGAAAAAAAAAACAAAGCAAACGAGCAAAGAAACAAACAAAACAAAAAGATTAAACTGGAAGCATAGATTGGTGACAAATATGAGGCGCAGATTGAAAGACAAGACATTTGAAAATCAAGACAGTCTCAGCCTTTCTAATGTCAGCAAAGAGGAAAAATCATCATCATCATCATCATCATCTTCTTCTTTTTCTTATTCTTATTCTTCACCGAAATATTCATATAACTCAACGTATGGAATATATTTTTCTGTGCTGGAGATCCGACTCCTTCGACGCTCGACTGCTCCGGTTGAGTGTCTTTTTGGCTTTCCCAGCTCTTTTCTGTCCAGACTGTAGTCTAACGTTTATTGTCATTAATTATGTTGACCATTCTAACGGTTAGTATAGAACAGTACTGCATGGTTAGACCTCGAAGAGATCATTGACAAATCACGTTAATGGGTGCGAGATAGCGAAGTTGATTAATGCGCTCCTCTCTCGTGGCTGCTCTCCCTGTTGAAGTCCGTGCTTGAACTCCCTGGAAATTCTCTTATCATTGTTCTTTCTCTCTCGTCTAAAAAGTGCTTCCTTTATTACTTTTTCTGAGGCCTACCCATACAACACCCTGTTCTGTTACTTTACTGTGCGAGAACCTGGTTAGTTTCGTATTTGCAATAGTTAGAATAATGTCTTATTCTTGAATCTGTTTAGGCCGTTGCGTATGATGCTATAGCTAGACTTTTCAATTGAAAATACAAGCGTGTTAGCTTACTCTTGATATGATAACGGGGCGAATCTATGGAGAAGTTTGTTGATTGTGTAATGTTAAGTCAGTTCAAACTGTTAGGATCGTTCGGTCAGCTTGAATGCTTTGCGTGTCTGTTTACGGTTGTCAAGAGTTACATATTGATTATTGTTTTTGTATGTTATTGTACATACTAACTGTGTTGTAGGTCAGACAGCGAAAACAAAGCACACGAAAGCATTGTTTATGTGTTACATTCGTAATCAAGGACAACGTGCTCTGTATCTGTGTGTGTGTAAGTGTATGTGTGTTAAGTGTGTGTGTGTAAGTGTATGTGTGTTAAGTGTTTGTGTGCGAGGGAGGGGGGATATTTTTGTTCGAAGATAAACTTTCTTGGATATTTTCGTAAACTATTTTGATTTCTCTTTCCTTACACCGTCAATATCTATCTATCTATCTATCTATCTATCTATCTATCTATCTATCTATCTATCTATCTATCTATCTATCTATCTATCTATCTATCTATCTATCTATCTATCTGTCTGTCTGTCTGTCTGTCTGTCTGTCTGTCTGTCTATCTATCTGTCTGTCTGTCTGTCTGTCTGTCTGTCTGTCTGTCTATCTATCTATCTGTCTGTCTGTCTGTCTGTCTGTCTGTCTGTCTGTCTGTCTGTCTATCTATCTATCTATCTGTCTGTCTGTCGAGAGTCCTGCGTAATAGATCTTCCATCCTTTGAAAAAAAGGCCCTAGGTAACCATTTATTTCTCTGGCTCTTACTAATTTGAGAGAGCGCGGCGCGCCTTTCTATTAAATGAGAATATAGACAGCTTTAAAATACCCTCATTGTACGAATTCATTCTTTCTCAGAACCCTCTCATTGTCTTCCTCTGTGGAAACTTTTCGGCACTCTTCGGTAATTTTCTCCCATAAAAGTGTTTCACGACAATATCCGGATGTTTAATATCGATTTCTCCCGGATAAATGTCTTTTCTCGATACCCACTACACTATTTGCGACACCCCGTGCGGTACACATTTATCCTTCTTGTTGCTTGACGTGTCGAGGGGAGATGCAGTTGGCGTTTCTGGGCCAAATGGGTGGCCTCAGTGTTATACTCTCTCTGAGCCGATTACGTCGCCGAGTACAGTACCTGATCCCTGGCTGGTCTACGATGATCTTTTGTTTACTGGGATATCAATTATATGATCGGATGGGAAGTGGGCAGCCTGGAAGGACCATCCTCTATAAAAGTTTGACATAGGCTGCGCTAGTTTCCATGAGCTCTTCATGAGGGATTCCCATGCGAGTCCCGTAATGTGATATATGTCATCGTGTGCAAAAGATGCAGGATAACGTGTATTGGTGAGACTGGCCTCAGATTAGGGGACCATGTGCAGAAACATCTGTACGATACCACCCAGCGTGCTTCGAAACTAGTCCCAAATCATTTCAATGGCCAAGACCACAGAGGCAACACTTATTTTCTGGTAACAGCCATCAAACAATGTCACAAAAATGACACAAACCGCCTAGCGCTTGAGAACCGCTACATTCAAAATCATTGGATGCTGGAACCACACAGGTTGAGTTCGCTATTCAGCTACACCGACCATTCTCCTTTTCAACAATTATAATCCCTTTCCACTAAACTCCACTCCCTTCTCATTTGTTACACATAGTTCAGAACCTTCTCACAGCATCACATTACAATCCCTCTACCCTAAGTATAATTATCTATTTCACATTCTCCTGGCTAGGTTAACATTTCCACGGTTTCCTCACCCACCCACGACCCCCAGTTACGACCCACCCACCCACGACCCCCCAGTTACGACCCACCGACCACACATCACAGGTCTCTACTTAAACAGTCTTCACGCTCTACCATGCTCATTTCTGACACACAGGGTCGGACAAACAACATCTTCTTACAGTTATAGCTAAGTGCTCTATTTATCATTAATTTTTTAAAATAGCATTCATGTGAATCTATACTTTATCTCCTCTCTCTATTTCTTCGTCCTGTATGTTCTTGTATGATTAAGGCTCACGCCGAAACGTCACAACTTTGTAATCGTTAAGTAATAAAGCTGCTCCTATTTTTTTTTCCTAGTTTATACATTTTAGTTTCCATGAATTCTCTGATAATTTTCTGCCCATTTTCATTTCTTTAGTCCAGAATGAGTTCTCTTTTTACAGTGTGTTATATGTCACATATTGCGACAAAATAAACCTTATCAGTGTGGTACACTGTGACAACAAACCTTATCAGTGTGGTATACTGTGACAACAAAACTTATCATTGTGGCATACTGTGACAATAAAACTTATCACTGTGGCGCATTGTGAGAACAAAATTTATCACTATGGCATATTGTGACAACAAAACGTATCACTGCGACATATTGTGACAACAAAGCTTATCACTGTCGTGCATTGTGACAACAAAGCTAATTATGTTGGAATAATGTGACAAAAAATATCACATTGACATAATGTGACAACAGTGTTATAACGATGTCATATTGTGACAACAAAAATAATTACAGTGTCATACTGTGATAACATAAAATGTAGTATGTATTGTGACAATAAAGCTATTATGATGCTATAATAATAATAATATTGTAGTGGCATTACCTGGCAATAAAATTATTATAATGTCATACTGTGACAACAAAAGTTATCATCTTGTCATAATGTGACAACATAAGGTATCATTGTGACAAATTTTGAGAACACATATTATCATTGTGGCATACTGCGATAACAAAAATCTATTTACCTGCTAGAATTTTATGTAACTCAAGGCAGAATTATTTAGAGAACTCCCAGGGAGAATCTGGCTGTGCCACAGAGGATGGGCTTAGAGCGTGTCCCAGTTTGGTTTCCTTCTATTTATAAAGGCACTTTTCAGTTTAGAAGGTGGACAACGTCTTTGTCAAAGTTTGCCTTCATAGGAGACATAATGGCTTCTTTCGTCTTAGAAGATGCAGTTGAAATGAATAGCGAAGACAGCAATCAGACATATCTAGGGCTAAATGTGACTTCACAAAAGTGCATGTAAAACTGTGTCCATTTCTGTGAATGAGAGAGTGAGAGAGAGAGAGAGAGAGATAACAGACTTTATTTTCAAAGAGTTAAGAACTGGATACGCAGGTCCATCTACCATTCTGCCCTTCATCTTAGAAATTTCATTAAGTCACAGATATTCAACATCTGTTGTTGTATTTACACTCATAATATGCATGAAAAAGCAAAAACTGAATGTAAATAATTAATAAACCTTTTCTTTCCATACACTTCACACTCTGTTTTATGTAAGAGAGAGAGAGAGAATAAGAGAGATAGAAAGTGGGAGAGAGAGGAGAATGAAGGTTATGCTGTATGCTTTAGCGAGAGATAAAACAGAGAACATGAAAGAATAAAAAAGTGAAAGAATGAATTACGATGGGAGCTAAAACTTCCGTCAGACAGTTATCAGATATACATAAACATACAAACAAGAGAGGGAAAAAAAGAAGAGATAAAAGAGTTAAAGAAAGAAGTAGAGAAAAAGACAGAAGGAGATAGAAAGACAGCAAAAGAGAAACAACACACCAGAAATAGGAACAAAAAGCAATTCCACATTACAGCTGTACCCAGCTATAGACATCTGCAGCCGTGGAAAAAAAAAACTGCCCAGTTTCCTGAAAGCAGAAACATGAAACTGCCTTCTTCACTGTGAACAGCAAGCGCATGTAGTTTTCTTTCCCCGTAAACACTGACGTCAAGGAAGTACTTCAACTTCCAGACATGCACCGACAACCATGCACAAGGTGCGATCCTTTATGCCTGACCTTACTAACACTCTTTTCTGGAGGTTCGGAGCAGGTGGCTCCCAGCAAGCGAATAAACATAAATACAGCAATGGAAACCTCAAACAGAGGTTTTCATTTCTTTCTTTTCGGAGAACAAACATCACTGGAATCAAGATTCCAGTAATCTAACATGATATCTGCTGTGATTCACCAAATCCTCTTCGGATTTCACTGATTCATCAAAACCTTTTAAGATTTCACAGCTCGTGGAATTCAAGACTCGAGTAATCTATCATATAATCTGCTGTGATTCACCAACACCTTTTAAGACTTCACAGTTCCTGGAATCCAAGACTCGAGTAATCTATCATATAATCTGCTGTGATTCACCAACACCTTTTAAGACTTCACAGTTCCTGGAATCCAAGACTCGAGTAATCTATCATATAATCTGCTGTGATTCACCGACACCTTTTAAGACTTCACAGTTCCTGGAATCCAAGACTCAAGTAATCTATCATATAATCTGCTGTGATTCACCGACACCTTTTAAGACTTCACAGTTCCTGGAATCCAAGACTCAAGTAATCTATCATATAATCTGCTGTGATTCACCAACACCTTTTAAGACTTCACAGTTCCTGCTACTCAGTCACCTCTTGTGCTTCAGTTTTCCCGAAGAGTGTAGTTGCCTGCTGTAAATTAAGTCAGTCACCTCTTGTGCTTCAGTTATCCCGAAGAGTGTAGTTGCCTGCTGTAAATTAAGTCAGTCACCTCTTGTGCTTCAGTTTTCCCGAAGAGTGTAGTTGCCTGCTGTAAATTAAGTCAGTCACCTCTTGTGCTTCAGTTATCCCGAAGAGTGTAGTTGCCTGCTGTAAATTAAGTCAGTCACCTCTTGTGCTTCAGTTATCCCGAAGAGTGTAGTTGCCTGCTGTAAATTAAGTCAGTCACCTCTTGTGCTTCAGTTATCCCGAAGAGTGTAGTTGCCTGCTGTAAATTAAGTCAGTCACCTCTTGTGCTTCAGTTATCCCGAAGAGTGTAGTTGCCTGCTGTAAATTAAGTCAGTCACCTCTTGTGCTTCAGTTATCCCGAAGAGTGCAGTTGCCTGCTGTAAATTAAGTCAGTCACCTCTTGTGCTTCAGTTATCCCGAAGAGTGCAGTTGCCTGCTGTAAATTAAGTCAGTCACCTCTTGTGCTTCAGTTTTCCCGAAGAGTGTAGTTGCCTGCTGTAAATTAAGTCAGTCACCTCTTGTGCTTCAGTTTTCCCGAAGAGTGTAGTTGCCTGCTGTAAATTAAGTCAGTCACCTCTTGTGCTTCAGTTTTCCCGAAGAGTGTAGTTGCCTGCTGTAAGTTAAGCCTGAAGATGGATCTGTGCGACTGAGATCATTTAGACTAGGCTTCAGAATACGTGCCTGCCTCTCTCAGGTCCGCACATTTTACACCCACCATAAGGCATCAAGTGGAACACAACAGGCCGAAGAAAAAGGGGCAGACCGCGTGAAACTCTGAAGAGAACATTATTAAGAGAGGCCAAGTTAACAGGCATAAAATCCTTTGTTGAGGTTGAAAGACTCGCCGAGGACAGGAAAAATTGGCGAACTACTTTGCGAGCCCTATGTGACGTCTAACGGCACGGGAAGGATATAAGATATAAGATATAAGATAAGGCATCAATCAGGCTAGGCCTGACAAGGGGAATGTCTTGATTTACATCCACAGCTGTATCATGAGCTGCCCTTCGGTTTCTAAGATTAAGAACAACTTTTACTTTAAACGACGCCCTTATATTTTCTTCGGACACCTGCCACACGTCTTCCAGTATTAAAATAAATCTGAGTTTCTGAGAGTATTTGTAGATCATGTTTACTCAGACAGTTTAGAGAAAAAAAAACCCAGTAAAAACCTTACAAGTTACAGCCAAATATATGAGAGATAAGAAAATGACATCGTTATAAATGTTAAACAGAATGCGTTCTTGTTGTTTTCGTTTTCAATTTAAAATCTCCTTTTGTTCAATACTTTTTGCATACGGTCTAGATTCTTCTGCAAATTTTGTGTCGCCTGACCAAATTAAGGTCGGAAAGATGGCTGTGCCGTCCTGACACTGACAGCAAAGATAATTTCTTTAATTATTTTAGATTTTACGCTAAGTTTCCATGTGCGTCTATATTTGTACGTACGCAAATGTATGTAAAGAATATCACGACACTTCCAACATACTGCTTTCAGAGACAACGATTCGCTTCCAGCTTCCGAGTACCTTGAAACAGTCTCTTTATTGTGCTTGTTGTCTCTTTATTCTGCGTCTGGCCTCTTTATTCTGCTTCTGGTCTCTTTATTCTGTTTCTGATCTCTTTTTTCTGCTTGTCTCACTTTATTCAGCTTGTGGTCTCTTTCTTCCCCTTGTCTCTCTTTATTCTGTTTCTGATCTCTTTATTCTGCTTGTCTCACTTTATTCAGCTTGTGGTCTCTTTCTTCCGCTTGTCTCTCTTTATTCTGTTTCTAGTCTCTTCATTATGCTTGTTATTCTTCACTTTGCTTCTGGTCTCTTTATTCTGCTTGTTGTCTTTATTCTGCGTCTGGCCTCTTTATTCTGCTTCTGGTCTCTTTATTCTGCGTGTCTCTCTTTATTCTGCTACTGATCTCTTTATTCTGATTCTGATCTCTTTATTCTGCTTGTTGTCTTTTTATTTTGATTCTGGTCTCTTTATTCTGCTTGTCTCTCTTTATTCTGCTACTGGTGTCTTTAATCTGCTTGTCTCTCTTTTTTTCTGCTTGTCTCTCTTTATTCTGCTTCTGTTCCGTTTTGTTTGCTAGTCTCTCTTTATTCTGCTTCTGGTCTCTTTATTATGCTTGTGGTCTATTTATTCAGCTTGCGGTCTCTTTTTTGTAATTGTGGTCTCTTAATTCTGCTTGTGGTCTCTTTATTTTGCTTTTGGTCTCTTTATTGTGTTTGTCGTCTCTTTATTGTTCTTGTCGTCTCTTTATTCTGCTTGTCTCTTTATTGTATTTGTCGTCTCTTTATTCTGCTTGTCTCTTTATTGTGTTTGTCATCTCTTTATTGTTCTTGTCGTCTCTTTATTCTGCTTGTCTCTTTATTGTGTTTGTCGTCTCTTTATTGTGTGTGTCGTTTCTTTATTGTGTTTGTCGTCTCTTTATTATGCTTGAAGTGATTCTAAGGAACGAAAAAAAATGTTTGTGTTTGACATATTCTCACAACTTCTGCCACCAAAGAGAAACTAATTCTTCTACTTTTATTTGCGCTTCAGAATCACCTGTGGGATTAACACTGAAACCTGCTCTGCTGGACTCATACAAGTGAACACACATTTGTGTCCGACAGGTAATTTCCTGTTTAAACACCAAACGCCAGAGGAAAAATATGCTTATCGTTTCCTTTATGTCCTGTTTAGATCTGGTTTCGAGAAGGTATAGTGATTTATGAGGGTTTATGATAGGCATGTTTAGGTTTGGTTTCTAGAATGTATAGTGTTTTATGAGAGTTTATGATAGATATGTTTAGATCTAGTTTCTAGACGGTATAGTGATTTATGAGGGCTTATGATAGGCTTGTTTACATCTGGTTTCTAAAAGGTATAGTGATTTATGAGTGTTTATGATAGGCTAGTTTAGATCTAATTTCTAGAGGGTATAGTGATATATGAAGGTGTGTTACATCGCATTCAGTAACCAGCGCTTGTTCCAGGTCAACTGACAGCAGATGAGATTTAAAGCAACTACAGTAAACATGGTAATAGTTTGTTGAGGAAGGATGTGTGAGATTTGGGCGAGGGGAAACTTGTGAAAAACCGAGTCAGATGGAGGACAGCTGTGAGGATGCAGCGGCATTTCACGAGGATATGAGGGTCAAACCTGAACCTATAAGACGGAAGAGCAAGGAAACTGGAACTGGCAGCACGAACATTGCTTGCTTCTGCTGTGACAGACTACGCGGACTCAAGAGTGGCAGACGTAGGCATAAGAGGACCTCTTCCACAAGATGATGCTGGGCACAAGCCACATGAGCTGATCTCTGCCTTGTTGAGAAGTGTTTTGTCGGAGGAACAGTGAAGTCTTAGTATGTACAGGTAGACAGACAGATATGGAACTGTTTTGCTAAGATGTTAAGACAGACAGATTAGATTAGATTGGATTAGACAGACAGACAGACAGAGACAGATTGATTGATCCTTATTTCAAAAGGGTTAAGAACTGGGCACGCAGGCCTGTCTGACATTCTGCCCTTTATCATACATCTTTCACTCTGTTTCAGACATTCTACAGATATGCTGCTCATATAACAAACATAATTAACAATAAAGTAACTACATACACATATCAATGACTAACTACATACACATATAAATAACTGACTACATGCACATATAAATGACTAGCTACGTACACATATAAATGAAGATAGATAGATAGATAGATAGATAGATAGATAGATAGATAGATAGATAGAGATAGATAGATAGATAGATAGATGGACGGACGGACGGACGGACGGACGGACGGACAGACAGGCAGGCAGGCAGACAGACAGACAGACAGACAGACAGACAGACAGACAGACAGACAGACAGACAGACAGACAGATAGATAGATAGATAGATAGATAGATAGATAGATAGATAGATAGATAGATAGATAGATAGATAGATAGATAGATAGATAGATATAGTGATGGAATCACGGCTAACGGACGGACGGACGAATAGAGAGATCCACCAGTTCTCTAATAAAGAGAAAGAGAAGATTCTGAAAATCTTATATACAGGAAAAGACACTAATGACCTGCGTTGCCGATAACGAAAGTGAATTAACACGCACTGAGACAGGAATGTGTGCCAGTAATAATACACAGCCATTTCAGTAATGAAGGTTTAGCTGCAACATTGCAGGAAGCGGTATTAAAAAGCCTGACGCCGGAATATCGAAAGGTCCTGGAAGAATACACGAGATGAATAATACATTCTATCTGATTGCTGCACGAGGGTCCCCGCTGCGATCGTATTGTATCTCCATAGAAGCTCCCAACACCATGTCATGAGATATTCCCACGCTATGATATTCATTGACGTGGGATCAGAGCCTCATCTGGACTTACCAGAATTGATCCATCAGTGAAATTAACTTAATTCTTTTCACGCATCAGAGAACCTGTCCGTGTAACTAATATATGACAATAAACTCATTGAAATGCATTGAATTTATCGGGTTTTGCATTGAAAGTACTATAATCTTAATCAGTTGTCGAGACTGTTGTAAATTTGACATCATGGAAATGGTTTAAAAATTTGACAGAAAACAATACATTTCAATAACAGATCCATAAATATCCGAAATTATTAAAATCCCAGCTTATTATAAACGTCTTGAAACTGAACAGACTACGCTGGTTGGGCAATGTAGAAAGAATGAAAGAGAACAGACAAAATGAAAATTATGTATGTACAAGAGATGAAGGAAACAAGACCAAGGGGGTAGACCAAGGCAGAGATGAAAAGACAACGTAGAAGAGGATATAAAGGAAATCGGTGTCACCAACTGGAGAGAGAAGATTAGGAATAGAGAGGAATGCCGGTGAACGTTATCTACAGCAGTGAGACTTAATGGCTCGAAAAGAAGATTGATTGGCTGATCTTTATTTCAAAAGGGTTAAGAATTGGGCACGCAGGCCCGTCTGACATTCTGCCCTTTATCATACATCTTTCACTCTATTCCAGACATTCTACAAATATGCTGTTCATATAACAAACATAACTAACATTGAAGCTGAGAGACATAAAATACAATATAACATTTACGTTTCGCTCTTAAACATTCACTCAGTACAGAAGTAACTACATACATTATAAATGACTATCTACTAAACAAAATTTTCGGGACTATTCAGAAAACAATTAATTGTATTCGGTGTCTGTAAGAGCAGCTTAAGATAACTTTTAAGTTGTATAATTCATGGAGGCATGTAGTCGACATCAAATAGATATTGGGAAAGCTTGTAGTTGTAGGAAGGAGTATAATTTATATTTTTTATATAGGATGGGAGGGTGTTCCAAAGATGAGCAGCAGAATAACTAAAGCTTTTCTTGTAAAGATCAAGTCTAGGTTTTGGAAGACATATGTTGTTCAAGCGTTGGCTGCACTTTGGGCTAAATTTAAACAGGTTCCATAGATAAGGCGGGGCATGCCGTGAAAGAATTTGATGTAACTAACTTGGCTTTGTTGAAGAGGAACCTGTTCTTAAGAGGTAGTATTTTGATACGTTTGTGATGATTAGTTGTTTGTGCTTGATCTTTGTCACTAATAAGCTTTACTGCTCGCTTTTGGAGAGAGCAAAGCCTCTTTGTATTTGACACTGAAGAAGAAGAGGAGGAGGAGGAAGATGAAGAAGAGAAAAAGGAGGAAGAAGAAGTGGAAAAGGAAAAAGAAGAGGAAAATGAGGAAAGAGAAGAGGAAGAGGAAGAAGAAGAAGAAACATCCGAAACACGTGTCAAAGATACATATTATTTGAATGGGGGTTTTGTGAAAGAGCAGACAACTGCTGCGGTAGATAAAGCAAAGCCAACATTAGGAAAGGTTCACCTGGATCAAAGAAAACCAAGAACAAGCTGGACTGGCAGTGGCGTACCCGGGGTTTAGCAGTGGGTAGGAGACTGCCCCAATCGCTGCATTAAGAGGTGACTGCAAAGCCAGCCATTCTTTCTTTATTAGTCTTACTACTTCATTGCAAATTGTTACGAATAAATGATGTTCATCAGAAAATATAAACATGTACTTTTTTTTGGCTCTTTGGCGAGGGAATATAAGGAGTCTGGCAACCACTGTTACGTCGCTGGAATAATTGTTAGACCAATAACTGGGACCAAAAAAAAACGAGAATTGGTTACATAAGAACGATTGAAATAAAGGAATATATCTCGTTACAGTAAAAGAAAGATTTAAATGAACGACAATGTCTTCAGAATCAATAAATAAAATGGAAAAGAATTTGTAGCGAATCTGTGAACAATACTACGGTCGTATTTCATGATTTTTGTTTGATATTTATCTTTTGTTTGATATTTATCTTTTGTTTGATATTTATCTTTTGCTTGATATTTATCTTTTGTTTGATATTTATCTTTTGCTTGATATTTATCTTTTGTTTGATATTTATCTTTTGCTTGATATTTATCTTTTGTTTGATATGTATCACCGAGGTAAAATGCAGAATTGCACAAGCCAAGACCTCTTCTCAAAAGTTGAAATCCATACTTTGTAATAACTTACTATCTATGAGAGTCAGGAAGAGAGTGTTACGGTGTTACATTGAACCAGTCCTGTTCTATGGATGCGACAGCTTGGATGGTCTGTAAAGAAATACAAAGAAGATTGGGATCAGCTGAAATGTTGCTCTTAAAAAGAATGCTGAAGCTATCATGGACAGCGAGAAAATCGGAAGAGAAAGTTCTGAAAGAGGCACAAGAAACAAGGAAAATTACAACAAAGATCAGAAAACGACAATTCAGATTTGTGGGGCATGTTCGGAGGAGAGGCAGCTTAGAGCACCCAAATGGCAACAGGAAAGATTGAAGGTAGAAGAGACAGAGGTAGACAGAGAGAAAAGATGTTTGATGGTTTGACATCCTGGCACGGGAAATCTTCAGAGACAAGCCTGTTGAGATGCACAAGGAATCGAGGATTATGGAAGGACATGATATCCTAGCTATGTGGTCGACCGAAAGAGCAGATTTGACACAATAAACGTAGCAACGGGCACATTTCTGAACATATGTCGGAAAAGTCCATATTCTTTTAAGCCATTTCTAAATTAACGTCGGAAAATCTACAAATTCTCTCAAGCTAAGTGCTCTATTCATGTTATTTATTTATTTATTTTAACATTGAAATATATTCATGTGAATCTAAACTTTATCTCCTCTCTCTAATTCTTCGTCCTGTATGTGTCTGTATGATTAAGGCTCACGCCGAAATGTCACAACTTTGTGGTCGTTAAGTAATAAAGCTGCTCATTTTTTCCTAGTTTATACATGTTTAGTTTCCTTCCTCCAGTCTTTTTCGCGCGTAGTCACATTAAGCCTACAGTAGACTGTAAATGCTATAGATGAGTCATTCAGATATCATGGACACAAAAAGGAACAAATATATCCATGCTGCGTGCTACGTACAAGAAGTTAATATTGAAGAAGGTTGGTTAGTAAAGAAGATTAAAAAGAGAGAAGTCAAGTATTTCATACATACTAAACGTCATTAGAATTTGGAGAAGGCAGTGCTGGAAGGGTACATAATGGGAAAAAGAAAGAGAGGAAGACCGAAGCGAAAATGGCAACAAGACATCGTTCATGACTTGTGAATGGAAGCATCAGCTGCAGGACATCTTGATTACAACCGAGAGGCCTTCAAAAGAGCTGTTAGGGATGGAACGTTCTGCAAAGGACATGGAAATGGACGAATGAATGAATGGGATTGAAAAAGTGTCAAACTGGCACTGCTGTGCTATATAAAACAGGGTAAAACTGGCATTGCTGTACTATATAAAAAAGGTAAAAGTGGCACTGCTGTGCTATATAAAAAGCGTAAAACTGGCACTGCTGTGCTACATAAAAAGCGTCAAACTTGCACTGCTGTGCTATATAAAAAAGGGTAAAACTGGCACTGCTGTGCTATATAAAAAGGGTAAAGCTGGTACTGTTGTCCTATAAAGGCACCCAGGTATATGGTGTCAACGCCTACATCTTCATTGACCTGTCGACACACTAGATGTAGCCAGCATCACACCCGGCCACTTTCCCTATCAAGATCCAGAAACAGCCAGGTACTCATTTCTAAAGCTGTATAGGTGGATCCCAACAGACCGGATTTAAACCACCGACATTTGCCGTTAGACTGCAGACAAAGACGGTGGGCTATTTTAGCTTAAATACTCTACTACTTTAACTTAAGTACTCTGCTATTTTAACTTAAGTACTCTACTATTTTAACTTAAGTGCTCTACTGTTTTAACTTCAGTACTCTACTATTTTAACTTAAGTACTCTGCTATTTTAACTTAAGTACTTTAAGGTTTTAACTTAAGTGCTCTACTATTTTAACTTAAGTGCTCTACTATTTTAACTTAAGTACTTTACTGTTTTAACTTAAGTGCTCTACTATTTTAACTTAAGTACTTTACTGTTTTAACTTAAGTGCTCTACTATTTTAACTTAAGTGCTCTACTATTTTAACTTAAGTACTTTACTGTTTTAACTTAAGTGCTCTACTATTTTAACTTAAGTACTTTACTGTTTTAACTTAAGTGCTCTACTATTTTAACTTAAGTGCTCCACTACTTAACTTGATTTATTTGCTAATACTTAAACCTAACATAACCCTAAACCTAACTGTAATTATAAACCTTACGAAAACAAGGAAAAAGATGGGGCGTGGGGACATGGGGGGTATGAAGGAGGGAAGAAAGGAGTATAGAAAACTGAAGGAAATTTATAAATACCAGAAAATAAATCTTTTGACTATATCAAGAAGGTAACAAAATGTCAATTAAAAACCAACCCCAAAATGACAAAAGAGAAAAAAAACGACAACAATATAACGATAACAGGGCAATAACAAGAGACGGACAAAAATAAACTCGGACAGATACACTACACATACCAGGCTAGAGAACACACCCCCCCCTCCTTCCCCGAGATGTGACACGAGATAATGATGGCTGTACTAACATAAAAGAAAGGTTTGCAGTCAACCTCATCTTGGACAGGACACAAGATGATGATGGCCGTACTAACATAAATACCAATCTGAAGAAAGGTTTGCAGTCAACATCGCCTTGGACAGGACACAAGATGATGATGGCCGTACTAACATAAATACCAATCTGAAGAAAGGTTTGCAGTCAACCTCGTCTTGGACAGGACACAAGATGATGATGGTCATACTAACATAAATACCAATCTGAAGAAAATTTTGCAATCAACATCGCCTTGGACAGGACACAAGATGATGATGGCCGTACTAACATAAATACCAATCTGAAGAAAATTTTGCAATCAACATCGCCTTGGACAGGACACAAGATGATGATGGTCATACTAACATAAATACCAGTCTGAAGAAAGGTTTGCAATCAACATCGCCTTGGACAGGACACAAGATGATAATGGCTGTAATAATAACAAACACTTCCATCACAGTCCAGCCGCAAGTCGAGCGCATATGCTGACCTGGTTTCACATTTATGAATACGTTTTTTATGAAGTGTTCGACGTCTTCTGGTGAGATTGGAACATTTTTCTTGGTGAGAATAACTATCATTTGGCTGATCCTGTTATTGCATTCCAGGCGTTTGTGCAAAGGCCATGTGCTACAAGCCAGGCTGACTTGTCCGGAGCAATATTCAGAGATTGAATTGCTTGCGTAAAAAATACTTGTGAATTACTTACTGCAATCTGCGAACTAGAGGTGACATATTAAGGGGGGGGGGGGGGAATGAACAAAACTTGATACAGCAACAGATAAACTTGTTCATAAATCGGCTCTTCTTCGGTGGAATCAAATGTCGTAAATTTAAGAAATGGAAATAAGTGCTGAAAAATGAAGGAAATCAAAGGAATGTATTTTATATAATCAATTCAACGCCCTGTTCTGAAAGTAGCTTTTTCGTAATTTAACTGTTTTTGATTTTTTAAATGGCGGTGGTGTTTTATGATAAATGATGGTAGTTTAGAACTTAAAGTTTTCTCAGGAAAGTTAAATGTTTATCTTTGAGCTGAAGAAAAAAAGTATGACAAATATTGTCCATTTCAGAATTATCGAAAGTTGTTGTCGAGTTTCTTGGTTGTATTTGAAGAATTACTATGTGGTTTGTTCACAACATACAGTGAATTATTTCACATTTAAACAGAGGCGTAAAAATTTTCATCTAGAAAAGAAGCATTTTAGACCTTCATATGTTTTAACGGTATATTAATTTATATTAAGAGCTCTTTTTGTTACTGAATAAATAGTAAAGGGAAGATTAGAAGGTATTTTGAAACTTCTGTATGTTACGAGAATTAGTAATGATGCTGATGTGTGTTATTTTACACATAATCTAACAGATGAGGTGCGCTTTACATGACTTCTTGACTTCACATGAGTGATGAGTGAATATCTGTGGGATAGTCCGTGACAAAAAAAGTTATCTAAACCAGCCACTTGTGACAAAGAAAGCGGCACCGACCGAAGGAAACTGTGTAAGCCGCCGTCTTTTATACACATGTCTGTTAAATCTACAACATCAGTTAAAACCTTGTTTGATTGTCTAACATCTTTCAAGATTAACATTTAACGGGAAAAAAAAATCAACGAAAACTGATGTGGAATATCTGTGAGTCATGAGACATTCTTGAAAACAAGTTAGAAAAAAAATGGCGAGCAGCGGTCAGTATCTGAAAATTAACGACACATTCTGCTGCAGATTTAACATCAGCGTGAGGAGAAGCCATTTTGGCAAACCCCAATCATCGTCAGAGTTCACTGACGGATATGGCAACCTGAACCACAACGCTAGAACCTCGGACCCTCGCTGCGGCTCATCCCTGGACACCTTCAGCTCAAACGACCGGCATAGCAGCAGCAGCAGCAGCAGCAGTAATCAATGTCTGAACAGCTACTACTACGAAGATGTGTACTTTCTTGGCTCTAACCTGACCTGGGATGAGGTCAGAAAGATCACCACCAACGTTCAAGGTGATGTAACTCTGTACTGTGACGTCAACAGCACAGTCCAGGCCAACAGTTTATCTGATGTTAACGCTACTGTCATCAGCGAGGCCGAGTATTTAGCCTACACCCTCGGATCTCGCCACATCAGCACAGCAGCACTGGCAGTCCTGTCCGTGCTGTACGTTATTATATTTCTTACAGGGGTCCTGGGGAATCTATGCACTTGCGTCGTCATTACGAGAAACAGGTGCCTGCACACGGCCACGAACTACTACCTCTTCAGTTTGGCTGTCTCTGATGTTCTGACGCTGCTGTTGGGTAAGTGCACCGGTCTGGTCTTCTGTCTCAAACTATATTGCTTGTTTGGTTTACTAGATATCTCTAGTTCTTTGTTTGGTTTACTAGAAATCTCTAGTTGTTTGTTTCGTTTACTAGATATCTCTAGTTGTTTGTTTGGTTTACTAGATATCTCTAGTTGCTTGTTTCGTTTACTAGATATCTCTAGTTGTTTGTTTCGTTTACTAGAAATCTATAGTTGTTTGTTTCGTTTACTAGATATCTCTAGTTGTTTGTTTGGTTTACTATAAATGTATAGTGTTTCGTTTACTAGATATCTCTAGTTAATTGTTTCGTTTACTAGATATCTCTAGTTGTTTGTTTCGTTTACTAGACATCTCTAGTTATTTGTTTCGTTTACTAGATATCTCTAGTTTGTTTCGTTTACTAGATATCTCTAGTTGTTTGTTTCGTTTACTAGATATCTCTAGTACTTTGTTGCACGTTTTGTTTACTTTACCGGAGTTTTTTTTTTTCTTCCGGTGACCGGAAGTGTAATTTGGCATAGCCAGGGATGGACATACGGAGCCACTATTGTGACCACAGCGTGGAGAAATTCCCGGTGCCCTTTATTTAAAGGGGATTTTTTTCCCTTTGCATTTCACGTTCTTGGGTTGGCGGGGTCACATACTCTAATTATGCTTCTGTTGGTGATTAGAATGTCCTCTAATTCGTTCATGACATGGTCAAAGAATTATGATTGTCTTTTCGTTTCCGTTATTTCTTTTTTAGTTTGTTTGTTTTATGTACTCTTGTTTTGTGTTCGCGTTTTATAAATTTTTGTTTGTTCCTGTAGTGGCTGTTTCCTGCACATGACTGAGATATTTAGGCCATGTTTATATCTGTTGATTGTCACATTTATGATATTTCTGTGACTCGTGATTGTCACACGTTTCTATTAGTAGGGATTGTCCCATTTCCAATAGTTTTAAGTAAGTAGTGATTGTCACATTTTCAATAGTTCTAAATATGTAGAGATTATCACATTTCCAATAGTTTTAAGTAAGTAGTGATTGTCACATTTTCAATAGTTCTAAATATGTAGAGATTATCACATTTCCAATAGTTTTAAGTAAGTAGTGATTGTCACATTTTCTATGGTTCTAAATAACTAGTGATTGTAACATTTCAATAGTTCTAAATAACTAATGATTGTCACGTGTCCAATCTTTCTGTCACTAATGATTGTCACATTTGCAATATTTCTGTGACTTGTGATTGTTGTAATGTAAACCAGAAAATAAACCGACCACACACACACACACACCAGAGATATGCATCTTGTCTCAAATAAGAGTAAAATCATTATTTCAGGTTGCTAATTCTATTTTTATTGTATATAAACCAGATTAATAATTATTTTTTAATTAGTACCAACTGATCAGTTTTTTCAGGCAAAAGAAAGCCACCATAGTCAAGCGGTGACTACTCTGTGAGCAGTCGCTCAGGAATCACAGAGTTATTGTTCCTTTCAACACTTTTCCTCCTTTAATCATGTCGTCATGACTTCCGGTACTTCCTATCTCCATTAGACCTGGCCCCCAGCTTTTATTTAATCGCATCAAGAATATACTGTCGTTGTCGTTGTACTTGCTAATATTGGCGAAGATTATCGATCTACATTATGCAGATGGCAGCATAAAAAGATATGAATCTGTCGTTTGATGAAGCCGCTAACAAGAATCGAATATTAACTCAAATTACGGCGCCCTGCAGTAAAACCTGTTTCTACTCTTAACTGCTTACCTTTTTTTTTCCTTAACTTTTTTTTTCCCCCGGGGATTAGGGTCACAAGTTGGAAAGCATCATGAAAATTTTATCAAGGATAAAAATAGAGCTATTATTATTTGAATAACTTTAAGAAATTCAATTTACGAACCCCAAACTCGAAAGCTCGAAAGATGAATAAATCTTTAAAATACGATTCTTTAGTGCATAGTAGTAGGAGTAGTAGTAGTAGTAGTAGTAGTAGTAGTAGTAGTAGTAGTAGTAGTAGTAGTATAGTATGGTAATAATAGTAATAGTAGTAGTAGTAGTAGTAATAGTATGGTAATGGTAGTAATAGTAGTAGTAGTAATAGTGTGGTAATAGTAGTAATAGTAGTAGTGGTAGTAGTGGTAGTAGTAGTAGTGGTAGTGGTAGTAATAGAGGTAGTAGTAGTAGTAGTAGTAGTGGTAGTAGTAGTAGTAGTAACAGTAGCAAAACTAGTATTAGTAGTGGCAGTAGCAGAAATAGCTTTAGTAGCAGAACTAGTTTTCGTAGTAGCTGTAGTAGTAGTAGTAGTAGTAGTAGTAGTAGTAGTAGTAGTAGTGATGGTGGTAATAGCATTAGCAGTAGCAGAACTAGTTTTAGTAGTAGTAGCAGTGGCAGTAGTGGTGTTGGTGGTAGTAGTAGCAGTAACAGAACTAGTTTAGTAGTAGTAGTAGTAGTAATAATAGTAGTGGTATTAATAGTAGTACTAGTAGTAGTAGTAGCAGTAGTAGCGGTAGTAGTATTAGCAGTAGCAGAATCAGTAGTAGTAGTAGTAGTACAATTAGTAGTAGTGGTATTAGAAGTAGTAGTTGTGGTAGTAGTAGTAGTAGTGGTATCAGTAGTAGTAGTAGTAGTGGTAGTAGTAGACGTCGTAGTAGAAGTAGTAGTGGTAGTAGTAGTAGTAGTAGTGGTAGTAGTAGTGGTGGTAGTAGTAGTAGTAGTAATAATGGGTATGGTAGTAGTAGTAGTTGTGGTAGTAGTAGTGGTAGTAGTAATAGTAAGGATGGTAGAGTCGTAGTAGTGGTAGTGGTAGTAGTAGTAGTAGTAGTAGTAGTAGTAGTGATGATAGAGTAATAGTAGTGGTAATAAATTCTAATTTGTCTATTGCGCCGTGATCTCCATTGTGGTGACACAGAGAGAGAATGGAGTTG
Organism: Achatina immaculata; assembly: GCA_009760885.1. Taxonomy (NCBI): domain Eukaryota; kingdom Metazoa; phylum Mollusca; class Gastropoda; order Stylommatophora; family Achatinidae; genus Lissachatina; species Lissachatina immaculata. Next base: position 44,246,071 of record CM019692.1, read on the forward strand.
GGAAGCGCTGCAGACTTTTGGCTCGAGCCTAATTTATAGGCAGATGTGAACAGCAGGGATAGTAAAAAATGTCACAGGATTTTCTGTAGTAATCACTTATGGAGTGTGTCAGTTTGTCGATGTCGAACTCAGGGGAATGTAAAACTTAAAAACAACTGTAGAGAGTAAAAATCATATTTTCATTTCTTTTCTCGTCATTTGTTTCACGGCCATACATTGTAACTATTATAATTATTAATAATTGTAAGTGATTTAAAACTCGTGGAATTAAATCATGTGTTTGATCATGTTTGTTGAGGATCTTCTGTCACAATAGATTTTGTTCAGATGTGATCATTAGAAATAAAAAGAACAAAACAATCGTAGACTTATGCCACAAGTCATCTGGGCACGTGGCGTTATTGCTCCTATTTTCCTTCACCTGTCAGTTACCACAGGATGATGTTGACGGGGGGCGAAGGGGCTGTCCATTTTGGCAATAAGCGATCCATAGCTGACATGGTAGTGTCAGGGTTAGCGAACCATAGCTGACACGCTAGTATCAGGGTTAGCGAACCATAGCTGACGTGCTGGTGTCAGGGTTAGCGAACCATAGCTGAACAAAAACCTGTCCCACCTCACTGTTGGTAGCCCCAGTAATAGTTCTAGTGTGGCTAAAATTGGCAGGGATCGTGATAGTCCCTATGGTGGTGGAGCCTGCTTAAGAAGTAATGTACACCCCTTGTTTTTTAGGTTTACTCAAGGACTGAAAAAAGTAGCTGCCATGATCTATTCCCAAGCCGACACGATGCTGTGGCTTAACATCCTCACAGCATCGGCTTCAAAGTACACCAACTCACAGCTGCAGGGAGATAGAAGAAGAAGAAGGATAATGTGGTTGCCTTTTATTGTACTAGTAGTTACAATTAGAAAAAAAGAACTGTTTGGATTGTTAGATTCAGTTGTTTTTGTTCTTTCGCCTCTTGTCTCCTGGTCTAGCCCTCGCTATCCTCTCAAATGACGCAGCATTGTTAAGTTGATTCTCTCTTCATGTTCCACGAGTCTTTTGCCAGATTTCCCCTGTACTGTAGTCCATTTGTTTCATAATTTGGCACTAACCTGTTGAAAAAAAAAGAGAATATGAAGTGTACTTTGAAGAATTCCCCAAGGATAAACCCTGATTCTAGAACCAAAGTCCTTTTTGTAAATATGGTCTTCCGGTTTCATAGTACCATGCCTCCAGACAATGCTATCTAAGTTTCTGAATCTGCAGGTTATTTCTTAACAAACTGACAATCTCAGCTCAATTAGAGTTTCCCTCCTTTCTTCTGTTCTCAGTGAGAGGTCCAACAACTGTCAAGATGGCTGCTGATTTAATGATCCTCAGAGACAATTAGGGCAATAAACATGGAGAGTATCCGCCTCTCGACTTCCTGCAACAATACACGCTCGGCTGGCCTCATCAATATTGTGAGGTCGTTGAAAATTAATAGCAATGTTGTTGTTTACCACAGGAGTTCAAAAACTGATGGGAAAATGACATTTGTGAAGTTAAGACATTTTTTTGCCCCAGATTTTTCAAATTAGGAACAAGGAAACTTTCGCGCAGAAAGGGGACTTTAAACATTGTTGTATGGCCTGTCTTCGAGAAATAGTGGTCAAGGCACCATAAACGTAAGAAAAAGGGAAACAGATAAATAGAATGGTATAGTATGGCATGTGCCAAGACACGGCACCAATTAAAGTACTTTGCAATTGTGTAAAGCCGCCACCCAAGTGATAAACTGTACTACTTTTTCTTGCTTTATCTACTGATTACCTCTGAGTAATTTTAATATGTAACTGAGAACGAACACATCTCAACATTTTGAGAACCACTAACACGCAAACTGATAATAGCAATTACACATATTTATTATGGGGAAAATGAGTGGTAAGTGAGGAAGTAGCAATAAACTGAGTAAACAGATGAATAATCCAACTCCTCGCCCGACGAGAAAAAGTTCGTCATGTAGGGAGGGAGTGGCAACAGTCACTACTCTCAGCTAGGAAAAACAGGCATTCAGCATGATGGAATAAGAGCCAACTTACTAGCTCACTGAAAATTCCATGGATCCTTACATACAACTTCAGATCACCAAAAATATAGAACTTAAAGTCCTCAAAAATCTCAATAGAACTAATTCACATTTCTTCAGTTATAAACTATTTCTAACAATCGCAGCTACATTAAAAATTTACACGTTGGATCCATGAAGAAAAAAAGAAATTAACAGTTCACATCCTAGCATCCTATCTGAAACATCCTTCTCAGTCAAACTCTACATAATGAACTTACAATTATAATGAATCTCAGTCTACTAATCAATCTAATCCTAATCATCCTTATCATCCTACGTAAGATTTTTGTCCTTAAATATCAACTACAATTCCTATTCCTAAATCTTCCCGAAGGTTCCATCTCGTGGAAAATAAAAATCGTGATTAAAACATTTCTGCCTAAAATCTCAATCCGTGCAAAAATTACCTGTTTATGACCTTGGACAATAAACTAAAAACGACAATCCTATTTGAAGCTTTTCTGTCACTAAAAATAACGAATTACACAGAGATGTCCTAAATAACTTTAGTGAACTGTAAAAAAATCCCGTGCCTGGACATGACAAGAAATGGCCTTCAACGTGTCAAACCTGACCTATAGTCGACCTGTGCTTTAAAAAAAATAACTAAGGGCGCTAACAACTACGTCAATCTACCAAATTAATCCCTGTAACCCTATAACTTTAAATAAAAGAACAGAATTCCAGAATAAAGGAATTCTGTTATATAAGGAAATGACCATGACTTGAACCACTCCGACAGGGAAAAGGATAACCATACAACTCTGTACTAAACCACTTTAAAGTACTGGAGCACTGTGTTGCATGGTTAGACCTTGAAAAATCATAGACGAAGCACTTTTAGACATGAGAGAAAGAAAGAAAAACGACAAGGGAATTACAAGGGACTTGAACCAGTGCTCCAGTAAGACGAGTAACCGCTTCATTCATTCATTCATTTGCATGTCCCTTGCGGAACTTTGCCTCCCAAACAGCACTCCTGTAGGCCTCTCGGTTGTGAGCAAGATGGCCTGCTGCTGTTGCATCCATTTCCAGATCGTCAACGATGTCTTGCAGCCATCTTCGTCTTGGTCTTCCTCTTTTTCTTTTTCCCATTATGTATCCTTCCAATACGGTCTTATCTAAATTATCATGACGTTTAATGTGTCCAAAATATTTCAGTTTTCTCTCTTTAATCCTCTTCACTAGCCAGCCTTCTTCAATATTAAGCTCTTGTAGTATAGATATATTTGTTCTTTTTTGTGTCCACGATATTTGGAGAACTCTTCTGTAGCATTTCCATTCAAAGGCATTTATGTGTTTCTCAGCTGTTTTGTTAAGTGTCCAGGTCTCACAGGCATATGTTGCTATGGGAAAGATGCATGCCCTTAAAAATCTTATTTTTGTGGTTCTGTCTGCTCCTCTCCACAGATTCTTTATTTGTTTTACTTTCTGAAGAGCGATAGATGTCCTCCTTTTAATTTCCCTCATTGTATCTCCATTATTAGTTAGTAGCGATCCAAGATATTCAAAACTCTCCACTTCTTCCAGTTTTTCCTCATTGATACATATTTCAGTTGCCTTGTTTGTTTTGTCAGTTGTCATCAATTTGGTTTTCTTTGCATTAAGATAGAGGTTCGGCTCTTCGCTGTTCTTGCGGACTGACATAATTAGTTTTTCCATTCCTTTTTGTGTAGTAACCGCCTAGCTTAGAGAAAATTGCTTATTAATAAACCAGGCTATTTCGCCCCCCCCCCCCGTCCCCGGCCCTTCTCCCTGGGGGGGGGGGGAACGATGTTTGACAGCGGGTGTCATTATTTTCGGTCACACAGGCATTACTGACTTTGCTGTCAAACACCTTTTTTTGGGGTGGGAGGGGGAGGTGCGAGATAGCGAAGTTGTTTAGTACGCTGTACATTCATGGCTAGACGGTTGTTCGTCCTCATGGGATCCGTAACATCCAAGTCCCAAATACGTAATTCTCTTTTCAGTTTTACGTCTAAAAGTGCTTTGCCTAGGATTTGTCGAGGTACAGCCATACAACATTGTGCTCTGTTATTTTACTGTGCTAAAGGATGTTTGTTTATTATTTGTCAACATTTGTATCTGAAACCATAAATTGAAACTACCTTTATGTAAAAACGTATTTGTTTATTTATTGTTATTGTTGTTCACCAACCATTAAACTACTTTACTAAAGTTAGGAATGCATTCTTTCTTTCCATTTACTATCTCAGTCAAGAGTACTGTTCATATCTTACCAAAGTCAAGAAATGAGGTGAAGCAATGAAGAATGCCCTGCCACACGCTACAGAAACGTGTGACGCAGAGAAGAAGCCACAAAGAGTTAATGTTCGGTGCGAAGTCTTGGAAGTACCAGAGATCTCACTTTAAACACAGACTCGATAGCAGCAAAGAATACAACTAATGTAAAGGGATTTATAAATACGTCACTTTTTACAAGACAAAAGCTCGCCACGCTGTTTGTTTCATTTTAACATAGAGAACACACAGAGTTTTGTTCATTATGTTTTTTTCTTACATGTTTAAACATTGTTGTTGTTTGTTTCTTTCCGGCATCAAATCTTGGAAGTTGGGAACATTTTTTTTTTTTTTTGGTGGTGGTGATTTCTGCGTCTCATAAAAAATGTACGGATGTCCATTTTATATGCATTTTCTCGACTGTTTCAGATAACCTTGAAGCACCAGTCTACCTTTTCGTAATGTTTTTTTCCCCCCCAAATTATTTAAGTTACTTTAAAACTGTTGAAATTGTGAACATTTCTGTATTTATTTATTTATTTATGTCCATATCAACGACTGTATCGTGTACGATCTGTGTTGCCACCACAAAATGTCATATTTATTGCTTACTAAACGACAACATTATGTCACGTTATAACTGATACAACATTAACTAGACATTTCAGATTTAGCTTTGTTCAAGAATGTTACCAGAATATTTGTAATGTTATCTTATATCTTATATCCTTCCCGTGCAGTTTTAACGTCACATAGGGCTCGCAAAATAGTTCGCCAATTTTTCCTGTCTTCGGCGAGTCTTTCAACCTCATCAAAAGATGTTATGCCTGTTAATTTGGCCTCTCTTAATAATGTCCTCTTCATAGTTTCACGCGGTCTGCCTCTTTTTCTTCGGCCTGTTGTGTTCCACTTGATAGCTTGTTTTGGCATTCTCTGATCATTTTGTAATGTTAAGGCAAGCAATTTTTTTTTTCTAGAAAGTGGTGTTTCAACGTCCTTCAAGTTTTTGTGATATTTATAGAGAAAAAAAGGAAGAAAAAAATCGTTTATAGAAGATTGCTGTTAGTTTCCAATTTGGCCTCAATCTGAAGCTCGACTTCTCGGAAACTGCTTATTACAGTGTCAAGAAGGACAGTTCGACACATGGACTGCTGTCAGATCGGGCGAATATCGGCGATACTTAATCTCTGAGATTTGCGCTCGATTACCGCTTATACCGTTTGATTGTGAGGAAATATGAAAGTCTACAGCGGTTTTCATCCTGGACAGATTTCTAACAGACACCGCGGTACTCCTTGTCCCTGTGTTATTTTATTGCTGTATTTTAATTCATGAAACGGGACAAGAAGGGTTAATTGGGTGGTTCAGTAAAATAAACACAACTGAAGCTGATAAGTCATAACAACCCCTATAAGACTTTCGTGTATTGTTGAAGTGTTGAAGAGATTTATTCACTCTCTGCTATCAAGTGTCACTCTCTGCTATCAAGTGTCACTCTCTGCTAGCAAGTGTCACTCTCTGCTATCAAGTGTCACTCTCTGCTATCAAGTGTCACTCTTTGCTATCAAGTGTCACTCTCTGCTATCAAGTGTCACTCTCTGCTATCAAGTGTCACTCTCTGCTATCAAGTGTCACTCTCTGCTAGCAAGTGTCACTCTCTGCTATCAAGTGTCACTCTTTGCTATCAAGTGTCACTCTCTGCTATCAAGTGTCACTCTTTGCTATCAAGTGTCACTCTCTGCTATCGAGAAAGTAAAACTAGAAGGGGACTCTTGTTTGTGTTCAAAGTTAGGAAAACTGCGTTGAAACAGTTATCATCATCTTCATCATGTGCTTTCTTCGGAAAGAAGGTTGGCAGTAATGGATTTCCAGCCTTCGCGTTCCCTTGCCTTGGTGGTCCATTCAGCCAGGTTGTGTTTTGTCCATTCTCGTAGGTTGTCTTCACATCTACATCTCTACCTTGCTCTTTTTCCTTCTACCTTTACGTCTGGTATGATCTTCAGTACGTTGTTATGTCTTTTGAAACAGTTATAGAGGTGAACATTTTCGAAACAGTTTTAGAAATGATCCTTTCTAGTATATTCTTTACACCGATTGTTGTTCTTTGAATAGTAGAAAGTGAGGGAAACACTCGGCAGAGAAACTGCTTGGAGAGATGTAACTGTGAGAGATGTAACTGTGGGAGATGTAACTGTGGGAGATGCAACTGTGAGAGATGTAACTGTGGGAGATGTAACTGAGAGAGATGTAACTGCTCAGAGCTATATTACTGCTGAGAAATTACGAAAGGAATTATTCTAAAAGACTGAAGAATTAGGAACGTATCCAGGTCTGAAATTCTACTAATTATTTCTTCATTTTCACTTCATCCCAAACATTCAAACTTAGTCTGTTGCAAGTACATTAAATTACACAAGAAGAGTGAAAGAGAGAGGAACAGCACAAAGTAATAAGGTAAAAGTATGAAAATCTATTTAGAGACAAGAAAAAAAGCAGCCTTAAAAACGTCCAGCAGACAACAAAAAAACTCCCAATAAAGAAGTACATTAAAACGTTAAGCAGCCAAAAAAAGAAACAGCCTTAAAAACGTCCAGCAGCCAAGAAAGAAGCATCCCTTAAAAACGTCCAGCAGACAAAAAAAACTCCCAGTAATGTCCAACAGACAAGAAAGAATACATTAAAACGTTAAGCAGCCAAAAAAGAAACAGCCTTAAAAACGTCCAGCAGCCAAGAAAGAAGCACCATTAAAAACATCCAAAAGGCAAGAAAGAAGCAGCTTTAAAAATGTCCAGCAGAAAAGAAAGAAGCACCACTATAACGTCCAAAAGACAAGAAAGAAGCACCCTTAAAAACATCCAAAAGGCAAGAAAGAAGCACCATTAAAAACATACAAAAGGCAAGAAAGAAGCACCATTAAAAACATCCGAAAGGCAAGAAAGAAGCAGCCTTAAAAATATCCAGCAGAAAAGAAAGAAGCACCACTATAACGTCCAAAAGACAAGAAAGGAGCACCTTTAAAAATGTCCAGCAGGCAAGAAAATAGCACCTCTAATAACGTGCAACAGACAGGGAAGAAGCACTCCTAATAACGTCCAGCAGCCAAGAAAGAAGTACCCTTAATAACGCCCGACAGACAACAAAGAAACACCCATAATAACCTCCAACAGACAAGAAAGAAACATCCCTAATGACGTCAAACAGCCAAGAAAGAAGCAGCACTAAAAATACCCACCAGGCAAGAAAATGTCACCCCTAAGGAGCTTATCAGACCAAAGGAAGCACCACTTGAAGAAACGTCCAACAGACAACAAAGAAACATCTTTAAAAAACGTTTAGTTCATTCATTCATTCATTTGCAAGTCCCTTGCGGAACTTTGCCTCCCTAACAGCACTCCTGTAGACCTCTTGATTGTGAACAAGATGACCTGCTGCTGATGCATCCATTTGCAGATCATCAACAATGTCTTGCAGCCATCTTCGCCTTGGTCTTTCTCTCTTTCTTTTTCCCATTATGTACCCTTCAAAGACGGTTTTCTCTAGATTATAATGACTTTTAATGTGTCCAAAATATTTTTGTTTTCTCTCTTTAATCTTCTTTACTAGCCAGCCTTCTTCAGTATTAAGTTATGATATTTGAAGAACTCTTCTGTACCATTTAGATTCAAAAGCATTTATGAGTTTCTCAGCTGTTCTGTTAAGTGTCTAGGTCTCACAGGCATATGTTGCGATGGGAAAGACGCATGCCCTTAAAAATATTATTTTTGTAGTTCTGTCTGTTCCTCTCCACAGATTCTTTAGTTGTTTTACTTTTTTTTCATTGTATCTCCATTATTAGTTAGCAGTGATCCAAGATATTCAAAACTCTCCACTTCTTCTAGTTTTTCCTCATTGATACATAAATCAGCTGCCTTGTTTGTTTTGTCAGTTGTCATCAATTTAGTTTTCTTCGCATGAAGATAAAGGTTTTGCTCTTCACTGTTCTTACGGACTGACATAATTAGTTTTTCCATTCAAAAAAATTGAAAAAACGTTTAGTAGGCGGCAAAAAATCCCCCCCCCCTAAAAAAAATCCTTCCACGCAAGAAAGAAGTTTTCCTTGGAACAATGTTGCACCGTATATTGTGATTCTTTTTTGTCAGCCACAAACCACTGTTTTACTTCAACAGGTGATGAATTTCTGACACGAATTTATGCTTCTCCATCTCACCCACTCTTGTACCTACTTTTGGCCACCCGGCTACGTGACTTTCCATTAACACGCTAAGTTATCTAGCTCCTATCTTGGCAAAAGTCTGCAGTTTTTAGAACCACTTTGTATTGTATTTTTCCTTGTCATCATCGGACTTGATCTCAGAGATTCCGATATGATACGTAATGCTTCCCGTGATCACGCAGATGATATGAGTTTTCCATATTAATGGGCATTGGGAAAGCTCAAATGACAGTCTCCTAACATAACAGATCAATAGCTTTTGATAAGCGCTTTGTGCTTATCGATGTTAAAATCCATTGACCTCAAATTTCGTTCCCGGAAGAGAACGCTTTGGAAAATGATTACGTTAGTTTTTATGATTGTGGACTTTTTTTTTCTATACTCTTCTTTTCATTCACTCTTTTTCTACCTCCAAACAGAAGCAGTGGTTTTAAAAATAAACTCATCACGCACACATTACAGACAAATAGATGTTTATGTTGGGTTAAAAGTAGGACTTCCAAGTCATTGTCAGACTTTATATTTATCTTTGGGAGAGTAGAAACAGTTTTCGGCAGAGGCAAAATTACATTCCTCATGTTCTTTTAAGAAGATATCTTTCCAGTCCAGTTTTATAAAGCTGAAACCTTGTCTAATTTAGTTTATTTATTACATTTCTACATAAACTGTCTCGTACAGGGGTAAATCGAGTGGACTATTAGATTGCACTGTACAGCAGAATGTAAATGAATTATACACCAATAAATAAAATGAACTGTACAGAAGTCAGTAAATGGGATTATACGCCATGAACAAACTGCTGTGTACAAGCAGCAATAAATTAAATATGTGCAGGTGACCATTATCTACCTGTTTTGGTGAGTTTAGGTTGTTTTTTTTTTGTTTTCACCTTTTCACTAATTTTGGTTGGGAAATCTGCGAAATATATTTTTTCGTATTTTACAGATATTTCATCAGAATGAACTATTTTCTGCACACAGGCGTGGTAATATTAACAACAATGATAACAATAATAATAATAATTTATTTTCATATATATATATATGTATAGGACGGATATACTGAAGTCGATAACTGGTGTAGAAGGAGGATAGGGAATGTGTTGCTTATATTTATCTACTGAGGATGAAGGATAGAGGTGTGAGGGAGGGGGTGGGGGTGGGGGGAAGGAGGCGCCGGGTGGCTGGCTGGTAGAATTCGAGGTTGCCAGAACCAACAGCTGACTGGCACAGCTAGTGTTCATACTCTTTTATGTTTACTGAAACAGAGAACGGTGTATGTATGGGTGTGCCACGATTTCGATGATGCTAATTCCTAGATCCAAGACTCGAGATTTTCAAGCGAATTGAATGAAAGCAGAATGGAATATTGATATAGATTTTTGTCTTTGGCATTGTACAGGAAAAGGTTACACTGTTTCACGAGCTCACCTTTAGGATCGCACGACAGACAGCGACATTAGAGTTGTACAAGTATAATTGTTATCCGAGTCACGTCATTACTCCATGACTCACTAAAAGTGTTGCGTAGCAACCTGTTTGTTGTGTTAGACACTCCACAGCTGTTAGAGTTAATGATTTACATTCCACAGCTTTTGGAGTTACTGATTTACATTCTACAGCTTTTAGAGTTACTGATTTACATTCTACAGCTTTTAGAGTTACTGATTTACATTCTACAGCTTTTAGAGTTAATGATTTACATTTAATAGATTTTAGAGTTACTTTGAGCAGCCTTTAGAGTTACTGATTTACATTCTACAGCTTTTAGAGTTAATGATTTACATTTCACAGCTGTTAGAGTTAATGATTTACATTCTACAGCTTTCAGAGTTAATGATTTACATTCCACAGCTTTTAGAGTTACTGATTTGTACTAAAAAGGCCGGAAGAGACACATAGGAGTATTTCCAGTGAAAGTTCTGAAATCTCGTGTAGGTAGTCTCTTTTATTAAAACTTAAACTACAAAACCAAAAAAAAAAAATACTAAGACCATACAAACATATTAATAATAAAGCCATTCTCTCGTACTTTTATCGGGAAAATGACGTAATGTTTATATTTATCTTAGCCTCAAAAGAAGTAGACAAGAGCGATTAAGAAGTGAGATAAAGAAAACAAAATAGTAAGAGCTTGGCCTTGACTCGAACTACAGGCTCCCGTAGGACGAGAAAATAGTAAACGTAAAAAGACAAAAGCACTAACTTAAAGGATAAGAGATAACCGATTTGATAATGCGGTGCTCTCTCTCTCTTGTGGTTAAGCAGATGTTTGTCCTACACAGCCCCTAACTGGGAGTTACGGCCCTTCCCTGTTACTAAGTTTCTAGTCTATCACATTGAAAGTGTTTTGTACTAATTATTTTTTCCCAGGCTAATCTTACTCACGCTGCTCTATCGCTTCAATGTGGGGGGGGGGACCTACTTGTTTTCATTTGGCTAAATTTGTGCTTATATATTGTATCTAAATTTGTACATAATCTGTACCTATAAAAAATCGGCATGTAACGTCATAGAAGCCGTTATTTTACGTGTATTTCTTATAAAACTATTTCGTGGCTCACGGCTAAAAAGTGTTAAAGGAGCTCTTTCGTTTTTCAATCTCCCTTTAGAGATTGCGATTATTGAGGAAACTTTCTGACGATGATTATTGAGAAAAGATGTTGGCGATGGTTGGGGCATGTTCTTTCGGATGACTGACGACTCACTACTAAAAATAGCACTAAGATGGACACCACAGAGGAACAGAAGTAAGGGTAGACCAAAGGAGACATGGAGAAGAATAACAGAGAAGATGTTGAGCTACAGAGGCCTTATCTGGACAAAAGCAGGAAAAAAAAGGGCGAATGACAAGCATTTGTTTGAAAACTTTGCGAAAGCTCTTTGTTCTTTGGGCACTGAAGGTTCAGAGAGAGAGAGAGAGAGAGAGAGAGAGAGAGAGGGAGAGAGAGAGGGAGAGAGAGAGGGAGAGAGAGATTGATTGATTCATTAATTGAATTTTATTTCCGAAGGGTTAATATTTGGGCACGCAGGCCCGTCTGACTTTCTGCCCTTTATCATACAACTTTTACTCTGTTCCAGACACTCAACAAATATGCTGTTCATATAATAAAAAAAACATAATTAAGACTGAAAAGGTGAGAAACATAAAAAATACAATATTTACATTCCACTCTTTTTCATGCACTTGGTACAGAAGTACTTGTACAAAATGTGTGTTACTCTCTCAGTCTCACACTAATGATTATGAGAGAGAGAGAGAGCAAGAGAGAGTAAGAGAGAGAGCAAGAGAGAGAAAGATAGAGAAAGAGAGAAAGAAAGAGAATGTGCACCTGCTCGGCAGTTTCTTCTTTAAAAAAAAGTTTTGTTGAGACCAGTTGTAATCTTTGATTGTTCTATCATAGTTTTCTCTATCCTTGTCACTGATCTGTTCTGTGAGATAAACCAAAATTTTCATCTAAACTTGCCATGTACAGAAAAACAGCGCCCTGATTGGCTAAGTGGTCAGGCGCTGGGTCTGCTAATCCAGTGGTACCGGGTTTAAATCTCACCAGTTGGGTTTTTTTTAATTATTGAACCACCACACCAAAAAGGCCCCGAGGTCCACCCAGCCTCTAAAAATTGGCACCAGAGAAGTCTGGGAAGGTAATCGCGACCAGACATGGTACTGATCACATCACGCTTTCATCTGCTGGAGGTGATGGAGAATACGGGCCCACTACTGTATCCCCAATATGCCTTAATGGCATGGAAACGGGAATTGTACCTTTAATCTATAGAAAAACGTAATACAGCAGTTCAAAATATAATCTATACGTACATGCAAAACTTCATGAAAACCTTTGTAGTAAAATCCAGTTTCATAGTACATTATATGTGTGAGTCTGAGTATACCGTGCTCTTTGTTAGGTTTATTATTAATGGAACTAATTCGAAGAAGTGATGCGTCGATAACCGCAGAGTTATAACCGCAGATAACTCTTCAGTTTCATCTGAAAACAGTTGTAAACATGACCAGCAATGCACAAACATACGCTGGCAAATTTCCTGTGTCATGTGACGTAGCTGTCTGTTCTCGAAGCTCATCGGAGCGATTAGATGTGACTGCCCTTTTCGTTTCTGTGATTGATTCATGAAATGGGACGTTATCTCGATTTAGGGAAATTACGTTTCCATGTCCGGTCATGTCTGAATTTCCAGCTCCCTCGCCATTTTCTTTTCTCCTAGCGAACCAATTACCGTACATCTTATGACCAGAAAAAGCTTTGAGATAGACTTTCCCATGAACACCTGGAAAAAAAAGGTAGAATTTTAAATCTAGTATTTTCTCTGTGTGTGCGTGTGTGCGCGCATGTGTACGTCTGTTTGTTTTCTTTTAATTAGTAGATGTGCAACCTTAAATTATGGAGTAATTAATGTATTGATCAGTTAATTTAGTCATTAATTTAACCTATCTGATTAGCGAAGAAGCATTTGTCAAAAAATCCACTTGTGTGGCATTTGACTTAGTTTAACTTCCGGTAACGCTTTATGTTTCTACTTCCGATACTAATCTCTACTTTCTGTTCGTTCATTTGCATGTCCCTTGCGGAACTTTGCCTCCTTAACAGCACTCCTGTAGGCCTCTCGGTTGTGAGCAAGATGGCCTGCTGCCGATGCATCCATTTGCAGATCATCAAAGATGTCTTGCAGCCATCTTCGCCTTGGTCTTCCTCTCTTTCTTTTTCCCATTATGTACGCTTCCAAGACGGTCTCATCTAGACTATCATGACGTTTAATGTGTCTAGAATATTTAAGTTTTCTCTCTTTAATCTTCTTTACTAGCCAGCCTTCTTCAATATTAAGTTCTTGCAGTATGGATATATTTGTTCTTGTTTGTGTCCATGATCTTTGAAGGACTCTTCTGTAGCATTTCCATTCAAAGGCATTTATGTGTTTCTCAGCTGTTTTGTTAAGTGTCCATGTCTCACAGGCATAAGTTGCGGTGGGAAAGATGCTTTCTGTAAAACTTTATATTTCCGCTTTGGATATTTCTTTATAGCTCCACTTCTGGTAATGCTTTATACTTCTACCTCGGGTAATACTTTATATTCTACTTCCAGTTATACCTTAGACTTTGGATAGTATCCAGCTTCCTTCGTCTCGTACGTTTATTAATTTTTCAACAATACTCTCCACACGAACATCTCAAATGTTATTAAAGACAATTTTAGCGATAACGGAGAGCTAGAATAGGAGAAGACCCCCCCCCCCTCCCCCACATCCGCAGGATAAAGGAACTTTGGGTTAGGCAGAGAGCCCGCGAAGAATAGGTTTCCTCCGTGGACAAAAGCGCAGTGTGAGGCAGGTACTGTTGTAGCACGGCCTTGTAAGTAATGATTATAGTTGTTATGATTATTATTATTAATGAATATGATTATGAATATATCGTAGGCATACATACTACTAACATCTAACAACAACAGAAAAAGTAAATGGGAAAATTAGAGCAAGGTAGAAAAACAAACTTCCATGACACTAGTATGACTGGACGCTGACACTAGTAAACAGAATAGAAAAGACGAATAGAAAAGACAGACGCAATGAAAAGCAAGGACACAATAAAACCTCCGACATGAAAGAGCAAGATAATGACTTAGGTAAATGACAAATGTATAGACGGAATTAACGCAGACTAACACGCGTGACACCTATTAGCGTTAGGACGCTATTGCACACGGTTTTTAAATAAAGGGGTGACCAACTCGGTCAGCTGACCGATTAAATATTTAGAGGCGTGGCCTACTGGACAATGGACTTACAACATATTAGTCACAAGGCAGTTGGAGAGAGGCGAAGGATCGGAGAAGAACAGCAAAGAGGATGACCAAAGACGGTCAATAAGCGAAGGCCGATTCAGACAGCAGTGGAAGACTGTCAGAAGAAGAGTCAGACAGAGAAGAGAAGAACAGAAGGACAGACGATCAGAGAAGAACAGCAAAGAGGTCAAGAGAGGAGTACCGTCTGAACCAGGACGGTCAGTAAGCAGAGGCCGGTCCAGACATCAATGGAAGATAGTCCAAGCTAGTATTCGAAAACACTCACTAGGAGAAACGGAAGGGACCGAAACAAAGATGAGCAAGAAAAAGGACGAGACGATATAGAATCAGAAGTAGTGGTGGACTGAAGATGTGTTTCAAGTGATTCATGTGATTAAGAAGATTTGTTACTTTTGAAACTTCGAGTAAAGAGATTTCAGACGAGAATTTAGCAGACCACGTGTTGCAGATCTATTAGAAAACAGAGTTCACAATCGCCCTAGTATCACATGTAGAATATCTTGAAGTTGAGAACATTGCCGAAATGCTGTATGTAGAATATGATAGAGTTTGATATTGTGAAAAAATGATTAAGTGATTTAATCCAAGTGATGTATCAACAATACAGCTTGAACTTATTTGTCAGAATTAAACAATGCAGTGAACATTTCATCAGGATTTGCTCTGACCTAGCGAATGTGGTAAAGTTTTGTGAAACTTGTGATGAGTTAATCAAAGAGCATCTGTAAGATCCAGTACTATAGAACTATTCAGAACACCTTCCTTAGTCAGAAATGTATGATTTACAAATGTCAGTATTATACTGTCAGCACACACTTCTTACGTTGGTTACTGGAACGGGAGTCGGAACAGATAAGGGAAGGTCCTGACTTCAGAGATTCTACCTCTTGAGATTAGTCATTCAATATTCTTAAGCGACGCATTAGTGAAAAATGTATGATTAGCTTTCTCTGGAAATCATAAACAATCATTTTTACCTGATACGGATAATATTTTTTTATTTAGAGCAAATATTTCCCAGGAAATTCCCAGTGTAAACTGATTTTCATATTTTTAACTCAAATTATCCTAATGCCACTTAAAAAAAATGATTTACATACAACATATGATCTTCTTCTATTCCAGATTATAAGAATTGCAGAGCTTCATGTTACTGACATGATCAAATTACTGAACTCCAAAAATATGGGCACTAACACTATATCATTATGTGCCTCTGAAGTGTGACAGGATTACCTTTACCTTACCTGTTGGTGCGGAAAATCAGATCAGGTTTTTTCCTATTAAAACGAAATAATGTTAATCTATGGGCTCTGGCAATATGATAAAAATAAATGTTGACCGGGCCGGATTGTTTTCTCTGGCATTTGTCTGAAACCAAACACGATACATTGATGATATAATGCAGATAACAGATAGAGTTTCATTTTTTAAAATTAACAAAATTTTATGATTAAATTTGAAGTTTTTTTTTGCTTGGTTTTTGTTCTATTTCCTATTTTTTTCTCCTTTAATTTTGTCCCTGTTCTGCTTCATATTCGCTCTCAAAAGGGCATTGGTTGGGTTATATCGCTGTTGTGTGCCTTACAAGTCCCGACACATCCGACTTCACCTCGGTGTATTTCAGTGACGTGGTTCATCTTATCACTGCTATCCCTGTTCAGCTGGCCAGAATATTGTCTGTTTTTAGGGGCAGCACTGGGAGGCAGGATGGGGTCTTAGTCGGCTATGATTTGCCAACCGCGACACAAGCACTTAGTTATGTGTCCCTGACGGTTTTTCATGTGACGCAAGCAGTTAGAATGTATCCCTGACGGTTTTTCATGTGACGCAAGCAGTTAGAATGTGTCACTGACGGCTTGTCATGTGACGCAAGCAGTTAGAATGTGTCACTGACCGCTTGTCACGTGACGCAAAGAGTTAGATTAGTCACTTACCGCTATCTCACATGACGCAAACAGTTAGAATGGGCTACTTACCGCTATCTCACATGACGCAAACAGAATGGGTTACTTACCGCTATCTCACTTGACGCAAACAGTTAGAATGGGTTACTTACCGCTATCTCACATGATGCAAACACTTAGAATGGGTTACTTACCGCTATCTCACATGACGCAAACAGTTAGAATGGGTTACTTACCGCTATCTCACATGACGCAAACAGTTAGAATGGGTTACTTACCGCTATCTCACATGACGCAAACAGTTAGAATGGGTTACTTACCGCTATCTCACATGACGCAAACACTTAGAATGGGTCATTTACCTTATTTCACATGACGCAAACAGAATGGGTCACTTACTGCTGTCTCACATGACGCAGACAGTTAGAATGGGTCACTTACCGCTATCTCATACAACGCAAGTAGTTAAAATGGGTTACTAACCGCTATCTCCTGTGACGCAAACAGTTAGATAATGATCATTGGCGGCTGTCTCATTCATCTTGAGCACTTCATTTTCGCTCCTGTCATTTCTCTCATCGTTTGACGCACTTGACTATCACCAGGAAGTCCGTCCCTTATACTGGCAACATGTACCTTAAGCGTTGCAATTATTTACTGTACTTGGTGGTCCACCCCACAAATGTAATACTCACCCAGGTGCAGCAGTGCTTGCTCAGGTGTAAGAAGATTTTTTTTTCCAGGTATAGCAATACCTACTCAGCTGTGGAAATTCTTTCTCATGCGTAGCAACACTTTCTGCGTGTTATGGCAGTTAATATCCAGTTTTATTATGTCATTTTGTTTTTTAATGTTTATATATTAGCGACGTATTGCAATACTATAGTGAACCTATTTTCCTACACGGATGTGAATCATGGATTTTTGGCAGGAAAATGACTAGATCATTGGAGGCAACAGAGATGTGCTTTCTGAGAAGAATGTCGAGAAACTCAAGTATAGCCAAGATAACTAAGACAAGTGTTGTAGACAAGATAGTGAAAAAAACGTAGTATAATAACAAAGATAAGGGCAAATAGGCGGTCATCGTTCTTGGGGCATGTGATAAGAAGAGAGAATAACAACGGGCAAAAATGAAGGCAGAGGGCGTCAGAGGGAACAGATGTTAGAAGACCTGACAACGGAGGGAACAGATGTTAGAAGACCTGACAACGGAGGGAACAGATGTTAGAAGACCTGACAACGGAGGGAACAGATGTTAGAAGACCTGACAGCGGAGGGAACAGATGTTAGAAGACCTGACAACTGAGGGAACAGATGTTAGAAGACCTGACAACGGAGGGAACAGATGTTAGAAGACCTGACAGCGGAGGGAACAGATATTAGAAGACCTGACAGCGGAGGGAACAGATGTTAGAAGGCCTGACAGCGGAGGGAACAGATGTTAGAAGACCTGACAGCAGAGGGAACAGATGTTAGAAGACCTGACAACGGAGGGAACAGATGTTAGAAGACCTGACAACGGAGGGAACAGATGTTAGAAGACCTGACAGCGGAGGGAACAGATGTTAGAAGACCTGACAGCGGAGGGAACAGATGCCTGACATTGTGGCATGGAAATAAATCAGCAACACTTACTAAAAAATGTCAAGGACCGA
Organism: Achatina immaculata; assembly: GCA_009760885.1. NCBI lineage: Eukaryota > Metazoa > Mollusca > Gastropoda > Stylommatophora > Achatinidae > Lissachatina > Lissachatina immaculata. The sequence continues at coordinate 44,264,007 of CM019692.1, forward strand.
GATTTGTGGAGGAATGGGTGCCCGTTATGGCACGTGATGATGATGATTTTGTTAAAAATAGCGAAAGAAGACCACAGCTTCACGAAAATCAGTGCAACTAGTATGTTAGTTTGTTCATTTATAGACCGATATATACACATATTATTTCATGAAACATTTTCTGTTTGGCAGTGAAAAACTTCTAAATAATTGCTTAGAAATGACCAATGCGAACATCCCATAACTGGATTTGTGTGTGTGTATATATATATATATATATATATATATATATATATATATATATACAAATCCAGTTATATGAACCATAAGTGCCCAGGGTACATGGGCTTCCGCAATGGTTTTCCACAAATGCCTATCCTTTGCCTTTTTTTCTGCTTTTGCCCAGGTGAGACCTCTGATGCTAAACATCCTCTCTGTTGTTCTTCTCCATGTCTCTTTTGGTCTACCCTTACTTCTGTTCCCCTGTGGTGTCCATCTTAGTGCTATTTTGGTAGTGAGTTGTCAGTCATTCGGAGTACATGTCCCAACCATCGCCGTATATATATATATATATATATATATATATATATATATATATATATATATATATATCAGGGACAGCAAAATAGACAAAAAGAATTTATTAAGTTGTAGAAGATCGAGGATTAAGAGGAAAAGATAAAGATAAAAACTAACCGAAAAGTCTGAAATAACACAAGAATGAGAAACCCTTACCCTTGCTGGAAAATTCAAGATGAAGGTATAAGATGCTAAGAAAAAGTAGAAACATGTCGAGAAATTTGAACGACACACACACACACACACTAAAAAATGCTCGTCATATAAAGTCTCCCCCTCCCTCCCCCCTCTCTCTCTCCCTCTCTCGAAGTCCCTGCCGACAGGCGTAGGATATCATGTCCTTCCATTACCCCTCGGTCATTTGTGCATCTCAACAGGCTTGTCACTGAGCAAGAAACCCTGCCAGGGTGTCAGATCATCAAACATCTTTTCTCTCTGTCTACCTCTGTCTTTTCTACCTTCGATCTTTCCTGTTGACATTAGAGTGTTCTAGCCCGCCCCTCCTCGAAACGTGCCCCCACAGAATTTGAATTATCGTTTTCCTTGTTTCTTGTTCCTCTCTGAGAACTTCCTCGTTCGATTTTATTGGCTGTCAGCATTCTTTTTTTAATAAACATTATTTTATATAACATTTCGGTTGACGGAAAGAATTACGGCTTAAGACGCGAGATGAGCAATTATAAGCAATCATATTTCTGACCATAACATCTGGTAATGTGACCCGATGTGTAACAAAACACTCACGCTAAATGTGTCTCGTTTGGGCTCGGTCTTTCTCCTTCATTCTCGCCCTCTAGAGGAGTTTGGTTGTATGTCATCGTTACGCCCCTTTCGTGGCCAGCACATCTTACTTCGTTCTTCTTCTTCTTCCTTCTGCGACTTCCATCTCATCCACAGTCACTTTATACCCTGAGGTGACATTCACGTGAACATCAATTTATATTCTTAAATACACCGTCCGCCGTTTGTCCAGCGTGCGTCCATTCTTGTGGACAGCCATTCTCAGATGAAGTTCCAATAAGAAAGATTGCAAAGCATCAGTTTTAGAAGCTGATTAGATTGAAATCATTGCTTTCTCGTGCAGTGTTGAAGCACTGTCGATTTAGCTGCATCCCACTCTTTCGTGTTCAGTTTAATTAAGAAACAGGTCAACATTATTATTGTCCAAATTTTGGCAGAGCAGATAAAATGGTAGGTGGATTTCTTTTTTTAAAATGTGCCTTGAATTTAACTCGTAGCGTGGAACTGACTGAAAGAGAAGAACAAATTGGCGTTTCCCTCACGTGCTAGACCAGTTCTGTGTTAACCCTATCCCGGAAGTGTTATTTAAGGAAGTTTTAACTAGGACAGTTCTCTGGCAAGTTCCTCACCAACCACGTGACTTCCGGGCGACATTTCTAACACACACTGACATATCTGCGGAGATGAGAAGTATGGTTTCGAAAGCAAAATAGAGAATGACAGTAAGAGGAAATGACGAATAAACACATAAAATAAAAATAACTTTGAGTTCCACTTTCGTACAGAGAATGTATGTATTCATAATGAAACATTCATATCAATCATTTGTATAATACAAGCCAGTCACAGATTTTCCAGGGGAGAATGTAAGGACAGAATATAAGACGGGCCTGCGTCCCCAATTCTTTACTCTTTAAAAATAAAGATTATTCATTCATTCATTCATTCATTCATTCATTCATTCATTCCAGTTTCTGCGATTTATGAGCCGTGCCGGTTTAGCGATTTTATGGATTAAAGAAGTATTGCTATAGAAGAAGCAGAAATAGACTGCAGAAGGTTAAAAAAATAGCATTTACGTAAATTAACCCAAAATAAGTAGAAAATATTGAAGCTACCATCATTTCATCTCGATCTTTCGGTGCCAAAGGCCTTTTTTCTGCTCATGCACAGGTGAGCCCTTTATTACTCTACATCCTCTCTGTTTCTGTTCTTCTCTATGTCTCCTTCCGTCTGCCCTTTCTCCTGTCTCCCTGAGGTATCAATTTCAGCGCTGTTTTTGGTGGTAAGCTACCTATCAACCGGAGTACATGCCTCAGCCATCGCCAAACCCCTCCCCCCCCCCCCCGCGCCTTGTTTCTGTAGCAGTCTGGGTTTTTTTTTTACTCGATAGGGCTGCTGGTCTTATCCCGAACCCTCCTTACTCGCCGTTGTCGATCATGTTTGGTAGGATAGAGTGGTCCTGTTCTTTGTACCACAGGCAGGCGGCCAGATACCACACAGATCATTAAATACAATGGTAATAATAAAAGTGACCGGTTCTTATTATAGTTGGTTTCATATCAGGTACTGCTGCGTGCCTGTAAACACAGTGGGCAGGACAGTAAACTACCAATCTAAATTTGGTCTGGTTTAAAAAGAAGTACCAGGCCATCAGGTCACGGAGAATCGGTTGACAACTTGTGTAATAATTAATCTACTACTTTAAACAAGTCGTGGAAAAGCTTATTTGTTTTTGCATTAAAATTATAAAGTTATTCATGAAACTAAATTATACGTTATATTTTGTACTGGTTCAAATATTCCCTCTTTCATAGCTCTCATTTCATTTGTTCTGGTATTTACATCCACTGTCTCTGTATATCCGTCTTTCAGCCACTTCATGATAACAGTAATACAGTATTCTTTGTCTGATATTCCCGTCTTTCTTTCACCCGTGGGGGAGCAGAAAATTACCACTTCTAAAAGCTTTGTTTGCCAGATCGAGGCCAAAATACTGGACAGGAAAGAAAGCCGGTTCATGATGAGTCAGCTTGAGATATTTCTTCATGTATTTTCTCCACATTAAAAAAAAATCATTTATCGTTTCGATTACAGAAAAGGTTGTTGTCTTAGTTTTATTATCTGTTATAGTAATCATAATTTTGCAGTATATACCTCGTCAGTTAAAAGTCTCTCACCGCCATCTCCCTGACAAGGCTTGGTTACATGAGGGAGAAGCGAGAAAGTGATATTTGATAAACAGTTCTATAAACAAGAAACAACGAGCCTTTCACAAGATTATAAGGAAACAGTAATAGAAAACATTGTTGTGTGATTACACCAACAAAATCATAGACGAAACACCTTTAGACGCGAGAGAAAGAGAAACGACAAGAGAGTAGCTGGGACTTGAACCACGGGCTCCAGGAGAATAAGCAACCGCCTAGCCACGAGAGAACAGTGCATTAACCAACTTAGCTATTTCGTACCCCCCCCCCCCCAAATAAAAAGTTTTTGATAGCGAAGTCATCATTCCGTGTCTAGTGGAAAACCGTGAAAATAATTTTAAGAGAGATATTATCAAGTGCGATGTGTGATTATACAGGGCGATGTGTGATTATACAGGGGGATGTGTGATTATACAGGGCGATGTGTGATTATACAGGGCGATGTGTGATTATACAGGGCGATGTGTGATTATACAGGGCGATGTGTGATTATATAGGGCTATGGTTGTGGCATGAATCAGAACAGAAACATGCTGAACTGAACTCGAGCGATGATACTCTTCTGATGGAACAGGTCAAGAGAAGTTTTTAATTTGTTCTCTTAAAATTCTAAAATGTTATGTTACATCCTTTCTTCATATCTCTCTCTCTCTCTCCTTTCTTCATCTCTCTCTCTCTCTCTCTCTCTCTCTCTCTCTCTCTCTATGTCCATTAAATGACCACTCTGAGACTTGCTACCGTCAATTGACCTAGAGTTCTCCAACAGTTTTGTGTCCCTTGGTCGATCAGATGAAATAGCTAAGATATATGGTATTCGTGAAGTGATTCCTTCACAAGAACATTGTATTGCTGTTATGACAACAGGATTATGCGTATATTACAATGCTATTGAGAGCTACAAAAGAATGTAGGTGGACTGGAGACATACTGCTCGTCACAGATTGCTTGTCACGGATTATTTGTCACAAACTATTTCTGTTTAAGAAAAAAAAAGATTAACTGAAATATGTCTAACAGAGGGCATGGTCATTGGAGGCACAATATTTCACCACAAAGAGATACCAAAAAACAACGTGGAAATCTCCAGATGATAGAATTAAAAACCAGAAAGTACATTTCTGTATTAGAAAGCAATACAGAACATCTCTGATAGATGTAAGGGCATATAGGGGAGCAGATGTCAACAGTGATCACAATCTGTGTATAGTGAAAATAAAACTAAAACTGAAAAGCCAACACAAGAAATCAATACCCAGAAAGATAAACAGCCATAGCCTACAATAAGAGAATACTAACAGTAATTTCAATCAGGAACTTGCCAATCATTCCACAACACTCAGTGAAGTAGAGGAGGTAGGTATAGATGAATTATGGAATTCTTACAGCACAGCCATAATCACAGCAGCAAAAGCAAGCGCTAGACTGAAAAAAAAAACAAATAGAAAAACATGGATATCAGAAAACACACTGGAAGTACATACATGAAAGACGAGCAGCCAAATTAGACATGTTGAATGTAAAGACAGATCTTGGAAAAGATATGATGAAAGCGACATACAAAGAAATAGACAAGAAAGTAAAAAGTTCAGCTAGAAGGGATAAAAGAGAATACATAGATAATATGGCGAAAGAGGCAGAGAAAGCAGCAAAAACAGGAGACAGCAAAACTTTATATAACATACAAAGAGGCTAACAGGTACTATTACATCTAAAGAAATACCAATCCTTAGCAAAACTGGAACCCTATTAACTTCAAGTAAAGACCAAAAGCAAAGTTGGGCTGAACACTTCAAAGAAATACTTAATCGACCACACCCAAAAGAATTGATAAACCTTGAAACCGACTTACCAACCCCACAACTAAATGTTAACCTAGACGAAATTACATTGCATGAAACTGACACAGCAGTGAATTTAATACAAAAAATATGACTACTTCTCTCTCCAAAGGAGACCACTGAAATGGTATGACTACTGGATTGATTGAATCTTCTTGTGGAGTACAGTTTCAACTTATAAGTTTCTTCTTGTTGCTGGTGTTCTAACCATCACCTAATTTTCTGTATTATACACTAAGAAAATACAACAAGACACCCAGGCTTTCAACTCCACACAGATAGTACAATTACAACAACTTAAACATAACTTGGCAGTCTTCCGACCAAAACAAACTGGTCAACAATGAGAATTCCCACAAAGCCAATTGGTGTAGGTTATCATCAGACAAGACACATTTATTAATGGACCAAAATGAGGGATGAAATCATGATGATGGGAATGTAGCCATCAGGCTGAACAGAAATTCACAGTAACAAATGCCCGGCGTGAGATGACCTCTACGCCACATGGGCAAAGAAAACCTTACAATGATTTATTCATACCAAAAATCATACTTACAAGCTTACCCAAAGACTGCACCTCACACAGGGAAAATAAACTAAGCTAATTCTAACAACAACAACGCTATCTCTATCACATTTCTCGAGACAAACACACCGTTCCACAAAACACGTCCATCCCATTACACATTCGCACCAAGACTGCCCCAACGACCGGCTTTTTTCACACGGACCTTTCTAACGACGTTTCGCACACGGGCCTTCCTAACGACATGAGTTGTGGTCTACGCGAACACAATTTATTAGCACTACACAAATAATCTCTGAACAGAATTGCTATTCTGTTACAAGGTGAAGATGAAATAACACCCGAAATATTAAAAACTATCAATAGTGACAACATGAGACAATTACAGAGAATGTTTAATACGATTTGGAAAGAAGAAAAGGTCCCTTCTAATTGGAACAAAATAATCATTGTTAAAAAACTAAAAAAAAAGGCAACCTTAGTGACTAATAATTGGAGAGGAGTAACCTTAGTATCAATTGTGTCAAAAGTATTTTTCAAGGTCATTTTAAATAGACTTAAAGATATAGTGGATACCGCAATGAGAAAAGAACAAGCAGGATTTCCAAAGGGGAGAAACTGTCTCCATCAGATCTTTACTCTAAGAATAATACTTGAAGAACATATTGAAAAGCAGAAACCATTAATACTGAACTTCATAGACTTTAAAAAGGCATTTGATAGCATATACTGAGATTCATTGTGGAGAATTTTAAGTCTCTATGGAATACCATCTAAATTGTCAACATCATTAAGGACTTCTACAATGGATATGTTTGTGCAGTCAAGACAGAAGAAAGGATGAGTGAATGATTCAAGACTGAAACAGGGATAGACTTAATTGAAAAAAATGCTGCACAGGTAACACAGGTATTGACTGGGTACATGGGACTCAACTAGAAGATCTTGATTTTGCTGATGACATAACTCTTATCAGTAACAATGTGAATTCCATGCAAGAAAAAACACAAATATCCTGTCTTCACTGGCTAGCACAATAGGACTGATAGTAACAAGGACAAAACAAAAATAATGAAATTCTCCATTAATCAAAATGGAAAGATACACGTAGAAGGGATAGATGTAAATCTTCAAGAATCTTGAGAACATATGGAATTCAAAAGTTATAAGCACAAAAACCAAGTTAAGACTATTCAATTCAAATGTAATATCCACCCTCATTTATGCGTGCGAAAGCTGGAAAGCAACTAAAGAAAGAGACAAGAAATTAGACTCTTTTGAAAACAAATGCCTAAGGAAAATACTCGGCATCAAGTGAAACGAATTCAAGAACAAAGCAGAAATAAGACAGATGACTGAACAACAACCAGTCTCATGAGTGATCAAGAAAAGGAGATGGACATATGTTGGTCACGTGATGAGAAGAAATTATCAGATAATCACAAAACAAGCTATCAAGTGGAACACAACAGGTCGAAGAAAAAGAGGCATACCATGTGAAACTCTAAAGAGGACATTGTTAAGAGAGGCCAAATTAATAGGCATAATATCCCTGGTGAGGTTGAAAAGCTCGCCGAAAACAGAATAATTTGGAGAACTACCTTGCGAGCCCTATGTGACGTTTAACGGCATGGGAAGGATATAAAATATAAGATATAAGATTTGTGTCACAGATTGCTTGTCACGGATTATGTGTCACAAACTATTTCTGTTACAGATTGCTTGTCACGGATTATTTGTCACAAACTATTTCTGTCACAGATTGCATGTCAAGGAATATTTGTCACTGATTGTTTGTCACAATCTTATGTAAGAAGACCGTCTTGGAAGGATAGATAATGAGAAAAAAGAAAGAGAGGAAGACCAAGGCGAAGATGGCTGCAAGACATCGTTGCTAATCTGCAAATAAATGCATCAGCAGCAGGGAATCTTACTTACAACCGAGAGGGTTACAGGAGAGCTGTTAAGAAGGCAAAGTTCCGCAAGGGACATGCAAATGACTGACTTACTGTTTGTCTCAAACTATTTCTCACAGACTACTTGTCTTGACCAACGTCATCGTCTGACCAGCCAGGTCACGCGATCTAACCCGACATAATAACCACTCTGAGCTTGGTACGTAGATTAGTCTCAGATCAAACGATATCAGAGTCTTTGCGTCAGTCCGCCTGGCCTTTCTCCCACAATGTTACACTTCTAACGCAGGAGACCATGTTGTCCTTATTTCATGTAACCCTTTGATGCGTTTAATAGAATCCATGCTGTCCTTATTTCAAGTAACACTTTGATGTGTTTAATATAATCCATGCTGTCCTTATTTCAAGTAACACTTTGATGCGTTTAAAAGACTCCATGCTGTCCTTATTTCATGTAATCCTTTGATGCGTTTAATAGAATGCATACTGTCCTTATTTCATGGAATCCTTTGATGCGTTTAATAGAATCCATGCTGTCCTTATTTCATGTAATCCTTTGATGCGTTTAACAGAATCCACATGGTCATCCAGTCCAGATATTTCTGCCTCTATTGCCCTCACATCGTATGGTCTTGAGTTGTTTTTTTTATATTCTTGTAGTGCTCAAGCTGTTTTTCGATCGGTCTTCTCATGACAGGCCATGGAGATTGTTGGCCGTCTATGATTCTCAGAAGGTTGCGATGTTCCGCAGTTTATGTGAAGACTTCTTAAGCTGTTTCTTCTTTTTTCCTCGTTGTCTACATAATATATTGCATCTTTCTGGAGCAATGGTTTTTTTTTCTTTTATGGCAGTGGACCCTTCTTTCCAGCTTGAGAACCGCTGACCCCCTGATTAAAAGTAAAGAAATAGATAAAACTCAGATGATGCTGAGATTTTTTTTTTCGAACTCAAGCCAATCTATTTTCTGGTCTGTGGACTCTCAGACATCCTTTATTGGAATCTCTGGGGGGTCATGAACCCCTATGTGAAAAACACTATTACAGAAATGTATGTTTTTATCGCTTTCAGTTTCTGCTTGATATATTTATTGTCCAAGTCTCACAGATATAGACCAATACCGGCTCAATATTGCATATGATATTTCAATATTATAGTAATATTCTGGGTTTTTTTTTCAATATCTTCTTTATATTGCAAGAAAACTACTTTAGTTTACTGCCCTTTTATCTTATTTTCAGTTGAGCATTTCATCTGATGTTTTTTCTCTTGCTTAGGTGTAATTGAATGCACTCTTTGCACTCGTCTAAGTGCGCTGTCACAAGAAAAGTCATTTTCAATCTGAGTGAAATAAAATAAGGGCAGCTGGTCCAGAGAGAGAGAGAGAGAGAGAGAGAAAAAGAGAGAGAGAAATAGAGAGACCGAGAGAGAGACAGAGACAGAAAGAGAGAGAGAAGAGAGACAGAGAGAAAGAGAAAGAAGAGAGACAGAAAGAGAGACAGAGATAGAGAGAAAGAGAGAGAAGAAAGATTGAGAGAGAGACCGAGAGAGAGACAGAGAGAGAACGAGAGAGAGAAAGAGAGACTGAGAGAGACAGACAGAAAGAAAGAGAAGAGAGACCGAGAGAGACAGAGAGAGATTGAGAGAGGAGAGAAGAGAGACCGAGAGAGAAAGAGAGAGAAAAAGAGAGACAGCGAGAGAAAGAGAGACAGAGACAGAAAGAAAGAGAGAAAGAGAGACAGAGAGAGACCGAGAGAGACAGAGAGAGAAGAGAGACCGAGAGAGACACAGAGAGAAAGAGAGAGAAAGAGAGACAGAGAGAGAAAGAGAGACAGAGAGAGGAAGAGAGATAGAGAGAGACCGAGAGAGAGACTGAGAGAGACACAGAGAGAAAGAGAGACAGAGAGAGAAAGAGAGACACACAGAGAGACCGAGAGAGAGAAAGAGAGACAGAGAGAGAGAAAGAGAGACAGAGAGACAAAGAGAGACAAAGAGAGAAAGAGAGACAGAGAGAGAAAGAGAGACACACAGAGAGACCGAGAGAGAGAAAGAGAGACAGAGAGAGAAAGAGAGACAGAGAGAGAAAGAGACACAGAGAGAGACCGAGAGAGAGAAAGAGAGACAGAGAGAGAAAGGGAGACACAGAGAGAGACCGAGAGAGAGAAAGAGAGGCAGAGAGAGACTGAGAGAGACAGAGAGAGACGAGAGACCGAGAGAGACAGAGAGAAAGAGACAGAGAAAGAGACAGAGAGAAACAGAGAGAGAGACAGGGAGAAAGAGAGAGAGAAAGAACGACATAGACAAAGAGAGAGAGAGAGAGAGAACGCTGGAATCGTTGTGGAATGTAAATTGTAAAGAGAAAATAGGATAATTTAGAGAGAATAAGTTTAGCCCTGAAAGTAGGAGGTTCTCGTCAAGTCTCAGAGGTACAGGAAAAGATGATAGAGTTTGCGGAAGAGGAAAAAGATGAAGAAAAAGGAGAAGAAGAGTATGTATGAAAGCATGTCAGGAAAGCTATCATACCATTCAAGTATTCCCACAATAACACAGACTGGCACGGCCATGAACGAGAGACACACTGGGCGCTAGAAGAGACGTAACCAACACAGAACAGGCATTACCAGCGCTGGATAGCTGATGGGTATGTTGCGGGGGGAGGGGGATGAGTATCTGTGGACATGTCCGGAGTGCAATGATGATGACCCAGACCATAAACCGTAAATCATTCCAACAATTTTCAGGCTCTGGGAAGGTCTTTGTAGACTACAAGCCAGCCTAATTAAACACAATATCACTCAGTCCCCGGGCCCCAGGCCGTACCCCTGCAAGTCTGAACTCTCGACAGACCAACAGAGACTTAAGAATCTATGTCTAGAAGAAAACAGCATGGATGGAAGAGTGTGACACACACGAAGAGCTGCTGACGGTAGAGCTCATGAAGGCTTCTTACTTCCTTGTCTAGATGCCTCAGCATATGAAAGCTGTGGGAAATAAAACAATATTTTAGGCGAGTAACAAAATATCCATATGAAGTTTTTTTTTTTATCAAATATACAATTCAATCTCGTATGTTATGCTTAGTTCACTAGTTTCTCATGGATGATGATTTTTTTTTAAAAATTCAGATTCTGCGCCAGGTAGTCTGTGACAAGCAGTCTGTGACATGTAGTCTGTGACAAACAGTTTGTGACAAGCAGTCTGTGACATGTAATCTGTGACAAGCAGTCTGTGACGTGTAGTCTGTGACAAGCAGTCGGTGACATGTAGTCTGTGACTAGCAGTTTGTGACAAGCAGTCTGTGACATGTAATCTGTGACAAGCAGTCCGTGACGTGTAGTCCGTGACAAGCAGTCTGTGACGTGTAGTCTGTGAGAAATAGTTTGCGACAAATAATCCGTGACAAGAAATCTGTGACGAGCAGTTTGTCTCCAGTCCACCTACATTCTTCAGTAGCTCTCAGTGGCATTGTAATATACGCCTAGTCCTGTTTTCTGAACAGCAATACAATGTTCTTGTGAAGGAATCACTTCACGAATACCATATATCTTGGCTATTTCACGTGAAGTGGGGAATGTGAGGGAGGGAGGGGGGGGCTGAGGTTCATTATGAATTCATTGATTTCACGAAAGCTTATCAATACATACACAGAACCAGTCTCCTGGATATCGGTCCGAAACCCATCCAAAACTACTCAATCTTGCCCAGGGCTTACACGTCTGTCGGCCTTGAGGTTGTTTTCTGGGGCTTTCTCGAATCTTTACAGCTTAATTGTTTGTTTTTTTTTAAACAGTCCCATCTCTGTAGTGGTTGTTACCCAGTTAACTTGATTTACGAGCCCTTTTTTCAAGCTGTTGACGTTCTGTCTTAACTGTTACGTCTTACATCCTTCCCGTTCAGTTAAACGTCACACAGGGCTCGCATAGTTCTTTCCAAAGTTTTTCTGTTTTCGGTGAGTTTTTCAGCTTCATCAAGGGAGGTTATGCCCACTAAACTGGCTCCTCCTAACATTGTTCTCTTTAGAGTTTCACTTTGTCGACTTATTTTTCTTTGGCCTGTTGTGCTCCACTTGATAACTTTTAATTCATGTTTGAATAGTTACTTGCTATCATGTGAGAGGGTGATTTACTGTCTTAATTGCAGTAAGAAATATTACATTTGTTACCAGCACGGTTACCAGCATGTTACCAACAAGTGTTACCAGCATGATACCAGCATGTTACCAACATGTTACCAGCATGTTACCAACATGTTACCAGCATGTTACCAACATGTTACCAGCATGTTACCAACATGTTACCAGCATGTTACCAACATGTTACCAACAAGTGTTACCAGCATGATACCAGCATGTTACCAACATGTTACCAGCATGTTACCAACATGTTACCAGCATGTTACCAACATGTTACCAGCATGTTACCAACATGTTACCAACAAGTGTTACCAGCATGTTACCAGCATGTTACCAACAAGTGTTACCAGCATGTTACCAAGAAGTGTTACCAGCATGTTACCAACAAGTGTTACCAGCATGTTACCAACATGTTACCAACAAGTGTTACCAGCATGTTACCAATAAGTGTTACCAGCATGTTACCAACATGTTACCAACAAGTGTTACCAGCATGTTACCAACACGTGTTACCAGCATGTTATCAACAAGTATTACCAGCATGTTACCAACATGTTACCAACAAGTGTTACCAGCATGTTACCAACATGTTACCAACACGTGTTACCAGCATGTTACCAACATGTTACCAACAAGTGTTACCAGCATGTTACCAACATGTTACCAACAAGTGTTACCAGCATGTTACCAACATGTTACCAACAAGTGTTACCAGCATGTTACCAACATGTTACCAACAAGTGTTACCAGCATGTTACCAGCATGTTAACAACAAGTGTTACCAGCATGTTACCAACACGTGTTACCAGCATGTTACCAACATGTTACCAGCATGTTACCAACATGTTACCAACAAGTGTTACCAGCATGTTACCAACACGTGTTACCAGCATGTTACCAACATGTTACCAACAAGTGTTACCAGCATGTTACCAACAAGTTTTACCAGCATGTTACCAACAAGTGTTACCGGACACAACAAAGTCTCTGCAAAATTTTGAATGCAAATTTAACATGTATGGACGTATGGATGTATGGACGTATGGATGTATGGACGTATGGATGTATGGACGTATGAACTGTTAAGTATTTCCTCGTAATTTTTTTTCTGATTCCGAGTAGAAAATTCTCTTAAATGGAAGCAAAGCTAAAAGGTAAAATTTCTGGCTCCGTGCCATTATGGCATATTGGGGGAATACGGTGTTAGGCACATAGAAGTCTGACGTGGTCAGTATCACGCCTGGCAGCTTTACCTTCCCAGATTTCTCTGGCGCCCATTTTTAGAGCCTGGGCCAACCCCGGGGCCTTTTTTGTGTGTACCAGGAAAAAAAATCCCACTGCTGGGACTGAACCCGGTACCACCGATTTAGTAAAACCGAGCGCCTAACCACTCAGCAACCACTCAGCCAACCACTCAGCCAACCACTCAGCTAACCACTCAGCCAACCACTCAGCTAACCACTCAGCCAACCATTCAGCTAACCACTCAACCAACCATTCAGCTAACCACTCAGCCAACCATTCAGCTAACCACTCAGCCAACGACTCAGCTAACCACTCAGCCAACCACTCAGCCAACCACTCAGCTAACCACTCAGCCAACCACTCAGCCAAACACTCAGCCAATCACTCAGCTAACCACTCAGCCAACCACTCAGCTAACCACTCAGCCAACCACTCAGCCAACGACTCAGCTAACCACTCAGCTAACCACTCAGCCAACCACTCAGCTAACCACTCAGCCAACCACTCAGCCAACCACTCAGCCAATCACTCAGGCAACCACTCAGCTAACCAGGCCACCTCTTAAATCGAAGTAAAAATATGAAATTACAATCAAAGAAAATTTATGTTTATTCTTTTTTTAAGATTGAAAACGTCACAGATTTCATATTTTTAACTTAAACAGCAAATACCTTAGAATGTTTCTTGGCTTAAATATTGATGGTTTAGATCTTCATCAGTACACATTTCTCTCCTGTCGTAGATTAATGGGTTTGTTTCAGCAGTGTACTAGTAGTTTTTGTAGGTAGTCCACTGACCGGGTTTTCTAATCCTCTTGTCTGTTTGTCCTGATATATTGCAGGATGAGAGTACTGCGTCTTTGTTCAGAAACATTTATACTGAGAGCTCCACGTAACAAAATAATTATCTGCTATCTGGGGGAAAAACGTGGTTTTTAACCGGTATAACCACTTCTGTTTTGTTTTGTTTTTTTTAATCACGTAGGTTCTTCTGCCAATTCCTCGGTTGGAATCTCAGTTCTTCGCCTTTCCTCTATTTGTGAAGTAGAGTAATATATCACAGTACTGTACGGTAATAACTCAAAAGAAAATCTAAGACAAAGCAGTTTTGGACAGGAGAAAAAGAAAAATGACGAGACTTGAACCACGGACTCTGGTAGGATGGGGAGCCGTCTAGCCACGAGAGAAGTGTGCGAAAGTCTCATTGTTTTCTATCTGCAGAAATAGGTTTCTTTACTCACGGACTTCAAAAATACATAGCTCTTAACAGGACTTTTCTTATGTTTTCATGATTTTCTCCTGTGTTTTCCGTTACTTCAAGGAATTTCCAGCGGTTTTCGTTCTGTCTTTGCTAAAACCTTCTAAATCGGTTCAAAGTCCCTGAAAAATAATCAAACTTAAAGACACTTTAAAAGAAAAAAAAAAGCCCGGTGTAACGGAAAAAACTGAGAGAAAGAAACACAGTGACCTGGAAATTACCGGTAAATTATCGATTAAAAACGAGGAAACCCGAAAACTTTGGAAGTCGTCGGTTACTGTAACCGGTTTATATATATTACAAAAAAAAAAGAAAACCTAGTTTTAAAAAGCAACAAGTGAAATCGTTTGGAGGATATTCAGGCCAGGGTGCTGAGTTTGCACGGAGGAGAATCAGTCAATTTAGGCTCTGATTCAGAATGTAAACATTTTAGAAAGTTTAAATCTCGCTCCAAATAAAATTTTAAAAAATGTATTAACACTAACATTTTATTTTCGCTGATGTCTGTAAAGTGTGTTTGATTTACATTTTAAAAAGTATCTTATCTTATCTTTTCTTATCTTATCTTATCTTATCTTATATCCTTCCCGTGCCGTTAAACGTCACATAGGGCTCGCAAAGTAGTTCGCCAATTTTTCCTGTCTTCGGCGAGTCTTTCATCCTCATCAAAGGATTTTATGCCTGTTAATTTGGCCTCTCTTAACAATGTCCTCTTCAGAGTTTCACGCGGTCTGCCCCTTTTTCTTCGGCCTGTTGTGTTCCACTTGATAGCTTGTTTTGGGATTCTCTGATCATTTCTTCTCATCAAGTGACCAACATATGTCCATCTTCCTTTTCCTGATCACCCATGAGACTGGTTGTTGTTCAGTCATCTGTCTTATCTCTGCATTGTTCTTGAATTCATTCCACTTGATGCCGAGTATTTTCCTTAGGCATTTGTTTTCAAAAGAGTCTAATTTCTTTTCTATTTCTTTAGTTGCTTTCCAGCTTTATATACAGTACCAAATGTTGTACCGAGAAACCGATATCTTGGAAAGTACTTAGAAAGCCAAGTAGAACCGAACCGGGTTCCAAAAAAAAAAAAAAAAATCCTAGCGCGATCACTGGGAGAAACCAGCAGATCCACTTAAGAAAACTTGAGACTCGCTGGCTTTAGCAGTGGAGCAGACACAGATCAGATGTAAGACACATGAACAGACTCGGGACTCCGTCAGAAGATTGATAAAGTCCTCACCAGATCGCCATGAATGAATGTTGAGACAAAACATTATTCCAATTTTGTCCGGAAAATTCATATCAGTAAGTTCATAAAAGAATAAAGAAGCAAGAAATTTGTCTAAAAAAAATGAGGCTTCAGAATAGCTACAGTTAATCATTTCTGATTTAAAAAAAAACACAAAAGGAGTTGTCCTGGAGATTGTTGTTGTATTTTATGAAGCTCTAGAAAAGCATATATCTTTTTATTTATAGAAAAAACTGTAAATCTAGAAGAAAACTTCAACCGGGCATTTTAAAAAAAAATATTAGTAATGTCAGGTAAGAAAACAAAGAAAAAATAGTAATGTCAGATAAGAAAACAAAGATAAAAATCTAGTATTGTCAGGTAATAAAACAAAGATAAAAAACTAGTAATGTCAGGTAAGAAAAAGAAGATAAAAAACTAGTAATGTCAGGTAAGAAAAAAAAGATTAAAAAACTAGTAATATCAGGTAAGAAAACAAAGATAAACAATAAGTAATGTGAGGCAAGAAGACGAAGATAAAGAAATGGAAACTGTTTAAAAAAAAGTAATAGAACATCAACATCTGGACATGTAGCATCTTCAAACTCAAGAATTAACGCAAGAAAACAACAACAGGAAACCTTGAAAAGAAGATAAATCTCTTCCGAGATAATACAAGAACTCAACAAACAGCATAGAAAGGGAAACAAATCTCATGTTTGATACGAAATCTGAATTTATGTGTAAAATATCAAACGGTTGCAGTAAGGACGGGAATACTTGAAGGCGACGTGAATACAATAACCAGGTTACTAAGTTTGTTAGTGGTAACAGCTGAAGAGGTATAGTGAAGGAGTGAGCATAGAAATGATTCATCATCATCATATCATCATCATCATCATCATCATCATCATCATCATCATCATCATCACACGGCTGTAACAACATTGTTCTTTCAAGATTCCATGCCGTGTTAGCGTGACAGATATTCATGATTCTTCCACTCTGTATTTATCTGACCTTATTTTTTGTTGCCATTTAGATCTCATTTTGTTACAGTCTTTGGACTCCATCATACAAATACACATACACGCGCACGCACACACATAAGTCGAAGATCGGAGAGAAAGAAACATTACCTCTTTGCTATTTTTAAGTTAAAAAATCTCCATTAAAAAAACCCCAGATCTGTGTGTGTTTATTGTCTACTTTCCAAATCCCAACGTCGCCTCCAACGTCTTGAAAGTATTTTTTAAAAACTTGTGCAGGAATTCAAAAAATGATTTTCAGATCTGTATAGATTTGTCACGTGCACTTTATCTCCCCCAGCGCATTCGCCTGGCTCAGTGCTAAAACAAAATTTAAGGCTTTCACGACGAATCACCCTTAAATCACTCCGCGGAACTGTACAAAACTGAAAACCACACTTGACCTAAATCTATCGGAAAGGCTGCTCAAAAAGTCCCAGGGTGATTCAGTTTATAGTCCCCCCTTCCTGCGTCCAATTAAAGTACAGTAGTTTCTTTCTCTAATTCTCTCTCTCTCTCTCTCTCCCCCCCCCCCCCCCAAACACTTTTTACCCTAAGCTGTGATCCAAATCTTGATCATTCCGAAGGGTGATGTATTGAGCGGTGACAGAAAACCCGCTTGTAGCATCGTGTGGCTGTCGTCGTTCTCGGGGTGGGGGGGTCTATGAGCTGTTTGAAATGGAAAGAAAACGGACAGCTTTTGTCATTTTCTGTCTGGTCACGTATAAGACCTTTCCATGGTGGCACGAAGTTGTAAACTTTCACGGAGGTTCAAGAAAAATGTATCTTCAGATTTTTTTTTTAAATGGCATGTAATACGGCATTTGACAAGGTGAAAAATAATGAAATTATTAAAATGCTTGAAGACATCAATATAGACGGCAAAGACCTGAGGATTGTAAAACATCTATTCTGGTAGCAAGAAGCAGCAGTTCGAGTTGAAAATATCAACAATCATCACAGAACCAGGCATAAAATTGGAGGATACAATATTAACAACCTTCGGTATGCTGACGACACAGTACTGATAGCTGAGAACCAACAAGACCTGCAAAATCTCTTGGATAAAGTCGCCAAAGAAAGTGAACAGAAAGGCCTTACTTTGGACATCAAAAAGACAGAGACTATGATTATATCTAAGAAACAGAATCCATCAGCATGCAGTATTAAATTAAACGGAACTATTCTAAAGCAGGTGCAGAAATTCAAATACCGTGGAGCAGTAATAACTTCAGATGGGAAATGCAGAACAGAAATTAGGAACAGAATAGGCCAAGCAAAGACTGCATTTCAGAGAATGAGAAACATATTAGCTAACATATCTTTATCAATTAATGTTAGAAAACGAGTCCTAAAATGCTATATCTTGTTATATGGAAGTGAATCATGGACAATAGACAAGTCTGCACAAAAATCATTGGAAGCAGGAGAAATGTGGTTTATTAGAAGAATGTTGGAATCTCCTGGACAGCAAAAATAACTAATGAAGAATGTAGGAGAAGAGCTGGAGAGAGAAAAAAAACCTTGTCAGAAAGATAAGAGAGAGACAATGTACTTTCATAGGACATGCAATGAGAAGAGGGGGCATTGAAAATATTATAACAACAGGAAAAATAGAAGGAAGAAGATCAAGAGGAAGACCAAGAGAAATGATACTGGACAGTCTAACGGGATGGTGTGAGAGGAGATCACCAACTGAACTGATGGCCTGCATGAAGGATCGGGTACTCTGGAGAAGCATAATAGCCAACGCCAGTCGGCACGGCACCTGATGATGATAATGATGATGATGATGTAATACGGCCCTGGAAGGAGACTGAGACATATTTAAGATTTTATTGTCCTACTTAGGCAAGAGAATCATCAGCAAAAAAAAAACCCACCTGTCTTTCCGGCACTGTTATAAGCAATATTGCTGATTGATCTCTCTGATCATTTTGACATTCCGGGAAAATCAGCTTTCTGTAGAATACAGCTAAATTCAGTGCTGGTAATGTTCGTGGAAGAGGAAATGATGAAGGAAACTGAGGAGTATTTCGTATGCGAAATAGTAAGTGGCCTAAGAGTTGGTGTCTTTCCTATGTGTGATAGTTACGTGGAGCTTATCCTTAGAAGGTTGTGGAGAAGATGATGATATCATGTGGCGGTCATGGCGTGTGACAGAACATGTGATGGACAGGGTGTACAAACATACACACGTTAACTAAGCAACGGCCTTGAGTTGCTGTTGACACATCTGGTCACACTTGCCGACGGCCCTTAAGCTAATATCCTCAAACATTTCGTGCAGAAAATTGGGAAAGACCAAATGGGTGTTCGGAAAGTGCGAGCCTGGACTCGGATAGTCTGTGAGTTGTATGACTAGCGTCTGAGTTTTCCTACTGGGAAGATGTTGTACCGTAAGGTGTAGCTGTCGTCAGAATGAAAGGAAATGGATCTATATCGTTCAGTTTACATTTCACGTAATTTGCTGGCTCCACTTGTTGCTATTAGATTGAGCGGCACGGAAATGTTATCTCAGTATCGTCAGCAGTCTGTTACGTATGTGTTCTTGATGTTCTTCACCTCCATTGATCATCATCATCATGAGCCATTCAGTAAACCCACTGATGTTGTTCGACGACCGGGCTTGTCGAATCACTCTGTGTTCAGATTGTGCAACATGGGTGTCCTACATGAGTGTCTAGCAAGAGACTATCTGTCCTACATGGGTGTCTAGCAGGAGACTATCTGTCCTACATGGTTGTCTAGCAAGAGACTATCTGTTCTACATGGGTGTCTAGCAAAAGACTACCTGTCCTACATGGGTGTCTAGCAAGAGACTATCTGTCCTACATGGGTGTCTAGCAAGAGACTATCTGTCCTACATAGGTGTCTAGCAAGAGACTATCTGTCCTACATGGGTGACTAGCAGGAGACTATCTGTCCTACATGGGTGTCTAGCAAGAGACTATCTGTCCTACATGGGTGTCTAGCAAGAGACTCCTACATGGGTGTCTAGCAAGAGACTATCTGTCCTACATGGGTGTCTAGCAAAAGACTAGTCTGCACAAAAATCATTGGAAGCAGGAGAAATGTGGTTTATTAGAAGAATGTTGGAATCTCCTGGACAGCAAAAATAACTAATGAAGAATGTAGGAGAAGAGCTGGAGAGAGAAAAAAAACCTTGTCAGAAAGATAAGAGAGAGACAATGTACTTTCATAGGACATGCAATGAGAAGAGGGGGCATTGAAAATATTATAACAACAGGAAAAATAGAAGGAAGAAGATCAAGAGGAAGACCAAGAGAAATGATACTGGACAGTCTAACGGGATGGTGTGAGAGGAGATCACCAACTGAACTGATGGCCTGCATGAAGGATCGGGTACTCTGGAGAAGCATAATAGCCAACGCCAGTCGGCACGGCACCTGATGATGATAATGATGATGATGATGTAATACGGCCCTGGAAGGAGACTGAGACATATTTAAGATTTTATTGTCCTACTTAGGCAAGAGAATCATCAGCAAAAAAAAAACCCACCTGTCTTTCCGGCACTGTTATAAGCAATATTGCTGATTGATCTCTCTGATCATTTTGACATTCCGGGAAAATCAGCTTTCTGTAGAATACAGCTAAATTCAGTGCTGGTAATGTTCGTGGAAGAGGAAATGATGAAGGAAACTGAGGAGTATTTCGTATGCGAAATAGTAAGTGGCCTAAGAGTTGGTGTCTTTCCTATGTGTGATAGTTACGTGGAGCTTATCCTTAGAAGGTTGTGGAGAAGATGATGATATCATGTGGCGGTCATGGCGTGTGACAGAACATGTGATGGACAGGGTGTACAAACATACACACGTTAACTAAGCAACGGCCTTGAGTTGCTGTTGACACATCTGGTCACACTTGCCGACGGCCCTTAAGCTAATATCCTCAAACATTTCGTGCAGAAAATTGGGAAAGACCAAATGGGTGTTCGGAAAGTGCGAGCCTGGACTCGGATAGTCTGTGAGTTGTATGACTAGCGTCTGAGTTTTCCTACTGGGAAGATGTTGTACCGTAAGGTGTAGCTGTCGTCAGAATGAAAGGAAATGGATCTATATCGTTCAGTTTACATTTCACGTAATTTGCTGGCTCCACTTGTTGCTATTAGATTGAGCGGCACGGAAATGTTATCTCAGTATCGTCAGCAGTCTGTTACGTATGTGTTCTTGATGTTCTTCACCTCCATTGATCATCATCATCATGAGCCATTCAGTAAACCCACTGATGTTGTTCGACGACCGGGCTTGTCGAATCACTCTGTGTTCAGATTGTGCAACATGGGTGTCCTACATGAGTGTCTAGCAAGAGACTATCTGTCCTACATGGGTGTCTAGCAGGAGACTATCTGTCCTACATGGTTGTCTAGCAAGAGACTATCTGTTCTACATGGGTGTCTAGCAAAAGACTACCTGTCCTACATGGGTGTCTAGCAAGAGACTATCTGTCCTACATGGGTGTCTAGCAAGAGACTATCTGTCCTACATAGGTGTCTAGCAAGAGACTATCTGTCCTACATGGGTGACTAGCAGGAGACTATCTGTCCTACATGGGTGTCTAGCAAGAGACTATCTGTCCTACATGGGAGTCTAGCAAGAGACTATCTGTCCTACATGGGTGTCTAGCAAGAGACTATCTGTCCTACATGGGTGTCTAGCAAAAGACTATCTGTCCTACATGGGTGACTAGCAGGAGACTATCTGTCCTACATGGGTGTCTAGCAAGAGACTATCTGTCCTACATGGGTGTCTAGCAAGAGACTCCTACATGGGTGTCTAGCAAGAGACTATCTGTCCTACATAGGTGTCTAGCAAGAGACTATCTGTCCTACATGGGTGACTAGCAGGAGACTATCTGTCCTACATGGGTGTCTAGCAAGAGACTATCTGTCCTACATGGGTGACTAGCAAGAGACTATCTGTCCTACATGGGTGTCTAGCAAGAGACTATCTGTCCTACATGGGTGACTAGCAAGAGACTATCTGTCCTACGTGGGTGACTAGCAGGAGACTATCTGTCCTACATGGGTGACTAGCAAGAGACTATCTGTCCTACATGGGTGACTAGCAAGAGACTATCTGTCCTACATGGGTGACTAGCAAGAGACTATCTGTCCTACATGGGTGACTAGCAGAGACTATCTGTCCTACATGGGTGTCTAGCAAGACTATCTGTCCTACATAGGTGTCTAGCAAGAGACTATCTGTCCTACATGGGTGACTAGCAGGAGACTATCTGTCCTACATGGGTGTCTAGCAAGAGACTATCTGTCCTACATGGGTGACTAGCAAGAGACTATCTGTCCTACATGGGTGTCTAGCAAGAGACTATCTGTCCTACATGGGTGACTAGCAAGAGACTATCTGTCCTACGTGGGTGACTAGCAAGAGACTATCTGTCCTACATGGGTGACTAGCAAGAGACTATCTGTCCTACATGGGTGTCTAGCAAGAGACTATCTGTCCTACATGGGTGTCTAGCAAGAGACTATCTGTCCTACATGGGTGTCTAGCAAGAGACTATCTGTCCTACATGGGTGTCTAGCAAGAGACTATCTGTCCTACATGGGTGTCTAGCAAGAGACTATCTGTCCTACGTGGGTGTCTAGCAAGAGACTATCTGTCCTACATGGGTGTCTAGCAAGAGACTATCTGTCCTACATGGGTGTCTAGCAAGAGACTCCTACATGGGTGTCTAGCAAGAGACTATCTGTCCTACATAGGTGTCTAGCAAGAGACTATCTGTCCTACATGGGTGACTAGCAGGAGACTATCTGTCCTACATGGGTGTCTAGCAAGAGACTATCTGTCCTACATGGGTGACTAGCAAGAGACTATCTGTCCTACATGGGTGTCTAGCAAGAGACTATCTGTCCTACATGGGTGACTAGCAAGAGACTATCTGTCCTACGTGGGTGACTAGCAGGAGACTATCTGTCCTACATGGGTGACTAGCAAGAGACTATCTGTCCTACATGGGTGACTAGCAAGAGACTATCTGTCCTACATGGGTGACTAGCAAGAGACTATCTGTCCTACATGGGTGACTAGCAGGAGACTATCTGTCCTACATGGGTGTCTAGCAAGAGACTATCTGTCCTACATGGGAGTCTAGCAAGAGACTATCTGTCCTACATGGGTGTCTAGCAAGAGACTATCTGTCCTACATGGGTGTCTAGCAAAAGACTATCTGTCCTACATGGGTGACTAGCAGGAGACTATCTGTCCTACATGGGTGTCTAGCAAGAGACTATCTGTCCTACATGGGTGTCTAGCAAGAGACTATCTGTCCTACATGGGTGTCTAGCAAGAGACTCCTACATGGGTGTCTAGCAAGAGACTATCTGTCCTACATAGGTGTCTAGCAAGAGACTATCTGTCCTACATGGGTGACTAGCAGGAGACTATCTGTCCTACATGGGTGTCTAGCAAGAGACTATCTGTCCTACATAGGTGTCTAGCAAGAGACTATCTGTCCTACATGGGTGTCTAGCAAGAGACTATCTGTCCTACATGGGTGACTAGCAAGAGACTATCTGTCCTACGTGGGTGACTAGCAGGAGACTATCTGTCCTACATGGGTGACTAGCAAGAGACTATCTGTCCTACATGGGTGACTAGCAGGAGACTATCTGTCCTACATGGGTGACTAGCAGGAGACTATCTGTCCTACATGGGTGACTAGCAGGAGACTATCTGTCCTACATGGGTGTCTAGCAAGAGACTATCTGTCCTACATGGGTGTCTAGCAAGAGACTATCTCTCAGGACTTGTGCTGTTGTTGTGGTCAACAATTGTGTTACGGTGGTAATCATCTTATCAGTTTTTTATCCTCAAGGCAGAGAAGGGGACCATTTACTGAGGCGGTGGACGTCATCACTGTTGTTACTGTCTGCCATAACACAAGGTTATTACAAGATTAAGCGCATATCGGTGTAGGTACTCTTTGATAACTGAAGGGCAGGTGTTTTTGGTAGTCGCTGAGTACATCTGATGGGGCAACTGTGTGAATATACTGTAGGAATATTGAAAACGTGATACCAAAATTCCCATGGAGACATTAAGCTCCATGTCTTCCGTACCAGTTTAGTTTTCTTTTCTTTGTTTTTTAAAGCACCCCACTTTTACAGAACAATAATAAGTTATGAAAGAACACATTTGATGGTTATGAGATGGCCGCACTCGTGGAAGCCATTTGCTGTACTTGCGAGGCCAATTGAGACCACCACTCCCCCCTCCCCCCAAAGCTCTTCAGGCTCTATAGCTAATCTTTCTCTATATACATCCCGTCTGAGCAAATTATCTACATCTGCATGTTCTTTTTTTTCCGTTTCAAGCTTTCTTCTGGCTGAATCTATCTCTCACTCTCTGCCTCTCACTCTCTGTCTCTCCGTGTGTCTCTTTCTTTCTTACTTTCTTTCACATATATACATGTTCTCTTTCGTTTCAGCTCCCAAGTTTCAAGTCTTGTTTCACGCCTACAAGGCAGAATTGGAAAACCCAATTTTCCCGCACATCCCCAGAGCCTTGATAATCCCGTGCCTTTTCTTTCATTAGACTCGACAGCCTGAACACGTTACCAACACTATCCTGCACACAGTAATCTACACACATGGCTGCTGTCCTGCACACAGTATTCTACACACATGGCTGCTGTCCTGCACACAGTAATCTACACACATGGCTGCTGTCCTGCACACAGTAATCTACACACATGGCTGCTGTCCTGCACACAGTAATCTACACACATGGCTGCTGTCCTGCACACAGTAATCTACACACACTGTTGCTCAGTAATCTACACACACTGTTGCTCAGTAATCTACACACACTGTTGCTGTCCTGCACACAATAATCTACACACACTGTTGCTCAGTAATCTACACACACTGTTGCTGTCCTGCACACAGTAATCTACACACACTGTTGCTGTCCTGCACACAGTAATCTACACACACGGTTGCTGTCCTACACAGTAATCTACACACATTGCTGCTGTCCTGCACACAGTAATCTACACACACTTTTGCTGTCCTGTACACAGTAATCTACACACACTGTTGCTGTCCTGCACACAGTAATCTACACACACGGTTGCTGTCCTGCACACAGTAATCTACACACACTGTTGCTGTCCTGCACACAGTAATCTACACACACTGTTGCTGTCCTGCACACAGTAATCTACACACACTTTTGCTGTCCTGCACACAGTAATCTACACACACTGTTGCTGTCCTGCACACAGTAATCTACACACACTTTTGCTGTCCTACACACACTTTTGCTGTCCTGCACACAGTAATCTACACACACGGTTGCTGTCCTGCTCTGTTGTGATGTGTGATATGACTCTGTTGTAAGGATGTAAAAAACCAGACCCAAAGAAGGCCGTGATGTACGTCTTCCAGCCGGTGTGTTTTAGTAAGAGCCCCGTGCATTCTTGTGGCTCAACACCAGATAAAGATAAGAGTGTTCTCATTACAGGTGGAGCCTGCTGAGAAGCTTCTTTCTTAAATCTGCTCCGAGAAGTAGCTATAAGCCAAAGTTTTTCCACAGTAACGTTAGTTGCTAATTGAAGAAAACAGGAATAGACTAAAGAAAGGGTAATGAAAATTCTTAGAGGTATAATATAAAAAAGGAGAAGACTTGAAGACATCTTACAGGTGCAACGATATGTGAGAAGAGAGACTGGGGAAGACCGCGAGAGAAGATCATGGATAATCTGATCCCACGGCACAATAGATAGTCACCAGATGAGCCATGATCTGAAAAAAAGATTGACCACCAAAGCTCCTGCCGGCACAGAACGTGATGATGATGATGATGATGATGTTGATGATGATTGATGTTGCCGACAGGAGATTCTGATGTCCTAATTACAGGGAGACTTTACCACAACAATCAAAAACTCATTACATTTTGGTGTGTATGCTTACACCTGGATTGTAAGCACAAGGTTATGTAATCTGACACTCCAACAACCGACAGCTCAGATACAGGCTAACGTTAATTACAGGCCAGAGAGAGGCTGTTAACATCATCCTAATGAAGACCTTTGTGAAATACTTCCAGGAGTTTTGCTCTCATTAACCGGAGCGATCATTTAACACGTACATACATGACACTTGTGAGAGTTCGGTACACAAATTCACACACTGGAACCTGATTGGAGGGTGAAGTTTTCTAATTTGTACAGACGGCGTGCCATATTTTTACAGGGGCATTGGTCTTTATTCGAATATAACATTTTATATATGATTGTCAGTACAGAATTGCGTCCTCCTGATTTAAGTATGATGAATTTAACACACAATGTACGTACGTACACACATACGCGGATGGAAAAAAAGACCCCAAGTAATTAACAATCAGCATAGATTAATTGATGGCTCAAATCGTAGCCCAAGTCATGTATCACTTGAAGGCTTTTTTTAAAAATCCGTCATGAAATATATTCTAATATATCGATTAGAGAGCCCAACGTAACAACTAATTTTTAATGTACTTCCTCAGTTAGAAGATGGATCAAGCAGTCAATCTATGCTCGTAGCCCATCTTCCAGCGCGTAAGTCATAGACAAAGACTTACCAGTCATTTTTATATTTTGGCCAATGAGAAGATGGATATACATCGGAGACCACAGCAAGTTTATCTTCACACTCAAAGTCTTTGATTTCTCCTTGAGTAATCATTCACAGATTTTCGTTAATCAGTCACTCACACATTCTCGTTAACCAATAACTGACACATTCTCGTTTAAGCAATCATCCACACATTCTTGGTCAGCGTTTATTCACACATTCTCGTTGAGCAATCATCCACACATTCTTGGTCAGCGTTTATTCACACATTCTCGTTTAAGCAATCATCCACACATTCTTGGTCAGCGTTTATTCACACATTCTCGTTGAGTAATCATCCACAACTTCTCGTTGAGCAATCATCCACAACTTCTCGTTGAGTAATCATCCACATCTTCTCGTTGAGCAATCATCCACATCTTGTCGTTGAGCAATCATCTACATCTTCTCGTTGATTAATCATCCACATCTTCTCGTTGAGCAATCAACCACATCTTCTCGTTGAGCAATCATCCACATCTTCTCGTTGAGCAATCATCCACATCTTGTCGTTGAGCAATCATCCACATCTTCTCGTTGAGTAATCATCCACATCTTCTCGTTGAGCAATCATCCACATCTTGTCGTTGAGCAATCATCTACATCTTCTCGTTGATTAATCATCCACATCTTCTCGTTGAGCAATCAACCACATCTTCTCGTTGAGCAATCATCCACATCTTCTCGTTGAGCAATCATCCACATCTTGTCGTTGAGCAATCATCCACATCTTCTCGTTGAGTAATCATCCACATCTTCTCGTTGAGCAATCATCCACATCTTCTCGTTGAGTAATCATCCACATCTTGTCGTTGAGCAATCATCCACATCTTGTCGTTGAGCAATCATCCACATCTTGTGGCTGAGTAATCATCCACACCTTCTCGTTGATCCGTAGATATCATAGAACCTCTTTCAGACTTCCAGACTGCTGCGAACACCTACAGTCAGCCTAAACTGAAGTATATAATTTTTACTAAGAATAACAGCCATACTTCCTATTTTCTAGTCTTCCAGCCTACAAACAAGTTAGTTACTTTAATTCATTCTCCCCATAAACTCACATAAACGTAAAATAAATGTTAAGCAATTTAACAAAATAACAGAGGAACTATTGCTCGAAATTAAACTCGAGTGACGCTAAGAATTGTGTCTGAAAATTTAAATTACAGCTCAATTAGTTGTCACATTTCACTGTTTGAATTTACTGATTTTTTTTATAGAAAGTACTTTTGTTGGTAGTTGTAGATATTTTAATGCTTGTCCATGTTTTAATGTACAGACGTCGACAAAAAGGACGTAGATGGTTCTGGTTTACTTGTTTCATCTTCTTTGTTTGCTTCTCCTTGTAGTTACAATGTCCAGTTACCTGCTCCTGAGATGCCAGAAATTCTGTCTTATAGTATTTGCAAGCCGTGGTGGTGTGAAGTGTTAATGTCTTACATTTATAGACCGGTACAGGGTTTGTCTTACATTTATAGACCGGTACAGGGTTTGTCTTACATTTATAGACTGGTACAGGGTTTGTCTTACATTTATAGACTAGTACAGGGTATGTCTTACATTTATAGACCGGTACAGGGTATGTCTTACATTTATAGAACGGTACAGGGTATGTCTTACATTTATAGACTAGTAAAGGGTATGTCTTACATTTATAGACCGGTACAGAGTTTTCTTACATTTATAGACCGGTACAGAGTTTTCTTACATTTATAGACCGGTACAGGGTTTGTCTTACATTTATAGACCGGTGCAGAGTTTGTCTTACATTTATAGACCGGTACAGGATGTCGTACATTTATAGACCGGTACAGAGTTTGTCTTACATTTATAGAGTGGTACAGAGTCTGTCTTACATTTATAGACCGGTACAGGGTTTGTCTTACATTTATAGACCAATAAAGGGTATGTCTTACATTTATAGACCGGTACAGGGTTTGTCTTACATTTATAGACCGGTGCAGAGTTTGTCTTACAGTTATAGACCGGTACAGAATGTCGTACATTTATAGACCGGTACAGAGTCTGTCTTACATTTATAGACCGGTACAGGGTTTGTCTTACATTTATAGACCAATAAAGGGTATGTCTTACATTTATAGACCGGTACAGGGTTTGTCTTACATTTACAGACCGTTACAGAGCCTGAGGCAAGGATGTCAGCACCTGTCCTCGCTGCCTAGGAAAGTCCCAGGTACCCATTTCTTGAGGCTCGACTGACTCCGGGGCCGGAGTGCGACATCGAACGAGGGACCTCCTGATCGGCAGGCCAATGCAGTAGGCACTGCACCACCACGGCACACTGCTTTTGAGCCAGTTTGGTTAAATCTGGCGCTTGGAATAGTTTTGGTTTGCATCTGGTGCCATCATAGAAATTTTACGTAAAGTACAAAAAGAACATGGTCTTAAAGAGTAAAAATTAAGACATTGACATGAATTACAGACATTGACATGAATTACAGACATTGCCACTTGTGTATGGTGGGTGCATGTCTTTACTATGAAAATGGTGCAAGCGCAAGTGGATGCATCGGAGACGAAGGAAAAACAGTTTTATTTTTTCAGTAGATATCGAGAGGGAGAAGAGAGAGAGAGAGAAAGAGAAGAGGGAGAAAAGAGAGAGAAAGAGAGAGAGAAGAGAGAGAAAGAGAGAGAAAGAGAGAGAGAGAAGAGAGAGAAAGAGAGAGAGAGAGAAGAGAGAGAAAGAGAGAGAGAGAAGAGAGAGAAAGAGAGATAGAAGAGAGAGAAAGAGAGAAGAGAGAGAAAGAGAGAAGAGAGAGAGAAAGAGAGAGAAAGAGACAAGAGAGAGAGAGAAGAGAGAAAAAGAGAAAGAGAAAGAGAGAGAGAAGAGAGAGAGAGAGAGAAAGAGAGAGAGAGAGAGAGAAGGAGATAACATATGCAACATATTGTTACTGAGTAAATTAAGTCTTCCTTGCACAGAATCAGTTTGAGATTTTCTTGAATGTAGAGTTTTCAATTTTATATATCCTTCTCTCCTAGGATATTTTGCTTCAGTAGATTGTGTAGCATTCTGCAAGAATTAATCAATGAGGCATTCATGTAGAGCCAGTTCAATCTTTCCATTCAGAGAGAGAGAGAGAGAGAGAGAGAGAGAGAGAGAAAGAAAAGGAGGTGGAGTGAAGTTTCAAAGTTATTTTGATGACTTGCCAGGAACAGAAATCTCTATTATATTGTTACAAATATCGCATCTTCTTTCTGTACAACATCTGATTATCTTCTTCTTGCATAATATCTGATTATCTTCTTCTTCCATAATATCTGATTATCTTATTCCTGCACAACATCTGATTATCTTCTTCTTACATAACATCTGATTATCTTCTTCTGGCATAATATCTGATTATCTTCTTCCTGCACAACATCTGATTATCTTATTCCTGCACAACATCTGATTATCTTCTTCTTGCATAAGATCAGATTATCTTCTTCTTGCACAACATCTGATTATCTTCTTCGTGCACAACATCTGATTATCTTCTTCGTGCACCACATCCGATTATCTTCTTCTTGCACAACATCTGATTATCCTCTTCCTGCACAACATCTGATTATCTTTTTCCTACACAACATCTGATTATCTTTTTCCTGCACAACATCTGATTATCTTCTTCCTTCAAAACATCTGATTATATTCTTCCTGCACAACATCTGATTATCTTCTTCTTATACAACATCTGATTATCTTCTTCCTGCAATACATCTGATTACCGTCTTCCTGCACAACATCTGATTATCTTCTTCCTGCAATACATCTGATTACCGTCTTCCTGCACAACATCTGATTATCTTCCCTCTAACAATCTATTTACTCCGCTTGGACCTTCCATTAGGAGCTACCTTCTCTCCAGCCCTATATATGGCCACATTTCTACCCCCACAAAGTCAGACTGATCAGCCAAAGTGAATGTTTTCCCTTGCTCACAAACTTACACGTATTATTATTCTACGCCAGAATGAACACCCCGACTGACTACATCAGAGAGATCAAACAGGCTGAGCCGTGGACCGGCAAATGGATTGAATATTGAACATTACAGAAGCATACATCAAGCGCTGTCATCGTGTATTCTTTTCACTTGCAAAATATTCGTAACTGCTCGCATCCTGCTCCAGACCTGAATCTTCTGAAATGCCAGACTATGTTGGTGGACTTTGTTTCTTTCGCCTGGGCATGATTTTGGGATCTTTATGAAGATACAAGCACCACCCAGTATTCTACATCGTTCTCTGCTGGCGATCGCTGTCTAGGCTGCTGCTAATGGCACCAAGTTTTCCAGTGATTGAAAAATTAATTGGTTTGGGAAAATAATAATCAGCTCATGAAACCTGGCTGATCTGAAACACAGTATGGCAGACAGAAGAGGACATTTTTGTCATTTTACTTTTCTTCGACTTCATTCTGTTGAAAATAGTTTCGGTAAACTCTCATATTTTGGGACGTTTCATTAATAAAACTGAAAAAAACTTAATACTTAAAAAAAGTAATTAGGCACGCCATATTTGATAAAAAAAATGGTAGTCATTATCTCGTCTTGTCTTATCTCCTGCCAGTACTGAGGAGACAAATAGAAGTGTTGAAAAGGTTCGGTGATTTAAAGTTTTTGTAATTTCCTCCTTCCAACTCCCACGTGGGTGGCCTCTCTCTCTCTCTCTCTCTCTCTCTCTGATCAGAAACCCTCTTCCCCGTATTATTAGCGTGAATGTTTTCTGTGGTATACTGTCTGATAGTAGCAATGTAACAGGCTAAACCACTTGACTTGCTGTTTTCTGTGGTATACTGTCTGATAGTAGCAATGTAACAGGCTAAACCACTTGACTTGCTGTTTTCTGTGGTATACTGTCTGATAGTAGCCATGTAACAGGCTAAACCACTTGACTTGCTGTTTTCTGGATCTGGTGTAAGTCCTGTCTTGCAGTAAAAACATTTTGAGGATATGGTGTTAGTGCCCATATTTTCCTTGACCTGAAGGTACACTAGAAGGTGATGTGGTCAGCATCATGCCTGGCACACTAGAGGGTAATGTGGTCAGCGTGATGTCTGGCACATTAGAGGGTGATGTTGTTAGCATCATGTCTGGCACATTAGAGGGTAATGTGGTCAGCATCATGTCTGGCACACTAGAGGGTGATGTTGTTAGCGTCATGTCTGGCACACTAGAGGGTAATGTGGTCAGCATCATGTCTGGCACATTAGAGGGTGATGTTGTTAGCGTCATGTCTGGCACATTAGAGGGTGATGTTTTTAGCGTCATGTCTGGCACATTAGAGGGTGATGTTGTTAGCGTCATGTCTGGCACATTAGAGGGTGACGTGGTCAGCATCATGCCTGGCACATTAGAGGGTGATGTTGTTAGCGTCATGTCTGGCACATTAGAGGGTGATGTTTTTAGCGTCATGTCTGGCACATTAGAGGGTGACGTGGTCAGCATCATGTCTGGCACATTAGAGGGTGATGTTGTTAGCGTCATGTCTGGCACATTAGAGGGTGATGTGGTCAGCATCATGTCTGGCACATTAGAGGGTGATGTTGTTAGCGTCATGTCTGGCACATTAGAGGGTGACGTGGTCAGCATCATGCCTGGCACATTAGAGGGTGATGTTGTTAGCGTCATGCTCGGCACACTAGAGGGTGATGTTGTCAGCGTCATGCTCGGCACACTAGAGGGTGATGTTGTCAGCGTCATGCCTGGCACATAAGAGGGTGATGTCAACATCATGTTCGGCACACTAGATGGTGATGTGGTCAGCGTCTTGCCTGGCCGCCTTTCCTTTCTCAGCCCTTAATGAAACCGGTTACCCAGTACAGACTGTGATGGCTCCGGCTGGACTTGAACCAACGATCTTCTCGTGAGAGGTGTAGACATCAACCGCTAATGTTACTTGGTAGCCAATTTCAGCTAAAGCTTTCAAATATTTGAACGTCTACTTTTATGTTCATGAAATAAATCCCATAACTTGTTATCCACTTTTGTGGGTTTCTTTTAATTTTAAGTATCCAGCAGTAGCTTAGTGCGGTGGTCCTAAACTGTGACCGTCAGACTTACAAGCGACTGGCGATACATCATCAGCTGGTTCCAGGTCTGCGTTGTGATATTAAGTCGTATATTTTGTATAGAAGCAAATACATGTTTATGTCGATGTAATATTACATACAAGACTGTGTTCTGCAACTTATATGTAGTTGGATAGTGGTCCTTGGACATAAGAAAGACTGGGAAACACTGGCTGTGAGTACACAAAACATTTGACAATTCCTGGCTATAGCTGCTTACTCTGAAGGTAAAAGATCTTTTTTCCGAGTCTGTGGAAAGTGCTTTCCTTTGCGTCTCACAAGAAGCAACATGAACTATTTTTCTGCAGTTTGGTCTGAAACCAGATTAGTGGAAGCTACAGACGCCACCAAGTGTCAGAATCAGGTTAAAGCGATTTAAGACAGGAGAAAGACTTGGCTGATGCATTTTGCAGGCGTGAATCATTTAAGTGGTGAATGCGCTCTCCCCAGATCAGCAGATTCTGTTTTACATATACACAACACATTCCGCGAGTCTTGCAGGGGCGACATGTGCAGGTTTCCAGTAACAACTGATTTACAGTGATTCTCCATTTGGCAAATGATGAAATCACGTGTTTATAAGTGTATGTGTGTTTATGTAGCTACATGTTTTCCCCAAAATAAATCTATTTTAATATATATTCATGGATATTTTACATGTAGGATTTAGATAAAAATTCGTTTTCTGTGGAATTACAACAGAACTATGTAGGCTATACAGACTTATTCATTATAATGCCCCAAATCTGGGTCCGGACTGAAGACAGTACAAGTTCTCGTTGGTGCTACGGATTATTCGCACCTTTGCTGAGATTGTCTTTCCAAGGAACGGATCGGACCACATACCGATTTGTCCGAAATGTACTGATAATATTTTTAGATATCTTTCTTAACTCACCATGGGGTAGCATAGAAACAGCTTCTTCTTCTTCTTCTTTTTTCTTCTTCCTCCTCCTCCTCTTTCTTCTTCTTTCTTCCTCCTCCTTCTTCTTCCTCCTCCTTCTTCTTCTTCTTCTTCCTCCTCCTCCTACTCTTTCTTCTTCTTCTTCCTCCTCTTCCTTCTTCTTTTTTCTTCCTCCTCCTCCTCCTCCTCCTTCTTCTTCTTCCTCCTCCTCCTCTTCTTTATTCTTCTTCTTCTTTTTTTTCTTCTTCTTTTTCTTCTTCCTCATCCTCCTCCTCCTCCTTCTTCTTCTTCTTCTTTCTTCCTCCTCTTCTTCCTTCTTCTTCCTCCTCCTCCTCCTTCTTCTTCTTCCTCCTCTTCCTTCTTCCTCCTCCTTCTTCTTCTTTTTTCTTCTTCCTCCTCCTCCTTCTTTCTTCCTCCTCCTTCTTCCTCTTCCTCCTCCTTCTTCTTCTTCTTCATCCTCCTCCTACTCCTTCTTCTTCTTCCTCCTCCTCCTCCTTCTTCTTCTTTTTCCTCCTCCTCCTTCTTCTTCTTCTTCTTCATAGTCACATGCTCCAGGTGCTGTGTAGTGAAAAAGTAAACCACAACACTACGATACTACAGACACCTAGGAATATTATTTGAGTGCCCATATTTTTCACAACCTGTATCGGAACACTAGAACCTGGTGAACTAAACACCGTGTCTGGACGTCTATCCTTCCACACCTCAAAAAAAAAAGGAAGTGGGTACCTATTTCTAAAGCTGGGTGCCTGGTGCCCATCCAACTGGAGCTAAACTACTGGCCTCGTGGTGGGAGACAAGTATCAGCCCCAAAAGATCACTCCCACCTTTACAAATGTCACTGACTATTTCCGCGAGTGCTCATCAGCTGCAGAATTCAGGCACGGTGTCCTCTCTACACACAAGCACTGCCAGTGCTGGACCCACTTAATCAGTAACCCTCGTCCCCGTATTATTATTATTAAGTGCCGTGCCGATAAGCGTTGGCATTGATGCTTCTCCATGTCCTGCGGTCCTTGGTGCCTCCGATTAATTCATACGCTTTTCTTTTCTTTTGGCACTTGGTCAGCCCCCTGAGATATTTTACTTTTGACCTTCTTCTCTTTCTTTCCCATTGGATCTTCCAGCCATTACCAGGTTCTCCAACTTCTGTCTTCTCATGACATGTCCAAGAACTTTTGACTGTCTTTTTCTTATCATTTTAACTAGTTTTGGTTGTTCTGAACTTCTTTGAGCACCTCTTCGTTTGGCTTTTTTTTGTTTTCGGTCTGCCCACGATTCTTGTTGCATTTTTCGCTACCACCATATCTCTGTTGCTTCCATTTTCTTTGTAATCTTTTTGCTGACTGTCAAAGTTTCACAGCCATATTGCAACATCTTGTTGGCAGAAATGCAGATGGAACCACTGACAGCAATTATTGAGGAAAGACGCTGGCGATGGTTGGGACATGTGCTCCGAATGACTGACAACTCACTACCAAAAATAGCACTAAGATGGACACCACAGGGGAACAGAAGTAAGGGTAGACCAAAATATACATGGAGAAGAACAACAGAGAGGATGTTGAGCAATAGAGGGCTCACCTGGTTAAGAGCAGAACAAAGGCAAAGGACAGGCATTTGTGGAAAACCCTTACATAAGCCCCATGTGCCCTTGGCACTTAAGGTTCAGAGATTACAACACTGACTTAATACACCACCGTAATATTCTTTTCATCACGTTTATGGGCATTTTACTGTACATACTAAATAATAACTGAATATATAGTACTTATTTGTGGAGACAACCTTCACCTGTTTGGCGTGAGAAGACTGTTGAGGTACTAAATGGAGTCAGTTTTTTTTGACGTAATAAATAGTCGTTTTCAAAGAACGGTCAGTGTAAATAATTAATGGTTCAAAGATAAACGTGCGTGAGTGCTTATGAGCACATGTTATTTTCACCTTTCTTTGGTGGTTACAATGTCTGCAAGTCTAGATTGTCCTAGAAGGTGGACTTTTATAACGCTGCTAATGTTCCTGTGGTGGCTAGAGTGGTGCATTGGTTAGTTCCCCCGTCTGTCAAGTGGTGGGTCGGTGATTTATGTCGGGCCGGAGGTGTCCCAATCACCCAGGCCGTAGAAATGGGTACCCTTACTCCTTCTGAAGCTGGGGAAGGAAAGACAGCCTGGTACTGGGCCTACCGGCTTATATAACCCTCTAGCACACCATCAGGCCGAGGTAACTATGGCAACTAAGACTATATCTCTGTGTACTTGTATCGTATGACGGGACTCCCGTTTTTTTTTTTCAGTTTCCATGCTATTTCCCTTTCATCTGCACGAGATTTAGGGAGGTTCAGAAAGGGTGAAATTCCGTAGAGTCAGTAGTTAAAATATTTCATTTATTTTATCTTTGACGTGTGGGTTATGCTAACCTGCTTCCTGTTATAAACAGCCTGACAGTAATGTTACACCTGACTCAACATGTTTTCTGCCTTCTCTGAATTTATCTTTACACCTGTTAAGGTGAAAGGCGTCAAAACAGCGGTATATGTAGGAAGAGACAGTTTCTGGCTTGCTTATGGTAATGAAGGAGATAAATGTTTAGAAGATGAAGATCCAGAATTCGGAGATTTATTTTTTATAAATTTAACATGTAAATTTGTTTCTTATAAATTTAACATGTAAATTTGTTTCTTATAAATTTAACATGTAAATTTGTCTCTTATAAATTTTACATGTAAATTATTTCTTATCCCAAAAGAGGACGGGGGTCACATCTTTATTTATCGTATATTTCGTTTTACATATTTTTGTTTAACGCAGACACTCTTTATGGCGGTCAGTACGATCGCAGCTTCTTAATACATGTTTAGTAACAGATTCGTAATACTGGCTAAACAGAGAAAGCAGTCAGTGAGTGTTGTGAACGAAAGTAATTTTAACCCATACTGTCTCCTCAGTGGCCAAGACACATGGGGCTGCTGGTAGCAAGAGACTTCCGCTTTTATTATCATGTCCTTCGCCGTCTTCCTGGCAGCCTCCTATGCCAGTCCTTTGTCTTCTCTCTGCTGCACGTCTCCGTGCCTCATTGGGTCGTCCCATGTTTCAGTTACCCCGTGGGGTCCATATGAAAGCTGCTCATGGTAAGGATTTGTATGTCATGTTCATAACATGACCAATCCATTGCCACTTTCTCCTTTCAACCACTTTCGACAGTCATCTCTTGGGAATGAGGCTTATCTATCTTAAATGGAGATCATGGTCTTTGACCAGAACGCTCCTTTTATCCCGTGTAGACACTAGGTTTGGAATGTGTCAAGGGTACGTGCAGCTGTCTATGTCATTTTTCAGTATTCGCCCCCTTGTGATAAGACCCTTAAAAACATTGCTTTTCCATTTGGTTTCCTGGTTTATCTCTTTGGACCCGCAGATTTAAGTACGCCCCCCCCCCCTAACTTGTATGGCTTTTATGTTAAATTTATAATTAACGTGTTTAAAATATTGATATCATTTAAAAAAAAAGGCTATTAAAACAGCTAAATGAGTTAGCAAAATGGAAATAGGTTGTATCATATAAGAAATATTTAACGTAACGCTTTGGCTTCCCTGCCAGACAATTGTTAAAAAAGAACTAAATGAATGGCAGAGCAAATGATCTTTTTAACTTAAATATTAATTTATTGAAGTTTGATTTAGTCGCAACTTGTTCAAACGGTGTCTTGATCACTAAGTTTCTAGCGAGAAAGGTGTCTACAGAAACTGGAGACTCCAGTAGTCAATGGAAAATTTAAGGGAAAAAAAGAAACAGGAAGGTCAAGAGGAAAATATCTGAGTGGACTGACCATGTGGCATGAAAAAAAAGAAAAGCATCCGAATTATTCGGAAGCACTATTCGGAGATGATGAAGCATGATCACCAACGCTGTCCGGTACGGCGCATAATAATAACTTAATAAAAATAACTTAATAATAACAGCATAATAATAACATAATAATAATAATTATAACATTCTCTCCGTTAGTAAGCATTCCCTGCAGATATTTTCATCAAATTCAGTCAACCAACGTTCACTGTGGGAATCTCGGTCAACATGTAATCAAATTCAAGCAGTCAAACATCTGGTTCAGCGTGCTTAATCACTGAATGTGTCAGTGTTTGTTCAACATCAATTCTTTGATATTTTGCTTTATAAATATCACGTTCAGGGCGAGCCATTTAAAAGTTCACTTTAGAATCATCATCATCATCATGTGCCGTGCCGACTGGCGTTGGCTATTATGCTTCTCCAGAGTACGCGATCCTTCATGCAGGCCATCAGCTCAGTTGGTGATCTCCTCTTTAGAATAGTTTATTTATTTAAGACAGTTTTCATGATTTCCATTCTGTGCAGTTCTTACCATTTTCAGTCTTTTTAATCTTATTATCTTTTTTTTTTTCTATTTTACTCTCGCCGCTTTGACAGCCTGTTCAGATGTTGTTCATTTCATTCTTCGAGTTTTTCAGTAATTATCCCGTTTTCTAACTTACGGGGTCTGCGTGACCTCGGAGTTAGACGTTCCATCAAGTGTTCGAGATAGCAGGTTCGAATCATCACACCAGAAATGTATACTAGTTTTCCAACTAAGGAACAGATTTTCAAACAACTTAAATTCTCAGACTCTAAATGTACAGGTACACAGACAATACAACAGTTTGAAGACCACTGACACCCGAATTATATGGAATCAAATAAACTACGTATTTTTTTGTGAAAAGAATGGGCTGTTATCAACGAGAATGAAGAATATTGATTGTAATTTTCTACGAAAATCAGGATATTTAAGAGTAATGTTCTAAGTGTCTCTATGGAACTGAATGCTGGAAAATCACTAAACCTATAGAAACCACATTGAATTCTTTCCAGACTAAATGTTTAAGAAGAATTAGAAAAATATTTTGGCCAAACACCATAAGAAATAACATCTTGTTGGCAGAAATGCAGATGAAGTCACTGACAGCAATTATTGAGGAAAGACGCTGGCGATGGTTGGGACATGTGCTCCGAATGACTGACAACTCACTACCAAATATAGCACCAAGATGGACACCACAGGGGAACAGAAGTAAAGGTAGACCAAAAGAGACATGGAGAAGAACAACAGAAAGGATGTTGAGCAATAGAGGGCTCACATGGGCAAGAGCGGAAAAAAAGGCAAAGGACAGGCATTTGTGGAAAACCCTTGCGGAAGCCCCATGTGCCCTGGGCACTTAAAGTTCAGAGAGAGATAGTGTGAGAGAGAGAGAGAGAGAGAGAGAGAGAGAGAGAAAATGAACAAACCACTCCTAACCTCGACGAGAGCTTGTTCTCCATATAAGGAAGGAGTGGGCTAAACTACACTCACACTCAGACCAACTGCCAGACATACAGCATGAATGGACATAAATGCCAACTTACATTCTCACAAGATGCATTTCCATGGATCCGTAAGAAAATAACACAAGTATCGGACATTATAAGTCCTACAATGCTTCAAAAGAACTATTGTTACATTCTTCAGTTACAGGTAAACATACCTGGATCCATGGAAGGAAAACTCAACTCACATTCTAGTCACAAATTACTACCCAGTTTCCTAGAACACTTTCTAACCCATAATGATATTAAATCTCTCAACTATCTATCAAATATCTCACTCAATATAATCACATAACACAATCACTAATCACAAGCCTCTCACTGTGATTCTCACACTTCTATCTTCTATCCTAATCCCACGTTCTAATCTCCGTCTAAACAAATAATCATCCTACGTAAAAGTTCAGCGTTTAAATATCATCAACAATTTCTACTTTCCTATTATGATGAACATTCGTCCACGAGAAAGTCTAAACTTCCTGAAAATCCCATGTTTAAGACCTTGGACTAGTCTCTGAAAAACAGCCTAATTTTAGCTAGCCATAAAAACAAGTCTAGAGAAAGTTCAGTCAAAATCTCGGGATTTCAGCGTTCTAAAATGACCTTCAGTGAAAAACTAACTGGAGATTCCAAATTTAACTTTTAATAAAAACATGTCAGGATAAAATTCGCTACATCCCGCTGAGTTAAAAAAAACAAAACATGTGAAGGTAAAGTGCATCAAACACGATCATAAATATCGGGATTTTTAAAGTGTCAAGATTGGTCTTTTCTTTACACCAACGATATATGTCATAATTTTAAAAGGGCGTTAAAATTTGGACAGATTACTAACTTTTATCATGGATTATATCCCTTAGATAGAAATGAACAAAATTAAAGAATTCTGTTACAAATGACAAGGAATTTTTCTCGTGATTTCCCCAAGGGATAAATTCTCCTGGTCTTTAAGTAGTGGGATCGAACGTCCTTGTGCATTGAAGTGTACGTCAAAAATCCCTTGGCAGTTTGAAATAGCAAAAAAAAAAAAAGTCTAGGTCAGACGGCCGCTGCCCGGGCAAAGTCCTAGAAAAGAAAATGCATTGTGGAGATTGGAGCAGGCACTTGTAGTGTCTGTACTGGCTGTGATACCCTTTCTGAGGTGTTGGAACGGATGACCGATCAGTTTGAGAGTGTCCTGACTGAAATGAAGCCACTTTCCAACAAACAAACATTTCCACTTTATGTCTGTCCGTGAAGTGATTGCCATTTTGCTACAGTTTAAATTAGTTTTCTCGGATACTTAGCAAGTGGAAACAAATCATTGTCAAAAGCAATCTTGTAAACTTCAAATGTTGTCACTTTTTCCTTTGTATGTGCCTCTCTTTAAAAGTTGTTCTGAAGCCAGTACTCTCTGCCGTCCTTTTCTTCAAAGTTTCACTTGACGAGGGTCGTTCTAAAAAGTGAATTGTACATTTTGGGTGTCTTGAAGTAGAAATGGAAAACTTTTGCTTTTTAAGATCTAAATGTTATTGCCGTTAAATCTTTGTTTTTTGCATCCATCCATCCATCCATCCATCCATCCATCCATCCATCCATCCATCCATCCATCCATCCATCCATCCATCCGTCCGTCCGTCCGTCCGTCCATCCATCCATCCATGTGATCTACGAGGCAGTCACCTGTCGGTGCACCTTGTGGCAGCAACATGACTCCTGGTGTCACAGCCTGTAGCGCAATCAGCGTTTCCACAGTCCACAAGGCTTGACCTTGATCAACGTATACACTCTTTATGTGATTCTTTTCATCTTGTTTTCAGCGAACTATACATTTTCACGAACTATACTTTTTTTTTTCAAATGTCAGTCTAATTGCTGCTTTTCTTGCAGTCGGTCACAGGAGTACACGACTGATCCATTTTAACCTCCTTTTTCTGTACGAGTTTACAGTATCGATCTTTCGCCAGTCTTTGAGATTGTCAGTACTAAAATTTCGTAATCCTATTCCCGTACTGTTTATTATAGTTTTACGGTATCTTTGTTTCGAGAAATAAAGACGCTGCCTGTTTCATAACATTTCCTAGTTATCTCTGAAGCAAGTTGCTGCTTATGTATTTTTTTGCTTGCAAAGTAGTTCAGATTTGTACATTTATCTCATATAAGTTAGTAGTCTTTACTATCTTGTTCTCTTGTAAATTAGTAATCTTTGCTGTCTTGTTCTCTTATAAATTAGTAATCTCCGCCACCTTGGTCTCTTATAAATTGATAATCTTTGCCACCTTGTTCTCTTATAAATTAGTCATCTTTGCCACTTTGTTCTCTTATAAAGTAGTAGTCTCTGACACTTTGTTCTCTTATAAATTGATAATATTTGCCACCTTGTTCTCTTATAAATTAGTAATCTTTGCCACCTTGTTCTCTTATA
This sequence comes from Achatina immaculata, assembly GCA_009760885.1. Classification (NCBI taxonomy): domain Eukaryota; kingdom Metazoa; phylum Mollusca; class Gastropoda; order Stylommatophora; family Achatinidae; genus Lissachatina; species Lissachatina immaculata. The sequence continues at coordinate 44,305,090 of CM019692.1, forward strand.
AATTAGTAATCTTTGCCACCTTGTTCTCTTATAAATTAGTCATCTTTGCAACCTTGTTCTCTTATAAATTGCTTTGCTGTATAATTTCCACTCCTTCAAATTGGTTATATTAAGAAGCGCGTGCAGCGGACGGGGTAATTAAGTCAAGAAATGATTAAACAAGACACACAAACATCAGCAACATGGCTGAGCTCAAACAGAAACCACCCCACCCAAGCACGCCCTCTACAGCTCTTCTCTGATGTGGTGCTTCAGAGAAACCTGGACCGCCACAGCTGGTTTCGCCTCACGCCAGCGTGCGGAAAGTTCTGGTTTTTGCTTCGTTTCACGCCAGTAAGCAGCTAAGTAGGTCGCTGTGATACTCGTGCACATACGTAACCAGTGGCAGATGCAGCAGATGTGGTACAGTCAGCTGATCGCCCCGTGGATCTTAATTTTACTCTGTAGTATGGATTTATACAGCACTGACACTTCAGGGGTCTGCACCTGCATTCACCTGTAACATCCTGCAAATAACGTCCTAATCCAACCTTCCCATGACTTCTGTTTAACTTAATGTATTCACACTTACATCAAACACTTACATCAAACACTTATGTCAAACACTTACATCAAACACTTACATCAAATACTTATGTCAAACACATCAAGGTTTAAAAAAAATGTTCACATTGCTTTTTCAATGACTTTTGCTATTTTTTCGGCTGAATATGTGTAACAACTGTTTAGAAATCCATCCAGGAAGAGAGAGAGAGAGAGAGAGAGAGAGAGAGAGAGAGAGAGAGAGGGGGTGGGGAGGGAGGGAGGGAGGAAGGAAAAGAGAAAAAGGGAAAGACAGACAGGGATTGATTGATCTTTATTTCAAAAGGGTTAAGAATTGGGCACGCAGGCCCGTCTGACATTCTGTCCTTTATCATACATCTTTCACTCTATTCCAGACATTCTACAAATATGCTGTTCAGATAACAAACATAACTAACACTGAAGCTGAGAGACATAAAATAAAATATAACATTTACGTTTCGCTCTTAAACATTCACACAGTACAGAAGTAACTACATACATTATAAATGACTATCTACTAAATAAAATTTTCGGGACTATTCAGAAAACAATTAATTGTATTCGGTGTCTGTAAGAGCAGCTTAAGGGAGAAAAAGATAGAGGTAGAGAGACGGGGAAAGAATAGAGGGATATATATATATATATATATAAATTTAACATGTAAATTATTTCTTATCCCAAGCCGGGGGGGGGGGGAAGGAAAGCCACATCTTTATTTAACGTATATTTCGGTTTTACATATTTTTGTTTAACGCAGACACTCTTTATGGCGGTCAGTACGATCGCAGCTTCTTGATACATGTTTAGTAACAGATTCGTAATATTGGATATATATATATATATATATATATATATATATATATATAGAGAGAGAGAGAGAGAGAGAGGGAGGGAGGGAGAAAAAGAATAGAGGAAGAGAGAGAGAGAGAGAGAGAGAAGTTTAAGATATTGAAAACATAATTGTATTAAATGTAAAATGTTAAAAACTGACAAGAAACAAAAAAGATTGACTCGATAAATTGAAATCATATCACTCAAAACAATGGGAGAAGAAATGAAAATATGATTTTTAATCATATGACCATTGTGACCTTTCCGAATCAAGAAAGTAGTTCATTTCGATAATTTTGTAAGTTTTTCAGCCAATCAAGACCGGAGTCTCATTCCTACATCCTGGTGTGTCACAAATCAGATGTTAAGTTTTACTTTTGTTCCACCGATTGTCAGAAGAAAAACTTGGAAAATTTATAACATCTGATTCACTGGACAATGTATAACCTCCGATTCATTGGATGATGTATAACCTCTGATTCATTGAATAATGTATAACCTCTGATTCATTGGATAATATATAACCTCTGATTCATTGGATAATGTATAACCTCTGATTCATTGGATAATGTATAACCTCTGATTCATTGAATAATGTATCTTATATCTTATATCTTATATCCTTCCCGTGCCGTTAGACGTCACATAGGGCTCGCAAAGTAGTTCGCCAATTTTTCCTGTCTTCGGCGAGTCTTTCAACCTCATCAAAGGATTTTATGCCTGTTAACTTGGCCTCTCTTAATAATGTTCTCTTCAGAGTTTCACGCGGTCTGCCCCTTTTTCTTCGGCCTGTTGTGTTCCACTTGATAGCTTGTTTTGGGATTCTCTGATCATTTCTTCTCATCAAGTGTCCAACATATGTCCATCTCCTTTTCCTGATCACCCGTGAGACTGGTTGTTGTTCAGTCATCTGTCTTATCTCTGCATTGTTCTTGAATTCATTCCACTTGATGCCGAGTATTTTCCTTAAACATTTGTTTTCAAAAGAGTCTAATTTCTTTTCTATTTCTTTAGTTGTTTTCCAGCTTTCGCATGCATAAATGAGGGTGGATATTACATTTGAATTGAATAGTCTTAACTTGGTTTTTGTGCTTATAACTTTTGAATTCCATATGTTCTCAAGATTCTTGAAGATTGAAGCTGCTTTTGCAATTCTGATCCTAACTTCCTTTCTAGTGTCGCCATCCTGGTCTATGTAGCTGCCAAGGTATGCAAATTGATTGACTTCTTCAATATCTGTCCCTTCTATGTGTATTTTTCCATTTTGATTGATGGGAATTTTCATTATTTTTGTTTTGTCCTTGTTAATTTCAAGTCCTATTTTGCTAGCCAGTGAAGATAGGCTATCTGTTTTTTCTTGCATGGAATTCACATTATTACTGATAAGAGTTATGTCATCAGCAAAATCAAGATCTTCTAGTTGGGTCCCATGTACCCAGTCAATACCTGTGTTACCTGTGCAGCATTTTGTCATTATGAAGTCTATTGTAATCCCAAAAAGTAAATAATGTATAACCTCTGATTATTGAATAATGTATAACCTCTGATTCATTGGATAATGTATAACCTCTGATTATTGAATAATGTATAACCTCTGATTCATTGGATAATGTATAACCTCTGATTATTGAATAATGTATAACCTCTGATTCATTGGCAGCAGTAACCGTTGTATACTTCCTTTGACGAGCAAGCAATATGCCCAAAAATATATTTTATTTATTCAGATCTGGAAGTTAAACTTCAGCTGTGTCATTTCAGAGCATGTGTGTGTTCTGTGGACGCCTCGTATAGAGCGTCCTGAGAGTTTCCTGTCGGTGCTCTTGAAGTATTCACATTCCACAAGTCCCGGGCGGCTCTTTTGGCAGAATGGCAAAGGATTCTAGGTAAACGTTTTGCCAAATCTAGGAACCTGAGATGGTTTTTCATCACCGTTATCTTCCTAAATCAGAGGCCAAAAAAAATGAAGAAAACAAACTTTCGAGTGTTAATTGGGAGAGCCTGGGGTAGGCTGTGAGCTTGTGTTGATATTCTGTGCAGATGCCACGAAATGTTTGATCTAAATGGGGGCAAAATATGGAGTGAGAGCTAAATTTAGCAAAAATGTCTTAAACAAAGTGTTTGATTGTTGATTGTTGAGTTCGTTTTTTTATGCTACTATACACGTCGAAACAATGAAGTATTTACTCATGTATCTTTATCTTCCACATTCAACCTCATAAATATCTTCATTTCATAAATACCGCTTTTATGCAACTTGCAAGGATTGGCACATCCAACTTTGTATATATATATATATATATATATATATATATATATATACATACATATATTTATAACATAATGATCCCAAAGCTATCATTATTCTCTTGACCAGACCTCTCTGTCTGTTTTCAAGGGCATCCATGGGAGGTGCAGTAGGGTCTTAGCCGGCTGCGGTTCGACAACCCTGACGCCAGCAGCCAGCTGAGGATCACTGTCCTCTATCTCATTCAACAATAGTGCGTCGTCGTACCTCACTACCCCCACCGCCCCCCACTGACTACATGAATATTCTGGACAAGTCCAAGACCAAGAAATGGCTAAATATAGAGAAAGAGATTAATTTATATAAAATGTTATATTGGAAAGCCATACTTGTCAGAAAACAGCAGTAACAGTGAAATCCCTCTCAGAAAACTCAGCCCAGCCATTAACAAAAAGCTTACGTCAGACATGGGCATATGTTCTTATCTACCTCAGAATGTATCTACCATATCTCCAGAATATCGTGAAATACCTGGATAATTTACGTATGGAAGAACAATTCCATTAACTGTGTCCCAGCTATGCAGAACATACCGTGTGCTGGTGTTATAAAAATTCAATTTTGCTAACAGAAACCAGAAATAGATAATGGAAGGAAACACTGAAAAGAAAAGAAAAAAAACTGTAAATATAATATATTTTATGCGTTGAAATAAGTCAGTTGACACCAAAGCGTACACAAGAAAAACAAAAGTTATAACAAATAAAAAATGCTGTCACGAAATCCAGGTATCGTTCACAAGTAATTGAAACCACAAGGAAAGAAAATGAGAGTTCTTCGGGTCATTCCCGATAAATGGATCTAACAGAGACATGAACAGGAAACCGCTTTGATCAGTCCCTGGGAAAATTAGACAGGAGAAATAAAGAGAGAAATCCAGTAGAGAAAGTATCTGAAAGAGCTTTACCAAGTGGCACGAGGAAAATAAAGAGAAATCCAGCAGAGAAAGTATCTGAAAGAGCTTTACCAAGTGGAATGAGGAAAATAAAGAGAAATCCAGCAGAGAAAGTATCTGAAAGAGCTAACCAAGTGGCATGAGGAAAATAAAGAGAAATCCAGCAGAGAAAGTATCTGAAAGAGCTAACCAAGTGGCATGAGGAAAATAAAGAGAAATCCAGCAGAGAAAGTATCTGAAAGAGCTAACCAAGTGGAATGAGGAAAATAAAGAGAAATCCAGCAGAGAAAGTTTCTGAAAGAGCTGACCAAGAGGCATGAGGAAAATAAAGAAAAATCCAGCAGAGAAAGTATCTGAAAGAGCTGACCAAGAGGCACGAGAAAAAAAGGCAGCAGATTTATTCAGACACAGTATAAATGAGTCATCGGCAAGGACAATTACCTCACATCGTCATCATCATTACCACCATCATTGTTTGAACACTGGACAAATAAGAAACAGTTTGTAGTGCTCCAGGCACTAAATAGCTTCTTAAGTGAACAGAACTAGATGGCACCAGGTCTGTTTTGCTGGACGATTATTTGAAGGATCCTTTAGTAAACCCAGGATACCCAATGTGGATTAGCATGGTCTTTATCACCAATCAGCACTACATCTGAAAGAAAGTGAATATGTAACAAAGAATTATGTTCCATGACATCTCCATGCCGTGCGTGAAGCTTTCATACTTTCATGTCTCTAAGACACAACCTTGAGAGATAAGAGACACAGAGCTTGTTCTGGGTGTCTTTATGTCCCAAGAAACTTCCAACAACCATTTCCTGAAGTTCGGTGTCATCGGGTTTCATTATAAAAAAAAAGATTCGCTCCAATGAGGAATGGAACCCTGGACCTTCTGGTCGAAAGTCGACTGCACTAACCACTACAATACTACGAGACTTAAATCTAACAATACACAGTGGGAGTTTGAAGCAAGTTTAAAACAAAATAATTTTGACGTACGATAAAATGTTTGATTAAATGCGAAATGAAAATCAGCCATTGAATATGGGAATAAATGTACTTTCAATGGAGTGAGACAAACAAATCAGACGCGGCATTAGTTGTGATTTCTCAAGTGTTATGTTTCCTCAACGCTGCCAAGTAGTGCAGAAATGTGCCCATTAAACTGATCAATTGACAGTAAAATCGGAGACTCTACAAAAGTGTGGAGTGCACGAGTACTCCACGAGCAGGAAACAAAACAAATAAAGAATGTCGGGAATATTAAAAAGTGCATTAGGATCTTTCACTGAAATATTATCGATTTACTCAGTGTATGGGGTGTCTGAAAGCCTAAGTGACCATGCTGCTCCATTCAGCCAGGAATTTCGCATTTCAAGCAAATTCAGTAACCTTTCTATTCCGATACTTTTTGGTCCATGTTTTAACATGTTTTTTTTTTCTTTCTGTTGTACAATTTTTCCTTTTTTTCCCCCTTGACTGCTTTCGGTGACTGCCAGTTTCTCTTAGTTCTGTCTCATCATGACATGTCTCAAGAATTTGGACTAAATTTTCACTTCTCTTTGTTGTTCTACACTTCTCTCAGAGCTTCTTCAGAACAGTTTCGAAACTTTTGTAGTGAGAAGTAGTCCACCTGAAGACAGTTACTCGTACCTCGATGATTGATGGGGTCTAACAGAGACATGAAAAAGAAAGCGGATTGATCAGCAATGTGCCTGGTCCCCAAGAGTCTGCGGTTCGTGCCCTAACTGCTGTTCAGCATGTCAGCAAATATATTCTCAAAACATTGTGTGCACAAGTATGCTTTATAATATCGAAGGTGTATAACTTAAAAGTTCCCACTGAAAACAAAAATGCTAACATCTAAAGAAATCAGGAAAACAAACTCATGTAGCGCTGTCATGCTTTTCTTTGACTCTACCATAGCACAGATTAATATCAGAAAGCTGGACAACAAAATGAGTAATTTTATTTGTTTATTTGCTCAGCATTGAAATTTTCATGTGCGGTATGACTGTGTCTGTCAGCGCAGCGGTTCTCAGACCCTTTTGCTGCACGGCCCACATTTAAAAGTCAAACATTTTTGCGGTCCACTAATAAAGTGCTTTATATTTGCAAGGTATAAATCTAATTTTATAAAGTATTATGTATTATTTTCTCTACATGTTTAACTGCATATTCATTGCTACACAAAAGTTCTTTTCATTTACCTTAAAGATGGCACTGTTTCCGGTTGGATAGCATGTCTATTCTGTCTGGAATTTGTGACAAACACACTCGAAGATCATCCTCCACGTTCATTCTTGAATGATATTTGGTTTTCATGGCAGTAAATGCAGAAAATGAAACTTCGCATAAATAAATTATTGAAAAAGATAGAAGAACTTTCATCGCCAGGGCTGACAAAAACGTATATTCCAGCGAAACAGTGCACCAAAAGGAAGAGATATCCACCACGGGGTCGTTAAATTTCATTTGTAATGTGCGTTCGCTTGACAGTTCCGTTAATTCTTCTTGTGCACGACCGGTTAATTCAGAGAATGCACACTGAAAAGCATTACGAATCCAATCGTACACTTTAATGTCTTCGGGAGTGAAGTATGCATTGCGTGTAAAATGCGGAATAATTTTTTTTTAATTTTTATCTAATTTTTTCTCTCTTTTTTTTGTGCTGCTTTGAAACTTCAGCGCGGCCCACAATACTCCTTGTCACGGCCCAGCTTTGTGCCGTGACCCATGGGTTGAGAACCACTGTCTTAGCGGGATATCGCTGACCAGCAAAAGATATGAACCGAAAGTACGACGCACCAGCCTCAACTGACCCGTAGCATCTTGGGCATATCTCTCAGATGATGTGTACCACCTTTTTTTTTAAGTGACAGAGATACGTGAGCGAAATAAAAATAGTAACAGATTAACCTTGACTCGAACCACGGACTCTGGTAGGACGAGCAACCGCCTAATAGAGAGAGGACAATGTCTAAAGTGCTTTGTATTTCTCGAAGGCTAAAAATAAAAGACTTAGGCCCTGTCATCTGACTTCACAAGCCTCATTGTTTCTTATTTGACTTTACCGTGCCAAGCCTCCCTGTTTCTTATTTGATTGTACAGTGGGCAAGCCTCGCTGTTTCTGATTTGACTTTACAATAGGTAAGCCTCGCTGTTTCTTAATTGACTTTACCGTGGCAAGCCTCACTGTTTCTTATTTGACTTTCCACAAGCCCCGTTGTTTCTTATTTGATTTTACTGTGCCAAGCCTCGCTGTTTCTTATTTAACCACATTTGTTTAGAGCTAAGGAAAAAAACCCATTTCCGTTTCTCAGCTCTCACTGTCATTAGGAAGTTATGGCAGCACAACCAAAGTGTATTCGCATTTGAAGAGTTTACAGGAAGTGTTTTCCTGTTTCTTGATCAGTGAAATGTTTCAACGTCTTTTTCTCATCTACTCGAACTGTTTTTAAGTTCTGTAGTTCTCTATGAGTTTCTGCGAGTTTCCATAACGATATCTTTTTTTCCCATCTGGAGTCGCCTCTAGATAGGTCCAAGGATAAGGTTGTTAGCCTTATGCCCAACTCCCGGTACAGGATATGTGACAGATCAAGCGGACTTCCGCTGATTTCCGCATGCCGGCGAGAGCGTTAGAAAAAAAAAACGTCCGCCATCTTGTACGTCACGCCGGAACACAACAGGCCAAAGAAAAAGAGGCAGACCGCGTGAAACTTTGAAGAGGACATTATTAAGAGAGGCCAAATTAACAGGCATAACATCGTTTGATGAGGTTGAAAGACTCGCCGAAGACAGGAAAAATTGGCGAACTACTTTGCAAGCCCTATGTGACGTTTAACGGCACGGGAAGGATATAAGATATAAGATAAGATAAGTTGTCTATGAATGTCACAATTGTATGTGTCATGTAGTGTAGCTATGATAGATCAGGACTGTATACGTTGTGTCGTTTAGCTACGAGTGATCATTATTGTATGACATTCAGTGTAGCTATGAATGGTCAGGATTGTATAAATAATGCAGTGTAGCTACGAATGGTCAGGATTGTATAAATCATGCAGTGTAGCTACGAATGGTCAGGATTGTATAAATCATGCAGTGTAGCTACGAATGGCCAAGATTGTATAAATAATGCAGTGTAGCTATGAATGGTCAAGATTGTATAAATAATGCAGTGTAGCTACGAATGGTCAGGATTGTATAAATCATGCAGTGTAGCTATGAATGGTCAGGTTTGTATAAATCATGCAGTGTAGCTATGAATGGTCAGGTTTGTATAAATCATGCAGTGTAGCTGTAAACGTGGCTAGTGCATAAGTTAAATTTTTATAAATAATTGGGGAGGAATATTTTATCAATCTGTCCCAACAGTCCCCTTGGCAATGTACTACTGTGCTGCGTGGCCAAGATCTAGCCTCCACCTCATGACCGTCAACCCAGGTTCTCCCTTCCTAGGTAAACTGTATGCCAGTTATGCATCATTCTACATACATCAATACAAATAACATCACATGTAATACAATTACCAAGTCAGCAAATTAAAGATACATCAATTTATTAATCTCACTATCATGGTAACACAACAACTGACATGACATACATAGGACACACAACATATGTTATCATAATGTTAACAAGGGATGATATCAATATAATAGTTTGAACCCTCATGTAAGCATTAACTAAGACTGATGGACCCGTGGCCCTGGACTCTCCTGGTCCCACAAATATTCCACAATATAAATCTAATTGTGCCATCGCACTTATATCCAAGGCAGCCACTGCTGCACAGTATCTCTCTACATCTCCACGAATCATTATGTGCCAGTGCACTTTTTGATATATCTACGAATCATGAATGTGCTAATGCACTTCTTCATATATCTACGAATCCTAAAATGTGCTAATGCACTTCATTATGCAGCTACCACTGCTATGACCCACCTTCCTAATCTCCACTAATTCCACGTGAGCTAATGCACTGAAATCACACAGCTGTCGCTGCTGTGCCACACCTTCATATCTCCTCGAATTTCAGTGTGTCAGTGTACTTCTTCCTGCAGCTCCCGCTACCATGTTACATATCTCCTTATAACACATTGCAGCATATATAATACCCATACGAATGAGGGCATATTATTGAATTAGCATGTGCCCATCCAATATAACTATAATCACCATGAATCATACATAATCTCCATATCAATACGCGAATTACATGTATCCACATCACAGCATACTACACAAAACATGATCACAGTATGAGGTGGGTTCGGACTAATGTAACATAGCCTTGTAAGTAATGATTATAGTTGTTATTATTATTATTAGTGAATGTGATTATCAAAATATACTGTAAACAAAATAGTAACATAGAATAGCCACAGAGAAAAGTAAGTAGGAAAGGAAGAGAAAGGTATAAAACTTCCATGACACTAGAAGAAGACGCGGACAAAAGTAAACAGTGGAAACAGTGAACAGAAAAAGATGAGACTCAGTGACGCTGAGATATAGGTATTACAAAGGAAGGACGCTAGAACGTAGGATGATCCAGTAATAACAACGCGGTGAATGGACGTTGACCCTTGTAAACAAAATAGAAAAGACGAACAGAAAATGCAGACATAATGAAAAGCCGAGGACACAGTAAAACCTCCGACATGAAAGAGCAAGATAATTACTTAGGTAAACGACAATTGTATAGATGGAATTGATGCAGACTGAATTTACATGAGAACTAGTAGCGTTAGGTCGCAATTGCACACGGTTTTTAAAGAAAGGAATAGACGACTCAGCTAGCTGACCAATTAAATATTTAGAGGCATGGTCTATTTGACAATTGACTTACGGCATATAAGTCACGGAGCAGTTTGAATGACGGACAGTCAGAAGCTCACGGGAACCAGTGGACATCTGAAGGGTGGGGCCAAAAGACGTATGGGTTAATCCATCAAGCTGGACTTGAAGATAAAAAGGCGAGCGAAGAGACAGTGAAAATCGAAGAAGTATGGAAGTCCTGGAGAAAGAAGACAGAGGAGGGAGCTCGAAGACGGAGGAACAAGGAAGGTCAGTTAATAGAGACCGGTCCAGACAAGAGAAGAACAACAGAAGGAGAACACACACCAGAGAAGACACTAGAGAGAAAGAAGACGTAGGTAAAGACAGGTGGAACAGATGGACAATTATAGCAACAGATACTCAGGAGAAGCAGTTTGGAAGAAGTAGTTTTATGACAGACAGAAATTGTGTTTCAAGTGATTCAAGTGATTACGAAGAATTGATAATTTTGAAACTACGTGTACAGTGATTTAGTTGTGTAATCGATTGACCAATTGTTGTAGATCTGATACAATACTGAGTTAGGAAATGTTCACGTATCAAGTGCAGAGTATTGTGAAGTTGAGAACATTGCCGAAATGCTGTATATAGAATATGATAGAGTTTGATATTGTGAACAAATGATTAAGTGATTCAATCAAATTGATGTTGTGGACAATACATCTTGAACTTATTTGTTAGAATTAAATAATGCAGTGAACATTTCGTCGGCCTTGGTCTGATCTAGTGAATGTGGTAAAGTTGTGTGAAACTTGTGATGTGTTCATCAAAGAGCATCTGTAAGATCCAGTACTATAGAACTATTCTGTAATAAGGAACTATTCAGAAATATATGATTCACGACTATAAATATTATACTAAGTATTCTATAACAATCCTAAGCACAATACGAACAAGACCTTGTACCACCATTGCCTCTAGCTAACTGCTTTTTACACTAACGCTTTCCTCGATATATATAGATCCTTCCACACCCTGATCACGTGAACGATGACGCTCCTCCCAAGGTCTACACCCCTTGAACTTCGAGGGATCGTTCACATAGCTATGAATGATCAGGATTGTATATGTCGTGCAGTGTGGCTATGAATGTTCAGGATTGTATAGGTCGTGCAGAGAAAGCTGATTTAGGTTCCCACGTGACGTCTGAGAGGCAATCGCTTACTGGATCTCTGATTGACTCAGAGGAGCAACATGTACTCAGTCAGTCAGTCAGTCAGTCAGTCATCTGCATGTTCCTTGCGGAACTTTGCCTCCCTAACAGCTCTCCTGTAGGCCTCTCGGTTGCAAGCAATATTCCCTGCTGCTGATGCATCCATTCGCAGATCTTCAACGATGTCTTGCAACCATCTTGCATTTAGTCTTCCTCTCTTTCTTTTTCCAGTTATATACCCTTCCAAGACTGTCTTCTATAATTTCTTATAACGTTTAATGTGTCCAAAATATTAAAGTTTTCTCTGTTTAATCTTCTTTACAAGCAAATCTTCTTCAGTATATTAAGTTCCTGTGCTATGGATGTATACTACAATTTATACTAGAATGATAAAATAGTTTCCTTTTCAAGATTCTAATTTGCAATTTTCTAGAGCCTATAGATAATTTATGCAATAAAAAGTATAAAACAACACGAGAAGATAATAAGGAAGAGAGTAATATTCATGATTTTAAGCAACAATAATCAGAACATCTTTGTATTATATTGAAGAAAGTACAGAGAATCTTGGGAAATGACAGGAGAGGGAACATTTCTGAGTTACTGGCTCAAAGATAACAAAATAATCGCTAAAACACTACAGAAATGAAAGGAGCAATATTGAGAGCAATATTTCTGAGTTATTGGCTCTGAGAGGATGACAAAGAAGGTTAAAACACTACACACATGAGAGGATAAGAGAGAGCAAGATTTCTGAGTTATTGGCTCTGAGAAAGAACGTTAAAACACTACAAAAATGAGAGGATAAGAGAGAGCAAGATTTCTGAGTTATTGGCTCTGAGAGGATGACAAAGAACGTTAAAACACTACACACATGAGAGGATAAGAGAGAGCAAGATTTCTGAGTTATTGGCTCTGAGAAAGAACGTTAAAACACTACAAAAATGAGAGGATAAGAGAGCAAGATTTCTGAGTTATTGGCTCTGAGAGGATGATAAAGAACTTTAAAACACTACAAATATGAAAGGACAAGAGTGGAAGATTTCTGAGTTATTGGCTCTGAGGAAGAACGCTAAAACACTACAAAAAAATGAGAGGATAAGAGAGAGGAAGATTTATTAGCTGTAAGAATTAGGGGAAAATCACAGGAATCATGGACGACACAAGAAGAGAGGAGAGAGAAAAAGATTTCCTCTATTCTTGGCACTATGCCCTGTAAGTTAAGATTTCCTCTATTCTTGACACTATTCTCTAGAAATTAAGATTTCCTCTGTTCTTGACACTATTCTCTAGAAATTAAGATTTCCTCTATTCTTGACACTATTCTCTAGAAATTAAGATTTCCTCTATTCTTGACACTATTCTCTAGAAATTAAGATTTCCTCTATTCTTGACACTATTCCCCTAGAAGTTAAGATTTCCTCTATTCCTGGCACTATCCCCTGGAAGTTAATCTGTGACATGTTTATCAACAAGCAAAGTGCTGAAGGACATCCAGAAACATTTTCCGATGTTTGGGGGAAACAAGTTTATTGTTGCTGGTTTTCATATCTCATTTCTCAGGAAGGAGACAAACATCAACATTTGTTCAAGCAGTTCGCGAATGGCATGTTTTTCTAATATGAGGTGCGTGCACTTTTAGGAAACTGTTCCGTATCGTTATTTCGTCACGAGTGATTACCCGATTCTTGTGTTGGTACATCTGGAAGTATCGATTACGATATATATTCTTGGTTTCTCTTAGTTCGATTACATTGCTTGATTCAGGCAGGAAAAAAAAACATGTAGGAACAGTTTGTGCATTAGCATCATCATCATCATCATCATGTTTCGTACCGGCAGGCGTCGACAGGCACGCTTCTCCAAAGATCGTGATTTTCCATCGGTTCAGATGGTGACTTTCTACTGCGCCATTGATTTAGGCTGTCATTGTTTCTCTTTGTCTTCCTCTGCCTTTCTTCCCATGTATCTTTCCTGTTGTTGTGACTTTTTGTTTTCAAGTCCAGCCTTGCTCATTATGGTCCAGTGTTTTTAACTTCTTTCTTTCTTTCTTTCTTCTTTCTTTCTGTCTGTCTTTCTTAATCTATCATTCTTATACGTCGATTTGTATACTTCTGAAGTAATTGGCGGTCAGATGGAGTTGATCTACAACCCCTGGATGCTTCTCTTGAATTGATATAGAAGCTGACCATATGTTTTCCCTGCACCTCTGCAGAATATGTTGTCACACATGTTTTCCTTGCACCTCTGCAGAATATGTTGTCCCACATGTTTTCCTTGCACCTCTGCAGAATATGTTGTCCCACATGTTTTTCCTGCACCTCTGCAGAATATGTTGTCCCACATGTTTTCCTTGCACCTCTGCAGAATATGTTGTCCCACATGTTTTTCCTGCACCTCTGCAGAATATGTTGTCCCACATATTTTCCTTGCACCTCTGCAGAATATGTTGTCCCACATGTTTTCCCTGCACCTCTGCAGAATATGTTGTCCCACATATTTTCCTGCACCTCTGCAGAATATGTTGTCCCACATGTTTTCCTTGCACCTCTGCAGAATATATTGTCCCACATGTTTTCCTTGCACCTCTGCAGAATATGTTGTGCCTCATATTTTCCTTGCACCTCTGCAGAATATGTTGTCCCACATATTTTCCTGCACCTCTGCAGAATATGTTGTCCCGTCGTCTTATCTGTGGCACAGTGGCACATGGTGGTCTGGCCGATCTTGGTCTTGTTGGGAAAATGCTACGTGAATCTGTTTTGAACAATAATTTTATGTTTCTTGTTCCTGTTTTGTTTTGGTTTTTTTTTCTATTCTGTATAATATTGGAAATATACGTATATGTTTTAATGCGTGATTGCTTCAATATTTCAGCTAGAGAAATGTTTGTATACATGAAGCAGAATGTTTGGAGATCAGTTCATTATCTTCATCGCCTTTATTTCACTCCTAACGCATTGAACAAACACTCCTAACACATTGAACAAACACCCCTAACACATTGAACAAACACTCCTAACACATTGAGCAAACACTCCTAACATTTTAAACAAACACTCCTAACACTTTGAACAAACACTCCTAACACTTTGAACAAATTCAGTTCCGTTTTCTGTGATTTATCACATGTGTGTGAGTGTGTATGTATGAGTATGTGTGATGTATTAAGTACGACTTCAGTAACACACAATAATTAGTGTATAAGTATACAGCTACACACGAAGCACTGCAGTAAAGCTGTGATACCAGAATGTATTAACTAGAAAAAAATGTAGGAGCAGCTTTATTACTTAACGATTACAAAGTTGTGACGTTTTGGCGTGAGCCTTAATCATACAAAAACATACAGGACGAAGAAACAGAGAGAGGAGATAAAGTATAGATTCACATGAATACTATTTAAAAAACATAAATGGACAAGCCGCATCTTACAATTTACAGCTAAGTACTCTAAAAAACAGCATTCATGTGAATCTATACTTCATCTCCTATGTCTGTTTCTTCGGCCTGTGTTTTTATATGATTAAGGCTCACGCCGAAATGTCCAAACTTTGTAGTCGTTAAGTAATAAAGCTGTTCCTTCATTTTTCCTAGTTTATACACTAAGTACGACTTCAGTGTGTCCCCCCCCCCCCCAACCACCAAATCGTCACATTAGCCTGCTAACAGAAACTTCGGTTACGATGGCGCTGTGTAAAGTATCAGCTCGGATACAATCACATCATCATCTTTCAGTAGCACTGGATGATAAACAGATAGGAGTACGGGCAGAGACTCAGTTAAGGAACACTGGAGAAAGATGATACTCCAGCTGCTGTTTGAGCTTGCATGCAGAACAGAAAGAAAAACAAGAACATGGTTTTCCTTCGGAAAAACCTGACACCATGTTATCATGTTTTGCTTCACAGAGCGCTGTACACGAATGCAGGGGTAAGAGTTACAGCCAAAAGCGAACTGATCCTCATGCGTTGGCTGTGGGAGACCTTCTACGACCACACCCCAGTCAACCAACGCAGCTGTAGGGAAAAAAAATGAATGTTTGGAAAATCGTCCCTAAATAAACAGAGAATGTTTGTCAGTTGGGAGAGGGACAACAGAACGAGTTGCGCGCGCGCGCGCACACACACACACACACCTGTCAGTGCATGGAGCCAAAAGGTAACGGCAAATCAAAGGGCGTTAACACTGAAAAATATCTGGAACAGACTTTTAAACTCTTTTCATACTTCATTCAGTCGTTACGTCCCTTGATTTGCAATTACTTTTCGACCTGTCCTGTTAAGGTATCCCAGCTAAAACAATTCCCGATTTTGGTCTTAATATCTTTGCTCCCATCAACATAATTGGGGTCAAGACAATGACAAGTTTTCAGACCAGAAGTCTCGAACGTCTGTGTTCACATACTCGAATATTTATCTCAGATAGGCAGGAAGTGAAGATTTGTTGTTGCTCGATATCTCTTAATGCGCAAATTCGGGCTGTTTATAAATTAAAATAACTTTGAAATAACAGTAACAATAGCAGATGTTACATGCAAGGATGAAAGAAGTAAAAAATAGGATAAGCATTAGAGAACGGTCTTAGAAATGGGGCAATATTATATAGACACGATACTACAGTACTTCATAGAGACGATACTACAGTGCTTTATAGAGACGATATTACAGTACTGTATAGAGACAATACTACAGTAATGTATAGAAACGATATATATCACCTGTTTAGAGACGATACTACAATACTGTATGGAGACGATATCACAGTACTGTTTAGAGACGACATAGATAAAAGTTTGTAGGAACGATGCCACAGTGCTGTATGGGGACAATATAGCGGTATTGTTTAGAGTCCAGTACTGTAAAGAGATGATATTACAGATGCTTCTAAATTTACGATCGTTCAACTTGCGATAGTTCACTTTTAAGCTGTTGCGAAATAGATACGTGTTCAGTAGAAATTGCGCTTCGAATTTTTAATCTTTTCCCGGGCTTAGCGGTATGAGTCTCTCTCTGTCTCCCACTGTCTCTGTCTCTGTCTGTCTCTGTCTCTCTCTGTCTCTCTCTGCCTCTCTCTCTGTCTCTCTCTGTATCTGTCTCTGTCTGTCTGTCTCTCTCTGTCTCTCTGTGTGTCTCTCTCTGTCTCTCTCTCTCTGTGTCTCTGTGTGTCTCTCTCTGTTTCTCTCTCTCTCTGTCTCTCTCTGTCTCTCTGTGTGTCTCTCTCTGTCTCTCTCTCTCTCTCTCTGTGTCTCTCTCTCTCCCTCCAGGATGTTCTTACTTGTTATAGAAAAATATATAATGAAAAATAAGAAACAAACCGTACAGTCTTGATACCTTGATATCTTCCTGAAGAACATTACGCCTGCTAAGCTATCAACAAGTTTTGATGCTCCAGTGTATTCTAGAATGTATAAACTAGGAAAAAAGTAGGAACAGCTTTATTACTTAACGACTACAAAGTTGTGACATTTCGGCGTGAACCTTAATCATACAAAAACACACAGGACAAAGAAATAGAGAGAGAAGATAAAGTATACATTCACATGAATGCTGTGTTAAAAAATAATTAGAGCACTTAGCTGTAACATATAAGCAGCTGTGGCCTGTCCGACGCTTGAAGCAGTATATTAGAATAAATGCAAGGTGATCGGGAAAACCCGATCCTCGTTGTCGCTCGGATAGAAAAAAATGTATAAACTAGAAAAAAAACAGGAACAGCTTTATTATTTAACGAATACACAGTTGTGACGTTTCGGCTTTTACCTTCGTCAGACAATAATAAACAGGACCAAGAATAAGACAGAGGAGACAAAGTAAAGGATTACATTAAACAGCTTTACAGAATTCTTTGTGCATAGTTGTATATTTATACACTATTTTATTCATTCATTCATTTGCATGTCCCTTGCGGAACTTTGCCTCCCTAACAGCACTCCTGTAGGCCTCTCGGTTGTGAGCAAGATGGCCTGCTGCTGCTGCTGCTGCTGCATCCACTTGCAGATCGTCAGCGATGTCTTGCAGCCATCTTCGTTTTGGTTTTCCTCTTTTTCTTTTGCCCATTATGTATCCTTCTAATACGGTCTTCTCTAAATTATCATGACGTTTAATGTGCCCAAAATATTTAAGTTTTCTCTCTTTAATCCTCTTTACTAGCCGGTCTTCTTCAATATTAAGCTCTTGTAGTATAGATATATTTGTTCTTTTTTGTATCCACGATATTTGGAGAACTCTTCTGTAGCATTTTCATTGAAAGGCATTTATGAGTTTCTCAGCTGTTTTGTTAAGTGTCCAGGTCTCACAGGCATATGTTGCTATGGGAAAGATGCATGCCCTTAAAAATCTTATTTTTGTAGTTCTGTCTGTTCCTCTCCACAGATTCTTTAGTTGTTTTACTTTCTGAAGAGCCATAGATGTCCTCCTTTTAATTTCCCTCATTGTATCTCCATTATTAGTTAGTAATGATCCAAGATATTCAAAAATCTCCACTTCTTCTAGTTTTTCCTCATTGATACATATTTCAGCTGCCTTGCCTGTTTTGTCAGTTGTCATCAGTTTAGTTCTCTTCGCATTAAGATAGAGGTTTTGCTCTTCGCTATTCTTATGGACTGACATAATTAGTTTTTCCATTCATTTTTGTGTTGTGGACAGTAACACTGTGTCATCAGCATATCTAATCTCTGGTATTTCATAACCTCCAATTGTTATGCCATCGTAATACTCTTTGTCTATATCTTCTCTAACATTCCTCATTATATTTTCGGTATACAAGTTAAATAAGTAGGGTGACAGTATGCACCCCTGACGGACCCCTTGTTTTATGTCACACCAAGTTGTTGTTTCACCATTTATTCTTACTGCTGCTTGTTATCGGATAGAAAAAAGCACCATGCGGCACTTGAACTAGCAGACGACAGGGACTGGCAGACGACAGGGACTAGCAGACGACAGGGACTACCAGACGACAGGGACTAGCAGACGACAGGGACTAGCAGACGACAGGGACTGGCAGACGACATGGACTGGCAGACGACAGGGACTACCAGACGACAGTGACTACCAGACGACAGGGACTAGCAGACGACAGGGACTAGCAGACGACAGGGACTAGCAGACGACAGGGACTACCAGACGACAGGGACTAGCAGACGACAGGGACTACCAGACGACAGGGACTAGCAGACGACAGTGACTACCAGACGACAGTGACTACCAGACGACAGTGACTACCAGACGACAGGGACTACCAGACGACAGGGACCGGCAGAAGTGAGAAATGTTAAAAAAGAAATAGAAGAAAGAATTGTGTTTTGTGTGCCATCTGAGACAGACGTAGATCAGACTGTTAGAAATGTAGGCGTTTAGTGAAATAGTTGTAGAATAGAATGTATTAGGATGTTACGATAGCGACAGTAGTCTGCCAGGAACGTATATTGTGTCGAGGCGATGGAAATTACATCTAGTCTTGTGTCCATGGATTGTGTTGATGCATTTGTCGTTCTCGTCATATCGTTCATTGACTCATCGTCACCCCGAGCATCATTAAAGTCATTTCAAGTGTAAAGTTGCTGCTTCTGTATCACTATTTCCACTGAGAGAGAATGGACCTGGGAGCAAGTAAGTCTGTGAAGTGAGTAACAAAACAGACGCAAAACAACGTAGAACAGTCGTAGATTAAATGAGAAAAAAATCTTAACAATCATATTTACAGTGGACAATAGTGGAAATTTACAGATATATAGTTTCACCAGCTGTATTCAACAAGATATATAGCAACAAGATATATAGTTTCATCAACTATAAGCAACAAGATATATAGCAACAAGATATATAGTTTCATCAACTATAAGCAATAAGATATATAGTTTCATCAACTATAAGCAACAAGATATATAGCAACAAGATATATAGTTTCATCAACTATAAGCAATAAGATATATAGCAACAAGATATATAGTTTCATCAACTATAAGCAATAAGATATATAGCAACAAGATATATAGTTTCATCAACTATAAGCAACAAGATATATAGCAACAAGATATATAGTTTCATCAACTATAAGCAATAAGATATATAGCAACAAAATGTATAGTTTCATCAACTATAAGCAACAAGTTACATCTATACATAATCATACGAGTAGAAGAGAGGAATACTGCTTCGTGCTGTGTGTCAGAAATACGCATAGGGGAGTGTAGAGAGTATTTAAATGGAGACATTTTAGATGTGTGATCAGTGGGTCGTAACTGAGGGTTTTGGGTGGGGGAAACCGTGGAGGGGAGAGAGAGTGATGCAGTGGTAATCTAGCCGGGAGAAGGTGAAATATGTGATCATAGTTAGGGTAGAGGGGTTGTAATGTGATGCTGTGAGGAGGTTCTGAACTATGTGTAACAAGTGAGAAGGGAGTGGGAGTTAGTGGGGAGGAATTATGATTGTGGAGGAAGTGAATGTTAGGTGTAACTGAATAACGAGTTCAAACTGTATGGCTCCAGTGTCCCATATTCCTGAATGTAGCGGTTCTCAAGCTCTAAGTTTCTTGTGTCATCTGCGTGACAATGTTTGATGGCTGTTACCAGAAAGTCAGATTTGCTTCTGTGGTTGGAGCCATTGAAATGATTCGGGACTGGTTTCGAAGCATGATAGGTGGTATCGCACAGATGTTTCTGCATGCAATCCCCTCGTCTGAGGCCAGTTTCACCAATATAGATTATCCTGGTTCTTTTGCATGCAATGACATATATCACATTGCGGGACTTGCAATGTGAATCCCTCATATAGTGTATTCTAGCAGTTACTCTCGAATCTCGTCAGAAGACAAAGAGAGAGAAAATGATGACAGTGTCGTTATAGCATTCTCATCATCCAGCAGTTAATTTCAGTTCAGTGGTTCAAAGATTTTTCAGGCCCATTGTATTTTCAGCTGTGCAGGTTCATGGTGTGTGCCCGTACAACTATTCTGTTTCATACTTTCAGTAAAGTATTCAGCAGATTACTTGAAATATTCAACATAGAATATCAGTAGATATTGAAGACAAGTTTTATGTTAGATTACTTTGCCTATCTACAGGCTAATGTGAGTGTCCTTAGCTCGTTTAAGGTAGGCTGATGTAAGTGTTCAGAGCACCTTTACGATAGGCTGAGTGTTCTTAGCTCGTTTAAGGCAGGCTGATGTAAGTGTTTAGAGCAAGTTTAAGGTAGGCTGATGTAAGTGTTTAGAGCAAGTTTAAGGCAGGCTGATGTAAGTGTTTAGAGCAAGTTTAAGGTAGGCTGATGTAAGTGTTTAGAGCAAGTTTAAGGTAGGCTGATGTAAGTGTTTAGAGCAAGTTTAAGGCAGGCTGATGTAAGTGTTCAGAGCATGTTTAAGGTAGGCTGATGTAAGTGTTCAGAGCACGTTTAAGGTAGGCTGATGTAGGTGTTCAGAGCATGTTTAGGCTGATGTAAGTTGTTAGAGCACGTTTAAGGTAGGCTGATATAAGTTGTCAGAGCACTTTTAAGTTAGGTTGATGTAGGTGTTCAGAGCTCTTTAAGGTGGGCTAATGTTAGTGTTCTGAGTTTGTTTAAGATAGGTTAATATAAGTGTTCTGAGCTTGTTTAAGATAGGCTAATATAAGTGTTCTGAGCTCGTTTAAGGTAGGCTAATATAAGTATTCAGAGCTCGTTTAAGGTAGGCTAATATAAGTGTTCTGAGCTCGTTTAAGGTAGGCTAATATAAGTGTTCTGAGTTCGTTTAAGGTAGGCTAATATACGTGTTCTGAGCTTGTTTAAGATAGGCTAATATAAGTGTTCAGAGCTCGTTTAAGGTAGGCTAATATAAATGTTCTGAGCTCGTTTAAGGTAGGCTAATATAAGTGTTCTGATCTTGTTTAAGATAGGCTAATATAAGTGTTCTGATCTTGTTTAAGATAATTTAATATAAATGTTCTGATCTTGTTTAAGATAGGCTAATATAAGTGTTCTGATCTTGTTTAAGATAATTTAATATAAATGTTCTGAGCTCGTTTAAGGTAGGCTAATATAAGTGTTCTGAGCTCGTGTAAGGTAGGCTAATATAAGTGTTCTGAGCTCGTTTAAGGTAGGCTAATATAAGTGTTCTGAGCTCGTTTAAGGTAGGCTAATATAAGTGTTCTGAGCTCGTGTAAGGTATGTTAGACTAAGCTAGGATGTTCGGTGAATTTGTTGTATGAACTGCGCTTGCAGCATAACGATGTCCTCAACTTAGGATTGGAACATCGTGACGCGATCTTTATCAAGGAGCAGCTGTGTCTTATGTCCGTGAGACCTGGACTGTTAACAAACAGATGAAACAGAAAACAGAAACAACAGAGTTGTGCTTTTGGAAGAAGATGCCAAAAATTACCATGGACGGCCACAGAAATAAATGAAGACGTCAGAAATTTGTAGAACAATGAAAGCTAGCTAGAGCTACGAGGGAAAAGACTATTAAAGTTTAATTTATATGTCAGGATAATATCAAATTTAGGGTATCTGGTTGGTAATCAAGGAAAAACTCTAGGAGAAAAAGAAGCGAGGTAGACAGAAAATTCTCTAAACGGGCTGATCAAGAGGCAACCACGCGACCGGAAACACCAGAGGCTGTACAGAACGAAGAAAGCATGATCGTCAATGTCTATCAGTAAACACAGAATGTGTGAAAACACTTGGGAACGAAAAATTGTTACTAGGGACAGAGTTTTTTTTTCTAATACACTGCAAAAAAATGCTTACTAAGATAAGCGATATTTTCACTATCAAGTGCAAACTTTATCCTGACAATAAATATAGATTTCTGTGGCTAGAACCGCAAAAAGGAGAAGAAAAAGAAGAAGAAGAAGAATGAATGAATGAATGAATGAATGCATGCATGAATGATCTTTATTTTTAAAGGGTAAAGAAATGGGCACGCAGGCCCGTCTTACATTCTGCCCTTCATCACTCCGTCTTTCATGAAGAAGAAGAAGAAAAAGAAGAAGAAGAAGGAAAAGGAGGAGGAGAAAAAAAAGAAGAAAGAAAGAAGACTGGGCAGAAAAAAAAATGAAGTGAAACATTTAGTAATTAGTAAACTCAAATCACGTGAGGCGTATGTAACATGCAGCAAGGGGTACACATATATGCTCTCAAGACATACCAGGACATAAAAAATTGCCTCTCAAACAGCCTTATAATCACACCATTAAGGCCACTCTTCTGCTTGCTAAGTAATGTCAGGTATAAAAAAAGGATGATTCTTTATAGAAGCAAGTGCTAAGCTGAGACGTAACCGCCAGGAACCGAATGCTGAGCGGAGGAAGGTAAAAAGCAAAATCTTGATATTGATGAATGACTCCTAGGCTTTAAGAAGTTCGTCTGAGGAGCTTAATGTCCGTTGTCATTACGGCCAGGATAAGCATAGACAAGACAAGACGTGCTGCAGACACTAAAGCATCGTTTTTGTTTTTCATTCTAACGAGCGGAGAAGAGAAATCAATATTTTTCTGCTTATTTTTTGGCTTCATCGAATCATCAAGGATCGCTCGTGCCGGCATGCCTCGTCTTCGCTCGTCTCGATGTTCATGAGATCTCATTTCGACCGTCGGAGACGCCAAGTTCTTGCGGGTCTCCTGTCTGCTTCCTACAGTTCTGCATCAACAGCCTCGTGGTAGCATCTCAATGATCTATTGAGTGTGTGCTCAATACTTACTCTCCGCCACATCTTCCAAAGCGTTTCTTCATCTCACAAGAGCGATGATTAGTGATTATTTGAGTAATGATAATCTCTCCCTCTCTTCTCTCTTCTCTCTCTCTTCTCTCTCTCTCTCTCTCACTCACTCTCTCTCTCTGCATCTGGAATGTCCTTCACATAACGTATCTGTTTTCATAGCCATTCTTAAAACGTCTAGTTGTCACGTTAGAATTCAGAATGTCTGTGATATCTGGTTCTCATCTTTTCCTCGACCGCCTTCCTCAATTCCTGCCGTGAAAAAAACCCCCATTTTGGACACGCATTTTATAGCTTGCCCATCTATTAACACTTCTAAATATCAAGTAACACCTATAGCTTGTTCATTCATTCCATCATCATCATCAGGTGAAGTGCCGACTGGCGTTGGCTTCTCTAGAGTACACGATCCTTCATGCAGGCCATCAGTTCAGTTGGTGATCTCCTCTCACACCATCCCGTCAGACTGTCCAGTATCATTTCTCTTGGTCTTCCTCTTGATCTTCTTCCTTCTATTTTTCCTGTTATAATATTTTCAATGCCCCCTTTTCTCATTGCATGTCCTATGAAAGTACATTGTCTCTCTCTTATCTTTTTGACAAGGGTTTTTGTCTCTCCAGCTCTTCTCTTACATTCTTCATTAGTTATTTTTGCTGTCCAGGGGATTCGCAACATTCTTCTAATAAACCACATTTCTGCTGCTTCCAATGAATTTTGTGCAGACTTGCCTATTGTCCATGATTCACTTCCATATAACAAGATAGGTTCAATATAGCATTTTAGGACTCGTTTTCTAACATTCATTGATAAAGATGTGTTAGCTAATATGTTTCTCATTCTCTGAAATGCAGTCTTTGCTTGGCCTATTCTGTTCCTAATTTCTGTTCTGCATTTCTCATCTGAAGTTATTACTGCTCCAAGGTATTTTAATTTCTGCACCTGCTTTAGAATAGTTCCGTTTAATTTAATACTGCATGCTGGTGGATTCTGTTTCTTAGATATAACCATAGTCTCTGTCTTTTTGATGTTCAAAGTAAGGCCTTTATGTTCACTTTCTTTGGCGACTTTATCCAAGAGATTTTGCAGGTTTTGTTGGTTCTCAGCTATCAGTACTGTGTCGTCAGCATACCGAAGGTTGTTAATATTGTATCCTCCAATTTTTATGCCTGGTTCTGTGATGATTGTTCTTAGAATATTCTCGCTGTACAGAGTAAAAAGGTCTGGAGATAGTACACATTCTTGTCGCACCCCTTGTTTTATAGGTTGATATTTTCCAATTCTATTTTCAACTCGAACTGCTGCTTCTTGCTGCCAGTATAGATGTTTTACAATCCTCAGATCTTTGCCGTCTATATTGATGTCTTCAAGCATTTTAATAATTTCATTATGTTTCATCTTGTCAAATGCCTTGGTGTAATCAATGAAGCATAAGTAGAGATCTTTCTGTACTTCTAAAGCTCTTTCTGGTAGTGTTCGTAAAGCATAAATGGCATTGTGTGTTCCCTTTCCTTCAACAAATCTAAACTGTTCATCTGCTATTTCCATTTTTATCTTTTTCCTTGTTCTTCTCATAATTATTCTCAGAAGTAGCTTCGTTATGTGACATGAGAGGCTGATAGTCCGGTGGTCGTCGCATTCCTTTTCACCTGGTTTCTCTGATAGTGCTATAAACGTGGATTTAATCAGGTCACTGGGCATATAACCACTGTTGTAAATGTCATTCAGTAACTTGGTTATTATTTTTATTCCTGTCTCCTCTAGTGCCTCTATTTCTTCTATTGTTATATTATCAGGCCCAGTCGCTTTTCCTTTCTTCATGTGTTTGATGGCATCTATGATTTCATCTTCAAGTATTGGGGGTCCATCACAGTTTTCAGTATCTGGTGTTAATTCTGGTCTTTCTCCTCCATATAGCTCACCGATATACTCTGTCCACATGTCCACAATGTCTTCTTTTACCATTACCATTTTACCTTCTTTCGATTTCAGGCATCCTGTGGTATATTTTGGTTTCCTGCCTGTGAGTTCATTAATTCGTTTGTGCATGTTTTTGCTGTCTTTATTATGAGAGTATGAGAGTCCTCTATCTATCTGCACTGTTCATTTAACCACACTTCTTTTGCTTCTCTGCATTTGCGTCTTATTTCTTTATTTATCTTGCTATATTTTTCCTCGTTGTTTTTACTCCTCCTCCTCTTGTCCATCAGTCCTAAGATGTCGTCTGTCATCCATTTATTTTTAGGGGCTTCTTTTCGATGGTATTATCTCCTTAACAGTTTGGTGGATAGAATCTCTTAACATTTCCCATTGTTCATCTATACTATTTATCTTTGCTATTGCATTGTATCTATTTGTTATAATAACTTTGTATTGTTCTCGCAGTTCTTGGTCATTTTTAAGAAATTCTGTATTCAGTTTGATGTTTCTCACTTTTCTGCCTGCTTTCTTTAGCTTTATTCTAACTTTTCCACAGACTGGATCATGGTCACTATTGCAGTCAGCTCCTGGCATGGTTTTTGTTGTCAGTATGCATTGCGGAATCGTTTGTTGATTAATATGTAGTCTATCTGGTTAAATGTCTTTTTGTCTGGGCTGCACCACGTTGCCAGCCTTCGAGGATGTTGTTTAAACCAGGTGTTTCCTACAACCATGCTGTGTATTCTTGCCCATTCAATTAATTTATAACCTCTATCATTCCTCTCCCCCAGTCCATAGTCGCCAACGATGTCTGAAGTTCTTCCTTTACCAACTTTGGCATTAAAATCTCCCATGACTATGGTAACTTCATGTGACTTTGTGTGTTTCAGGGATGTCTCTATGTCGTTATAAAATATCTGTACATCTTCTTCAGAACTTTCAGATGTTGGAGCGTACACTTGTATAATATTTATGTTTATTGGTTGTCCTTTCAGTTGGGCTAGCAGGACTCTGTCCGAGATGTTCAAATATCCTACAATTGTCCTTGCCGTTTGTTCATCATATATAATTCCTACTTCTCGTTCGTTCATCCATTAACACTTCTAAATATCAAGTAACAACTATAGCTTGTACATTCATTAACACTTTTAAATATCAAGTAACACCTATAGCTTGTTCATCCATTAACACTTCTAAATATCAAGTAACACCTACAGCTTGTCCATCCATTAACACTTCTAAATATCAAGTAACACCTATAGCTTGTTCATCCATTAACACTTCTAAATATCAAGTAACAAATACAGCTTGTCCATCCATTAACACTTCTAAATATCAAGTAATAACTATAGCTTGCACATCCATTAACACTTTTAAATATTAAGTAATAACTACAGCTTGTTCATTCATTAACACTTCTAAATATCAAGTAACAACTATAGCTTGTACATTCATTAACACTTATAAATATCAAGTAACAACTATAGAAATTAGCATAAAAAATCTGAACTTATTATACTGATGGGCAAGCAGTCAGTATAACAGATACACTAAAATCAGACGGTCAGTTTAACACATAAACCAAAGGTACGAAGCGTTATATGAGGCCATGAAAGAAATGAGCTCTCCAAAGAGGCTTTCCGATCACTGGTTAAAAAAAAAAACCCAGATATTTAAATACCTTGTTCTGGAATTTATACATAGGAATTTCCGAAAAAGAGAAAAGAAATATGAAACATCAACAGCAGAAATCAAGCAGGAAAGTTTAACTTCTTGTCAGTCAGTCAGTCATTTGCATGTCCCTTGCGGAAACTTTGCCTCCCTAACAGCTCTTATGTAGGGCTCTCGGTTCTAAGCAAGACGCCCTGCTGCTTCTTGTGTGGCAGTTATTTTCCACTGAAGGAAATACTTAAACTAATGGGCGGTCTAAATTTAAGCAGCTGAAATTGACGTCCCCGACGCAGTCACACAGTCAGATCCACAGGTCCACCTCGTGACTGAATTAAATCTCAGAACTTCCTGCACGTGCTAAATGATTGACAGATAACGTTAAGAGAAAAAAAAAACTTGTAAAAGATGATAAAACTGTAACTAGTTATACGGAAATGGGTTTTTAGTTAGTTTTAAGAAATAAGGGAAAAAAAACTGACAAAAATGATAAGACCAAAAAAAAAAAAAAGATAAGACAAGTTATGTAATATAGAAGACATTTCACTGGTATAAGTTTGTATTCCATACTGTACAACTAGTTGCTGTGATGGCTGCAAGTATTTGAACTTTTCCCATGGCTGCATTAAGATTTAAGATATTAGATAAACAAGATATACATTGAGTAGGAGAGGGGGTTAATATTAAAGATATTAGATACACTAGATATACAGGGAGTGAGGGGAGGTGGGTTAAGATTTATGATATAAGATATACGGCAGGGAGTGAAGGGAGTGAGTTAAGATTTACGATATAAGATATACTTCAGGGAGTGGGGGAGTGGGTTAAAATTTACGATATAAGATATACTTCAGGGAGTGAGGGGAGTGGGTTAAGATTTACGATATAAGATATACGGCAGGGAGTGGGTTAAGATTTACGATATAAGATATACGGGGAGTGGCGAGAGGGGTTTAAGATTTTATAAACTAGATAAGGCTCTCTAAACTAGATATAAGAAGAGTGGAGTGGAGTAGAGGAGGGCCTGAAACATAAGAAGGAAGACTAGCTTTGACCGACATTTACTACAACTAACAACAGCAGCAGCAGCAGCAACGACAAGAACAATAACAACAATATATACTTGTGGAGCTTTCTTGAAGTCAAGTTCTAGATTATAGCTCTAGAAATCTCTAAATAACTGGGTGGTACTTTGGCGCTGGAAAGTCCCAGCTACCTGGTCCCTCTATACGTGCTTTTTAAAAGCTAGCGAGCAATCACTTTCTCGACAAGTGCCCTCGCTCTGTCTCAGAGCTGAACGTGGACAGAAATGGACCAGTAGCTCTGTCAAGAAACGTGTGTCCATTCTTTGCTTGTTAAACCACGTGATAGCCTTTAATGATAAAGCATAATGCCTCTAAAGATATAAGGAAGCGGGCCTGCCGCGAGACAAAGGGTTTGGAGTATTAATGATATTATAAACACCACACTCACTGAAGCAGGTGTAATAGAAGGACAGCGAGACGTTCTCAACTTGATTATCAAGAAAGCAACGTTCCTCGAAATGCTGCAGGCTTTTTCTTACTGTTAATTACGAGTTCTTTAAAAAATGCCCCCCCCCCAATCGGCTATGTATATTTATATACACTCTTGTGGACATAATGTATCATATTACGCTAACAGCATAAAATATGTATAAATATATGTAATCATATTTAAAGCTAATATGGCAATAAAGTGTAAATAAACAGCTTATTCCCCAGGACCCTTAACTAAATATGAGATGTTTTGAAATATCTTCCGAGGAAGAAATTTTAGAGTTTCTGGAATATTCACAGAGTTCGGGCGATACTGAAACTTATTCTAGCGTTTCTAATCTTGAGGATGTTTGTTTACACGTCATTGCCCTTCCTTCTTCATTTGCTCATTTTAGTTCTTAATGAGGTCGTAATTTTGCTTTCTCCGCCAATGATCCCCACGGATTACTCAGTGCTACATACAAGTAAAGATGAGAGGCAACAACTTGCACATGCTTGGCAAAATATTTTGCTCACAAACATCCAGAGTTACAGATCCTTGATGGCTCCTGTAGTTTAAACAGTTTTTTTTTTCCTTGTCCTGGGTTTGTTGTTTTAAGTAATTTGTTGGAACCCGAGTTCAAGGAAAATCTTGACTGGATTCACTTAACAGCAAGTCTGAGACGCTGCTTTTAAATTTGACTTAACTCTTAAACTATCATAAAATGAAAACAAATTCCCCCAATTTTGTTCTATATGTTGATATCTGGGAGTTTGTCTTTTCAAACTACTGTAAATACTAAAAATAGCAACTATGTCTTTTTTTCTAGTAAGAGATGTCAGCCGTAGTGAATAGTAGCAAAAAATATTTGTGTGTCATGTGTATTCGATAGTCTAAGAGTTAAGTTAAATAGTGACACTGGGATTAGTAGGATTTGAAAAGCGTCAGGTAGTTTTCCACATTCCTTCTCTTAGGTAGTTTTCCACATTCCTTCTCTTAGGAAGTTTTCCACATTCCTTCTCTTAGGAAGTTTTCCACATTCCCTCTCTTAGGTAGTTTTCCACATTCCCTCTCTTAGGTAGTTTTCCACATTCCCTCTCTTAGGTAGTTTTCCACATTCCCTCTCTTAGGTAGTTTTTCACATTCCCTCTCTTAGGAAGTTTTCCACATTCCCTATCTTAGGAAGTTTTCCACATTCCCTCTCTTAGGAAGTTTTCCACATTCCCTATCTTAGGAAGTTTTCCACATTCCCTATCTTAGGAAGTTTTCCACATTCCCTCTCTTAGGTCTGGGGACGAAGACACTGTCCATTTTGACAATCAAGCGACCCACAGCTGACATGCTGGTGTCAGGATTGACGAACCCCAGCTGACCAAGACCCTGTCCCACTTCTCCGTTGGCGTCCCCAGTAAGAGACCTAGCCTGGTTAACGGGGCAGGGATCACCGTAGTCTCCGTGGTGGTGGAGTCTGCTGAAGAAGTATTGCACATCCTCTGCTTTGTAGTTGCACTCAGGGACTAAAAAAAATACTGCCATGACCTGGTCCCAATCCGACGCGATGCTGTTCCTCAATATCTCCACCGCATGGGCTCCAAAGAACACTAGCTTGCAGTTCTAGGGAAAATGAAGAAGAGGGTCTCTGGTATGTGCGATGTATTTGAGATTTTTATCATTACCCACTCTTTGTTTTGATGGGTTGGTCTGGTCTTATAACAGTGATTTATTAACAGAAGTTCACACACAAGTCCATAACGAATCCTACAATCCCCTTCAGCTATTTGTGGAGTATTTATAACTAGTTAAGACAATCATCATCATCATCATCATGTGGGTAAATAATTAGGTTCTCCAGTCCTCTCTTTGATATCGCATCCCTCAACCCACATACACTGATGAGAGACCTGTTTTGTATCGATTTACAACCTTTCTTCTGCTTTTAGCGTTAAGTTTCCAGTCTGACATCAGCACATCTTACCCCCCCCCCCCCCCCCACCACCCCTCCTCCTCTAGAAATCTTGTGTAATGAAGGTTACATAAGACTGCTTCACCGCAGTCATGTCAGTTTATGTGTCGTACATGTTCGTTTTCTCAACATTTCGCCATGTTGTTCTGTTTATGCTCTGACCTGTAGCCAAGTGTTATATGAGGCTAGATTTTCATTCCCTTCTCATGTTGTTGATCCCAGCCGTTGTGTCTGTTCATCTTCCTTTGCTTGGATATTTTAGTATATTTTATTAAACTTGTTTTGTTCTTTTTCTTTGGTTTTTTTTTTCATTCTTACAAGTTGTTCTTATAAGTGTCTTTTTTTCAATTCATAGCTAACTGGATTTCAGCCCTGCTAAAATATTAGTGTCTAATATGGCAACAGTGTTTACAGGTCTTAGAATGTAAAGGTAAATGTTAAATCCCCGTTTCCATGTCATTAAGGCATATTGGGATACGGTGTTAGGCCCCGTATTTCCACGACCTTCGACACATGAAAGAGGGGTGTGGTCAGTTTCACACCTGGCCTTATTCTACCTTTCCAGATTTCTCTGGTACCCATTTTTAGAGTCTGGGTCAACCACATGGCCTTTTTGTGTCTGTACCAGAATAAATCCCTTGAAATGTAATAGAAAAACATCCTTTTTCTTCTTCTGCAGGGACTCCAGGGTCATAAACTACAGGGAAGTAAAGTTTACAGGTGTTGGTAGGGAGTAGACTAAAGGGAGGTAAAGTTTACAGGTGTTTGTAGGTACTAGACTATAGGGAAGTAAGGTTTACAGGTGTTGGTAGGGAGTAGACTACAGGGAAGTAAAGTTTACAGGTCTTGGTAGGGATTAGACTACAAGGAAGTAAAGTTTACAGGTGTTGGTAGGTACTAGACTACAGGGAGGTAAAGTTTACAGGTGTTGGTAGGTACTAGACTACAGGGAAGTAAAGTTTACAGGTGTTGGTAGGTACTAGACTACATGGAAGTAAAGTTTACAGGTGTTGGTAGGTACTAGACTACAGGGAGGTAAAGTTTACAGGTGTTGGTAGGTACTAGACTACAGGGAAGTAAAGTTTACAGATGTTGATAGGGATTAGACTACAGGAAGTAAAGTTTACAGGTGCTGGTAGGTACTAGACTGCAGGGAAGTAAAGTTTACAGATGTTGGTAGGGATTAGACTACAGGGAAGTAAAGTTTACAGGTGTTTGTAGGTACTAGACTACAGGGAAGTAAAGTTTACAGGTAGTGGTAGGTTCTAGACTACAGGGAAGTAAAGTTTGCAGGTAGTGGTAGGTGCTAGACTAGAGGGCAAAGGTTTGAGCGACAGTCTAGGCTCACGAGAATGTGGCTGAGGGAAAGGGCAGATGAGAAAGTTCAAGGTGTGGTTGGCCCCTGATGTGAGAAGCATGGCTGACACTGCGCACAGGAAAATGTCTGTGATCGTTGCATCTTGAACTTCCTCTAGAAGATCTTGAGTGTCTGGTGGAGTTACCAGTGTTGTCACGGTGTACTTCGCCATTCTGTAAACCATTTTTTTAAATTTTTGTGTGGTGATGTTGGAATTGAATATCTTCATCTCGAACTGATCAACCCGCCTTAATTGAGTGACTCTGAATGTTCGTCAGTAGTAAGAAAGAAAGGTTGTTTCTGTTTGTCTGTTTTCTGCACAAAACAGCAGACTTTATTGTTCTACACCTTCGTCACGCCATGTCAAAGATCTTGTCTTACATAGTGCGTACACAGAGACGACATCTGTGCAGCGATGACGTGGCTAAAATGTAGACAGTGTATAACAATTACGTGGACAAACTGTAGACACAGTGTACAACAATTACGTGGACAAACTGTAGACACAGTGTACAAGAGTGACGTGGACAAACTGTAGACACAGTGTACAAGAGTGACGTGGACAAACTGTAGACACAGTGTACAAGAGTGACGTGGACAAACTGTAGACACAGTGTACAACAGTGACGTGGACAAACTGTAGACACAGTGTACAACAATTACGTGGACAAGCTGTAGACACGGTGTACAGCAATAACTTGGACAAATTGTAGACACAGTGCACAATGTTGATATTGCCAAACTGTAGACATGTAGACAGATGACCTTATTATTCTAACAGATGCGTAAGATTATCAATGTTGACAGAACAAACCTCTGTTTTTTTAAGATAAAAACTTGACAAGGAAACCTGGAACATGTCTCCGCCCAGGGGCTTTATAAATATTCAGGTTCACTCATTTGCTCTGCTATATTCATTTTCTGTGTCTCATTTTTTTCCCAAACGATAAATTTGTATTTTTCATTTCATCACCTGCAAAATCTTAAATCTTCTACACGTCCTTTTGAACATTTTACCGTTAAAATCATAACAAGTTGCTAAGTACAAAATAACTCCTTAAAAATTTACTGCAGTTCGAAGTTACACTTTCGTGAAATAACATTTCCCATTTCTATGCACTGTTGTCTCTCCACTTTCATGAACTAAGGTTTCCCACTTTTGTGCACTGTTGTCTCTCCACTTTCATGAACTAAGGTTTCCCACTTTTATGCACTGTTGTCTCTCCACTTTCATGAACTAAGGTATCCCACTTTTATACACTATTGTCTCTCTCACATGCAGGTCCATCTGAGTTTACACATACAAATGATACTTGGTCATGCTGTCCTTGTAGATTTCTTTTTTCTGAGGCGCTGAAATTTTGGGAAAGCAGACCGTTTATTGGAAAACATCTCAAGAATAACCTTTACATCTTAGCAAGATCTATTATTTAACATTTACAGCAGAATGGAATTTATATTCGGAACTTTTTTTTTCCTTGTTTCTCATAAATCCAGAACTGCCATGACGTGGGCCCTTTAGTTCAGTAGCGACTGAAGGAAAACGTTGTAGCTAAGATATGTAAGGGGCGCTGTTTTCAAGCAAGAAGCGTATTACAATAGTTAAGATATGTAAGGGGCGCTGTTTTCAAGCAAGAAGCGTATTACAATAGTTAAGATATGTTAGGGGTGCTGTTTTCAAGCAAGAAGCGTATTACAATAGTTAAGATATGTTAGGGGCGCTGTTTTCAAGCAAGAAGCGTATTACAATAGTTAAGCTATGTTAGGGGCGCTGTTTTCAAGCAAGAAGCGTATTACAATAGTTAAGATATGTAAGGGGCGCTGTGTTCAAGCAAGGAACGTATTGTAGTAGTTAAGGTATGTAGGGGGGGGGGGCTATCTGTTCAAGCAAGAAGCGTATTACAATAGTTAAGATATGTTAGGGGCGCTGTTTTCAAGCAAGAAGCGTATTACAATAGTTAAGATATGTTAGGGGCGCTGTTTTCAAGCAAGAAGCGTATTACAATAGTTAAGATATGTTAGGGGCGCTGTTTTCAAACAAGAAGCGTATTACAATAGTTAAGATATGTAGAGGACGCTGTTTTCAAGCAAGAAATATAGTGCACTAATTTTTCATACATTTGAGAAAAGAAGCGTTCGTATCTCGGGCACTTTTTCTTTCCTGTGTAAGCACATAACAGTTGCGAAGTGGCTTGTGGACTTTCGTAAAATGGTTTTATTGCTGAGGGGAAAAAAAAACGAATATCTGAATTAATTCTGCAGAACAGAGTAAACATTGACAAGCTGGTTTCTTGAGAAATGGGGAAAAAACGCAGCAGTTACACAATTATTTTTAATAACATGAAAGATTAGAAGTTGAGAAAACTGCGCATGGAGTTGGACTTTTTTGTATGCTGTAAGACAAATCAACATGGCCGATATACGCTGTAGTAGGAAAACATGTTCTTTACGTGCGGGACAAAAGAATATATTAGCGTATTTTACATCTCATTTACTCTCTTTCTCTCTCCCTCCTCTCCTCTTTCTCTCTGTCTGTCTGTCTCTTTCTCTGAATTTTCTTGTCTGTTTTGGCAGAGTCCACCAAGGACATCGCAGGAGTTTTTGTTAGTCAGAGTTGTCCCAGCTGGACTTCACGGACAGTCTGGACAACACTGTGGGATAAAACTTATGACTGTCATCTGTAACCGCTAACCCTTAGCTTTCCGTCTTCATGGAATAAAGAGGAAGAGAACTCAGGTAACTTCCA
This sequence comes from Achatina immaculata, assembly GCA_009760885.1. Classification (NCBI taxonomy): domain Eukaryota; kingdom Metazoa; phylum Mollusca; class Gastropoda; order Stylommatophora; family Achatinidae; genus Lissachatina; species Lissachatina immaculata. The sequence goes on from CM019692.1 coordinate 44,339,530, forward strand.
AAGAGTTGACTCTACAAAAAAGTATAGTTTTTCATGTGTGCCTCCAGCAGTTTTATGAGTGTTTTGAAGAATTAAGTAATTTAGATGAGGAAATAAGTAATTTAGTTGATGAAAAAGCATCTCTAAAGAGCAAGATCACCTACGTGCTGCTGGTTACCTTCCTACGTAGAGATTAGTACTTCATGATGGAAACATTAATACCTGTTATCGAGGGGGACATTTTAATCAGGTAATAATACCGGTGACAGGTGTGCTAATTTCCTCGTCATTCATGTAAATTATGAAGATACCTGGGGACCTTATCTCGATTATTTTTCAATTTAAATTTTGTTTTGTCGCTTTGTCAGACAGTTTGATAGGGAAGGAAAAAAAGTGAACTTTTAAACTAATTTTAACCGGGAATTATTTCTTCTAAGCGGAGTCGTCGAAAGGTAACGAATAAAATAGGATTTTATTACCGCGTTATCTTTCACAAACTGACGGATAATTAAAAATCTGTCGTCGTAATGATTTGGATCAGGAATGGTACCACTATCTGATACTTTTCATTTCTTTGTCTCTCTCTCTCTCTCTCGCTTTGTCTCTCTGTTTCTCTGTGCCTCTCTCCCCTTCTCTCTCTCTCTCTTCCCTTCTCACATTTGCACATACTCATATTACATTCGTACATCTTTGACTCGGTCAGTCAGTTAGTTGCATGTCCCTTGCGGAACTTTGCCTCCCTAACAGCTCTCCTGTAGGCCTCTCGGTTGTAAGCAAGATGGCCTGATGCTGATGCATCCATTTGCAGATTATTAACAATGTCTTGGAGCCATCTTCGCATTGGTCTTCCTCTCTTTCTATTATGTACCCTTCCAAAACTGTCTTCTCTAGATTATCATGACGTTTATTGTATCCAAAATATTTAGGTTTTCTCTGCTTAATCCTCTTTACTACCCAACCTTCTTCATTAGAAAGGCATTCTCAGCTGTTTTATTAATTGTCTGGGTCTCACAGGCAAATGTTGCGATGGAAAAGTGCATGCCCTTAAAAACGTAGACTATATTAATATATTATTAGATTACATTCATATATTCTTAGATTAGATTCATACATCTTTATACTACTCTCATATATGCTTAGGTTACATTCATATATTCTTAGATTAGATTCATACACCTTTAGACTACATTCATATATTCTTAGGCTACATTCATATATTCTTAGATTACATTCATATATGCTTAGATTACATTCATATATTCTTAGATTAGATTCACACATCTTTAGACTACACTCATGTATTCCTACGTTACATTCATATATTCTTAGATTAGATTCACACACCTTTAGACTACATTCATATATTCTTAGAATACATTCATACATGAATCGAATTAAGGAATATTTTGTATCATGCCAAGTGCCGCTCTGAGTCAAAACATCACAACACACACACACACACACACACACACACACACACACACACACACACACACACACACACACACACACACACACACACACACACACACACAAATGACCTGGAACGTCTGTTGTTGGTCAGGGATCTTCGCCTTCACGAACAGCTCATCATTGCTTTGATGACTTCTTGCTTTGTTCACTTTGGCCAAGCAATGATTGGGCAAATATCAAATTACTGGCTGTAAAGAACAGTCTGGGAGGCAAGAGACAAACTGGAAAATTGAATTCTGTGGTTGTACAGATTGGTGTTGGCTGGGTCGAGTCTTATGCAGCAAATGCTGACAATGGATTCTGATTATTGTATGAGACCGGAGTTGTATAGGGTACGGAGTGTCAAGAAAGACTGGTATAATCTTCGTCACGTCTTCGTTTAAAAAATAAATGAGGGAAAAGTGTTCCCATGCTGTCCTTATAAAGCGTATAAAAGATCTAATGTTGGTTGTCAGGTATTCAGTGATGTATCGACCTACACAAAGTTCATGTAGTAACATACAATTTAGGGCGCTTTGGAGCTGAAGTATTGTATATAGGTTGTAGCTATGCGTTCTACCAATGGCTTCCAAACTTGGCAGGTCTTCGAGGGAATACATCAGATGTGATAAAGAGTGGCTTCCAGTGAATTTATACTTAAAATTATACCTAACATCACTTTATATGTATTTGTAGTTTATATTAAATGGAGCTTCTACTGTATCGGACAAGAAAGAGCAACAAGAGATCATATATTCAGTATAAGATTAATAATAGAGAAATGCAGAGAATTTAATGTGAATCTATATTTATCTTTTACAGATTATTCAAATGCATTTGATTGTGTACGACACCAGAAACTTTGGGAAATAATGGAAAAAAATTGAATTTTCAACACAATTGATACATTTAATATCACTGCTGTATCTAGACCAACAGGCAGCAGTGAGAATTAGTGGTGAAACAACAACTTGGTTTGACATAAAACAAGAGGTTCCTCAAGGGTGCATATTGTCGCCTTACTTATTTAACTCGTATACTGAAAATATAATAAAGAATGTTAGAGAAGATGTAGACAAAGAATATTACGATGGCATAACAATTGGAGGTTATGAAATACCAGAGATTAGATATGTGGATGACATAGTATTACTGTCCACAACACAAAAAGGAATGGAAAAAACTAATTATGTCAGTCCGTAAGAATAGTGAAGAGAAAACATCTCTCTTAATTTGAAGAAACTAAAGTGGTTACAACTGACAAAACAGGCAAGGCAGCTGAAATATGTATGAATGAGGAAAAACTAGAAGAAGTGGGGAGTTTTGAATATCTTGGATCATTACTAACTAATAATGGAGATACAATGATGGAAATTAAAAGGAGGGCATCTATCGCTCTTCAAAAAGAAAAACAACAAAAGAAGCTGTGGAGAGGAACAGACAGAACTACAAAAATAAGATTTTTAAGGACATGCATCTTTCCCACTACAACATATGCCTGTGAGACCTGGACACTTAACAAAACAGCTGAGAAACACATAAATGCCTTTGAATGTAAATGCTACAGAATATCATGGACACAAAAAAGAACAAATGTATCCATACTACAAGAGCTTAATATTGAAGAAGGCTGGCTAGTAAAGAGGATTAAAGAGAGAAAACTTGAATATTTTGGACACATTAAACGTCATGATAATTTAGAGAAGACCGTCTTATAATCTTGGAAGTGTATAGAATGGGAAAAATAAATAGAGGAAGGCCAAGGCGAAGACGGCTGCAAGACATCGTTGATAATCTGCAAATGGACGTATCAGTAGCAGGACATCTTGCTTATAACCGAGAGGCCTACAGGAGAGCTGTTAGGGAGGCAAAGTTCCTCAAGGGACATACATATGACCAACTGACTGACTGTGTCGATTACTCTCCATTTTCTCAAGATGTACTCTTCTACAAGGCTTTCATTAAGACATGGTTAAAATATTTGTTCTGCCATCTCATCGCCTCACTGTGTACATCTGTATGCGGCTCTGGTTAGTTGCATGTTCTTAGAGCTACTGCGGAATGTACATATCCAGGTGGACTACTTCAAGCGACGATAAGTCGTCATTTAAACGCTGATGTCGTTTACCAGGACGTCAGTGGTTGCTTTAACTCTTTATTGGTGAAGTTAGAGAGCCCGAGAGTCTTGCACTAACACGTATAGTTTATTTTTGTTTTTCAGTGTCCCTTATCACTAACATGTTAGGTTTGTTTTTGTTTTCTGGTTCCATCATCACTAACATGTTAGGTTTATTTTTTTACTTTATTCTTCTATCCATATTTTGTTGCATTTTTTTATTTTTGTTTTATGACTCGGTCATCAGTAACACGTTCGTTATTTTTTCGTATTCCTCTATTATCATTAAAACGTTTAGATTACATAATGCTTCCTCGCCCCATCATTTTTAACACTTTCAAGATATTTATCTTTCATATCTTCATCATCATTAACACATATAGGACACTCATTACTACTAACACTTGGAAGCTCACGAAGATAGCCGTATGTCCGTCGTCATCTATTGTTTTCTTTGCCAAGTTCTTCAGCAACTTCTTATCTTAGTCTACATGTCTGTTAGCGTCCACGAGTTTTGCGGGTTTTTTTTTTATCCGGATAATAAAGTCCGAGACTACAACCATGGAAGACGGAGGAAACAAAAAAAAAAGGGAATTTTTATAACTTTCAACTTTGCTGGATGTAAAATCACGTGGTCTGTCCACCCCATGAGTATTTCTGACTTTATAGTCAGCAGGAGAGAGATGATGTTGAGCAATAGAGGGCTCACCTGGGCAAGAGCAGAAAAAAAAGGCAAAGGACAGGCATTTGTGGAAAACCCTTGCGGAAGCCCCATGTGCCCTGGGCACTTAAGGTTCAGAGAGAGAGTCAGCAGGAGAAAGTCTCGTTGTCTGGCCAAGCTGCCTGCTTCAGTGAGTGTGGTCCTTAGAGTGTCTAAGGACAACCCTTGACAATCGCCTCCTGGACCCGGCCCTTTCGTCGTTTCCTCGGGCCCACGCCCTCCTTTAATGTTTTCTTTTGGCCGCTATATCTTTAAAAATTATAGCTTTCTATATCATAATAAATATTTATATAACCATGTCATTACATCAACAGAATGAATAATTTACTGCGTTCATACTATTCCTTGGCTTTAACATTTTATTGGTGATGAAACAATGATAGTATGGAAAGACAGATCGATAATGCCGGATACATTTCAGATACAGAACCTAGACCTGTGAAGAATTAGTTGAATGCTTTTTCATTAAGGAAAGCAAATGAAATTAAAGCAGCACTTAAATAAGGTTAAATTTGCATAACGATCTGCCGTAACAGCACCATCGTCCACGTGCTCTATGGATTAACGTCCTTGAATTAAGTCCCTTTATTTGTAGTTTTCTTTTCATCTATTTTTGGCGCTTTTTTCCTTATGTGATTCTTGGGGGGAAAAAAAGGCTTTTGCCGAAATATTGACTTGTTCTTCATTTATATGTACTCACTCGTCTTATTTCCTGCCACTTTACTCTTGCCTACTTTTCTCATTTATTTATGTCTTTTTATAAAATTGAACCTTAAATAACTGCCTACTTTTATTTAACTCTATACGATAGAAGTAATGCTACGGTCGAATACTGAATTTGGATGAAAACAGCATTTCAAATAAGGCTGTAAACAGTTGGATAAATACATGTTGTAAGGAAGCTTGCAGCATGGAAGTTTACACACTTTCAATGCCTCTGTTCGTCAGGTATTCAGATCCATCTGTACGTGATTCTGTAATTATAACATTCACTTTTTAAGTGTAAATATGCATTCTGCTTGGTTGGCTGAGTGGTTAATCCGAAAGATTGTGTGTGTGTGTGATAGTGTGTGTGTGGTAGTGTGTGTGTGGTAGTGTGTGTGGTAGTGTATGTGTGTGGTAGTGTGTGTGGTAGTGTGTGTGTATGTGTGTGGTAGTGTGTGTGTGTGGTACCATCACATAAAAACAAGAAGGCCCCAGGGTCCAGCCAGCCTCTAAAAATGGGTACCGGAGAAATCTGGGAAGGTAAATGCAGCCAGGCGTGATACTGTCCACATCACACTTTCACGTGATGGAGGTCGGTCATGACAATACAGGCCTAACACCGTATCCCCAATATGCCTAAATGGCATGGAAACAGGGATGTTACTTTCACCTTTAAATATTGCTCGTCAGCGTGCATGTCTTTATATATATATATATATATATATATATCTGAACCTTAAGTGCCCAGGGCACACACACACACATATATATATATATATATATATATATATATATATATATATATGTCGTCTGTTCTTTCTCTATAAAGACATTGTGACTAAATATTGAGCTGCTTATTGTATCATTCATATGGCATGCCCTTTCGCAGAATGTTGCTCTTTGATAACCAATCTGATAAGGTACGTACTGGTATCTAGTCCAGGTCGCCTGACTCCGTGAGTTCAGTGTTTATAGTTTCAGTAATACTGCACAGGGTGAGCATAAAATCAAACATTTGATTCACACAAACTATACCAGCAATTGACATGTTTTTTTTTCTTTCAAACTGTACCTCAGTTTTTAAAGTTCTATTTTTTTTTAAAATGACGAAACATACAATCAACACAATGAAGACGGTGGTGTTATCCAGAAATCTGCCTGTAAAAGCAAAATTAAGATTTGTAGAATGTTGCATCTACTCTGTTTTACTGTATGGAGCAGAAACCCTGGACTCTAAGCATAAAGACGGAGAGAAAGATTAATGCAAAAGAAATGCGGTTCTACAGAAAACTATGTCATAAAACATGGAGAATGAGAAGAATGCTTTTTCATTAAGGAAAGCAAATGAAATTAAAGCAGCACTTAAATAAGGTTAAATTTGCATAACGATCTGCCGTAACAGCACCATCGTCCACGTGCTCTATGGATTAACGTCCTTGAATTAAGTCCCTTTATTTGTAGTTTTCTTTTCATCTATTTTTGGCGCTTTTTTCCTTATGTGATTCTTGGGGGGAAAAAAAGGCTTTTGCCGAAATATTGACTTGTTCTTCATTTATATGTACTCACTCGTCTTATTTCCTGCCACTTTACTCTTGCCTACTTTTCTCATTTATTTATGTCTTTTTATAAAATTGAACCTTAAATAACTGCCTACTTTTATTTAACTCTATACGATAGAAGTAATGCTACGGTCGAATACTGAATTTGGATGAAAACAGCATTTCAAATAAGGCTGTAAACAGTTGGATAAATACATGTTGTAAGGAAGCTTGCAACATGGAAGTTTACACACTTTCAATGCCTCTGTTCGTCAGGTATTCAGACCCATCTGTACGTGATTCTGTAATTATAACATTCACTTTTTAAGTGTAAATATGCATTCTGCTTGGTTGGCTGAGTGGTTAATCCGAAGGATTGTGTGTGTGTGTGATAGTGTGTGTGTGGTAGTGTGTGTGGTAGTGTGTGTGTGGTAGTGTATGTGTGTGGTAGTGTGTGTGGTAGTGTGTGTATGTGTGTGGTAGTGTGTGTGTGTGTGGTACCATCACATAAAAACAAGAAGGCCCCAGGGTCCAGCCAGCCTCTAAAAATGGGTACCGGAGAAATCTGGGAAGGTAAATGCAGCCAGGCGTGATACTGTCCACATCACACTTTCACGTGATGGAGGTCGGTCATGACAATACAGGCCTAACACCGTATCCCCAATATGCCTAAATGGCATGGAAACAGGGATGTTACTTTCACCTTTAAATATTGCTCGTCAGCGTGCATGTCTTTATATATATATATATATATATATATATAATATATATATATATATATATATATATATATATATCTGAACCTTAAGTGCCCAGGGCACACACACACACATATATATATATATTATATATATATATATATATATATATATATCTGAACCTTAAGTGCTCAGGGCACATATATATATATATATATATATATATATATATATATGTTGTCTGTTCTTTCTCTATAAAGACATTGTGACTAAATATTGAGCTGCTTATTGTATCATTCATATGGCATGCCCTTTCGCACAATGTTGCTCTTTGATAACCAATCTGATAAGGTACGTACTGGTATCTAGTCCAGGTCGCCTGACTCCGTGAGTTCAGTGTTTATAGTTTCAGTAATACTGCACAGGGTGAGCATAAAATCAAACATTTGATTCACACAAACTATACCAGCAATTGACATGTTTTTTTTTCTTTCAAACTGTACCTCAGTTTTTAAAGTTCTATTTTTTTGTAATGGCGAAACATACAATCAACACAATGAAGACAGTGGTGTTATCCAGAAATCTGCCCGTAAAAGCAAAATTAAGATTTGTAGAATGTTGCATCTACTCTGTTTTACTGTATGGAGCAGAAACCCTGGACTCTAAGCATAAAGACGGAGAGAAAGATTAATGCAAAAGAAATGCGGTTCTACAGAAAACTATGTCATAAAACATGGAGAATGAGAAGAACAAATGCAGAAATTTCAGAATAGCTCTAAGTGCAATGTAAACTTCTCAAAGAAATAAGGATGAAGAAAACAAAATACTCTGACCATATCAAAAGACATAACAATATACTGAAGACCATACTAGAAGGAAAGATGAAAGGAAAAAGAGCAAGAGGAAGGCAGAGATATAGAAGGGAAGATAAAATACGAGAATGGGCAAGACACAGCCTGGCGAGGGAGCGAGTGTACTGGAGATTCATTAACACCAACGTTTGTTCTGGAGAGGCCACGTGATGATGATGGATATTTTCTTAAAACTTTGTTCCTAAACTTCAGAATGTGTTATCTGTTTTCTGGAGAACATCTAAACGATATTTGGCTATTCGTCTTTTCTATTTTTTTTTCTACAGAGCTCTCCATTTCAACAAAAGTTTACATAGAAATGTGGGATCTTTACGTTGCACCTCAGTTAGAAGAGTATCAGCCATGGGTAGTTTTCCAACATGATAGTGCACCGCTAAACTGGGTGGACATAGTGCACCGCTACATTGGGTAGACATAGTGCACCGCTACATTTGGTGGACATAGTGCACCGCTACATTTGGTGGACATAGTGCACCGCTACATTTGGTGGACATAGTGCACCGCTACATTTGGTGGACATAGTGCACCGCTACATTTGGTGGACATAGTGCACCGCTACATTTGGTGGACATAGTGCACCGCTTCACTGAAGTTTAGTTACTCGTCAGCTCTTGAATGGGGAATGTTCAGATCGACGGAGCAGGAGGAATGGTCCACCAGCTTCAGTGGACATCAACCCCCCCCCCTTTTCCTTTATTTTATGGGACTATACTAAGGAGAGATCAAATTAGTAGGCATAAAATCCCTTGATGAGGTTGAAAAGCTTGTCTAAAACAGGAAAACTTAGTGAACTAGCGTGCGAGCCTTATGTGGCGTTTAGCGGCACTTGAAGGATGTAAGATGTAAGAGGTGGTAAGGACAAAGTGTTCAGTTCACCAGTTCCGTTACTGAAATTTTCAAGGCAAGGATAACGGATGTTTTAGCAATGGTGACTAAAGAGATGATAGAGAATACACGACAAGAAATCAAGTATAACTTAGACGTTATTTATGCAAGAAATCAAGTATAACTTAGACGTTATTTATGCAAGAAATCAAGTATAAAACTTAGATGTTCTCCAGGCAAGAAATCAAGTGTAACTTAGACGCCCTCTAGGCAACAAATCAAGTATAACTTAGACGTTATTCAGGCAAGAAATCAGGTATAACTTAGACGTTATTCAGGCAAGAAATCAGGTATAACTTAGACGCTCTCCAGGCAAGAAATCAAGTATAACTTAGACGCTCTCCAGGCAAGAAATCAAGTATAACTTAGACGTTCTTCACGCAAGAAATCAGGTATAAAACTTAGATGTTCTTCAGGCAAGAAGTCAAGAATAATTTAAATACACGATAAATAGTGTATAAGTATACAACTATACACAAAGCACTGCTGTGTATTCGTTAAATAATAAAGCTGTTCCTACTTTTTTCTAGTTATACATTTAAGCATAATTTAAATGTTCTCCAGGCAAGAAGTCAAGTATAACTTAGATGCCCTCCTGGCAAGAAATCAAGTACACAATGAAGCGAGAACAAGTTTAAATTTTAAAAAAAACATTCTTAAGTTGAGGTAAAAGTTGCAGAAAACCACATGTTTGTAGCTAGCCTAGTTTTTGCTTTTTTGGTCATTCCTTCCTTCCTTCCTGTCCTGTAACCATTCGGTCTATTATTGCTTTCTAGGCTATTACGTTTGGGTTTTTTTTAATATGATCAAATAATTACTTTTTTTCCCTTTTGTTGAAGGAACTCAAGAACCAGGCATCATCATCGCAATCATCATCACATTCATTATCGCAATAATTTAGCAGTCATCATCACAATCATATCTCTTGAGCTTCTGATAACTTAGGACAAAACAAAGGAAAGTAACGAGTATTCAGATAGGTCAGAGTGAGACAAGAATAACCGTTTTGTGAACTCAAGAAAGAGAGAAAAAGAGAAAGAGAGAAAGAGAAAGAGAGAAAGAGAGGGAGAGAGAAAGAGAATGAATGAATGAATGAATGAATAATCTTTATTTTTCAAGGGTAAAGAATTGGGTACGCAGACCCGTCTTACATTCTGCCCTTCATCACTCCATCTTTCATTCTTCCCACACACTTGATTTAGTACAAAAATACAAATTAAATTAGGGAAAACATATCAAAAGAGTGTAAGATTTAACTACTACATTCAAGGTAAAAGAGCAGAAGTAATTAACCTAATAAAATAGCACTCACGCACACATACCTAGAGAGAGAGAAAGAGAGAGAGAAAGAAAGAAAGAAAGAAAGAGAGAGAAAGAGAGAGAGAAAGAGAGAAAGAAAGAGAGAGAAAGAGAGAGAGAGAGACTATGACAGAATGCATCAGATAAAACAGAAAAAAGACAAAGAAAATATCTATTGTCTAACATATAAACACATATAAACACACTGTTAAAAAAAAAAGAAATTAATGGACATAAACAAAAATTTAAACAAAACAACTGCTTTAGTTTTACTGGTGACTTTCTACATCTCAGAACTGAAAAGAATGGCAAGTTCACGCTTGTTGAAAACCTCTCAGCAGAGAGCCACTTAGCAGATTTTATGTTTTTGAAGTAATCATTTGTCGTTCTTGAATGGCAGCGAATGGTGGCCCGTCCGTGGCACATTTCCTGTGTCTATAAGTGAGAGACCGAGTGAGATGGTAGCGATTCACAAATTGAACGTGGATTTATGGTTCAAACAGAACAATAAAATGACGGTTAAACAGAATAATAAATTGACGGTTAAACAGAACACTAAAATGACGGTAAAACAGAACACTAAAATGACGGTTAAACAGAACACTAAAATGACGGTAAAACAGAACACTAAAATGACGGTTAAACAGAACACTAAAATGACGGTTAAACAGAACACTAAAATGACGGTAAAACAGAACAATAAAATGACGGTAAAACAGAACAATAAAATGACGGTTACACAGAACAATAAAATGACGGTTAAACAGAACAATAAAATAATGGTTAAACAGAGCAATAAAATGACGGTAAAACAGAACAATAAAATGATGGTTAAACATAACAATAAAATGAAGGTTAAACAGAACAGTACGATTAGTGTCCCTGTTCCAACGTGTCCCAGACTCTCAGGACGTCATTATCCTGGTTAGGATCATCATGGCGCTGTAGAAAGATCCAGCGATGGTTGGATCTTTTCCTCAGTGCATCTTTCAGTCAGCGAAGGAATGATGACGCTTTTCTACGCTGACTTACAGTCCTTTTGGTGACTGTAACTTGTCCGTTCGTTCTTGCCGTGGCCAAACTTTACTCTCAGCTTTTTCCTTCTTACCAAGGTCACACTTTACTCTCAACTCTTTCCTTCTTACCAAGGTCACACTTTACTCTCACCTCTTTCCTTCTTACCAAGGTCACACTTTACTCTCACCTCTTTCCTTCTTACCAAGGTCACACTTTACTCTCACCTCTTTCCTTCTTACCAAGGTCACACTTTACTCTCACCTCTTTCCTTCTTACCAAGGTCACACTTTACTCTCACCTCTTTCCTTCTTACCAAGGTCACACTTTACTCTCACCTCTTTCCTTCTTACCAAGGTCACACTTTACTCTCACCTCTTTCCTTCTTACCAAGGTCACACTTTACTCTCACCTCTTTCCTTCTTACCAAGGTCACACTTTACTCTCACCTCTTTCCTTCTTACCAAGGTCACACTTTACTTTCAGCTCTTTCGTTCTTATCAAGGTCGCACTCTAATCTCAGCTCTTTCTTTCTTACCAGGCTCACGCTATACTCTCAGCTCTTTCTCATCCTACACAGAAAAGTTATTCCAACGCATGTGCCAAAAGCTTCTGTCTTATGGGACTCCATAAAGATCCCGTTAGGTCTATCTGCCAGGAGAAGCATCTGTCAGCTGTAGACGCCCTTAAGATCTCCAAACGGCCTGCTCTTTTATTTTCTGAAATCATTTCATACCTGGGAACAGAAACGAATGTGGTTGTAACAAACCCGTGTACAGACAGGCTGTTTAGAACCTTGTGCAGTCTAGCCGTACTGCACCAATCATTTAGATGTAACGTGCATCTTTCTGCTAGTTACAGACACGGCAATAATTTAAGTACTTCGCAGTTGTGTAAAGCCGCCACCCAATGGTAAACTGTACTACTTTTCCTTACTCTATCTTCTGATTACATCTGAGGAATTTTAATATGTAACTGAGAACGAACACATCTCAACAGTTTGAGAATCACTAACACTCAGATTGATAATAGCAAATTCACATATTTATTATGGGAAAAATGAATAGTGAGGATGTAGCAATAAACCGAGTAAACAGATGAATAATCAAACTCCTCTCCAGACGAGAACTAGTTCACCATGTAGGGAGGGAGTGGGCAACAGTCACTACTCTCAGCTAGGAAAAACAGGCATTCAACATGATGGAATAAGAGCCAACTTACTAACTCACTGAAAATTACATGGATCCTTACATACAACTTCACACCACCAAAAAATATCGGACTTAAAGTCCTCAAAAATCTCAATAGAACTATTTCTCATTTCTTCAGTTACAAACTATTTCTAACAACTCGTAGCTGCATCAAAAATTTACACATTGGATCCATGAGGAAGAAAAGAAACTAACAGTTCACATCCTAGCATCCTATCTGAAACATCCTTCTTAGTCAACCTCTACATAATGCATCTACAATCATAATGCCTCTCAAGCTACCAATCAGTCTGATCCCAATCATTTTCCTACGTAAGAGTTTGGTCCTTAAATATCAACCATAATTCCTATTCCTAAATCTTCCCGAAGTTTCTATCCCGAGGATCACCCAGCCCGAGATTCTACCTGTTTACCACCTTCATCCCGAAGATAACTTTTCTGTTACTAACATGTCAAGGCTAAGTTCATAAAAAATCTCGTGGAGTTTAACGTCTCAACCCTGACCTTTCAATTGCACTTTTATACAACAACAAAAAGTACCAAAAGCTTTAAATCAAACGGTCAAAATATTAAAATACCCCCGGAATATAACTATTTTATGACATTCTAAGCACCATAACAGGACATTTTCCAATATATTGTTATAGCAGAACCTGTCTGAATTTTATTTGAAGCATATTCATTGATGTGCTCAAAATGCAGATATAAATGTAGTTTTAACAAACCCGTGTACAGACAGGCCGTTCAGAACCTTGTGCAGTCTAGCCGTACTGCACCCAACATTTGATGTACCGTGCGTCTGTCTTCTAGTTATAGACACGGCAATAATTTAAGTACTTCGCAGTTGTGTAAAGCCGCCACCCAATGGTAAACTGTACTACTTTTCCTTACTCTATCTTCTGATTACATCTGAGGAATTTTAATATGTAACTGAGAACGAACACATCTCAACAGTTTGAGAATCACTAACACTCAGATTGATAATAGCAATTTCACATATTTATTATGGGAAAAATGAATAGTGAGGATGTAGCAATAAACCGAGTAAACAGATGAATAATCAAACTCCTCTCCAGACGAGTTCACCATGTAGGGAGGGAGTGGGCAACAGTCACTACTCTCAGCTAGGAAAAACAGGCATTCAACATGATGGAATAAAAGCCACTTACTAACTCACTGAAAATTACATGGATCCTTACATACAACTTCAAACCACCAAAACATATCGGACTTAAAGTCCTCAAAAATCTCAATAGAACTATTTCGCATTTCTTCAGTTACAAACTATTTCTAACAACTCGTAGCTGCATCAAAAATTTACACATTGGATCCATGAGAAAGAAAAGAAACTAACAGTTCACATCCTAGCATCCTATCTGAAACATCCTTCTTAGTCAACCTCTACATAATGCATCTACAATCATAATGCCTCTCAAGCTACCAATCAGTCTAGTCCTAATCCTTTTCCTACGTAAGAGTTTGGTCCTTAAATATCAACCATAATTCCTATTCCTAAATCTTCCCGAAGTTTCTATCCCTAGAATCACCCAGCCCGAGATTCTACCTGTTGACCACCTTCATCCCGAAGATAACTTTTCTCTTACTAACATGTCAAGGCTAAGTTCATAAAAACTCTCGTGGAGTTTAACGTCTCAACCCTGACCTTTCAATTGCACTCTTATACAACAACAAAAAGTACCAAAGGCTTTAAATCAAATGGTCAAAATATTAAAATAACCCCGGAATATAACTATTTTATGACATTCTAAGCACCGTAACAGGAAATTTTCCAATATATTGTTATAGCAGAACCTGTCTGAATTTTATTTGAAGCATATTCATTGATGTGCTCAAAATGCAGATATAAATGTAGTTTTATGTTGACAAAAAGTCCAGCGCCTTTGTCACAGCCGTTATTTCCAATGAGTGTGGTACATTTGGTACAGACAATAAGCACCACTGGTCTCCTAAACAATCCCTACAGGCGAGCACAAAGCTGTCTTCTCACGCGCATGATGTTGAGGTGCTGACTCATCAGTTCAGATCACAGCGCCCCAGTTCTGTCAGCTTTCACATATCGGAACCATTACCTTCGCGTTAACAGAAACGGGTAATGTAATCAGCACGACCTAACAGATGATTGTAGAGAGGAATGAAAGATGATTGTTTCTGTTTCGACAAGTACGTGCACGTGTTTATTGCGCGATCAGTAACGTCATTATTAAATGTTTACTGTATGGCTAATATTTGTTAATCAAACTTGGCGCTCTGCACACAGATCATATATATATATATATGTTTTTATGAAGTAAAATGACTGCCATGTTGCCACGGGTATGAACGTGCAAAGTTTCAGTTTCTCGTGACGAGAGTGTTTCTGTCAGGATATAAAGACAACACTGTGATCACTTTCATGTGCCCAGTTTTCAGGTTGAAAATAATCCATAATCCTTACAGGTGATTCCTTTGATGCTCTGATTAACCTTTGGTTAAAGAGGGAATTCGTACTTCTAGGAGACAAGATATTCAGAAGAGCTGACAAGGTACAAGACGCTCAGAAGTGAATTTTGTTCGCTTAAGACATTCACGAGAGCCTGTCGGATTAAAGCCTTCAAAATAGCGCTTGTTCTCTAGTGGCCAAGTGTTCTCTTGGTTTTTTCCTCATTTTCATTTCGATATTAAAAGTCAAATCCTACCCAGTTCCACAAACTAGACTATACACAACGAAGTTTCGTTCACGATGTAGATTTCAGCCTTATCCAGATTGTGTTTTCACTCTGGTGTAAAAATGCTCCCCAACTCCTGGCTTGTTTACGTGTATCAGAAAAGAAAAAAAAAACATTCCTTTATTTCTAACTTGACATTCTTGATCTATTTTCCTTCTCACAACAAGGTCAGTCCACCTCGACCTTTGTGACAGCTAGAGAAAAGGAATTCTATACAATTGACACAAATCGGTTTATATGCCTCATAAACCGTCAATAAACTTGCTGGAGTACTTCTATTTTTAGTTCTTGGAAATATACGCATAAATGCTGCTTCCGGTAATAGATGACCTCTTCAATTCTAGATCATAGTATAGCGCCGTGCAGCACAAAAGAACTGGCAGAGGAAAAGATTAATTCTCTAGTCATTATCGATTCAGTTCATGGAAGGTAAAACAAACGTTACTAAGATGCTGCTTCGTCAAGGCAAAGATCAACAATATAAACGCGGTGTGCACTTCGGCCGTAGAACGTTCAGCTCTTGCAGTTTATATTTGTATAATGTGGCCCTTATAATACCCGTATCAAGTTATTTATGACCGTCGCTATAGGGCTTCCTCATTTGATATTAGATCTTTGTGTCAACAGACATGGACATTGCGTGCATACAGTTCAAAGAATCATTCACTGGCAGGAAATCTAGCAACAAGATTGCAGATAATTTGAAAGCATTTATCGCTGTGATTTCTTTCTTTCTATAAATATGCACACACCGCACAATCATAACCAAAGGTATA
This sequence comes from Achatina immaculata, assembly GCA_009760885.1. Classification (NCBI taxonomy): domain Eukaryota; kingdom Metazoa; phylum Mollusca; class Gastropoda; order Stylommatophora; family Achatinidae; genus Lissachatina; species Lissachatina immaculata. The sequence continues at coordinate 44,355,522 of CM019692.1, forward strand.
TGCATTTGTTTAATCAATTGTAATAAACAAGATCAATATATAATGACTGACCTAGAACGCTTTTAACTCTTATGTTACCAGTTGGAAACTGTCCAAAATATGCCAATGCTGATTTAGTCTTCAGCGGTTTGCATAAAGTCATGGCTGTGAGTAATTTGTAATGAATTCATGTGTATTTTTTTGTCTGTTAATTTAGTCTTCTGTATTTCATGCAGATTCGTGATTGGAAGTAATTAAGCATGAATTTGCATTTCCTTGTTCGCAGTTACTGAATAATTCAGGCTAATGATCAGTTTGTGAATCTGTAATCCTTCATTTTGTGAACGTGCCCGAACTTGCTTGAAATAAAACTGCCACAAATAGAGCGTTTTTTGTTCACACTCAAGGTTGGCAGGTCACTGTATCTCATCGATCACAAAGGAAATTCCAGCAACTGTCAGTAATGAGAGGCAAGCTGTGGGTGGAGTTTGGAACAGCGGTCCAGTGTGAACAATTATGGACATAGTAAAAATAGAAATTATTTTTAAAGAGATGTCGATCCGGAGAAGAAAAAGAGATAGAAAAAATACTTTAGATTATTGCAGCAGCCATAGATATGTATTCTTTTTGCCTACATTGATTAGCTTTTGGCTTTCTAATCTATGCATGGCTCCGTGCGATAAGAAATGAAAGCAAATTAAATTAATGAAAGAGAGCTTTGTATACCCGTGTTAATAGAATTATTGACAGCTTTGGCACTCTTAGATCTCAGCGTTTTGACCTGCGGAATTGATTAAACCCAGATTTATACAGCCAATAGTGCACAGGGAACAAAACAAAACAACTCTTTATGTGCCGCGACTTGTAGGGTATTGAACCGCTGACAGATGAATTTAAATAAATCAAACCGGGTCAGTGTTATAACCTGGCATGTTAAAATGTAATGTCTTGAAGGTGTGTATTTCTTGCTTCTCTTTGTCCTTTTTTTTTTTTTTGTAGAGGTAAAAATAGTTATAACAATAAAAATAAACTATAATCGAATATGGAATGTTTATAGGTTAGTGGTTCTTGATTTGTTCTATAGGATTCTCCCCTCCGGGTCCACGGAAGGATTTTTGGGAGTCCAAAGACCAACAAATGGATTCAGTTGGTGAAATAAAATCTTAGCAGTATCTGGGTTCTGTTTATTGCTTTAATTTTAATGAAGGGTCCACAGTTGATCTCAGGGTGAGAAATGGGTCCAAGGTCAACAAATTTTAAGAACCACTGCAACTGATATTTATGTACATGTAAAGAAGTTGTTTGTTATGTTTGCTACTTCTTTCATGGTTTCAATTACAAACATTTAAAGAGTTTAGAAAATTCACACATAAATAGAGGAAACGAAATCGTCTCTTGATATATTATAATTAAGTTCCCAACCAGGGGTCAGCGAAGGGTTCTGTGTATTTGTGGGAAGGAGGTGATGGAGTACACTTAGGAGGTGATGGAGTACACTTAGGAGGTGATGGAGTACACGTAGGAGGTGATGGAGTACACTTAGGAGGTGATGGAGTACACTTAGGAGGTGATGGAGTACACGTAGGAGGCTTAGACCTTTGAAGAGTACTAGAAATGAGTGTAGGGACAATGCGGCGAGTTATCAGAGGCTTGTGGGGTTCACAAACTGAAAAAGTTGAGAACCACTGTAACTTGAAAACATTATTCTTTAACCTGTTTATATTTTCTTTTAAGATCATTAAATAGTAAATATTTCAGAGATTGGCTAAGAGATTCTTATTAACTAAAGTAAATTGACGTCTGACCAAAGAAATGCTCCACGATTTACATTTGGTCGAGTTCCGATATTTCGATTTTACGATAATTCGACAGTGATGCAGGTTCAGAGGTCACCATACTTTGAATTTTGACCTGTTTCCATGTTAGCGATATATTGTATTCTCTGAGATGTCCCTTTCAAGAGCCAATCAGATAACGCACAATGCGAACAAATTTTATATAAACCAATCAACGTAGCGTAATATCTTGGTCGGTGCCTTCCGTCGAATCTGATCTAGCTCTCCAGCCAACCAATTAATTCGATTCATTTCAGATTTACATAAACCAGTCAAAACACGCGTTAGATCTCAGCCCATAATGTCCGTGAAAATGTCATAATTTCCATCGCCAATAATTATTTACTTGTTCATCACATTTTATATATATATATATATATATATATATATATATATATATATATATATATATATATATATATATATATATATACAAATATAACTAATCATGTCAGTCCGTAAGAACAGCGAAGAGCAGAACCTCTATCATAATACAAAGAAAACTGAATTGATGATAACTGACAAAACAAACAAGGCAGCTGAAATATGTATCAGTGAGGAAAAACTGGAAGAAGTGGAGAGTTTTGAATATCTTGGATCACTAATAACTAGTAATGGAGATACAATGAGGGAAATTAAAAAGTGGACATCTATCGCTCTTCACAAAGTAAAATAACTAAAGAATCTGTGGAGAGGAACAGACAGAACTACAAAAATAAGATTTTTAAGGGCATACATCTTTTCCATCGTAGCATATGCCTGTGAGACCTGGACACTTAACAAAACAGCCGAGAAACACATTAATGCCTTTGAATGTAAATGCTACACAAGAGTTCTTCAAATATCTTGGACACAAAAAAAAACAAAAAAAACAAATATATCCATACTACAAGAACTTAATATTGAAGAAGGCTGGGTAGTAAAGAGGATTACACAGAGAAAGCTTAAATATTTTGGACACATTAAACGTCATGATAATCTAGAGAAAACCGTCTTGGAAGGACACATAATGGGAAAAAGAAAGAGAGGAAGACCAAGGCGAAGATGGCAGCAAGACATCGTTGATGATCTGCAAATGGATGCATCAGCACCAGGCCATCTTGCTCACAACCGAGAGGCCTACAGGAGTGCTGTTAGGGAGGCAAAGTTCCACAAGGGACATGCACATGAATGAAACATATATATATATATATATGCGGGGTGACGCGGTGGTGTATTGGTTACAGTACTTGCCTTTCGATCAAAGGGTCTCTGGTTAGATTTCGCACTAGCGCGGAGTTTTTTTTCGACCGACCGGCACCCGGGGTCAACTCAGCCTCAGAATGCGGGTACCTGAAGCTTCCCTAGGAAAACAAAGGCAGCGAGGACAGGGTGCTGGCATCCTTGCCTCAGATGTTGTAGTGGGCTAGAAACTCGAAGGAACTTACACTTCACACCCCTCTCATCATCATCTTCATCATGTGCCGTGCCGACTGGCTCTGGCTATTACGCTTCTCCAGAGTATCCGATCCTTCATGCAGGCCATCAGTTCAGTTGGTGATCTCCTCTCACACCATCCCGTCAGACTGTCCAGTATCATTTCTCTTGGTCTTCCTCTTGATCTTCTTCCTTCTATTTTTCCTGTTGTTATAATATTTTCAATGCCCCCTCTTCTCATTGCATGTCCTATGAAAGTACATTGTCTCTCTCTTATCTTTTTGACAAGGTTTTTTGTCTCTCCAGCTCTTCTCCTACATTCTTCATTAGTTAGTTTTGATGTCCAGGGGATTCGCAACATTCTTCTAATAAACCACATTTCTGCTGCTTCCAATGATTTTTGTGCAGACTTGCCTACTGTCAATGATTCACTTCCATATAACAAGATAGGTTCAATATAGCATTTTAGGACTCGTTTTCTAACATTCATTGATAAAGATGTGTTGCATAATATGTTTCTCATTCTCTGAAATGCAGTCTTTGCTTGGCCTATTCTATTCCTAATTTCTGTGCTGCATTTCCCATCTGAAGTTATTACTGCTCCAAGGTATTTGAATTTCTGCACCTGCTTTTTAATACTGCATATTGGTGGACTCTGTTTCTTAGATATAACCATAGTCTCTGTCTTTTTGATGTTCAAAGTAAGGCCTTTCTGTTCACTTTCTTTGGCGACTTTATCCAAGAGATTTTGCAGGTCTTGTTGGTTCTCAGCTATCAGTACTGTGTCGTCAGCATACCGAAGGTTGTCAATATTGTATCTTCCAATTTTTATGCCTGGTTCTGTGATGATTGTTCTTAGAATATTCTCATTATACAGAGAAAAAAGGTCTGGAGATAGTACACATCCTTGTCGCACCCCTTGTTTTATAGGTTGATATTTTCCAGTTCTATTTTCAACTCGAACTGCTGCTTCTTGCTGCCAGTATAGTTATTTTACAATCCTCAGGTATTTGCCGTCTATATTGATGTCTTCAAGCATTTTAATAATTTCATTATGTTTCACCTTGTCGAATGCCTTGTAATCTAAAAACCTCTACGGTGCGCAAATGCAGCCGGGGGGGGGGGGGCATAAATAGATTTACGTAGTGGGCTTTAGATATTTTCGACTTAACAATGGCCTAATCTGGACCGTAACCCTATCATAAGTCGAGGAGCGTCTGTACTTTTGTACGTTTTATAAATGTAGACGGGACCCTGGGGTGGTACGCCAGGGAAGACGAGAGTCTTCCGGACCCGGGGTATATTTAACTGTTCCACTGGTTCGAATGAGAGCCATGACAACCGTGGCATCTGCAAGTAAAGTTCAAGTCCTATGCCGGGTTGGTCCGTCTGTTGGAGCCCCTATGAGGACAGATAAGACCATCACAGAGAACCTATCAACAGATCCCGTGGATGACCACAAGCGACTGAGATTCCTGTGGTACGCTGCAGCCACTTTATTCTCTCTCTCCGCCACTTTCCGAGTTTCACTCGCTCTCGATGCTCCTCTCAGTTGGTGTCCATTCCATAATAGAGCTCTCACTCTCGGTCGTCCCGTCTCGTCGTAACTGAAAAATAGTACATTTGGGTTTAGCATTCTTCCCTAATCTTTCATTTTACTCCATCATTCTCTCTCTCTCTCTCTCTCTCTCACTATATATATATATATATATATATATATATATAATGAAATATATCAATTTATGATCACTGACCTAATGTATCGATCTCTCCATTAATATCGTGCTGCTTCTCTCCTTCCTTCCGCTCCTCTTTCTCTCTCACTGGCAGGCTCTGGGGGGGGGGGGGAACGATCTCTTCTAACATATATGTTTATCGACTTTCGTAATTTAACTCCTCCTGTTTCTTCATTAAGCCTGTTTTTATCCTCTGCAATTAAATTTATCTGAAATATATTCTATCACTACTTACGTCTATCTGAAAATTCAGTACGTTCACTTCTTGAATGCAGGGCTCTTTCTCTTTCCCGCCAGTTTTTTCTTTGCTCACGTGACCAACTCTGACGTCACTCGTTTATATTCGGCTTCGTCCGGTTCCGTACGGCTACATAAGAGCAAATAACGGCGGGAAAACCGTGAGATAAATAGTACTGTCACTTTTAAATTAAGCCCAACGCCGTCAAAATAACTAAGATGCATTTCATGACCAGATACCACGTGGGAGAGAAATGATTTAACGCTGGGAAAGAAGAAATTGACAGGAGCAGGACAGGTCCACAGTTTATGGGGAGTCATGACATAGACGGAACCTCCCGTATGTCGGGCGTGTAAAGGGCTGCAACTCTTGTGTGCTTTCTTTTGGTCTATGTTTAAAGGGCTGCAACTCTTGTGTGCTTTCTCTTGGTCTATGTTTAAAGGGCTGCAACTCTTGTGTGCTTTCTCTTGTATTAAGTTTAAAGGGCTGCAACTGGACTGTGCTTTCTCTTAGCCTAAAGGGCTGCAACTGGACTGTGCTTTCTCTTAGCCTATGTTTAAAGGTTGATATTTTCCAGTTCTATTTTCAACTCGAACTGCTGCTTCTTGCTGCCAGTATAGTTATTTTACAATCCTCAGGTATTTGCTGTCTATATTGATGTCTTCAAGCATTTTAATAATTTCATTATGTTTCACCTTGTCGAATGCCTTGTAATCTAAAAACCTCTACGGTGCGCAAATGCAGCGGGGGGGGGCATAAATAGATTTACGTAGTGGGCTTTAGATATTTTCGACTTAACAATGGCCTAATCTGGACCGTAACCCTATCATAAGTCGAGGAGCGTCTGTACTTTTGTACGTTTTATAAATGTAGACGGGACCCTGGGGTGGTACGCCAGGGAAGACGAGAGTCTTCCGGACCCGGGGTATATTTAACTGTTCCACCGGTTCGAATGAGAGCCATGACAACCGTGGCATCTGCAAGTAAAGTTCAAGTCCTATGCCGGGTTGGTCCGTCTGTTGGAGCCCCTATGAGGACAGATAAGACCACCACAGAGAACCTATCAACAGATCCCGTGGATGACCACAAGCGACTGAGATTCCTGTGGTACGCTGCAACCACTTTATTCTCTCTCTCCGCCACTTTCCGAGTTTCACTCGCTCTCGATGCTCCTCTCAGTTGGTGTCCATTCCATAATACAGCTCTCACTCTCGGTCGTCCCGTCTCGTCGTAACTGAAAAATAGTACATTTGGGTTTAGCATTCTTCCCTAATCTTTCATTTTACTCCATCATTCTCTCTCTCTCTCTCTCTCTCTCACTATATATATATATATATATATATATATATATAAAATGGAATATATCAATTTATGATCACTGACCTAATGTATCGATCTCTCCGTTAATATCGTCCTGCTTCTCTCCTTCCTTCCGCTCCCCTTTCTCTCTCACTGGCAGGCTCTGGGGGGGGGGGGGAACGATCTCTTCTAACATATATGTTTATCGACCCTCCTGTTTCTTCATTAAGCCTGTTTTTATCCTCTGCAATTAAATTTATCTGAAATATATTCTATCACTACTTACGTCTATCTGAAAATTCAGTACGTTCACTTCTTGAATGCAGGGCTCTTTCTCTTTCCCGCCATTTTTTCTTTGCTCACGTGACCAACTCTGACGTCACTCGTTTATATTCGGCTTCGTCCGGTTCCGTACGGCTACATAAGAGCAAATAACGGCGGGAAAACCGTGAGATAAATAGTACTGTCACTTTTAAATTAAGCCCAACGCCGTCAAAATAACTAAGATGCATTTCATGACCAGATACCACGTGGGAGAGAAATGATTTAACGCTGGGAAAGAAGAAATTGACAGGAGCAGGACAGGTCCACAGTTTATGGGGAGTCATGACATAGACGGAACCTCCCGTATGTCGGGCGTGTAAAGGGCTGCAACTCTTGTGTGCTTTCTTTTGGTCTATGTTTAAAGGGCTGCACTCTTGTGTGCTTTCTCTTGGTCTATGTTTAAAGGGCTGCAACTCTTGTGTGCTTTCTCTTGTATTAAGTTTAAAGGGCTGCAACTGGACTGTGCTTTCTCTTAGCCTAAAGGGCTGCAACTGGACTGTGCTTTCTCTTAGCCTATGTTTAAAGGGCTGCAGCTCTTGTATGCTTTCTCTTAGCCTATGTTTAAAGGGCTGCAACTCTTGTATGCTTTCTCTTAGCCTATGTTTAAAAGACTGCAACTCTTGTGTGCTTTCTCTTAGCCTATGTTTAAAGGGCTGCAACTCTTGTATGCTTTCTCTTAGCCTATGTTTAAAGGGCTGTAACTCTTGTATGCTTTCTCTTGGCTGTGAAGGTATGAGGGACTCTGTTATTGTTATAACTCTCTGATAGTGGACGATATCTGGTTAAACTTCCTTTAAACTCGTTTAATCGCAGATGTACTGCTACTACTAATAATAATAATTGATAACAGATAAGATAAAACCCCCGTTTCCATGCCAGTGAGGAGTACTTGGGATAGAGTGTTAGACCCGAATTTCCAAGACCATCGGCACATGAAAGTCTGACGTGGTCAGTATCACGTCTGGCCGCATTTGCTTTCCTAAATTCCTCTGGTACCCGTTTTTTAGAGGTTGGGTGGATCCCGTGGCCCTCTTTGGTGGGGTGGTACCAGAAAAAATGATCCCCACTGCCGGGACTTGAACCCGGTACTACCAGATTAGTGTCCAGCACTAATAATAATAATAATAGTAATAATATAATCTACAAAGCATATTTTTCTATATATTGACTTTTATTTTAGCTAATTTTATACTCCCATCCTTTGTTTTGTCAAGTTAGCCTGTTTATTCCAGCAATATATTTTAAATCAAGGCAGAGAGTGAGAAAGAAGATTATATTTTTTTGCAGTCTTGTTGTAATGAAATAAATGCCGTTAGCGAGCTCAGGCATCCATGATCAGATTTAGTTTTAGCCAATCACGATCTAATTCACAGCTTTCTGTGATATTGTTAACCTCAGGTCCTGTTTATCTATTGTAAGGGAACCCGTACATGAGCCGGTGCTGTTTTGTCTGCCGCTTTTTTAATCCAGTTTTAGCCTGATTCGTGATACAGCCAGCGTAAAGTAGATGATGAAAGCATAACGGTACACGTAAAGTAGATGATGAAAGCATAACGGTACACGTAAAGTAGATGATGAAAGCATAACGGTACACGTAAAGTAGATGATGAAAGCATAACGGTACACGTAAAGTAGATGATGAAAGCATAACGGTACACGTAAAGTAGATGATGAAAGCATAACGGTATCTGGGATGCGGCTGTAACTTAGAGTAACCCGTGGGATCCAACTACGTCTTGGGTAAGCAACGAAGCGTCAGCTTTTACACCAAAGAAGAAAATGATCCTAGCAAAGAGATGGAATGCAAGGGGAAGTGTGGGCCTATCTATGACACAATGATTGATTGACTGATTTATTGATTGACTGATTTATTGATTGACTGGTTTATTGATTGACTGGTTGAACTTTATTTTGCAAACGATGAAGAACTGGGCATGCAGACCCGTTTAACATTCTGCACTTTGCCATGGAACATCCTCTCCAATCCAAACATTGTACTTCGGTACAGAGGTGTTCAACATTGTTGAAATGACAGACCTGTTTCCCTTCACTCTTACCCACATATTCAGTACAGGAAATAACCACACACATGTAACAAAATTACCTTCCCTGTCTTGCACATTCATGAATATCTGACAAAATAGTGGTCGGTAAGAGAATTCGGTATAAAATGATATCATTTACATTGAGTGCTTCCAATATGAGTCTAAAGTAGGCAGACAAATAGTCAGACAAACAAACACACAGACTGACGAATGGATGGATGGATGGATGGATGGATGGATGGATGGATGGATGGATGGATGGATGGATGGATGGATGGACGGACGGATGGATGGATGGATGGATGGACGGACGGATGGATGGATGGATGGATGGATGGATGAATGGACGGATGGATAGATTGGGTACACAGGCACATTTAACATTACATCCTGCATAACTCAACATTAGGCTGTCACACACACATATTCACTATCACTTTGCTACTAGATTAGCGTCACACGAATGATTAAAACTCTTACATTCATCTCTTACATTCATTTCCTATATTAATCTCTTACATTCATCTCCTACCTTCATCTTTTACATTCATCTCCTATATTAATCTCTTACATTCATTTCTTACATTCATCTCTTACTCACACATTCAGCAACAGGACTTTCTCGTACAGTTGTTGTCTACGTACGCTCAGCAGCGTGAAATGACCATGTACATGTAGTAACATAGTCATTCTTTCACCTTACATGCTACATCCTTCCCGTGTCGTTAAGCGTCACATAGTGCTCGCATTGTACGAAGGTCATACCAAAGTCGTGAGGAAAAAATTTTTTTATATCAGAATTTATAGACAGATAAAATATAAATGTATCCCCTTAATCAGCATCATTTTCTTCACAACATAATCTCCATTTCCCGCATACATTTTCCCATCGCCCTGGAAGTTTGAAAATACCCTCTCGGTAGAATTCCGTTTCAGCTGACTGACGGCACAGACGCACTGCTTTCTGGAATTCTCTCCCTTGGAACCCAGCGGGCACAGACTTTTTCTATAGCCTAAGGCTTCAATCATTTCCTGCACTGCATTGCGTCCTATTCCAAGAATTACAGCGATTTTAGATACTGTGACACGTCTGTCTTGTTTAATGATGTCATCAACCCTTTCCACGCTGCATTCAGTGGAGATAGTTCGAGGGCGACCGCTGCGAGGCATATCTTGGATGCTCGTGTTTCCATCTTTGAAATGTTTCACCCACCTCATAACACTGCTAGCATCCATACACACATCTCCACAAGCAAGCTGAAGTCTTTGGTGAATTTCAGCAGCGGGGATTTCCTCTTTAACTCAATAACAGGAAGTTGACGAAACGAAACATCAGCACCCGACATTTTGTTTATGCTCCGCTTGGTCACGTGACACATGATGGTGACGTCATGTGACCTCTACATGAAGTGAAAAGGATGTGAATTAATGTGATACATTTATATTTTTTCTATCTATAAATTCTGATTGTTAAAAAAATATTTGCTCACGGATTTCGGTATGACCCTCGTCATGTTCTTCTGTTTTCAGTGAGTTCTTCAGACTTGTCACAGGACCTCACGCACACTAATATAGCCTCTCTCAATAATCTTTTCTTTAGAGTTGAGCGTGGCAGACATTTTTTCCTTGTCCTGTTGTGTCCCATTTGATAGCTTATTTTCTGATTCACATGCAGATTTAATGCTCGTTTGTGAAGTGAGTGGAGCCTTTTTGTGATGGATGCTCAGTCTCAAAAACAAAAAGGCTCCACTCACTTCACAAACGGGCATTAAATCTTATTTGTGACAAACACCCAGTACAGACTGTAGATCAGCACAAACAACTCAAAATTCTACCCCTCAAATATAGAGTCATTTTTAACAAAGTTAAGTTTGTTCACAGAATTCTGTCACACAATGCTCTGCCTCACTTGTGGTCACCGTTTACGTACAACACTAAATATAGCCAGCGTTTTAAAACTGTCTTCTTCCTAAACCCAGGATTGATATGTACAAGAAAAGCCTTGCATACTCTGCAGTACAGCTCTGGAACACCCTTCCCTACCATTTAAAATTCATTATTAATACTTCATCCTTTAACTCAGATCTGTTTCGTTATTTACTTGCTTGTAATTATATGCCTCCATAGAATAACCAGCACTCTCTCAACCCATGAATCGCAAGCCATCAAATACTAAAATGACATAGTTTGAAAAGTAACTTATAAGATATTGTTAGAAATTATTTTAATGTATGTTTAAAAAACATATTAGAATATTTGTTCTGACAATTAATTTTTGATTATGTATATATCTGTGTGTGTGGGTGTATGTATGTAAGAGTGCTATTTTATTAGGTTAATTACTTCTTCTCTTTTACTTTGAATGTAATAGTTTAATCGTACACTCTTTTGATATGTTTTGTTTTTCCTAATGTAATTTGTATACCTGTATTAAATCGAGTGTGTGGGAAGAATGAAAGATAAAGTGATGAAGGGCAGAATGTAATTTGGCCTGCGTGCCCAATTCTTTACCATTTAAAAATAAAGATTATTCATTCATTCATTCATTCATTCTCTGACTCACACATTCAGCAACAGGACTTTCTCGTACAGTTGTTGTCTACGTACGCTCAGCAGCGTGAAATGACCATGTACATGTAGTAACATAGTCATTCTTTCACCTTACATGCTACATCCTTCCCGTGTCGTTAAGCGTCACATAGTGCTCGCATTGTACGAAGGTCATACCAAAGTCGTGAGGAAAATTTTTTTATATCAGAATTTATAGACAGATAAAATATAAATGTATCCCCTTAATCAGCATCATTTTCTTCACAACATAATCTCCATTTCCCGCATACATTTTCCCATCGCCCTGGAAGTTTGAAAATACCCTCTCGGTAGAATTCCGTTTCAGCTGACTGACGGCACAGACGCACTGCTTTCTGGAATTCTCTCCCTTGGAACCCAGCGGGCACAGACTTTTTCTATAGCCTAAGGCTTCAATCATTTCCTGCACTGCATTGCGTCCTATTCCAAGAATTACAGCGATTTTAGATACTGTGACACGTCTGTCTTGTTTAATGATGTCATCAACCCTTTCCACGCTGCATTCAGTGGAGATAGTTCGAGGGCGACCGCTGCGAGGCATATCTTGGATGCTCGTGTTTCCATCTTTGAAATGTTTCACCCACCTCATAACACTGCTAGCATCCATACACACATCTCCACAAGCAAGCTGAAGTCTTTGGTGAATTTCAGCAGCGGGGATTTCCTCTTTAACTCAATAACAGGAAGTTGACGAAACGAAACATCAGCACCCGACATTTTGTTTATGCTCCGCTTGGTCACGTGACACATGATGGTGACGTCATGTGACCTCTACATGAAGTGAAAAGGATGTGAATTAATGTGATACATTTATATTTTTTCTATCTATAAATTCTGATTGTTAAAAAAATATTTGCTCACGGATTTCGGTATGACCCTCGTCATGTTCTTCTGTTTTCAGTGAGTTCTTCAGACTTGTCACGGGACCTCACGCAGACTAATATAGCCTCTCTCAATAATCTTTTCTTTAGAGCTGAGCGTGGCAGACATTTTTTTCCTTGTCCTGTTGTGTCCCATTTGATAGCTTATTTTGTGATTCACATGCAGATTTAATGATCGTTTGTGAAGTGAGTGGAGCCTTTTCGTGATGGATGCTCAGTCTCAAAAACAAAAAGGCTCCACTCACTTCACAGTCGAGCATTAAATCTTATTTGTGACAAACACCCAGTACAGACTGTAGATCAGCACAAACAACTCAAAATTCTACCCCTCAAATATAGAGTCATTTTTAACAAAGTTAAGTTTGTTCACAGAATTCTGTCACACAATGCTCTGCCTCACTTGTGGTCACCGTTTACGTACAACACTAATATAGCCAGCGTTTTAAAACTGTCTTCTTCCTAAACCCAGGATTGATATGTACAAGAAAAGCCTTGCATACTCTGCAGTACAGCTCTGGAACACCCTTCCCTACCATTTAAAATTCATTATTAATACTTCATCCTTTAACTCAGATCTGTTTCGTTATTTACTTGCTTGTAATTATATGCCTCCATAGAATAACCAGCACTCTCTCAACCCATGAATCGCAAGCCATCAAATACTAAAATGACATAGTTTGAAAAGTAACTTATAAGATATTGTTAGAAATTATTTTAATGTATGTTTAAAAAACATATTAGAAGATTTGTTCTGACAATTAATTTTTGATTATGTATATGTCTATGTGTGCGGGTGTATGTATATGAGAGTGCTATTTTATTAGGTTAATTACTTCTTCTCTTTTACTTTGAATGTAATAGTTTAATCGTACACTCTTTTGATATATTTTGTTTTTCCTAATGTAATTTGTATACTTGTATTAAATCGAGTGTGTGGGAAGAATGAAAGATAAAGTGATGAAGGGCAGAATGTAATTTGGCCTGCGTGCCCAATTCTTTACCATTTAAAAATAAAGATTATTCATTCATTCATTCATTCATTCTCTGATTGTTTCATCTCACCACGAGGCCGATATAATGTCCATCTACTTTTTTTGGTTCACTAATGAGACGTGTTGTTTCTTATCTCCGCCGTGGTCTTGAATTCGTTCCATTGTATACAGAGCATTTTCCTTAAACATTTGTTTTCAAATACGTCTTATTTCTTTTCTATTTCTTTAGTTGTTTTTCCAGCTTTCGCACCCCATTATAGTATAATATTTTGCATAGCGTTTCTGAGAACATGCGTATCAAACACTACCTCATTCATTCATTCATTTGCATGTCCCTTGCGCAACTTTGCCTCCCTAACAGCACTCCTGTAGGCCTCTCGGTTGTGAGCAAGATGGCCTGCTGCTGATGCATCTATTTGCGGATCATCAACGATGTCTTGCTGCCATCTTCGCCTTGGTCTTCCTCTCTTTCTTTTTCCCCATTAAAAACACTACCTACTAGACTAAAAACACTATAAACAACTCTCCAAAGCTTACAAACATTAGCTACAAGACACTTGTCCTAAGTCTACAAACACTAGCTACTAGTCACTTGTCCAAAATCTACATCCACTAGCTATTAGACACATCCCCAAATCTACAGGCTACTAGACATATGCCCAAGTCTACAGCTACTAGACACATGTCCAAGTCTACAGCTACCAGAAACATGTCCAATTTTACAGCTACTAGGCACATGCCCAGTCTACAGCTACTAGACATATGCCTAAGTCTACAGCTACTAGACACATGCCCAAGTCTACAGCTAATAGACATATACCTAAGTCTACAGCTACTAGACATGCCCAAGTCTACAGCTAATAGACATATGCCCAAGCCTACAGCTACTTGACACATGCCCAAGCCTACAGCTACGTGACATATGCCCAAGCCTACAGCTACTAGGCACATGCCAAAGCCTACAGCTACTTGACACATGCCCAAGCCTACAGCTACTTGACACATGCCCAAGCCTACAGCTACTAGGCACATGCCAAAGCCTACAGCTACTTGACACATGCCCAAGCCTACAGCTATGAGGGATTACAAATTTGAAAGGAAGCATACACAGATGGGAATGAATGGTGCAGGAAACGACACGAGCATGCTAACAACGCCACAGAACATCGAGGAAGCAGGGAGAACCAGTAACACGCTCTGTGGGTGTGTTTATCCCGGATTCCATCGTATTTAGAACGTTGGACGTTTTACATGACGGAAAGGCTTACCAGATTCTCTGGTTTTTTTTCTTTTCAAATGACAAACAACGAATCTCTGGCATAGTAAAGTGATTTAGCACAGTGTTGTTAGCATTCTAGAAGTAGTAGACAAAGTACTTTAGACGTGAAAGAAAGAAAAATAGTAGGCAAAGTACTTTAGATATGAGAGAAATAAAAATAATAGACAAGTACTTCTGACATGAGAGAAAGAAAAAGAGTAGAGAAAGTAATTTAGACGTGAGAAAAAGAAAATTAGTAGACAAAAACACTTTAAACGCGAGAGAAAGAAAAATAGTAGACAAAAACACTTTAAACGCGAGAGAAAGAAAAATAGTAGACAAAAATCACTTTAAACGCGAGAGAAAGAAAAATAGTAGACAAAAACACTTTAGACGCGAAAGAAAGAAAAATAGTAGAGAAAATACTTTATGCGTGAAAGAAAGAAAAATGACAAGAGAATTACCCGGGACTCGAATCACGGACTCCGGCATGATGCAACCGCCTAGCCGTGAGTAAACATCGCAGTAATCAGTTGAGCTATCTCGCACCTAAAAATACCGAAGCGATCAATGCCTGTCTGGTCGAAGATTGTGACACCTGGAAAGGGAAAGAGGTCATGACACAGAAATGTCGTGGCTTAAAATCCGTCTTCGGCAGATACCAAATTTTTGAGACACAAACGTGCACGCATGGTCTCCTGCTAGTGCCTAGTGCTACCTAGAAGCTATAACAAGAAATAAACAATGTCTTTTACATAGAGCTGTTCCAGTTTATGGTTTGAGGTACAACGTTTTCAAATAAGAAACAACTAAGTTTTCGCAAGGAGAAGTAGATTTTCAGTTCATCCATCTTGCTAAGTCACTTTTCTGTGAGTAAACACTTTACTGTGAGCAAACCCTTTACTGTGAGCAAATCCTTTACTGTGAGCAAACCTTTATTGTGAGCAAACACTTTACTGTGAGCAAGCCCTCTACTGTGAGCAAACCTATACTGGAGCAAAGACTTTACTGTGAGCAAACCCTTTACTGTGAGCAAACCTTTATTGTGAGCAAACACTTTACTGTGAGCAAGCCCTCTACTGTGAGCAAACCTATACTGGAGCAAAGACTTTACTGTGAGCAAACCCTTTACTGTGAGCAAACACTTTACCGTGAGCAAACATTTACTGTGAGCGAACCTGTACTGTGAGCAAACACTTTACTGTGAGCAAACGCTTTACTGTGAGCAAACACTTTACTGCGAGCAAACATTTTTACTGTGAACAAACAATTTACTATGAGCAAACCCTTTACTGTGAGCAAACCTGTACTGTGAGTAAATACTTTACTGTGAGCAAATCTTTTACTGTGAGCAAACACTTTAAAGTGAGAAAACCTTTACTGTCAGCAAATCTGTACTGTGAGCAAAATCTTTACTCAGAGTAAATATTTTACTGTGAGCAAATCCTTTACTGTCAGCAAACTTGTACTGTAAACAAACACTTTACTGTGAGCAAACCTTTACTGTGAACAAACCCTTTACTGTGAGAAAACACTTTACTATGAGTAAACCTGTATTGTGAACAAACTCTTAACTGTGAACAAACCTTTACTTGAACAAACACTACTGTGAGCAAACTCTTTACCGTTAGCAAACATTTACTGTGAGCAAACACTTTACTGTGAACAAACATTTTAATGTGAGCAAACAATTTACTGTGAGCAAAATCTCTAATGTGAGCAAACCTGTACTATGAGCAAATATTTACTGTGAGTAAATCTTTTACTGTCAGAAAACCTTCACTGTCAGAAAAACTGTACTGTGAGCAAACACTTTACTGTGAGCAAACCTTTACTATTAGCAAATCTGTTCTGTGAGAAAACACTTTACTGTGAGAAAACACTTGACTGTGAGCAAATACTTTACTGTCAGCAAACCTGTACTTTGAGCAAACACTTCACTGTGAGCAAACATGTACTGTCAGCAAACACTTTACTGTGAGCAAACCTGTACTCTGAGAAAACATTTTACTGTAAGCAAACAGTTTACTATGATCAAAACTTTACTGTGAACAAACACTTTACTGTGAGTAATCCTTTACTGTCGGCAAACCCGTACTGTGAGCAAACCCTTTACTGTGAGCAAACACCTAGCAGTGAGCAAAAACTTTACTGTCAGCAAACATGTATTGTGAGGAAACACTTCACTTTGAGCAAACATGTACTGTCAGCAAACCTGTACTGTGAGCAAACACTTTACTGTGAGCAAACCCTTTACTGTGAGCAAACACTTTACTGTGAGCAAACATTTACTGTGAGCAAACCTGTACTGTGAGCAAACACTTTACTGTGAGCAAACACTTTACTGTGAGCAAACACTTTACTGTGAGCAAACACTTTACTGTGAACAAACAATTTACTGTGAGCAAACCCTTTACTGTCAGCAAACCTGTACTCTGAGTAAATACTTTACTGTGAGCAAAATCTTTTACTGTGAGCAAACACTTTAAAGTGAGAAAACCTTTACTGTCAGCAAATCTGTACTGTGAGCAAAATCTTTACTCAGAGTAAATATTTACTGTGAGCAAATCCTTTACTGTCAGCAAACTTGTACTGTAAACAAACACTTTACTGTGAGCAAACCCTTTACTGTGAGAAAACACTTTACTATGAGTAAACCTGTATTGTGAACAAACTCTTAACTGTGAACAAACCTTTACTTGAACAAACACTACTGTGAGCAAACTCTTTACCGTTAGCAAACATTTACTGTGAGCAAACACTTTACTGTGAACAAACATTTTACTGTGAGCAAACAATTTACTGTGAGCAAAATCTCTAATGTGAGCAAGCCTGTATTGTGAGCAAATATTTACTGTGAGTAAATCTTTTACTGTCAGAAAACCTTCACTGTCAGAAAAACTGTACTGTGAGCAAACACTTTACTGTGAGCAAACCTTTACTATCAGCAAATCTGTTCTGTGAGAAAACACTTTACTGTGAGAAAACACTTGACTGTGAGCAAATACTTTACTGTCAGCAAACCTGTACTTTGAGCAAACACTTCACTGTGAGCAAACCATTACTGTCAGCAAACCTGTTCTGTGAGCAAACACTTCACTGTGACCAAAACTTTACTGTGAACAAACACTTTACTCTGAGCCTTTACTGTCAGCAAACCCCTACTGTGAGCAAATACTTTACTGTGAGAAAACACTTGACAGTGAGCAAACACTTTACTGTCAGCAAACATGTATTGTGAGCAAACATGTACTATCAGCAAATCTGTACTCTGAGCGAACACTTCTTTACTGTGAGCAAATACTGTGAGCAAATACTTTACTGTGAGCAAACCTTTACTGTGAACAAACACTTTACTGCAATCAAATACTTTATTGTGAGTAAACACTTTACTGTCAGCAACCACTTTACTGCGAGCAAACGCTTTACTGTGAGCAAACAATTTACTGCGAGCAAAACTGTACTGTGAGCAAACACTTTATAGTGAGCAAACCCTTTACTGTCAGCAAATATTTACTGTCAGAAACCTTTACTGTGAGCAAACACTTAACTGTTAGCAAACCTCATTGTTTCCAGTTCCCTGCTTCCTTCCTTCTTCGCTTTCCATCTGGGGCATAGGCCATCAGCAAGGGCTCTCTATTTACTTCTGTCCTGGCCTGTTTCTGTCCCCAAGAGTTGTCCATCTTTTTCATCTCTGCTTCAAGACTCCTTGGCCAGGTGTTTCTATGTCTTCCTTGTTTCCTCTGTCCCTGGGGATTCCAGGTGAGAGCTTGTCTGGTTATGTTCGTGGTAGCTTTCGAAGTGTATGTCCTACACATCTCCGGCGTCTTTTCATTGTTGTTTCGTTCACTGTGGGTTGGTTAGTTTGTTTTGCCAATAGCTGTTCATTATTGATTTATACGACACTATTCATTGGTTTAAGGCTTTAATTAAATCATTGCTCTATGGTTGTAATTAAATCATTAATTTATGCTTTTAATTAGAACATTAATTTATGGCTGTTTCAAATTTTAAAATTTCACCGCAAGCAGTTTTCACATTTGTCCCTACATATAAGTTTTTATATTTGTCATTACACACCAGTTTCTACATTTATCCCTACACATCAGTTTTTACATTTGTCCCTACTTATAAGTTTTTACATTTGTTCCTACATATCAGTTTTTATATTTGTCCCTACACTTCAGTTTTTACATTTGTCCTTGCATATCATTTTTTTTTGTATTTGTCCCTACACATCAGTTTTTACATTTGTCCTTACATTTCAGTTTCTGCATTTGTCCTTACATATTAGTTTTTACGTTTGTCCCTACATATTTGTCTCTATATTTGTCCCTATATATTAGTTTCTACATTTGTTCCTAAGAATTAGTATCTACATTTGTCCCTATATATTACTATCTACATTTGTCCCTAAATATTAGTCTCTACATGTGTCCTATATATTAGTCTCTACATTTGTCCCTAAATATTAGTTCCTACATTTGTCCCTAAATATTAGTCTCTACATTTATAGACAAGAGTGGAATGTAAATGTTGTATTTTATTGTATTTTATGTTTCTTTGCTTTACTATGTTAATTATGTTTGTTATATGCGCAGCATATTTGTAGAATGTCTGGAACAGAGTGAAAGTTGTATGATAAAGGGCAGAATGTCAGAAAGGCCTGCGTGCCCAATTATTAACTCTTTGGAAAAAAGTCAATCAATCAACCAATCAATCAATTAATCAATCTTTCTCTCTCTCTCTCTCTCTCTCTCTCTCATTCTGCTATTTCTGCCTGTCTCTCTTTTTATATCTGTTTTTCTCTCTTATATTCTCTCTGTCTGCTATCTCTTCTCTCTCTCCTCTCTCTCTTTCTCCTCTTTCCTCTCTCTCTCCCTCCCTCTCTTTCCGTAGAAACACTACAGTGAGCAGCAAAACAGTTGACTCAGCAAAGTAATGCTAGATTCATATTCAGAACAACCAGTCTGTGGACACAGTTTTGGTCATCAGTCAGGACACTCTTACCAGAATCTGAGACTTGTCTCGTCACGACCGTCTGTCTGGCTACCATCTCCGTACTGAATACGTGTAGTAGGAGTTCAATTGTGTTGTCTCTTCCGCATCATTCGTTGTTCATTCTTTGACTTCGAGTAACGTTCTTTTTTTTTTCTTTCACAATCAAATACAGCAGAATGAGAAATGAATGTATGGTAAATATAAATGTTTATATTTCAGACTAGGAATGAGTGTATTGTAATGCAACTTGCAGGATGTAAGTCCTTTTATTTTTTTTTTAAATTGAAAACGATACGCTACGTTCATAAACTGACAAATATGTTCGTTCTTTAATCCTTTCTGAAATTAATTCTAAATTCCCCATATAAAGTATCATCATCAAAAGCAAAAACATCAAGTACCTGTGAGAAGAAGACCGATCTTGCTTTATCGATTTGTGAGCTAGTGGGATATTGATTACACCAAGGCATTCGACAAGGTGAAACATAATGAAATTATTGAATTGCTTGAAGACATCAATATAGACGGCAAAGACCTGAGGATTGTAAAACATCTATACTGGCACAAAGAAGCAGCAATTCGAGTTGAAAATAAAACTGGAAAATATCAACATATAAAACAAGGGGTGGGACAGGGACGTGTACTGTCTCCAGACCTTTTTTTTTCTGTACAGCGAGAATATTATAAGAACGATCATCACAGAACCAGGCATAAAAATTGGAGGACACAATATTAACAACCTTCGGTATGCTAACGACACAGTACTGATAGCTGAGAACCAACAAGACCTGCAAAATCTCTTGGATAAAGTCGCCAAAGAAACTAAACAGAAAGGCCTTACTTTGAATATAAAAAAGACAGAGACTATGGTTATATCTAAGAAACAGAATCCACCAACATGCAGTATAAAATTAAACGGAACTATTCTAAAGCAGGTGCAGAAATTCAAATACCTTGGAGCAGTAATAACTTCAGATAGGAAATGCAGAATAGAAATTAGGAATAGAATAGGTCAAGCAAAGACTGCATTTCAGAGAATGAGAAACATATTAGTTAACACATCCTTATCAATGAATGTTAGAAAACGAGTCCTAAAATGCTATATTGAACCTATCTTGTTATATGGAAGTGAATCATGGACAATAGGCAAGTCTGCACAAAAATCATTGGAAGCAGCAGAAATGTGGTTTATTAGAAGAATGTTGCGAATCCCCTGGACAGCAAAAATAACTAATGAAGAATGTATGAGAAGAGCTGGAGAGACAAAAAAATCTTCTCAAAAAGATAAGAGAGAGACAATGTACTTTCATAGGACGTGCAATGAGAAGAGGGGGCATTGAAAATATTATAACAACAGGAAATATAGAAGGAAGAAGATCAAGAGGAAGACCAAGAGAAATGATACTGGACAGTCTGACGGGATGGTGTGAGAGGAGATCACCAACTGAGCTGATGGCCTGCATGAAGGATCGTGTACTATGGAGAAGCATAATAGCCAGAGCCAGTCGGCACGGCACATGATGATGATGATGATGATGAGAGGGATATTTATGATATCAGAAATATAAAACAGGGCGATAACTGTCCGTCAGTTATTCTGTGTTCGGGGTCATCTATCTTCAGATCAATGCCATTTTTTCCATGTACAATTTTGCCCAGTGGATCTTTTGCTTGTTACTTCTTTATTTCGAGGCATAGAGGAGCATCCCTTCATCCTGTGCGAGGGTCTTGACGATCCAGTACGAGGTCCACCAGGAATGTCAGCAGAATGTGGCTTTCAGAATGTTAGATCAATGTCCAACTTATTCATATCATGTTGTCACATATCTGATGTTGTCACGCATTTCACGTTGTCCTACATCTCACGTTACCATACATCTCACTGTGCTATACATCTCACGATACAATACATCTCACGTTGCTATACATCTCACGATACCATGCATCTCACGTTGCTATACATCTCACGATACTATACATCTCACGTTGCTATACATCTCACGATACTATACATCTCACGTTGCTATACATTTTACGATATCATACATCTCACGCTGCCATACATCTCACGCTGTCATACATCTCACGTTGCCGTACATCTCACGCTGCCATACATCTCACGTTGTCATTCATCTCATAGACAAGACCGTGGACGCCGAGATGTTCATTTGTCATATTCTGGTTTATGCACAAACAATGTCTTTAGGGGAACAAGTAAGTTATCTTAAAAAATAAAGAGTAAAAATGGAATAGAACAATTTTCTGTATAGTCTATATATTGTTCCAATAATGCATATTTCTAGTTGTTGGAATTATATTTTCAGAAATATGTTCTTAATGGGGGTTAGAACTCTGTGCACTAGACTGACCCTTTTATTAACCCACTGAATCGCTTTACCTTCATACAAATTCTTAGGCCACATCAAGCAAAAGCATCATTTAGAGAGCCCAAGAACCAGTGAAAAAGTGAAGGGAAAAAAGAAATAAGATATTCAAAAGAAAGATGTCGGGTAGGGTACTCATGTATACAAGTACGTGAAATGAACTTGTCATGTGTACCGAAGAGTTCCGAAAGTATCCCTAAAACTGCCATGGGATGGATATCTCAGTAAAAGAGTGCCAGAACAAAGACATCATGGGGAACTATTGCAGAAGCAGGTATAAATAGAATATAGCAAAATTGTGGTTCTATACTAATGCTGACCGATAACTGTGAGAAGTGGAGTGAATTTGTTGCTGCCCTGCAAGACGTAACAAGGCGTACAGGGCGGTGACTGCCTGATCGATCATCGATCAAGTGCATAAATGGATAGATGGGTGATTCCATGAAAAAAAGGAAGAGAAAGGTAGATGATATGATTGTAGCTGCCAAAGATGGAACAAAATAGAGAAACTTGATAAACAACGCGGATCAGTGCCGTACATATTGAGCTGTCCACTGTGTGCGAAGTACTAGAATCCTTCAGCAGTAAATACCTCGAACCGAGATCAGAAGACAATCGGCAGTTTCCTGTACAAACACCACATATCACATTCACAGCGAATAACAAGATTAACTTTCCAGCAAACAGCGTTAAACAGGACTGGCGCTTTCGTGGGCGGCGGCTAAAAGCTCAGATCAAACGGGTATAACGTGATTTACAGCAACACTGATTTGTAAATACAAAGAGACTTAGAAAACAAAGGGATAAAAAACAAATGTTTACTCACAAAAAGTGCACTTTACCTCAGCTTTCAGTGTAAAAACCACGCACTTTCTGACCTCCTTAGTTTGTTGCTGTTAATTATAGCAGTCTCCATTCCCCCAATTATGCCATTCACATCTCTGGTCACGGAGTTTATCGATTGTGTTTCAGCCATCTTTCCTAAGATATATCGAACGTTTTGCGATATTGAGCGAATATTCATGCAGATCTTTTTCTGCAGCTTATTGTCGGTACGTCATGCAAGACCTTTAAACTTATCAATATGGCCTTTGTGCCGTTCCTGAATCCGATCTCTTTATTTCTCCGATCCAGCGGTTAGAAGTCACAATTTCTCTGAGTTTTTTTCTGGTTTTCCTCGATCTTCCACGTAATTTAAAATTCTCCTATTGTCACGTCGTGTCACTTATCTTTGATATAAGGTATACTGTAACTCGTTATAACTTGAGGTCATTTCTATTTGTGATCTTTTGAATTTAAACTCTTTTCATTCCAAAAAATACCACTGCCAGGATTGTAGATCTTGAACGTCTATGCGAGTTAATGCAAAATCTAAATAAAATGAAAAGCAGCACCTTTCTAACCCAAAGCGTATGACGGTATTCTCATAATAGCTGGGATATAAGCAGAATTGGTTCTCGGGAAACAATTAATAGAAAGAATACCCTTGTTTGAAAGATAACTTAAGGGTGTAAGCAAGGGTGCAGCATGAAAACCGAGTGGGCAAAGTAATGGTATAAATACCACTCAAGATTAGCTTGAGGTGAAGCCTTACTTGTTTTAGTTAGAGGAGCATTACTAGGTTTTGAATATGAGAATGTCTTGTCTTGGACAGAGTTTTTAGGTAGTAACAGTTTGTGGTAGAGGCAGTTTATGTTAAGATGAAGTGGCTAGTTTTGAGACAGTTGAAGAGTTTTTTTTTTTTGTTAGAAGAGATTTTTCGGTTGGAATTCTTGTATGTCTCTTTTGTTGTAAGCATGTTTCTTCTGTTGTAAGTATGTTTCTTTTGTTGCAAGTGTGTTTCTTTTGTTGTAAGTATGTTTCTTTTGTTGTAAGTGTGTTTCTTTTGTTGTAAGTATGTTTCTTTTGTTGTAAGTATATAACTATTGTTGTAAGTATGTTTCTTTTGTTGTAAGTATATCACTTTTGTTGTAAGTATGTTTCTTTTGTTGTATGTAAATTGTAAGGGTTCTTCCCACATGGCATTGAATATTTCATGCCGGAAATTATTATTATATTTTTCTTCCCAGCCTGATGGACTACCTTTCCTTCCTCATAATATCATCTATCATTCTGCTCATTAATAAATGTGGTA
The DNA here is from genome assembly GCA_009760885.1 of Achatina immaculata. NCBI lineage: Eukaryota > Metazoa > Mollusca > Gastropoda > Stylommatophora > Achatinidae > Lissachatina > Lissachatina immaculata. The sequence continues at coordinate 44,379,633 of CM019692.1, forward strand.
TTCAGTGTTTTTTTAAACAGTAGCTTTGCTTTAGTTTCTCGTGGAATGTTATATGTTGCTGAAGTTGATTGACTGCAGGTTTCAGTGTAGTGCAGTTATTACTTGGTATTGTGCTGTTGTATTGTGGAGAGACCTGTGTTCTTGTTGTGTTGCGATGCGAGTAGTTAAGCAACAAATTTTGCAAATTTGGCTCAGCATTGAAGCATTTGTAAAATAGCAACAAGAGGAGAAAATAACAAGGGAAAATGATAGTTTAGGATGCAGATAAAACGGTACGAATCTGATTTGACTGTCAACTTGTAAAAAAGCTGCATAGTTTGAAAGTGGTGTATCTGCTGCCTAGAAATATGATGTCTTGTTACACTCTCCTCTTGTTGCTACTTTACAAATGCTTCAATGTTGAGACATGTTTGTAAAATCTGTTGCTTGACTATTCGCACCTCAAACACAACAAGAGCACACCGGGGTCTCCACAAAGCTACAGCAGAACACTAAAGTAATAACTGTACTACACTGAAACCTGCAGTCAATCAACTTCAACAACATGTAACATTCCACAAGGAAGTAAACAAAGCTACTGCTTAAAAGATATACTGAATACCATATTTATTAATTGGTAAAATGTCAGACAGTATTATAAGAATAGAAACGTAGCCCACCAGGCTGTTAAGACAATGCAATGACACTTCCTGGCGTGAGATATTCAACGCCACGTTTGAAGAAACATTACAATTTACTTGCAACAAAAAAAAAAAGACATACTTACAAGATTCCAACAGAAGAAAACTCCTCTAACAACAAACTTCAAAGTTTCTCAGAATTAACCACTTCATCCTAACCTAAACTGCCTCTACTAAAACTGTTACTACTGAAAAAAAAACTGTCAAAAAAACAAAAAAACAAAAAAAACAAGCCATTCTCTTAAACGAACCCTAGTAAGGCTGTCTTTTTTTAATAGTAAGGCTTCCCAAGCAAGGATATTCACTCTATTAAATTGTTCTTGAGTACTATTACTATGAAGGAAACTCTCTACTATAGAAAGCGAAACAACAACACAGCTCCTTCAGATCATCAGTGGAAGTACCCCCTCTCAGTAAAGTGTTTCGGCCCTATTAAACTCCTGACACTCTAAGTGGGTTGGGCCCCTCTGGGTCATGACTCCCAGAGGTCTTGTGAGTTGTTGCTTTTTTGTCCCGGGATTGAGTTGGCACTGCATTTTTGAAGTGCGTCTTTAGCGATTTAGCCACGAAGAACTGGTAGTGGCCACGACAAGCGAAATTATTTATGTTCTCAATGCTTGTTTCGCATACTCCATAGCCATCATGAAGCCTTTTCTGCTGTTTCTGAAAGGCTTTTCAATGCCCTTGCTCTTGGTTGTCCCTTTATGCCCAGTTGCTTACATAGGTCATATGCTGATGTTCCTACGAATCCTCTCGCTCCCACTTCTACAGCTATCACTTTTGCCCTGACTCCTGCCCCCTGCCTCAGTTGTTTGACCAGATCATTGTACTTCTCACATTTGAATAAATGCTGCTCCTCTATTCTTGTTTCGTACGGAACGGTAAGCTCAATCATTATTAGTTCCTGTTTTTCTATGGAGTACACTACAACTACACTACTTATCTCCCATCAATTAGGAGAATACTATCATACAGAGACACTGTAAATAATGCAGTCTTTCACTGCAGTCTTTATACAGTCATGACTGAGTAGATTCGAAAGATATTCGTTTTTCAAGCATATTTCTTTTCAGCTATACAATAACTTCCTTTCATTTTCTTTCTACCAAAAGTTTCTCATTAAAATGTAATCTGACAGAGCCATGGAAACTAATTCGAGAATGAAAGAGTTAGGAAAATGATGCATGTCTTCACCTTTATTTAACTCTTCTAAACCATGAACTGGCAAATTGATTCTATATAACTGATTTTATATATCATAGCTTATTACCTTGCTTAGTTTATTATAGATATTGTCGATATATACATATATATCTATATATATTTCTATATCATTCTCCAGTTCCTATCAATAAATGTGTGCGTAGAGTTCAACGAGAGTATACGAGTATGATGCAGCTTTAAAGAAGGGTACTTTTGTTCTACCCAACTACTAGCTACTCTACAAGAACCAGTTTTTCTAGGTGACAACTAACCGTATTCTACTAGAATCAGTTTTTCCAGGTGACTACTAACCCTACAGTACTAGAACCAATTTTCTTACTCTACTAGAACTATTTTTTCTAGCTAGTTACTAACTCTACTCTACTACAAACAGCTTCTCTAGCCAACTACAAACTCTACTAGAAACAGTTTTTCTAGATAACTACTAACTCTACTCTACTAGAACTGATTTTTCTAGATAACTAATAACTCTACTAGAGCTGTTTTTTTTCTAGCTAACTACTAACTCTACTCTACTAGAACTGATTTTTCTAGATAACTACTAACTCTACTCTACTAGAACTGATTTTTCTAGATAACTACTAACTCTACTCTACTAGAACTGATTTTTCTAGATAACTACTAACTCCACTCTACTAGAACTAATTTTTCTAGATAACTACTAACTCTACTAGAGCTGTTTTTTTTTCTAGCTAACTATTAACTCTACTAGAACTGATTTTTCTAGATAACTACTAACTCTACTAGAGCTGTTTTTTTTTCTAGCTAACTATTAACTCTACTCTACTAGAACTGATTTTTCTAGATAACTACTAACTCTACTAGAGCTGTTTTTTTTCTAGCTAACTATTAACTCTACTAGAACACAGTTTTAAAACCCAAACATTGATCACAGATTTAGCTTTCAGCTCAGAGCTGGAGGGAAAACATGTGAAGACCGTGAACTCATTTTGCTGAAACTCTACAAGAGAAGACTACGAGAGAGAGAGAGAGACCAGGTCTGTAAATTAGTTCTCAGTAACAAAAACACGAAAATAGAAGTACATTTCATATTTTAAAATAACCACGTTCCTCGAGGCAAGAGAGGCCTTATCAAGGATTTATTTTCATTTCTTATTCAACGCTTCACAGATATCTGTTTGTGGTAATTAGCGTTCTGTTGTCTATCTATCTATCTATCTATCTATCTATCTATCTATCTATCTATCTATCTATCTATCTATCTATCTATCTATCTATCTATCTATCTATCTATCTATCTATCTATCTATCTATCTATCTATCTATCTATCTATCTATCTATCTATCTGTCTGTCTGTCTGTCTGTCTGTCTATCTATATATCTATCTGTCTGTCTGTCTATCTATTCATCCATCCATCCCTCCATCCATCCATCCATCCATCCATCCATTCGTCCTTCCGTCCGTCCGTCGGTCTGTCTGTCTGCCTGTCTGTCCGCCCGCCCGCCCGTCTGTCTGTCCGTCCGTCCGTCCGCCTGCCCGCCTTCCTGCCTGCCTGTTTGCCTGTCTGCCTGTCTATCTGTCTAACTGTCTGCCTGTTCACCCAATCGCTCATTTGCCCGTTCTTCCGTCCGTCTGTACGGCTGCCTGTCTGCCTGCCTGTCTGTTTATATATGTCCATCTGCCTATCTGTCTCAGTTCAAATGATTAACTGGTTTTCTTCGAAACTTACCTGATATTTAAATGTATTTTTTAAAAAAATAAACAGATTTCTCATTAAACGCCTTAAACGTTTATTAAATAAACATTTTCAGTTCTTTTCCAACATTTTTTTTTTACCTTACCCCATATTACAGCTGAACTTTTCACATTTATTATTTCACGTGGCTCCATATTTCACCGAGTTTTTCACATTTTTCTCACCTAACTTAGTATCAGTGCTGAATATTTCACATTTTTCTCGCGTAACTTGGTATCAGTGCTGAATATTTCACATTTTTCTCGCGTAACTTGGTATCAGTGCTGAATATTTCACTTTTTTCTCACGTAACTTAGTATCAGTGCTGAATGTTTTACATTTTTCTCACGTAACTTCATATCTGCTAAATGTTTCATATTTTCTCCACGTAGCCCCATATTACAGCTGAGATTTTCATATTTTTCCTATCAAGTGTGTCTTTCTTGCTGAGACAAAGCTGCTGGAAAAACAAGAAGAATCGCCCACTGGGAACATGAATATAAGTTCTTTGAATTTCTTATCATTTCTTTATCTTGTTTAACGACAGAAAGTCAGTAACATAAATTCTTGTAACACTTGTCTTTAAGCAGGCTAGCTGATTTTGTTTTCAATTCTCTTTGTTAATTTCTATAAATCTCTATAAATTAACATAACAGAAACAGCGCTATATCAAATAATGATGAGACGTCTTGATATGTACGTAAATAGAAACTGTTTTTAATAAGTTGATATATAAGCCTCGGATGGAATTAAGAAATATCAGATTTATCTGACAGCAGAGAGATGTGTCTATCACCGTGTAACCATCCAGGCAGTGCTAAGATAATGACGAAGACAAGAGAGAGAATGAATGAATGATCTATATTTTTAAATGGTAAAATATTGATGGCGCAGGCCCGTCTTACATTCTGCCCTTCATCACTCCATCTTTCATTCTTCCCACACACTCGATTTAGTACAAGTATACAACTTACATTAGGAAAAACAAAAACATATCAAAAGAGTGTAAAGATTAAACTATTACATTCAAAGTAAAAGAGAAGAAGTAATTAACTTAATAAAATAACTCTCACACACGCATACACGCGCATACACGGGCATACACGCGCATACACACAGACATATAGGTAATGTAGGTAAAAATTCCCGTTTCCCTGCCATTAAGGCATATTGCGAAAAACGGTGTTAGGCCCGTATTTTCCATGACCTTCGGGGCATGAAAGTGTGACGTGGTCAGTATCATGCCTGGCCGTTTTACCTTCCCAGATTTCTCTGCTACCTATTTTACGAGGCTGCGTAATCTCCGGGGCCGTATTGGTTAAGAAAAATCCCGCTCAGCTGGGGATTCGAACCTTCGACCATTCGGTTGCTAGACGAGTGCTCTAACCACTTCGCCAGCCGATCCACACACAGACATATACATAAGCAAAAATACACAGAGAGAGAGAGAGAGAGAGAGAGAGAGAGAGAGAAAGAGTGAAAGAGAATGAGAAAGAGAGAGATTCTGGTAACTGAGGTTACCAAATATGTCAGAATCAAGCTCTGGTGCAGATGATCAAAAAAGAAGACCAGGGAACTAAGGGGTCCATATCATGAAGTGGTTTCTAACATAAGGCTTGAAGTGGCCCTGTAGAAAAATAAAGAAAGCTAAGGCCTGAGAACACCAGAACGCAAAAAAAAAGGGGGGGGGGGTGTAATATCTGAGATGTAACAGAGTAGAATAACTTTTATAGTTTCCTCTTTTTTTTCACATAATATATTTGCTACTTTTTTCGTCCTCTGCATCGCCTCCATCTATTTCTCTTTTTTCCTGTTTTTTTTTTTTTTTGGTCCTTTTTGGTGAAGTCTCCAAATTATGAAAAACCACTAAATATTTGCCATACTGTGCATATCCAGTGATGACTTTTTTCTCACAAAACATCTCAAAATATCATATGTAATATATATTAAGGTTCTGTACACAAATCCGCTCTCTACACAAGTCTGCTCTCTACACAAGTCTGCTCTCTACACAAGTCTGCTCTCTACACAAGTCTGCTCTCTACACAAGTCTGCTCTCTACACAAGTCCGCTCTCTACACAAGTCTGCTCTCTACACAAGTCTGCTCTCTACACAAGTCTGCTCTCTACACAAGTCCGCTCTCTACACAAGTCTGCTCTCTACACAAGTCTGCTCTCTACACAAGTCTGCTCTCTACACCAGTCCGCACTCTATACAAGTCCGCACTCTACACAAGTCTGCTCTCTACACAAGTCTGCTCTCTACACAAGTCTGCTCTCTACACAAGTCTGCTCTCTACACCAGTCCGCACTCTATACAAGTCCGCACTCTACACAAGACTGGTCTCTACACAAGTCTGCTCTCTACACAAGTCCGCAGACCCATTTTTATACGGAATAATTAAACAATCAACTTGGTAATTTCTTAAAATTTCTCGAAAAAAACGTGACGATTTTAATTATGTGAGCGTCGCCAAGCGGTGACAGATTTGGTCGATAGTCATAAATTTATTTCACACATTTTGTTTCACACAATTTGTTTCACGCTGAATCAGTTTGGTTTCCCTTTTCTGCTTTTTAAAATTCTGAGCGTCGACATAAATCACGGACTAATATTTATGTTGATGGAAAAAAAAGCAGAGAGGAGAAAGACCACATGAAATACAATTTGTGGTTGTGGTGGTTGAAACTAAAAGGTTATTGTTTCATCTCCTGTGTCTGTAATTTTTTTTTAAATAATTTACGCTCTATGAGTTATGTTTCCCATCATGAAATGTGAAATTGTTTGTGAGTTTTCTTTTATCAAGAATTCTGTTGACTGCACTTTGACATGAAAATTCTCAGTTTTACATGTAAGGACAATTTGCACTTGTTTCGGGTATGAAAGAAGAGGAAGAAGAAGATGAAGAAGAAGACGAAGAAGAGTGAGGAGGAGGAAGAGGAGAAGAATAAGAAGGAAGAGGAGAAAGAGAAACAGGATAAGCAGGAGAGAAGAAGATGGAGGAAGACGGGAGAAGAAAGAAGAGGAGAAGAATAAAAGAAAGAAGGAGGAGGAGGAGATGAAGAAAAAGAAGAATGGCAAGAAGAAGAAGAAGAAACAGGATAAGCAGGAGAAGAAGGAAGGAGGAGGAGAAGGTGAAGGGGAGAAGAAAAAGAAGGATAAGAAAGAGGAGGAGGAGGAGGAGAAGAAGGAGGAAGAGGAAAAGAAAGAAAGAAGAAGAGTAAGAGGAAGAAGAAGAATAGAAGGAGATGGCGATGGTGGAGGAAGAAATGCAACTCCTGAAAGGTATTTAAAAAAGAGAAGAAGAGAAGAAATGTCCATAAGGTCTAAACAGCTGAAAGATATATGCCCAAGAAATTTAGGATAGATCCAATGTTATGTCAGTTTGACTTTCCCTGTTAGTCTGTGAGCCCTCAATTTCGGCTTCTGTCATTGACATATCTTTTGTGTTAGCTCCCTTGTCTATAAAAACATATGCATCAGAAATGAAGCATTTCTGTTAGATACAGTGTACAAGAATTTGTAATCTGCGAGATTTCTGTATACTATTTCTATACGTATAATGTTAATACTAATTAGCATATACATATTCTCTCTCTCTCTGTTTGTCTCTCACCCCCTCCCCACACACACACACACAGATACCTGTCACATACACGTAACTACGTAAATTGTAAAAGTACAGGCTCTTGCACTTTTCTATCTGACCTGATGGAGCGAACTTAATGTAATCATAAAGCGTTACTTTGAAAAACATGGATTAATCATTTCAAATCGATAACAGAACAAAAATTGCCAGTGGTCTTTTTTTTCTGGGATAATACCAGAAATTGCTGAATCCAATCATATCTGGAGAGACTGAATATCTCCAGTTTAAAATGTGAAAGTAAACCCACAAAAAGTCTACCAGTAATTTGCTTTCTTTTACAGCAGTGTTTCCCAAAGTGAGCTATAAAGCCCTTCTGCGGGAGTTGGAAAGGACCAAAGGGGCGGGGAAAGAAAAAGGGGTAGTGGAGGGAGTGAAGAAAAGGGGGCAGTAGGGGGGGTCCTTGATTGAAAACGAAGCAGTAGACAGGGGCAGTAATATTTTCTTTCTTAGACAAGGACAGTAATACCTTCTTTCTTAGACAGGGGCAGTAATACCTTCCTTCTTAGACAGGGGCAGTAATATTTTCTTTTTAGACAAGGACAGTAATACCTTCTTTCTTAGACAGGGGCAGTAATACCTTCCTTCTTAGACAGGGGCAGTAATATTTTCTTTCTTAGACAGGGCAGTAATACCTTCTTTCTTAGACAGGGGCAGTAATACCTTCCTTCTTAGACAGGGGGCAATAATATTTTCTTTCTTAGACAAGGACAGCAATACCTTCTTTCTTAGACAGGGGCAGTAATACCTTCCTTCTTAGACAGGGGGCAGTAATATTTTCTTTCTTAGACAAGGACAGCAATACCTTCTTTCATAGACAGGGCAGTAATACCTTCTTTCTTAGACAGGGGCAGTAATACCTTCCTTCTTAGACAAGGACCGTAATACCTTCCTTCTTAAACATGGACAGTAATACCTTCCTTCTTAGACGGGGGCAATAATACCTCCCTTCTTAGACGGGGGCAATAATAGCTTCTTTCTTAGACAGGGACAGTAATACTTTCCATCTTAGACGTGGACAGTAATACCTTCCTTCTTTAACAGGGGACAGTAATACATTCCTTCGTAGAAAGGAATAGTAATACCTTCCTTCTTAGACAGGGGGCAGAAATATCTTGCTTCTTAGACAGGAACAGTAATACCGTCCTTCTTAGACACGGGGAAGTAATACCTTCTTTCTTAGACAAGAACAGTAATACCTTCCTTCTTAGACAGGGGCAGTACTACCTTCCTTCTTAGACGGGGGCAGTAATACCTTCCTTCTTAGACGGGGGCAGTAATACCTTCCTTCTTAGACGGGGGCAGTAATACCTTCCTTCTTAGACGGGGGCAGTAATACCTTCCTTCTTAGACAGGGGCAGTAATACCTTCCTTCTTAGACGGGGGCAGTAATACCTTCCTTCTTAGACGGGGGCAGTAATACCTTCCTTCTTAGACGGGGGCAGTAATACCTTCCTTCTTAGACGGGGGCAGTAATACCTTCCTTCTTAGACAGGGGCAGTACTACCTTCCTTCTTAGACGGGGACAGTAATACCTTCCTTCTTAGCACTTCTCAACCTAGTATTGAGAAACTTGTGTCATTACATGAAACTCATCCACCACAATTAAAAGCTGAACAAATAATGCAGTAGGATCGTTATAAATGTACCCCTTCATACTGTTAAATAAACTGGTTAAACTGATTTGTTAGCTGAAGAATGTAGCTGCGTAAAGCGTAGTTTAATAGGTCATTGTACGAACAGTAAACGAGGGGGGGAGGACGACGACGTTGGGGATGTGGCCTGGAAGAAAAGGGGGCGGCAGTCCGAACGAGTCTGGGAAACACTGATCTACAGTGATGATTGATCGAATGTATTGTCACGCTACTCTCTCTCTCTCTCTTCTCTCTCTCTCTCTCTCTCTCTACCGTCATTTCAGTACTCAAGACACACAGGACTCTCTGTATCAGATCTTCACTTTTCTCTGCCCTTTGCTAATTTCTTGGTTGTCTCCAATGTCAGTCCCTTGTTTACCGGCATTTTGTTTGCTAAACGTCTCCATGTCTTTTGGAATCGTTCCATGAATATTACATATAATAGTCTGTTGCTGACTGAAATAGCAAACTCCTGTATTTGCTCTGTTTTTTTTTTGTTCTGTAGCGTCAGCTTCCAGGCTAAATGTTTACGAAGTGTTAGAAAAGTCATTTGGCCAAACATCTTGTTAACGCCTTGTTGACATAAATGCAGATGAAGTCGCTGGCATCAATTATTGTGGAAAGACGCTGGAGATGATTGGGGCATGTGCTCTGGATGACAGACAGCTCATTACCAAAAAATAGCACTAAGGTAGACACCACAGGGGAACAGAAGTAAGGGTCGACCAAAAGAGACTTGGAGAAGAACAACAGAGAGGATGTTGAGCACTAGAGGGCTCGCCTGGACAAGAGCGGAAAAAAAGGCGAAGGACAGGCATTTGTGGAAAACTCTTGCAGAAGCCCCATGTGCCTTGGGCGTTTAAGACAGACAGACAGACAGACAGACAGCATCAGTTTATCAAATGATCATATATTCCACATACAAGCGACCATTCATACATTCACATAAAGAATTGTTGTAAAGTATGTGACCATCGTCTGTGGACAGATATTTCTGAGTAGTACAGATTTATCATAGTCTGTCCTTGATTTCAAACATTCATCACACAAAAACTGTACAAAATGCAGACATGTGATTTTTACAAATGTTATCTTAACTCAGAAAATTTACTTTTTAGTGCACTTCAAATGTTGCTCAGTTTGTTGTCCACGTCTGCGTCTACATCTCTATTGCTCAAAATCGAATTCTTGTAATGTTTTATCTACAACATCTCTTTAGTCACCGTCACCAAAGCATCCTCTACACTTGTCTTCAAAGTTTCACTACTAGGAACTAGTGAAATGAACAGTTTCTCCTTAGTAGAGTCCCATAAAATAAGGTCAAGAGGGTTCATGTCCGGTGACGTCATGGCTATAATATTAGACTATCTAGCCATCATGATACCACAAAACATACTTGATTCTCTCCTTCGTAGACGCCATTGTGATACTACAGATTGCGGCGCTGTGTGTACAGAAAAATAAATCTTGAAGAATCAGCTTATGTAATGCCACAGCATCCACGTTTCTATCTAGCATTGTCCTAAAAGATATGATTTTCTTGATAAGGATCTGTCAAGACGATCACCCAGTACAAAATGAAGCTCATACATATTGTAATCGTAATTGTCCGTATTCGAGACACCCGCAGACACACGTCCGGTGTGGTAAATAAATAAACATTTCACCAGATATTTGAGAGAGGGAGCGACAGAAATTGTTCCGGTTATTTTTTTGTATTTGGTTATTGATATTGACGACCTGTGTTATCTGTTGTGTGACCAAAATTTTCCTATTTAACCGAATACCTCAAAATAATTGATTGACGTACTCCACACACACACACACGCCAAATGACACCACCACGCCCCCAACATCAACGTTCTACATGGTTGTTTAACTCACGTTGTTTTAGTATACCCCTTGCGTATTTTAGTACACGTTGTTTTAGTATACCCCTTGCGTATTTTAACTCACGCTGTTTTAGTATACCCCTTGCGTATTTTAGTACACGGTGTTTTAGTATACCCCTTGCGTATTTTAGTACACGGTGTTTTAGTATACCCCTTGCGTATTTTAACTCACGCTGTTTTAGTATACCCCTTGCGTATTTTAACTCACGTTGTTTTAGTATACCCCTTGCGTATTTTAGTACACGCTGTTTTAGTATACCCCTTGCGTATTTTAGTACACGGTGTTTTAGTATACCCCTTGCGTATTTTAGTACACGGTGTTTTAGTATACCCCTTGCGTATTTTAGTACACGCTGTTTTAGTATACCCCTTGCGTATTTTAACTCACGCTGTTTTAGTATACCCCTTGCGTATTTTAACTCACGTTGTTTTAGTATACCCCTTGCGTATTTTAACTCACGCTGTTTTAGTATACCCCTTGCGTATTTTAGTACACGGTGTTTTAGTATACCCCTTGCGTATTTTAACTAACGTTGTTTTAGTATACCCCTTGCGTAGTTTAACTCACGTTGTTTTAGTATACCCCTTGCGTATTTTAACTCACTTTGTTTTAGTATACCCCTTGCGTAGTTTAACTCACGTTGTTTTAGTATACCCCTTGCGTAGTTTAACTCACGTTGTTTTAGTATACCCCTTGCGTAGTTTAACTCACGTTGTTTTAGTATACCCCTTGCGTATTTAAACTCACGTTGTTTTAGTATACCCCTTGCGTAGTTTAACTAACGTTGTTTTAGTATAACCCTTGCGTATTTTAGTACACGTTGTTTTAGTATACCCCTTGCGTATTTTAGTACACGTTGTTTTAGTATACCCCTTGCGTATTTTAACTAACGTTGTTTTAGTATACCCCTTGCGTATTTTAACTAACGTTGTTTTAGTATACCCCTTGCGTATTTTAGTACACGTTGTTTTAGTATACCCCTTGCGTATTTTAGTACACGTTGTTTTAGTATACCCCTTGCGTATTTTAGTACACGTTGTTTTAGTATACCCCTTGCGTATTTTAGTACACGTTGTTTTAGTATACCCCTTGCGTATTTTAACTAACGTTGTTTTAGTATACCCCTTGCGTATTTTAACTAACGTTGTTTTAGTATACCCCTTGCGTATTTTAGTACACGTTGTTTTAGTATACCCCTTGCGTATTTTAGTACACGTTGTTTTAGTATACGCCTTGCGTATTTTAACTCACGTTGTTTTAGTATACGCCTTGCGTATTTTAACTCACTTTGTTTTAGTATACGCCTTGCGTATTTTAACACACGTTGTTTTAGTATACGCCTTGCGTATTTTAACTAACGTTGTTTTAGTATACGCCTTGCGTATTTTAACTCACTTTGTTTTAGTATACGCCTTGCGTATTTTAACTCACTTTGTTTTAGTATACGCCTTGCGTATTTTAACTCACTTTGTTTTAGTATACGCCTTGCGTATTTTAACTCACGTTGTTTTAGTATACGCCTTTCGTATTTTAACACACGTTCTTTTAGTATAAGCCTTGCGTATTTTAACACACGTTGTTTTGGTATAAGCCTTGCGTATTTTAACACACGTTATTTTGATATAAGCCTTGCGTATTTTAATTCACGTTATTATTCTGACTTGAGGAAAAAGAAAACCTCCAAGTATAGCACAGATCAGAAATAACTGCCTTCAGTGGGCGTGGTTTAAGGTAAGGTTAAGGTAACATCCAGGTTTCCATGTCCTTAAGGCATACTGGGGACACGGGGGGTTAGGCCCGTATTTCCAAAACCTTCAGCACATGAAAGTCTGATGAGGTCAGTATCACACCAGGCCGCATTTACCTTCCCTGATTTCTCCGGTACCCATTTTTAAAGGCTTGGTGGACCCCGGGACTGATATGGAGTAAACATGCTGACGTAAACAGACAAAATAAATTCAAAGACAGCTGTGATATGGAGTGAAGAAATTATGTTATACTATTTGGCTAGATGGGACTGAAGACAGAAGAGAAACTAGAGAATGATGGCGATATGATAAGAAAAAAGTCTCGGTCATAAATACAGGAGGAAACATTTAAAAAAAGGACGTACAGTAATGATGTTTTAATGAAAGAGCTATTGTGTACCCCATTTAATTCTTCAAATTTTGCGACAAGCAGGCAGTGATTTCTCCTCTTACCACTTATTATGATAGAAGGAAAAAAAAAGGACCTAACAACAGAGACTGGAACCCACAATGCGTGCACCCATCCTGACCCGCAAGTTCCCAAGAAATCATAAATTTCCAGAGCTGCGGAAATCCCTGAAGTCATAAAACAATTAATATCCATTATCTGGCGCTTTTTTTTTCTGGAGAGAACTTTGGCTTCCTGTGCTTTGTTTTTGTGTTGCTTTCTGTATCTTGTGTTTTGTTTTTACCTCGATTTCTATTTCTTGTGTTTTGTTTTTACCTCGATTTCTATTTCTTGTGTTTTGTTTTTACCTTGATTTCTATTTCTTGTGTTTTGTTTTTACCTCGATTTCTATTTCTTGTGTTTTGTTTTTACCTCGCTTTCTATTTCTTGTATTTTGTTTTACCTCAATTTCTATTTCTTGTGTTTTGTTTTACCTCGATGTCTATTTATTGTGTTTTGTTTTACCTTGATTTCTATTTCTTGTGTTTTGTTTTAAGTCAATTTCTATTTCTTGTATTTTGTTTTACCTTGATTTCTATTTCTTGTGTTTTGTTTTACCTCAATATCTATTTCTTGTGTTTTGTTTTACCTTGATTTCTATTTCTTGTGTTTTGTTTTACCTCAATTTCTATTTCTTGTGTTTTGTTTTACCTCGATGTCTATTTATTGTGTTTTGTTTTACCTTGATTTCTATTTCTTGTGTTTTGTTTTAAGTCAATTTCTATTTCTTGTATTTTGTTTTACCTTGATTTCTATTTCTTGTGTTTTGTTTTACCTCAATATCTATTTCTTGTGTTTTGTTTTACCTTGATTTCTATTTCTTGTGTTTTGTTTTACGAGCTGACTTTATGTATCCTACGTTTTGTTTTACCTTGATTTCTATTTCTTGTGTTTTGTTTTACGAGCTGACTTTATGTATCCTATGTTTTGTTTTACCTTGATTTCTATTTCTTGTGTTTTGTTTTACGAGCTGACTTTATGTATCCTATGTTTTGTTTTACCTTGATTTCTATTTCTTGTGTTTTGTTTTACGAGCTGACTTTATGTATCCTATGTTTTGTTTTACCTGGATTTCTATTTTATGTGTTTTGTTTTACGAGCTGGCTTTCTGTATCTTGTGTTTTGTTTTATTTGACTTTCTGTATCTTGTATTTTGGTTTGTTTGCCTTTCTGTATCTTGTGTTTTATGTGGATTTCTGTATCGTGTGATTTGTTTTACTTAGCTTTCTATTTCTTGTGTTTTGTTTTTCCTAGATTTCTGTGTCTTGTGATTTGTTGTTTTTTTTACCTCGCTTTCTCTTTTATTTTACCCATCAAATAATCCTAATCTTATACAATAAAAAGAGCAACAGTTTTTTTCACAAAATGAACCAATCTTTCAGATGTTTGATTCAATCATTTCACGTGCCGCGTTATTTCAGTGATGTCTGTCAGCTTTGATGAGGCTTTCGTTTGGTTCCTGAATGAATCCAGTGGCCCCACGCTTCAAGGGCCGGTGTGACTGATTCATCAGTCAACGTATATTCGTGACTGTGCGTAATGTGCAGAAATCCTATCTGTAAATATACGTATTTCCGTCAGGGTTTTGTTATTATGTAGCGATGTGACGCATGAGAATTTTCGGGATGAAGTAACATTTTTACTTCAGTTAGTAGCTTTGTGATTTAAATTAAAAAAAAAAAAGTAACTTCGTAAATTATTTACCTAGTAAAAAGTCCATTATGTGACTCTGCGGAGACATCTTCATTATCCTGTTCTTAAATTGTTAGAGTTCTTGAAGATTCAATCGTTGGTTATCGTTGATGGTCTGCAAATGGATGCATCAACAGCAGGGCATCTTGCTTACAATCGAGAGGCCTTAATGAGAGGTTTTAGGGAGGCAAAGTTCCGCAAGGAACATGGAAATGACTGACTGATTCTTTCTTTGAATTCTTGAAAATCATATCTATCTCTACTGTTAGAACTCTTGAAAATCAGATCTGCCTCTCCTTTTCTTTCAGTGCTCATCATCATCAGTCCTTTGTACTCCCAATGTAGCGTAAGACTTCAACAAATGTTCCCTATATAATCCTGTCCTGAGCAAGTTGGGACACATGGTAACCATGTCTTTCCCACCTTCGTTAGTTCTTCCTATGTTGTGCTCCTCCATGTCCCCAATGGCCTGCTCCTCTTTGTCATTGCGTCGTCCAGGTCAAAGTGGTATAGAGGTGTTTTTTTCTCATTTGTTGTTTGTGGCTCAGCCATTTCCATCTCTTACACTGTTAGAACTCTTAAACCGTATCTCTCTCTCTCTCTCCTATTCTTCTAATGTTAGAATTCTTGAATATTATCTATTTCTTCTATTATTCAATGTTTGAACTCTTGAAATCTTATCTCTATTCTTCCATTGTTAGAACTCTTGAAATCTTATCTCTCTCTCTCTCTCCCTCTCTCTCTCTCTCTTTCTCCCCTATTCTTCCATTGAACTCTTGAAATCTTATCTCTCTCTCTATTCTTCTAATGTTAGAATTCTTGAATATTATCTATTTCTTCTATTATTCAATGTTTGAACTCTTGAAATCTTATCTCTATTCTTCCATTGTTAGAACTCTTGAAATCTTATCTCTCTCTCTCTCTCTCTCTCTCTCTCCCTCTCTCTCTCTCTCTTTCTCCCCTATTCTTCCATTGAACTCTTGAAATCTTATCTCTCTCTCTCCTATTCTTATAATGTTAGAAATATTGAAATCTTATCTCTCTCTCTCTCCTATTCTTATAATGTTAGAAATCTTGAAATCTTATCTCTCTCTCTCTCTCACTCTCTCTCTCTCTTATTCTTATAATGTTAGAAATCTTGAAATCTTATCTATTTCCACACATAGGGGACCATGAGTGTCAGATTTGTCTGATGCTTGTGTAGTTTTTTTCATAAAAGGAAAGCAGTCGCGATGTAAACAGTGTAGCACTTTGATGAAGTCCGTTCTCACGAAGGACAAGTCCTACTATTGTTTGCCTACATTCATCACATGATTATATCTGTTTGTCAGATTTATGATTGATTGACTGATTGATTTATTGATCTACCACGCTCATTGGCGTAGTTGCCCATGCGCTTCCATTCTTCACGCTCCTTTGTGTTTCAAATCACTTCGTTTTCCATGATCCATGTGGTCGGTCCATTGAAGTATTTTTCTCGTGGCATCCTCTTTCGTTTTTTTCCCTTGAATTTACCAGTTATTCTTGTTTAAGACTGACCTAAGCTTTAGAAGACATTGTTTTTCAGTGTCATTGTCATTTGGTCTCAACTTGGCGGAGAGAATCACGTTTTTGCTACAGTTTACTTTGTATGTTGTCTACCAAGTTACTTATAAGTGTTGCCTTTAATTGTTGACATGCTGAATTGTTTCTAAACTGGGGTTTTTTAAAAATTTAATGGCTGCCCCTTGTTTTGCTTGGCCAGTCGCTTTTGTCTCATTTGTTAGTGTCTCACAATGTGTTAAAACATTTTTACTCATTACAGACTCAATAAGACCTTATCGTCAACCATAGGATCTACAAGAACGCAACATTTGCATGAAAACAATTTTAGATACATTGCTGTAAAACACGTTTTGTATGGAAAGCCGCAATATTACGTTATACCAAAAGCACTTCAACACTCAATTCTTTATACACACGTTGGGTCACGTTTCATTGACTAGGACACCGGACACGCAAAGGGAATACTGGGAGTAAAAAGAAAAATAAAACGGGGTTTTAAATGATATCAGCAAAATCTCGGAAATGATTACCTATCGGTTACAATGCAGACATTCAGTAACCGTTGTTAGAAGTAGAAAACATCGCTTCTTTTCTTGTTTCAATAGAATTTGGGAATATGTGGCTGCCAAGAATTCCAGTATGGATATTAAGATTAGACTGAGTGAGTAATCGATTTTTTAAGAACTCGAACTTTACTTAGAGCCCTAGAATCTTTTATTGACTGGCACTGAAATGGATCATGTGCACAACTAGACAATGTAGTCTCAGACATTATGGTATGGATGATTTTCTGTGTTTTTTCTTCAGAAGCGGTGAAATTCTGTGAAACAGTATTCGACTGAGGATGCATCATCATCATCATCATCACGGAAACCAAAATACTCTATAAATCTACATACATGAAGATAGATAGTAACATATTTAATTATCAGTGAATATTAAATTTAGTGCCCCGGTGGTGCAGTGGTTAGTGCACTCACCTGCCCATCAGAAGGTCCCTGGTTCGATTTCCCAGTCCCACAGAATTTTTTTCTGACCGACCAGCGGCGCGGTCAACGCAACCTCCAAAAAGAAAAGAAAATGTGTGCCTAGAAAAAAAACTAAAGCAGAGAGGACAGGTGCTATAGTGGCCCTGAAATGTGAAGGCACTAACACTTCACATCCCTACGTGCCATAGATTTAGATGTACTAACTGTGTAGTCGTTAAGTAATTAAGCTGTTTCTACTTTTTCCCTGGTTTATACATTTAGACATACTTAATTTCGGCAAAACGTACTCAAAACAAACAACACCCTCGCCCTTTGCCTAACTCCCCGCCCCCACCCCATGAATTTATTAAGCAATATCTTCGTTTCGCTCTGTCATAGTTGCAATATTTCCAGGTGAACGTTGGTTGCATGCACTAACTTGCGTTTGTAGAGTGTTCCAGCGATTAGTAATTCCCAGGTAGACATTCTTGGGTATCAGAAAAAAAATTTCACCAACAAGTTTGCTAGGTACTTATCCACAGCGGGGTGGACTGGATTATAGAAGAAACTAACGTGTCTCCACTCCCTTGATTATAACGCCTTGGGGAGGGGGGGGTAGGGGGAGTAGAACCATGTGAGGAAAAAATACAGTATAAGGGATTAAAGCAGTTGATGGTAAGACAATTCCCTGAGTCTGTGCTAGATTTCTTTACAGATGAACTTTGTACCTCATTCGGAGCTGACAGACAGAGCTGAGAAGGTGATAGTGCATCACGGACAAGACATTTTCTCTATGCAACCTGTCCAGCGAAGGCAGAAAACAAACGAAGCAAATGACATCCGACAATTTTCCCCCACAAATAGCCAGTGTCGAACTGCTTCAGAACCGTATTGTAAGACAAAAGAGCCGCTATTATTGACGAAGTAAAAAAGGAAGATCATATAAAATATTTCAGGCTCTGGGACAGTTCCAGATTACATCTTGGCCCGTTGTGTGTTAGATAGGGTATAAGATAAAATGAGATCATCGTGCTATCGGGGATTCCCCTAGTACCCGGTTAATGATGTTAGTACCCGGGTTTTTTTTTTTTTTCTTGACAAGTGGGATCACTAGAGAATGATGTGGCCAGCATCAGTCCGGTTCGTCCTTACTTCTCCACCTCCAAGACTAGCCAGGTACCAATTTTTACAGCCATGGTGTCTGGCAGGGATTGTATAAACTGGTGCAAAAGTATTTCCCGTTCCTCACCTCCGCTTATCTGATTAGCCATTTAGTTTTCATCCAGTAGGGGCCCCCTGTAAACAAAGAAAGTTCTCCTGGCTCTCCATAAAAAAACAAAGGCCCTGGAGCAATGCACCAGCTAGGCCCCGTCTCTTACAGGTACTGTCTTTAGCTGGGTGACTGGGGCCCCTCCTGCAAATTTTATCAAATAGTTAGAGGCTAATGCACTACCAGCTGTGCTACTCACACGCCCTGTGTAATATGTGGTGGGATAACTTATAAGTTAACGCAAGTACGGTTTCTAAAAGGTATGCTTTCTAGCAGAAAGAAATCAACGACCTAGTAGGACTCACGAAGCTGTGAAATCAGAAACATACAACCACCATCACATCTGTACAGTCAAATTGTAGGGTTCTGTAATTCTTTCCCTGAAATTAAATAAACGAGTTGCAACGGAAAATTACATGAGAATTTTCTTTCTTTCTTTCTTTCTTTTTTTTAAAACGTCTGAAAAACTGTCTTGTGTTCCTCTTTATCGAAGAACTTCATTTTGATTAATGGGAGAAGAAATCGTTCGTCTTTGATTCTTTCTGTGCTGTGATTTTTTTTTCTCCGCTGCTAATTCTTTTCTATTTCTTGTTTTATTACTTGCGGGTCTGCCATACTAAGACAGCTTCTGGGCAAAAATTAGCGCAATTGCTGAAAATATTCCAGACCGAGAGGGCAAAAATTGCCTGGTAATTGTGTGTTGTTTTTGTTTTCTTTTTGCATTTCCTCTTTTTTTCCCTTTTCCTCTGTGAGTATTTTCAGAACTCGGTCAAACTCGTCAAGTTTTGTACATGAAGGAATTCTAAACAGTTCCAGGATCATTTTTGTTCTTAAGTAAAACATTCATCAAGTTCTCTCCCCCCCCCCCTTTTTTTTATTTTTGCGTAAAATCATAAGCACAGGACTAGAGATGTGAGTATTTAAACTGTTTTAATTTCATCGTTTTGTAATTTGGAATTAATGAACCTTTCAGTTTGGTTATGCACATTGAGATTTCCTGGAACTAAAAATATTTAACAAAAGTCTAAATGTATAAGCTAGGAAGAAAGTTATTTGTGTGTTAACAAAAGTCTGTACTCTCATAATATATTAGAGCATGTAATTTGTCAACTTTAGTTTCTCTGATATTTTAAAATTTGTTCCAAATATTTCTTACAGTTTGTAAGTTTTAGAAATGACCCAGGGTGGATCGCCACGAAAGTATGTGGATTGTTGTAAAATTGACTGGGTCGCTACACAAATTTGTGTATTGTTGCAAAATTGAATGGATCGCTACAAAAATGTGTGGATTGTTGCAAAATTGAGTAGATTGCTACCAAAGTCTGTGGAGCGCTGCAAAATTGTGTGGATCGCTATGAAAGAATGAAGAGACTCTTCTGTGTTTCAACTCTTGAACTGATTGGAAAATTAGCAGTTCTGAGAGGAGGTCATCTGCAGAACCATCATCGCAGACTCTCGCACGCAGCAGGCGAGATGGAGAAGCGATGAATGCAGAGGTACAAAGACTGGAGAGTTTTAGGTTGCTCTTAAAAGCATTGTCCGTCATTTGAGAATATTATAAAAGATTGTTTCCTCTAGTCTGTGCCACACAAGTAAGGATAAAGTAAGGATTATAACTTCTAAAGGACTAGTAAATAGGACTTGTACTTGCGCTTCCAAAGGAGAGTGGCTGACTGTGTCGGAGAATAAGAGACCTTGTAAATGGCCCAGTGTGAATGTCAACCAAGTAAATGGCCTAATTTGAGTGTCAAAAAAGTAAATGGCCGAGTTTGAGAGCCACCCAAGTAAATGGCCCAGCTTGAGTGTCATTAAAGTAAAAGACCCAGTTTGAGAGACAGCCAAGTAAATGGCCCAGTTTGAAAGCTATTCAAGTAAATGACCCAATTTGAGAGCCAACAAAGTAAATTGCTCAGTTTGAGTGTCAACCACGTAAATGACACAGTTTGAGAGCCAACTACGTAAATGTCCCAGTTTGAGTGTCAACAAAGTAAATGGCCCAGTTTTATAGCCAACCAAGTAAATGGCTAAGTTTGAGGGCCAACCAAGTAAATCGCTCAGTTTGAGAGTCAACCACTTAAATAGCCCAGTTTGAGCGTCAACAAAGTAAATGGCCCAGTTTGAGAATCAACCAAGTACATGGCCCAGTTAGAGTATCAACACAGTAAATGGCCCACCTTGAGTGTCAACAAAGTAAATGGCCCAGTTTTAGTGTCAACCACGTAAATGGCCCAGTCTGAGTGTCAACCAAGTAAATGGCCGAGTTTGAGAGCCACCAAAGTAAATGGCCCAGTTTGAGTGTCAACAAAGTAAATGGCCCAGTTTGATAGCCAGCGAAGTGAATGGCCCTGTTTGAGAGCCAATCAAGTAAATGGCCCAGTTTGAGAGCCAACAAAGTAAATTGCTCAGTTTGAGAGCCAATCAAGTAAATCGCTCAGTTTGAGAGTCAGCCAAGTAAATAGCCCAGTTTGAGTGTCAACAAAGTAAATGGCCCAGTTTGTATCAATAAAGTAAATGGCCCAGCTTGAGTGCCAGCGGAGTAATTAGCCCATTTTGAGTGTCAACAAAATAAATAGCCCAGTTTGAATGTCAACAAAATAAATAGCCCAGTTTGAGTGTCAACAAAACAAATAGCCCAATTTGAGTGTCAGCGATGTAAATGGCCTATATTGAGAATCAACCAAGTAAATGGCCCAGTTTGAGTGTCAGTAAAATAAATAGCCCAGTTTGAGGGTCAACCAAGCAAATATTCCGTTTGAGAGCCAATCAAGCATATGGCCCAGATTGAGTGTCAAATGAATAAGTGGCCCAGTTTGAGAACAATGAAGTAAGTGGCCCAGCCTGCGTATCAACCAAGCAAATGGCCCAGTTTGAGTGTCTATAAAGCAAATGGCCCAATTTGAATGTCAGCTAAGTAAATGGTCTAGCTTGAGAGCCAAACAAGTAAATGGCTACGTTTGAGTGTCACCGAAGTAAATGGCACAACTTGAGAGTCAACCACTTAAATGGCCCACTTTGAGAGCCAACAAAATAACTGGCCCACTTTGGTAGCCAAATAAATAAATTGCCTAGTTTGAGAGCCAACCAAATAAATGGACCAGTTGGAGTGTCAGTCAAGTATACGGACCAATTTTAGTGTCATGCAAGTAAATGGCCCAGTTTTAGTGTCAACCAAGTAAATGGCCCAGTTTGAATGTCAACCAAGTAAATGGCCGAGTTTGAGAGCCACCAAAATAAATGGTCCAGGTTGAGTGTCAACAAAGTAAATGGCCCAATTTCATAGCCAGCCAAGTAAATGGCCCAGTTTGAGAGCCAACCAAGTAAACGGCTCAGTTTGGGAACCAACAAAGTAAATGACCCAATATGGGAACCAACTAAGCAAATGGCCCAGTTTTGGAGCCAAGAAAGTAAATGACCATTTTGGGAGCCCACAAAATAACAGGCCCAGCTTGAGAGCCAACAAAGTAACGACCCAGTTTGAGTGCCAATAGAGTAAATGGCCCAGTGTGGGAGCCAAGAAAGTAAATGGCCCAGTTTGGGAGCCAACAAAGTATATGGCCCAGTTTGAGAGCCAACCAAATAAATGGTCTAGATTTAGAATCACCCACGTGAAAAAACGATTTGTTTTACTGGTTCGTGGTTGGTCGCCATATTATTGAGAATTTAGATTCTTGGAAGATCTCATGATGAACGTATTGAAAAGCAATCATAAAGACGGATACGGAGGGAGCTTTGTCATTTTGTTTGATTTCTGGATCGGATGCACTTCTCACCATCTATCGATGAAGGTTATTACTGTACAACGATAATGACAAAGTGATGAAGTTATTACTGTACAACGATAATGACAAAGTGATGAAAGTTATTACTGTACAACGATAATGACAAAGTGATGAAAGTTATTACTGTACAACGATAATGACAAAGTGATGAAAGTTATTACTGTACAACGATAATGACAAAGTGATGAAAGTTATTACTGTACAACGATAATGACAAAGTGATGAAAGTTATTACTGTACAACGATAATGACAAAGTGATGAAAGTTATTACTGTAAACGATAATGACAAAGTGATGAAAGTTATTACTGTACAACGATAATGACAAAGTGATGAAGGTTATTACTGTACAACGATAATGACAAAGTGATGAAAGTTATTACTGTACAACGATAATGACAAAGTGATGCGAGTTATTACTGTACAAAGATAATGACAAAGTGATGAAAGTTATTACCGTACAACGATAATGACAATGTGATGAAAGTTATTACTGTACAACGATAATGACAATTACTGTACAACGATAATGATAATGTGATGAAAGTTATTACTGTTCAACATTAATGACAAAGTGATGATGTAGGTATATACTCTGTTGTTGTGTGTGTTTTGTGTATATGTACGTAAGAGTTATTTTTGTTCGTATGTTTACGTGCTTCCTCTCTCCCTCTCTCTTTCTCTCTCAATCTCTTCTCTCTCTTTCTCTCTCTCTCTCTCTCCCTCTCTCTGCGCATCATAATTGTTGAATGTCTGGACAGAGAAGAAAGCTGTGTGATACAGGATAGAATGTCAGACGGGACTGCGTGCCCAATTCTCAAACCTTCGAAAATAAAAGATCAATCAGTCACTCAATCAATCAATTAATCAATCTCTCTGCTAATCAGAAAAAAAATATTTTAGTACCCATAAGCTCTGAATATTTTATATTTTGGGGTACAAGCCATTCATTTCTTCCTACTGTGTAACTAAGTTTGTCTTCAGGTTGCGTAAACTCTTTTGGGTATATACAACAAAAAAAAACTATTTTCAGTGAAGACTGCAAAAAGCGGGTCCCGTAAGAGTTGAATTTACAACATTCTTTAAAGACTATGAATGATTTGGTTAATGTATATATTAAGAGTCGGACTGGGGGACTTACAGGACGTATGCTCTCACCATGCCAGTCTCTGATCATCTCAACCATCGTGCTCGTGTTTTCATGTGACGTCTATCCCGCCTGTCTCTGGAACATGGAAATCACGGCGCCGTCAGAAGCGTTCATCACAGGAAGCCAGGGATTTGGAGGGCTTCCCTTGTCATAGAGCCAGTGTTGTCTGTTAGTCCAGCGACGCTGCCAGGTAGGGTGCATGCAGACTTCTGAGGCACCCGATACTGACCTTTGATATTTAGTTTAGTTAGTCTTTGCTAAGGCACAAAATAACATGAGTTCTGAGCCCCAAAGACCCCTCACCCCTCCCTCAAACCCCCCCCCCCCCCACTCGCCTGATTTATTCCAGAAATCAGTTTTTCCACTGCTAGACAACTTCACCGAATCTTCTATGACGTCATCAAAATCTGTGTATAGGTGTCAGGAGAAGAGCACTCGAGGTTCCCCAATAATTGATTCTGTTGTCTACCTTTCATACGTAATTCCGCGGCGCCCCCCCCCCCCCCCCCCTTTGAATTCAGGGCTTTTTTTTCAGTTTCAGTGTTTTTAACTCTCATTTAACTCTTTGTGTTACGTACCATCTGTAACGTGTGCTTAATCTGTATTATGAAAATAAAAATATCCATTCTTCTAGAGAGAGTTACCACTAGAGTTTAACTTCGATCTCTGATTATCTGATCTCATTTTGGTCAGTCAGCAATTATCGGACTTGCTGCAAATCTGTGAGCCGGTGTACAGGTAGCGTCTGATAGTCCAGCCCGGACTGCATCTTCACTTCGTACAAACACAAAAAACGCGTTTTCATTTAACGAAAACTGAACACTCATCGAGAGTTATAATGTATTTCTGTATAATTTGTTTTTACCTACACATAATTAATATTAAATTCTGTTACACTTCTTTGTATGTTTAAAGTAATTTTCTCTCTGTGTGATTTCTTTCATTGTTCTCATCTGGCAGTAAAGAGAACCACAGAGAGGATAAACACGTGAAGGAAATTTGAAAATTACGCGGTAACCGCAACGGATGAAAGCTGATAAAAGGCAGCACGTTCACAGTGTCTGATGGGTAGTTCGAACACGCACAGTCCAGCGATCTGCTCTTAGTTTAGTTGAAGCCAAGATCAATTAAACATAAGACTGTCGGCTCCGCGACTGCACCATTATTGAAAAAGGCGCCGTAGTGAGATTTCGTTGGGTAGAGGGACTGAAGCCTGCTGAGATTCACTGTAGACTGTTGGCGAGGTACAAGAGTGAAGACATCGGGAATACTGAATGGGTAGACAGATTTTAAAGCAGGAGAAACATGTGTAACCGACGAAGCTAGATCTTGCCAGCCATCAACATCGGGTCCACAAGCCCACATTGACAAGGCGCAAGCTTTCAACAGAGAAGGCAGCCGGATTACGCTGTCCGCTGTTGCTGCACATGCGAATATCAACTATGGATCTGTCCAAAGAAATCTCACTACAGTGCATTGTTAAAAGACTGCGCAAACTTGCAGTGGAGCGTCCATGTGTTTTTAAAATTAATTTAAATTAGACTAAGGGCAGAGTGCTGCGCTGTGTGTGTTCGAACTACCCATCAGCCAGTACGAAAATGTTGTATTGCGTTAGCTTCTATCTGTTGTTGTTACCGCATGATTTTCAAATTTACTTTATTCTCTTATTCTCCTCACTTTAATATATGTTAGTGTTCTTACAGGACAAAGACTGTTGCAGATAGCACTTTGAAAATGTTCTTGATGAAATGCTTTTTCTCTTGTGCTGTTCCGAGCACAATGTCCAGTTATTGTGATATGCTTCATACTAAAGAAGTTTTCTTACTTTTTTTTTCCCTTCAAAATAAAGCTCTGTATTGAAAAGATAAAAGAAATGGAGAATACAAAATGAATTCTTTTTTTTCCATGTACCAGATACCGGTTAGATTTTTCAGCAACATAAAAACAACAACAACAACATAATAATAATAATAATAATAATAATAATAGCCTTTGTTTTGCAGGAAGCTACCTGTCATTTCCCATTATGCATCTGCAGCATAACTTCATACTGAAAACAGACGTTATAGTAACGACCATCTAACGAACTTGTCAATAGATGATAAACGACAGAAGCCATTAGCAGCTCATTACAGGGTGCCCTGGCAGGATTTCTAGGATTTCTAGACAGGATACTGTCTACTTTGTGACTTTTGTTTGCGTCACAACTTTCAGTTGTTGTAAGTCATTAGTTGTAAGTCTTATCTGTGCTGGGACTCCACGACGGTCCAAAGTCGACTGACTGGAAAGACCTTCTACAGTGAATTACGTTGTGATTTATTTTCTATACCTTATGGCTACGATCAATGACTAGTACAACCACTGCCCGGAAGGAAAGCAATGGTAAACTATTTTCTGGAAATATACCGAGAAACCCAAACAGCAATCATGGAAAGTCAATAAAGAATCTGTGGAGAGGAGCAGGCAGAACCACAAAAATAAGATTTTTAAGGTCATGCATCTTTCCCATCGCAACATATGCCTGTGAGACCTGGACACTTAACAAAACAGTTGAGAAACACATAAATGCTTTTGAATGTAAATGCTACAGAAGAGTTATCCAGATATCGTGGACACGAAAAGGAACAAATATATCCATACTACAGGAGCTTAATATTGAAGAAGGCTGGCTAGTAAAGAGGATTAAAGAGAGAAAATTTAAATATTTTGGACACATTAAACGTCATGATAATTTAGAGAAGACCGTATTGGAAGGATACATATGGGAAAAAGAAAAAGAGGAAGACCAAAACGAAGATGGCTGCAAGACATCGTTGACGATCTGCAAATGGATGCATCAGCAGCAGGCCATCTTGCTCACAACTGAGAGGCCTACAGGAGTGCTGTTAGGGAGACAAAGTTCCGCAAGGGACATGCAAATGAATGAATGAATGAATGAATGAAATCTTGTGACAGCACAATCTGTTTAAACTAATAATGGATTAGGAAAATACTCGTGATTTATAAATTCCAGTAAATAGTAGACCAAAGTCTAAGTTAAACTCTATATACATTTATAGAAAGATTGAAAATCCGTATGTGGCACGGATAATTTTACAGCAAATGAATGGGACTATTTTGAAAGGGAAAAATTCGATAAAGTGATGTAGTATTTTGAAGCGGACAAGCTCAACAAAGTGATACAGCACTTTAAAAGGGACAAGATCAGAAAAGTATTGCAGAACTTTAAAAGAGGTAAAGACAAAAGGCAAAATTCCCGTTTCCACGCCATTAAGGCATATTGGGAAATACGGCGTTAGTACCGTATTTTCCATGACCTTCGGCACATTAAAGTGTGATGTGGTCAGTATCACGCCTGACCGCTTTATCTTCCAAGATTTTTCTGGTACCCATTTTTAGAGCCTGGGTGAACCCCGGGGTCGTATTGGTCAGAAAAAAATCCCGCTCAGCTAAGGATTCGAACCTCTACCATTTGGTTGCTAGACAAGTGTTCTAACCACTATGCTAGCCGGTTCCCCCACTTTAAAAGAGACGAGCTCAACAACGTGATAAGTATTTTGAGGGTGACAAGAGCAGCAACGTGACCCAGCACTTTGAAGGGGAAAAGTTCTGTGAAGTTAAGCAGTACTTTTAATGGGACAGGCTCAATAATGTGACGCTGTACTTTGAAGAGATAAGCTGAAGAAAATGATTCGGTACTTTGAAAGGGACAAGCTCAACAAAGTCATAAGTACTTTGAGAGTGACAAGATCAGCAACGTGACCCAGTACTTTGAAGGGGGGGGGGATCTCGGTAATGTGATGCAGTACTTTGAAAGGGATAATCTGAACAACGGAATGCAGTACTCTGAAAGAGACACACTCAACAACGTGATTTAGTGAGGACGTATTTGTTCAAGTAGCGATCCTGAAACTTTTAGATGGACTTGCAGGCAAGAAACTTTGATTTATAAATCAAACCTTAAAGTATAGACACAAGACGAGGTTATTTAAAAAAACAACGCTTTTTCAATTTAAGATCAAAATTATCCCAATTTCTTTTCTTTCTAATCCCGAGGCCAATCTTAATGCTTTCCCAGTGTTCAATTAGATACGCAATTTAAAAAGCTTTTGTTTACACATGAGATATCGACTGAAAGTGAGTACAGCTTTTGTTTACACATGAGATGTCGACTGAAAGTGAGTATTAATAATCATGAGAACATAAATCAGATGTTCTTTTCAAAACAAAGTGCTCTATTAGGAATCGCCTTTGAGATAGCCCATCAAATTTGATTCGCGTGATCGGAAATTTAGAAGGACCCGAGGAAAGCTGAAAGTGAGAAAGTGGTACAGAGATCAGGAACTTGTCACTTAAGAATGTGAAATATGACTCCATCAAGTGACTTTGATGACTGAGCTATAAATAGAAATTGTTGCTTTCTTAAGCAGCCCGAGCGATGTGACGCTTCTTTTCGGGAATGTTCTGGAAGCTGGCTTTTTAAAGTACAATTTTTTCCATTTTTAAAATATGTTTTTGTATTTCTTGATTCTCTCTCTCTCTCTCTCTCTCTCTCTCTATCTATCTATCTATCTATCTATCTATCTATCTCTCTCTGTGTGCGTTCTTTTTTCTGCGTTGATTGTTTGATGGTTTCCCTGGAGACTTAAATTTGATTTTTCCCCGTTTTCCTGTCTTCATTGTTCTAAAATCACAGGAATGGAAGTGGACAGGAAGAGCGCTACATTTGCATTCTTTATTTAATTGAACGGACTGATGAAACAGGGTTCTCATATGACTCCTTCCTTCTTCCTTCTTCGTCTTCTTTAACCCTGTCTGGGGTATAGCTCATCAATAAAGATCCTGTGCTTATTTCTGTCCTGGACTGTTGTTCTATCCGTCTCCAAATATAGTCAATCTTTATCTCTACTTCAAGACTCATTCGGCAGGTGTTTCTATGTCTTTCTTGTCAACTCTTTCCCTGAGAATTCCAGGTGAGAGCCTGTCTGGTTATGTTCATAGTTTTCTTTATCATTTCTTTCACTATTGATTGGTTCATTTTCTGCCATAGCCCTTCATTACTGAAGATGCCATATAATTACTCTCTCTCTCTCTCTCTCTCTCTCTCTCTCTGTGAACCTTAAGTGCCCAAGGAACATGATGCTTCCACAAAGGTTTTCCACAAACGCCTGTCCTTTGCCTTTTTTCCGCTCTTGCCCATGGTGAGCCCTTTATTGCTCAACATCCTCTCTGTTGTTCTTCTCCATGTCTCTTTAGGTCTACCCATACTTCTGTTTCCCTGTGGTGTCCATCTGTGGTTATTTTTAGTAGTGAATTCTCAGTCATTCGGAGCACATGTCCCAACCATCGCCAGCGTCTTTCTTCAATAATTGCTGTCAGTGACTTCATCTGCATTTTTGGCAACAAGATGTTATTTCTTATGGTGTTTGGTCAAAATATTCTTTTATTTCTTCGTAAACATTTAATCTGGAAAGAATTAAGCTTGTTTACTATAATTTTGGTGATTTTCCAGCATTTACTTCCATAGAGTACTACAAATAGAACATTACTCTTAAATATCCTGATTTTCATCTTCATGCTTTTTTTTAGATTTCCATATAGTCTGTAGCATTGCAAAAGCCTGGTTTGCTCTAGTAAGTCTGCTGTTGATGTCCTCTGTGCTGTCTCCATTTTCTACTACTCTACTGCCAAGATATACAAATTTGTTTATCTCTTCCACTAACTTGTTATGCACTCTCAGTACCTTTATGTTGTCACATTTTGCTTAATTAATTTTGCCTTTCCTACGTTGATCTTTAATCCTATGATGTTTGCATTCTGAGTTAGCTTGTTTATTTTATCTTATATATCTTTGTGCCTGCTTGACAGCAGAGAAATGTCGTCGGCACAGTCAAGGTCCTCCAGCCTTGTATCGAGTGTCCACTGTAGTCATCTGCGTTCCATATAATTACACCACTATGTAAAACACGGTAGTCCTAGACTCCTTTTGACCAGTGAAGAATTGATGTGTCAACAACTCTCCTGTTATTCATTCGAATGTCCCCTGCGAAACTTTGCCTCCGTAACAGCTCTCCTGAAGGCCTCTCAGGTGTTAAGCGAGATGCCCCGCTACCGATGCATCTATTCGCAAATCATCAACGTCTTGTTGCCACCTTGTTTTGTGTCTTCCTCCCTTTCTTTTCCCCTCAATATGTTACACTACTTATCATAAAACGATGACGTGCAAACACGATATCTATAAAGAACAATCAAGAACATTTGTTCATGTGCTGATTTTCTGTCTTTGTGACACTTTTTCTTTTCGTATTTCGCTCTGTAGAATTCTTCATTGTCTAAATTTGTACCGGCGTCATACCCAGCGACCATCGTCCCCTCAGACCACGTGATCTTCTCGCCCTCTATGTCTCTTTCTGGAATTTTGCTTCATGCTTCCAGAAGCGCCAGTAACGGGGCCACAGACCCCAGTCCAATGAGATCGGGGACATGATAATGAAGGCGGCCAGGAGAATAAGGATCAAAGGTCACTGTAGCTGTTGAAGATGTACACAGCCGGCTGCCGGGGCCGAGAAAGATCCAGGTCCAGCTGGTCCGTGACAGTAGCGCTAGTCCGGGCTGAGGGAAAGGTCAGCGGAAGTGACACATCATCACTTGTGAATACAACTTTGAAAGTCGGGTAAAGAATGTAACGCTGCTACCATTTTCTTTTGCTGCTTGGGGAGTGTGGGCACTTCATATCGATTTGTCTGCAATCTATCACATTGGACACCTGATCTTTCAAGCCGTCTGGCGTACTTATTGATCAGTAAAGGAGTGACTTCAGCAACTTATTTGTCCAGGGTACTATGGAGAAAATACCCGGCTTGCAATGAGTCTTGTAACATTGCCTGCGTGGATTGTGATAACGTAGGCTTATGGTGAATATGTAGCTGAAGTAAACAGGCCTAATGATCTGTACTTATAGCTGTAGAAAAAGGGAGCATAAGTATAGCTGCAGTAAGCAGGGCATAATTATAGCTACAGTAAACAGAACATAACGAACTGTACTTATAACTATAGTAAAAATGGCATAACTAACTGTACCTGTAGCTGCAGTAAACAGCCCCTCAGTAACTGTACTTGTAGCTGCGGTAAACAGGCCCTCAGTAACTGTACTCATAGCTACAGTAATAAGCAAGGCCCAGAGAACAGTAGTTCTATCCATAGCAAGCAGTTCTATGTGAACTGTGCTTGTAACTACGGTAATCAGAACCTAATTAACTGTGATTGTAGCTACAGTAAACAGAATTTAACGAACAGCAGTCTTAGCCAGGTTAAGTTTGCAGCTGCCGTAAACAGGATACACCGAAGAATAGTCTTATCAAGGCTAAGTTTCCCTGTTAAATAGTTACAGAGATTTTGATGGCGAAAGTTTCATCCGCCAGTGAGCAGTTCTTTGGAGTGCATCCGTAGACATTCAGTACCTCGGAACAATCGTCAATGACACCTTTAAACCTCATCACAGTTTTGTTGCCCTTCAACCACTGATGTAGTTGTTCTGAGAAGGTTTACCTTATGGGTTACTGTGGATCTGTACAATTTGTTTTTTCTTCCTACTTACGATTTAAGATCCTCCACCAAATGTTGTTGCGGTGAATTTAACTGGTAAGTGGGACGTCCAGGTGTAAATGCAGGTGTTCCTACAGGTTCTTCCATGTTCTCAGGTCCTGTCATGCCGTAAAATACTCAGCGTCGTGTATATTACGATTTACAAGATGTTTATTGATAGATTAATAGATTGATTGGCTGGTTGTAACTTTATTTGGAAAAGTTGAAGAACTAGGAACCATGCAGCTCCGTCTGGCACTCCGCCTTTTTGTTACAGATCTTTTCATCTATTCCAGACAATCTAAATCAGATAGTACAAATATGCTACGCGTATAAAGACAGAATTAAAATTCAAATAACGAAACTGAAAGAAAACAAACCTAAACGTTTCACTCTTATCCATGCGATCAATACAGAAAGCAACAGATGTATGAAACAGACAAGTTCTTCTCGTAGCTTCACGCCAATGAATGTCTACCAAGCTACTGTTGAGAAACTAGAAGGCATGTTACGCAGCCAAATAAAGGACCAAACACGAGATTATTAGAAGAATGACTACCCTTTGTATTGTTCACTTGCGGCAGTTGACTTGGAACTTATAATACACGGGTGTGGAAAGTTTCAGTTAGCGGTGAGAGATTCTGTTCAGTAGTCTGTTGTCATTGCGTTCTCATTGCCAGCAGAGAGACCATGACGTGTCTCTGCTCCCAGACAGCTTCATAACGCACTAGTTACAGGAACACAAGGGCTTATCTTGTGGGGGAATTTTATTGGCAGTTGTGGTTATATATCCTTTCGTGTTTGACCTAGATCCTTTGACCACGCGAACTAAAGATAAAAATGTACAATGGCTTTGTTCAATTGTAGATGATTAACTGAACTAACTGATGATTGATGTGTGATGTAGTAATTTATATTCTTGTGGAGATACTGTCTGTTTGTATTGGCCTGTATGTTCTTGGTGATTTACTGCAAGTTTTTGACAGTTATGTCTTTATGCATATTATATCTGATTGTGTTAGACAGGGATATATATATATATGTTGTGTGTGGATCTGTTGAGCAGTACACAACAAGAACTAATGAAAGTATGTTGAAGTGATACAATGTTCACGTGAGCGTACAAAATGATATTTTTGCATTCCTTAAAATTTCACTGTTATAAATCAGATCTCGTGAAAATATGTCACAAATACTTCATAGAAATATGACATGACAAAACTTTGCAAAAACTTGTCATCTTTTTCTGGTGTGGGTTTTGTTCTTGAAGGACTGGCCATATTCCAGAGCGACTGGAGAGTAGAATGAAGAATTTCAAGATTTGGCAGGCAATAGCTGTGTGGATGGATGGCTGGATGGATGGATGGATGGATGGATGGATGGATGGAAGGACGGATGGATGAACGTATGAATTAATGTATGGGTGGATGGATGGTGAATATATGGATTGATGTATGTATGGATGGATGGATGAATGTATGGACTGATGTCTGTATGGATGGATGGATGGATGGATGAATGTATGGAAGGATGGATGAATGTATGGATTGATGTGTGGATGGATGGATGTATGTATGGATGGATGTATGGATGGATGCATTGATGTATGGATGGATGAATGGATGTATGGATGGATGGATGAATGTATGGATGGATGGATGAATGTATGGATTGATGTATGGATAGATGGATGAATGTATGGATTGATGTATGGATGGATGGATGGACGGACGGATGGATGGATGGATGGATGGATGGATGGATGGATGGATGGATGGATGGATGGATGGACGGATGGACTTATCAGACACAGAAGATTGAGAAGGATTTATGGAACTGTAAAGACCAGGGTAAAAAAAATATTACATTGCCTTATTGTGTCCATTGTAAACAGACGTGTGTACCGCGCATTGTAGTGTGGTTCTCCTTCATGTTCTCCTTTTTTTTTAAAATAGGACTTTCTTCCATCCTTCTGTAATCAGTTTTTAAGACTGCTTAGGCCGTTGATCGAGGATGTGAAAGGAAAGGTGAGACGTTAGATGATTTGTTGTGAGGCAGATTCTCTCAGGACGGAAATGTATGAAAAGAATCCACCAGGTATATCAGGAGGCCGTTTGTATCAGCAGCGTCATACAGAACATAGGGCAACAGCACTAACGTCTAAACCACCGTCACGTCACAGTAAACTGTCAATGTTTACTCTTGGTGTGTCAGAACTAACCCGCAGAGGCATAATCCTTATGATGTTAAAGATAATTTAACTGCGTTAAAGCGCATAATAGTATCAGCAGTAGGATAATGAGCTGTTTTCAGTACTGAGTTTACGACTGCATCATTTTCAATAACTGAAATATTACAGGAGGAGGAAAAAGCAAACGAAAACAGTTGTAACATATAAATGTTACGGTGGGAGGTGGAATGGAACACAGGTGACAGAATTAAGCTGGCGGGTGGGGGTTGGGGGGTGGGGGGGAATGTCTGGTTTTGGACGCAAGTGGGACCGATTGGGTGGCCATTCTGTTATTGACAGGTGACCCACCCGCGTACCGTGCCACAATCATTTCAACTGGGTTGATGTAAAAAGTTACTGTAGGAGTCTTGTTCCTTGGTGCTGTTTTGTGTATACTTATAGGAGTCTTGTATTTGATGCTGTTTTGTGTGTACTTATAGGAGTCTTGTTTTTGGTGCAGTTTTATGTGTACTTTTTTCTGATGGTGTTTTATGTGTACTTATTTCTGGTGGCGTTGTAAGTGTACTTATTTCCAGTGGCATTTTACGGGAACTTTTTTCTGGTGGTGTTTTATGTGTATTACTGTCTACATTCAATTGTTCTAGTAATGTGGTTGATAAACACGCTAGAGTCCCTGCTTATGTTATGGTGCAATGAATTTGCTATCCCGGAACAACGAACAAAACTTTGCCATTCTTTATTATTTCTTTTTATGATGGAAAGCGGAGGAGCTAGACAGCAACCCAAGGTCAAACACCTACAGACACATCATATCATTATCATAGCTCGCAACATACATACATCCTCCCCAATAATACACCAGAGCTTCATACTCACATGACTTCTTACAGCTAAGTTCCTATTTTTCGCATGTACTTATCTGTTGTTTTGTCATTTCTGTTGTCCTCAACAAAGTCAGTTTTGCCGAAAGTTTATTTTGCTGATACTTTGTTGTTAGTTTCTGCGTGCTCTCTTCTTACTATTATGCTCATATTTTCTTCTGCACTCTTTCTTTTCTTTCTATCATTTTCTGAAACGGAACATGTGCTCCGCTGGTACAAATTTTATGAATTCATCGTTAAGGGTAAGACTGTTCTTAGCCATAATAATCAGTGGTAAAACTGCCTGCAATAATAAAAGTATATGATGTTCTTTGCAATGATATTAGTAATGAAATCAAACCTATCATGAACTGTAATATTGTGGACAGCAGTAGCGCTGTAAGAAACCTCAGCAATTAGAAGAGTGTAAAAGTGATGTTTGTACACAGATAAGAGGAACGACGACTGCGGTAAAACCGTTCTAACAAAGAACGTAGACAGAGGTTTTACAAAAGGATAGAAAGAGTGGAGAAAGTGAGCACTAACAAGAGTGGCAGAAAGCAAGACGAGCATACACAAATTAAGAACATACAACAATCCAATATCTGGGGCAAAAGCCTTTATCAAGGATCACATACAACACAGTAGATAAAGATAAACTTTAAAAATGTATGAAAAATTAAACAATTATTTTTTTTCTTAATCTTCCCTGTAAGAAAGACGGGCACAAAATGTCCCCATATAGACATAAGTAAGCACAAAGTGGAAGCAGGCGATCGGCTGGGAAATGAGGTAAAGGGAGGATGACAACGCGTACCATATGGTAAACAACAAGGTGTTAAGTCCTAGGTAGCCCTAGCTTGCTTCCGTCGGACACCTATGGTCTAAACAAAAGCCGTTCAGATAATAAAAATGAGAAAAAAATAAGGGGAAGGGTAGATGAAGGAAGGTATAGAGAACAATAACAGGACAAGGCTGATCGCTTATTATGCCTAGCTCTTCCTGAGCCTTTCGGCCCTATAGTGACGCTTCTGGTTTTCCGACATGCTACGTATCGTTACTATAGTGACGCTTGGTTTTATTTCATTAAAAAAAAACCGGTGTAATGTTTAGATTGTACATATTTCGTCCGCGTGTCCGGTGACACTTTTCAAAATGGTGAAAGAGTCCTTAGTTACGAGCGAGGCCGAGCGAAAAAAAGGAAGAGAATCATCGGAAATTTCAATTTTTGATGATGTAGATAGGGGTATGGACATGGCATGTGACCACTCCATTGCGCTTGAATGTATCCCAAGTAGATCAAGACATATTAGACGACTGGAGAAGTAGTTAGGAGGTTATTTCAGACATTAATTTAGCGAGAATGCAACATAGAATCACAATACGAGATCGACAAATAGATCTAGACATCTCAGATGGTAAGTAGTGTAGATCTAGACCTAGCCGATGGTAAACTGGGCACAATCATTGTCTAAAAACATCACATTACTTCTTTTTTTCCTAAAAAAACTCTGTTATATTTTGAAACAATAAGTACACGGAGGTCCATTCCATTTTACAACTATACCCCCTATACAGATCAAGACCCGCGCTTTTATTCCAGTTTCAACTGAAGGTCCATGTTTCTTCCTGAGGCACGGAAAGAGCTCGACATGGAAGCCTTAATTTCATGGTTTTGCACACAGGATAGTTTCATGATTTTTTTTTTCACACAAACA
The DNA here is from genome assembly GCA_009760885.1 of Achatina immaculata. NCBI lineage: Eukaryota > Metazoa > Mollusca > Gastropoda > Stylommatophora > Achatinidae > Lissachatina > Lissachatina immaculata. Next base: position 44,415,361 of record CM019692.1, read on the forward strand.
GCAACGGTTGAACTGTAAAAACTGCAGCAGCTAACGACATTTTTTAACAGCAGCATCCACGTGGGTAAAATGAAAGGAGATAATCAGTGTCCGGGCGATCATAATGAGAGTAAGTGTTCCTGTTTTTCTTGCTTCCATTCATATCGTAATCGAATATTTTAGTCGTCTAACAAATGTTGATGAAAATGATGGTATTAATGGTAGAAGGATTTTGTGAATGTCATATTATTTAAAGATAAATATTAGAACAGTGGTCTCACGACATCTTTTACTATAGTCCCGACGAAAAACGAAGATTACCTACACCATTTGCCAAAATATTCACAGCAATATATTTCCAGACTGTATTAGAGGTACAAGGCGTTCGTAAAGTCGGTGTGCACTAGCCCAGTATGGATTCCGGTATCGTAGTGATATTTTAGCTGCGATATCTGGCCACATCTACCTGCCGTGACTGAAGTCGCCGATTAAGCGAGCTGATAAAAATTGTTTGACCGCTGCTACTTTATATGGGAAGAGTTTCAAAATTTCTCTAACCTCTGTTACTTTATATGGGAAGAGTTTCAAATTTTCTCTGACTGCTTTATGCGCTGTTGCAAGTCCGATACCTTCTTGTTGTGCCAACTTACGCAAAGCCTATGATGGACTCGGAAGCATAGAGTCAGAATTGTTCGATAACTTCCCTTTGTTAAGTTTAGATAGTCTCCCACTACGTTGTGCATCTGACACTGAACCTTTTTCACGAAACTTCTCAATAAGTTTATAAACTGTATTGAAATGAGGTGCGGGTGTTCCTGGGGATTTTTTAACTAACTGCTCCCGCACTAAGTCAGTGTATGTACTGTCTTCTCAGAATACGAGTTCAACAAGAAAGATACGCTCCTCCAGAGAAAGAACCAAAGTGAATAAACTGATTTAAACAATTCGCCCGCCGTGCACTTCAAACGCTGCTTAACAGCTGAATACACAAAAACAGACTGAATACAGTGAATGTTACACAACAGCTGACTTCAACAGGCAGATAGATGTGGCTAGATACCGCAGCCACTAAGATATCACTACGATACCGTATTCGATTCTGGGCTAGTGCACACCGACTTTGCGAAAGCCCTATAGTTTGTTGGCTGGTTTTGTTGGCAACCCGTGGTGACGGAGTTGTCACTCCTGCTATCAGCCCGAGTCTGTTTATAAATTACTAACATCCACCAGATGCTAGAGACCAGGCATTCATTAGCTGGAACTCTGTGTCTGACACATAAGGCTCTTTCTGACAGAAAGTGTAATGGGCTCTTAAAGGGAACACGCATGTAGATGGGGCCCATCAGTAACATTGAGGAGGAATTAATTCGCCGACCTGACAGTGATAAAGAATCATTCTACGTGCGCCAGGGCCAACGTCAATCTTCCACTTAAGAAGGCGGGTAGGCCTGACTGAGAGTGCGAGGCAGACAAGGAGGAACATGCCTAGGGCCTCTCACTCCCATGATATACACAGGCTTATGTTCAGCTCACAAAGACCTGATTGTGCTGTGGATGGCAAAACTGTCACAAAATTAGCTAATGAAGCAGCAAATGAGATACCTGCGTTCCGTGCACTGGCTTGGAGGGATTTGGTTAGGGAGGATCTGTTGGAGGAAAGAGGGGTGGGAGACTTGAGAACAGTCTGGAAGAGGGAAGGGTGTGTGGGGGGGGGGGAGGTGGGGCAGGGACGTTGTAGCAGGGGATCTGAGAATTACCTGATAACGCCGCTGTTGGCGAGATTTTTCAGCTGCCGTGCGTGGAGCGGTGCTCTTCCCGGCCAATGAAGAAAGGTACAAATAAGGTTGCCGCGCAGCATCACTGCGGAAAAGGTGGTAGAAAGGATAAAGCGAAGCAAACAGTCAAATCATGGCACCTCTGATCTGGAGGTTGGCCACGTCCTGAGTGCAGTCATGTCGGGTGAAATGCATGAACCGGCTTGTCTCACTGCTGGCGAGACTCTTCAAATGCCGTGCGTGGAGTGAAGCTCCTCCCGGTTAAGGAAGTAAATGCGGAAAAGAAATAAAGGTTGCTGTGCGGAGCCGATGGGAAAAGGTGGTGGAAAGTGAAGTTTAACTGGTATGTCCAGTAGTATCGCTACGAGAGCTATACCACGGCACCTCTGCTCTAGAGGCCGCCCACGTCCGAAATACACCTACACTGGTGAAATATGCCTAAACCGGCGCACACCAGGGGTGGAACTTGATGGCTAGACATGTCATGCCACCTCCGCTCTAGAGGTCGGTAACGCCTGATAAACACCAATACTGGTGAATTTTGCCTAAACCGGCTCATACCAGGGGTGAATCTTGAAGGCTATGCATGTCACAGTACCTCTGCTCTAGAGGTCGGTCCCGTCCCAAACACGCCCATACTGGGATAATGCCTAAACCGGCTCAACCCAGGGGTAGAAGTCACTAGTGGCGAGGATTCGTCCTCCTGGACAAAAGCTCCATCCTGGTCACAACTAGGAAGGGTAGCGGCCACGACCGCAAAATGCTGAAGTCGGAGACACTGGACCAGGGAAGTCTAGATAGGCAACCACCTCTCACCCGGCGGGGATGTTTGCGTATCCTAATCACGCTGAGGTTTTCCGGTGAGAAAGTCCAACCCTGGACTGGATGGGCAAACACCTCTCACCCGGCGGTGATACATGGGTATCTCAAAACACGTCGAGGTCTTCCGGTGAGAAAGTCCAACTCTAGACTAAACTGGTGCAATGATAACCACGGTGTCATGCAATCCCGCTTCCGAGACCCACCAAGAATACAGGCTAAAGCACTGTGACACTCTGAATCTCTTGTGGTCCTTTCGTGGATCTTGTGTGGTCTATTTTGGACCACACAGGGGACCACGGGACCTAACGAGGACCACAGGCGTGAATTCAGTAGGTTCACAGTGCGGTTTTTTTTGGTAGAAGTGAACGAAGAAGAAGAAGAAGACCTGATAACGAAAGAACCAAAATGAGCCTGAAGAAACGCACACACGCACACATACTTGGACGCACACACGCACACATACTTGGACGCACACACGCACACAAAAAGAGAATGAATGAGATGGTCGCGTGGAGGTAACAACAAAGCGTGGAGGTAACAACAAGGCGTGGAGGTAACAACAAGGTGTGGAGGTAACAACAAGGTGTGGAGGTAACGACAAGGTGTGGAGGTAACAACAAGGTAGATGTGGAGGTAACGACAAGGTGTGGAGGTAACAACAAGGTGTGGAGGAATTCAGACCAAGTACGAAGAGGGCAAGAAGAGGACGAGGTGAGATCGATCTGAAGACAAAATACGGAAGTGGATGGATTTAGACCGCTGGGGAAGAAAGCAGTGGATGAACTATATTTGTCTCAAGAAGAACAAACAAACAAATGATTAAGTGGACAAACTGAGACGAGTTTGAAATAAAAATGAGAATGGATGACATAGGACGATGGTGAGGTGAGAAAAATCGGATAAACTGAGATTTATGTGATATAGAGAATTAAATGGATAAGCTGAGATTTGTGTGACATAGAGAATTAAATGGATAAGCTGAGATTTGTGTGACATAGAGAATTAAATGGTTAAACTGAGACGTGTGTGACATAAACAAGAAAGTGGAAAAACGGAGATTTACGTGACATAAAGAAGAAAGTGGATATATTGAGATTTACGTGACATAAAGAAGAAAGTGGATAAATTGAGTCACATAAAGAAAGAAAGTGAAATAAACGAAAGAACAAACGAACTTTACTTATAGAGGATTAAGATCTGGCCCGTCTGGCATTCTGCACTTTTATCGCACAACTTTTAATCTCACCACTTTCATCTTCTCCGGACCCAGACTACATCTAGACTTATGAAGAAAAAAATGACTGGGTAGTGTCAGATCAGCCTGACATGGAATATGATGGCTTCAAGTGAAATCTGATTATTTCGGCGGAAATATCATCTAAGACAGCTTTGACATGACTTTTAAATCCGCTTACCTGGTGAAAGATTCTCGTACTTAAGGGAATGCTTGACCAAAGTCAGGAAAGCGAGAATCTAAAACCTGTATCACTTTAATTACTCAGTGATGTTATACCATAGCTTACCAAGACCTTGTCCCACCCCTCTCTGCTGGCACTTCCATCAACAGGCCTAGACTGGCTAAGGGGGTAGGGATCGCCATGATCCCCACAGTGGTGGTGTTACTTGGTGCTTGGGGGGTGCTTATTTTATCTCTTTTTAACTTCTCAATTCATCTCTCCATCTTGCTTCTTTATCTCTTCCTTCTGTTATCTTTTATCGTCGTCAGTGGATATTTCTCTGGCGCTCAAGGCTTAAGTCGCTAGCCTAATGTAATGATATGGTGTGCCCAGTGAAGTACAGCTGCGCCTGGAACACTGTCAATTACCGAGCCTCGACATACGACCCTTACCCAGGCTCGTTTTGCCCTGCCAGTTGATGTCCATATAAATAACCTTTGTGACTGGAGAATAAATTATCATCCCATTCATTCCCTAGCTCCTGCAACGATAAATAACTACTCAAAAGGCATAAATTGATCCAGGATAAAATAAATGGTTGTTTTATTGACAACACCAGACACCACACACGTTTACACCAGATAACATGTAAACACACACACACACACACACAACAGGTATCTCCAAAGAAATTAATATCATGCACGGGAAACATGAACGTGCCGTGACGTCATCAGCATAAACCAATCAAAAGCGTCATTCTAAGTGCCCCATCTACTTATATAAACTCTCCTACAATGTCTGGTCTTATCTTCACCACACATTAATGCATATTCATTACTAATCAAGAGTTAGCCACACTCCCTTAACACAAAGTTGGAGCTACTTTCCAGCTCACATATAACACATATACGCAGGCACTCTGCCATGCGTCCAACATGCAACACATAGAATGTAAATATGAATGGTTCGACGGCACATTAATTAACCAGCTGTGACTCAGTGATGATAATGAAAGATGAACATAACATATCATTAACGTGGAATCGACACTGATCACCATAAACACATGCGCAACACGCGAACACATGGGACAACATTTTAGTGTCTATAATCAAAAGTTGAAACATGTGAAACTATGAATGCATAACATGCGAAATCTATAACACTTCTGACGGTACATACTTACAAAACTCTACATCCGGCATACAAAAACTTACTTATATGAACGTTACCAACATTAGCCGGCCTGGAAAAGTACCTAGGTTCATAGCTAGACAATCCATTTATCCAACATTATGATGTATACGTATATATAATAACTGTATCATACACATCAGCCATACCACGACATGGCTCCCCAAGATACGTGCTCCCCGCCACAAAGCTCGAAACTGAACTACTCATAGCTAACACATTACCTCTACCTGACCAACACACCGATATCCTCCGACCGGACACCCGAGGAGATGCTTGACCTTGATCGACCGAATCGGCCGCTTTCGGAAAAGCCAAACCAAGCTCCCCTCTCCCACAGCGGAGTCTGCTAAAGAAGTATTGCACTCCCTCCTGCTCTGTAGCTACACTCAATGTCTGAAAAAGTAGCTGCCAAGACTCTCTCACATTTCGACACGAAGTTTTTTTCCCTCAGAATCTCCACAGCATCGGCTGCAAAGAACACCAGATGGAAGTTCCAGGGAGACTGAAGAAGAGGAAGATTTCTGCCTCAACGTAAAAACTGCATCACTGATGTATTCATACTTGTGCTCTATCATTTGTTATTAAACAATTTTATCCTGCGTGGAGAAATCTCTTCCTATGAGTGCAGATTCTGCAGCTACAGATTTTCTTCTGCAGGACGGATCTAATAGTTTTCTATCTGCTGGATAGATTTAATAAATTTGCAGGACGGATCTAGTAGATTTGTATCTGCAGGACGGATTTAATAGATTTAGATCTGCAGAAAGGATCTAGCAAATGTGGATCTGCAGGATAGACCTGACAGATATTCATCTCTAGAATGAAAAGATTTCTGTGTGCGTGTGTGTGTGTGCGTGTGTGTGTGTGTGTGATCACATTTCAGAGCCATCTTCCTCGGATCTGGTCTCATCGGAAGATAAAACTTCTGGACGTACACAGAATGCGAGCTTACACTTATGTAGTAGAACTTATTGACTCATATTCTGAAACAACAAAATATGAACTGACAGTCTGAATCCAAAATATAAGGCCGCAACAAGGACACGCCTTATAAGATCACAATGTGAACTCAGAATATGAACCAACAATTTGAACTTATAATATGACCTAATAGTATGAACTAATAATATGATCCTAAAAACTGAACTCACAGTCGTTACTCACAATAAGAACATATAATAAGAAAACACAATCCGGATCCTCAGTACGAATCCACAATAAGAACTCACAGTTTGAATCCACAATACAGAATGCCCATCTGAATCCACAACAGAATCTCACAATTAGAATCCAGAAAAACTAATAATCTCAATACGGGGTAAGAATTCATAGTTTTAATCCATCACAGCAACGAACACTATGAACCAACAATCAGATCACACCGTCAGAATCCAAATCTGAACCCAAAGTCGGAACCCACAATAAAAAGCCAAAATAAAAAGCCACAATAAGAACCCACAAAGTCACAATAGAAGCCACAATAAGAAGCCACAGTAAGAAGCCACAATAAGAAATCATAACAAAACGCCAAAATAAGAAACCACAATCAAAAGCCAAAATAAGAACCCGCAATAAGGAGCCACAATAAGAAGCCACAGTAAGAAGCCACAATAAGAACCCACAATAAAAAGCCAAAATAAGAAGCCACAATAAGAACCCAAAATAAGAAACCACAATTAGACCCCACAATAAGAAACCACATTTAAACCCCACAATAAGAAACCACAGTTAGACCCCACAGTAAGAAGCCACAATAAGAACCCACAATTAGACTTCACAGACAGAACTCACAATAATAACACACAGTAAAAATTTACAGTCATATCCATAATAAGAACTCACAATCACAGCCGTTAGTCAGAAACCACAATAACAGCGCATAATAAAAGCTCCCAATCACAATTCACATTAACAATCCACAATCACAAAACACATTCAGAACACACAATCAGAAAAACAGCCGGAATACAGAATCGTAACTAACATTCAGAACTAACCATATCAACACACAGCAAGAACCCACAATAAGAACTAACCATATCAACACACAGCAAGAACCCACAATAAGAACTAACCATATCAACACAAAGCAATAACCCACAATAAGAACTAACAATATCAACACACAGCAAGAACCCACAATAAGAACTAACCATATCAATGGACAGCAAGAACTCACAGAAACAACTAATCATATCAACGCACAGCAAGAACCCACAGAAACAACTAATCATATCAACACACAAGAACCCACAGAAAGAACTAACCATACCAACAAACAGCAAGAACCCACAATAAGAACTAACCACATCAACATACAGCAAAAACTGACAGAAACAGCTAACCATATCAATGCGCAGCAAGAACCCACAATAAAAACTAACCATATCCACACACAGCAAGAACCCACAATAAGAACTAACCATATCAACACACAGCAAGAACCCACAATAAGAACTAACCATATCAATACACAGCAAGAACCTACAATAAGAACTAACCATATCAACACAAATCAAGAACCCACAATAAGAACTAACCATATCAACGAACAGCAAGAACCCACAGTCAGAACTAACCATATCAACACACAGCAAGAACCAACAATAAGAACTAACCATATCAACACAAAGCAAGAACCCACAATAAGAACTAACCATATATCAACACAAAGCAAGAACCCACAATAAGAACTAACCATATATCAACACACAGCAAGAACCAACAGTCTGAAGTCTGTTAAAAAAAAACTCAAAGCTTTAAAGTTTTATCACAAGCTGATAGTGGTAACAGCTTCAACCATTCTGTTAAATACTTTAAACTTAAACTAATCTTTCTCTCTCTCTCTCTCTCTCTCTCTCTCTCTGAACCTTAATTGCCCAGGGCACATGGAGCTTCTGCAAGGGTGTTCCACAAATGCCTGTCCTTTGCCTTTTTTTCCGCTCTTGCCCAGGTGAGCCCTCTATTGCTCAGCATCCTTTCTGTTGTTCTTCTCCATGTTTCTTTTGGTCTACCCTTTCTTCTGTTCCCCTGTGGTGTCCATCTTAGTGCTATTTTTGGTAGTGAGTTGTCAGTCATTCGGAGCACATGTCCCAACCATCGCCAGCGTCTTTCCTCAATAACTGCTGTCAGTGGCTTTATCTGCATCTCTGCCAACAAGATGTTATTTCTTATGGTGTTTGGCCAAAATATTTTTCTAATTCGTCGTAAACATTTAGTCTGGAAAGAATTCAACTTCTTTTCTATGGTTTTGGTGACTTTTTAAAACAAATATAACTTTCGGAAAAACATTACCGAAAGTTTAAACTAACATAACTTTCGGTAATGTTTTTCCATCCAGCATAAAGATTCAGGTGAGGAAGTTTCTAGACAGCCGTTTAAAAGCAAGACGAATACGAAATCGTCTTCAGTAACAGAAAATGATAATTTCAGAGTTTGGTCCCTTGCGTTATTAGTTAACGCTTTTGGTTTCTTTGTAATAGTTAAAATCTTGGGGTGATCTCCCTTGAAGGGCTTTTTGGAAAAAAAAAAAAGGTTCACATTTTGTAAGTGGTTCACAAAGCACGGGAAATTTTAGGATACTTTGTTCGGAATTTTTTTTTTTTTGTCTGTGAAAGATTGGATAGTCTGTGTCTAACATTCGGACAGAAGGGAAATTTTGTCCATACTCTCGTGTGTAGCGAGTTGTGTTTTCCTTAATCAATGAAGTGACTAAGTTTGTGAAGAGATGTGTTGATTATTTGTAATACGTTACCACGTAACATACTAGCCCAGGATGTCTTAAAGTGGATAATAATGTCCCCCCCCCCGCTGTGGGGGTTGCAAAGGACCAGAAGGGGGGGGGGGGGGGTAGAAGAAAAGAGAGCAATGGGGGGGGGGAGAGGGAATAGAAAACGAAGCAGCGGACATAGGCAGTAATACTTTCCTTCTTAGACAGGGGCAGTAATACTTTCCTTCTTAGACAGGGGCAGTAATACCTTCCTTCTTAGACAGGGGCAGTAATACTTTCCTTCTTAGACAGGGGCAGTAATACTTTCCTTCTTAGACAGAGGCAGTAATACTTTCCTTCTTAGACAGGGGCAGTAATACTTTCCTTCTTAGACAGGGGCAGTAATACTTTCCTTCTTAGACGGGGGCAGTGATACTTTCCTCCTTAGACAGGGGCAGTAATACTTTCCTTCTTAGACAGGGGCAGTAATACTTTCCTTTTTAGACGGGGGCAGTAATACCTTCCTTCTTAGACAGAGGCAGAATACTTTCCTTCTTAGACAGGGGCAGTAATACTTTCCTTCTTAGACGGGGGCAGTAATACCTTCCTTCTTAGACAGAGGCAGAATACTTTCCTTCTTAGACGGGGGCAGAATACCTTCCTTCTTAGCCGGGGGCAGTTATACCTTCCTTCTTAGACAGAGGCAATAATACCTTCCTTCTTAGACAGAGGCAGTAATACCTTCCTTCTTAGACAGAGGCAATAATACCTTCCTTCTTAGCCGGGGGCAGTAATACCTTCCTTCTTAGACAGAGGCAGTAATACCTTCCTTCTTAGACAGAGGCAGTAATACCTTCCTTCTTAGCCGGGGGCAGTAATACCTTCCATCTTAGATAAGGGCAGTAATACCTTCCTTCTTAGCACTTTTCAACTTAATATTGAGAAACTTGTGTCAATACACGAAACTCACCCATCACATTAAAAGGAGAGAAAATAATGCTTTAAGTACGTTATAAATGCAGTCCTTCAATTAAACAATTTTCTGGTTGAAGTGTTTAGTTGTGCAATGCATATCCTAGTTTAATAGGCCATTGTACAAATAGCATATACGGTTGGGGGGGGGCGTAGGGGAAGGGACGTTGATAATGTGACATGGGATAAAAGGGAGCGGGAGCCCGAACAAGCTTGGGAAACACTGTACTACCCAGTTGTACTCAGTTCCAGTGTGTTGTTATCATCTGCTTATTCACCTGCAGTTTGAGTTACATAAAGAAAATATATTTTATGAACTGCCATTCCCACGCAACACTATCATGTTCCGTCATTAAACTGGTTTTCGCTTGACCTCGACAAGCGGGCATTTATTACACATTCAACTGTGAGATGTACAACCTGGGTATTGTCCCGTATATACTGTACATGAAATCGTAACACACAATAATTAGTGTATAAGTATACAACTATACACGAAGCACTGCAGTAAAGCTGTGATACCAGAATGTATAAAGTAAGAAAAAAGTAGGACGAAGAAATAGAAAGAGGAGATAAAGTATAGATTCTGAATCTTTATCTCCTCTCTCTCTCGTATTTCTTCGTCCTGTATGTTTTTGTATGACTAAGGCTCACGCCCAAACATCTCAACTCTGTAGTCATTAAGTAATAAAGCTGTTCCTACTTTTTTTCCCTAGTTTATACATTTAGGGAATTGTAATGTCCGTCCATAGTGTGACACTGTGTTCTTCGTTAACCATCTCACCAGGTGATACGCTCCTAGAAAGTCACTTTATACTCCTGGTATATTATTATTATATCTCTTAAAGAAGACTTGATGAATCTGTAGTCTCCAGCGGAACAACCTTCAGCGCCTTACAGAGGATCACAGATTCTGCTTCATATGTAGCCTTGTCAAGTTCCCCATGTTGAGAAGTACGTACATATGAACGATAACTCTGACAGAACTGAGTCAAAAAAGTAACCAAATTACAGGGACGTAACCATTAAAATATATGAAAAGATTGAATGGTGAGTCAAAAGTCTTAATATATAGTATTTTAAATAGTTACGTTTCTTGATTTTGCGGTTACTTTTTGACTCACTCTAGTATAACGAGATATGAAGAAACAGAATTCAGACAAACTTTTTTTGTAGAAAACCTGCAGAAGATCAGTCATGAACGTGGAATTTGGTTTTAAAAAACCGCATATTGTTGACACATTTATAGATAGGAACTGCTAAAGTTAACATGAATCTTCACGAAAAGTCTGAATGTGTTACTGCGAGACGCCGGTCTGCTTGGGTAAGACCTTACTGAATTCAGGGAGGCTGTGAGAGGGAGGGCGTTCTGGAAAGGACATGCCACATGAATGAATGAATGAATGAATGAATCTCCACGGACAAAAAGATGCACGTGTGTTTGGGAAGGAGATAAGTGGGGTTTCATCCTACATATTCTTTGCTGTGTGTAGGTTGTTGAAGAAGAAAGCCACTAGTTTTCTGACGAATATGACCAATCGATGGTCTGTTTCTTTTAAGTTCTGTCTGAAAGTTTCCTCTACCAGTATTCAGAAGACGAGCTTCTAATGTGCGTTTGTGGTTTGCCTTGAGAACAGATGCAGTGAAGCAAATCAGGTTATTGGATAATGATATCTTTACTGAAAAACAAATACAACTGAACCAAAGCAAAAAAAAAAAAGAAACACTGTTCAACACGACATTCTTCCCAGCTCTATACTTTCAGTGTCAAACATGGATACCAACAGTCAAATAACAAAAACAAACAAACAAAAGCAAAAATCATCACCACAGGAGTGAGTTATTTGAGGAGAATATTAAATGTGACAAGAAAAGACCCAAAATCAGAAAAGACACCATCAGGGCAAAGGTGGAAGTAACAGCAGTATTACGCTATATCCAGAAGCAGCTACAGAAGTGGTTTGGCCGTGTTAACACTGCTACAGCCAGATTACCACAGAAAACATTCACGCTAAGAACTAGGGAAAAGATCGAGAGGCCGTCCACGCAGGAGGTTGGGGAAGGAAATTACAGAAAGCTTTAAAACCCGTTATATGGAGTAATTCGTGGAGTCCAAACAAGACGTCTGTAATCTCCACACTGAAAAGTCTGTGAGAAAAGAGACAAGACAAGACGAAACTAGAACAACGCTCATACTGGAAACGCCCACGAGTGAAAATGAGGCCAGGAAATTTCTTCAGAAGAGAGAGAGAGAGAGAGAGAGAGAGAGGCAGACAGACAGACAGACAATCTGAGAGAGAGACATAGATTTAGGGTGCTATAACATGCTTCATCAGAACTGGATTACGAAGAATTAACATCAAGTCAAACTATGATGATAGTCATGATATCTACTTTGTAGAAATGTCCTTTTGTGTAAAACTAGAAACATAAACCAGTTAGGATTAGAAACTGTACAATTCATAGAAATATAAACCGTTTAGGGTATAGCAAGTCTGAACTTCACAAAAAAAAAAAAAAAAACCATTTAGAGAATAGCAACTACTCTGAACTGCACAAGAAAATAAAACCATTTAGAGAATAGCAACTACTCTGAACTGCACAAGAAAATAAAACCATTTAGAGAATAGCAACTACTCTGAACTGCACAAGAAAATAAAACCATTTAGAGAATAGTAACTCTGAGCTTCACAAAAAAAAAAAAAAACATTTAGAGAATACCAACTGTGAACTTCACAGAAAATTAAAACCGTTTAGAGAATAGCAACTGTGAACTTCACAAGAAAAGTTATCAGAGCACCGTGATTATAGTACTTGTATGGCTTCCACAGGAAAAATGGATTTGATCTCCTGCCAAATGCAGCCCTTGTGTTTTTACGATGTAGGGCGCTTGCCTACTGCGAATGACGGGGGGGGGGGGGGGGGGAGGGGTTGCTACACTTATTTTTTGTCCTGGGGGGGGGGTTGCTACACTTATTTTTTTTGTTCTGGGAGGGGGGGTTGCTACACTTATTTTTTTTGTCCTGGGGGGGGGGATTTGCTACACTTATTTTTTGTCCTGGGGGGGGGGGGGGTTGCTACACTTATTTTTTGTCCTGGGGGGGGGGGGGGTTGCTACACTTATTTTTTGTCCAAATTCCGCGACCGTGGTGATCATTTGAGTCTGCATCATTCTTTCTCTCCAAAATGTTGCTATAATTTTATGTTGTCATGATACTGTGCGTTGTTCCACTGTTATTCTGCTTTTTTGCAAATGGCGACTGTTTTCTGCCTGAAACATATAAAAAGTTATTTATTCACGCAAACTACGCTTCGACAATTACACGTTCACAGTCACGCATATTTCAGTTCTTGATAGTTCCGTTCAGATCAGTTTAGCTTTCATTGAAGTACCTCTTCCTCATTGTCCAGTAAGATGATTAATATAAGATTGTATTATTCTATAGTCATAATTTACTAGATCTGTGCATCTGCGCGTGTGTGTGTGTGTGTTTTGTTTTTTATTTTAATGGCTATGCTGTTTCCATGCGGTCTCATTCACGAATATCTTTTCACTTTCACGGAAAAAAAAAATCAGAATTGGACTAGCTATGATATGAAATGATATGATATGAGATATTTTAATTCTCCTCCCTCTAACTGGAGCTGCGAGCTGATGTTCTTTGCAGTCGATGCCGTGAAGATGTTGATGCACAACATCGTCCCGGGGTGGGACCAGGCTATGGCAGCTTGAGTCTCTAAGTGAAGCTAAAAAATGTAGGGTGTGTGCAGTACTTCTATAGCGGGCTCCACCACCATGGGGACTATGGTGATCTCTGCCCCGTTAGCCAGGCTAGGCCTGTTACTAAGGGTTACCAGCGAAGAGGTGGGACAGGGTCTTGGTCAGCTTTGTTTCGCCAACCGTGACGCTAGCATGTCAACTGTGGGTCACTGACAGCGGTTTCGCCCCGTCTTTTTAGAGCCATGTGTGTGTGTGCGCATGTGTGCGCGTGTGTGTGTGTGTGTGCGCGTGTGTGTGTGCGCGTGTGTGTGTGTGCGGTGTGCGTGTGCGCGCGCGTGTGTGTGTGCGCGCGCGTGTGTGTGTGCGTGTGTGTGTGCGTGCGCGGTGCTTGAAATTGTTAATAAAATACACGAAGTAATCACAGACATGGATGTAAACAGTTAACCAAGTTGCTGTGCTGCACCCAGAGATTGTAAAATCTATCATCTCTTAACCTAAACTAAGATCTGGACGGGAAGCGAAGACCCAGTTCTCAAGCTGATATGACACAGCGATCTGCGGCTCTTAAGTGACTGCTTGCCTCAGGATTGGCGAACGGTCAGTTAAGACCCTGTTCTTCCACCCAGTGGTACCCCTGAAAACAGTTTGGCCAAATGGAAAGGGATCACAGCAGGAACACGAACCCGGTCCTAAAAATACACCGAGTTAAAGCAGGATGTGTTGTGCCAATGGGCGCATATCTGAGACACAATACAACCTATGCCCTTTAAGATGAAAAATCGAAGAATAAGATGGATTGATTGATTAATTGATTGATCTTCATTTCACAAGTGTTAAGAATAGGTAAAGGTTAAAAGGACAAAGAGAGGAAAAAGGGTAAACAGAAGAAGCAAGAGGAGGAGGAGGAGGAGCAGAAGAAGAAGAAGAAGAAAAAGAAGAAGAAGAAGAAGAAGAAGGAAGCGGAGGAGGAGAAGAAGAAGAAGAAGAAGCAGGAGGAGGAGAAGAAGAAGAAGAAGCAGGAGGAGGAGAAGAAGAAGCAGGAGGAGAAGAAGAAGAAGAAGGAGAAGAAGAAGAAGAAGAAGAAGGAGAAGAAGAAGAAGGAGGAGGAGGAGGAGGAGGAAGAGAAGAAGAAGAAGAAGAAGAAGCAGCAGCAGCAAGCCTAGACTTAATTAGACCAATACAAAGAATTTTTAAGCAAGAAAGGCAACGAATTTTCAGGTCGCCCGAGTTTAATGCCACGTGTAACTTCTGAAACTCCCCAGGCAGTGTCCTGTTTCCCAGCTGATTGTCTTCCTGAATCTAAATATCCCAGGACGGCTTTTTTAAAACTTGATATACCCAAAGAAAGAGAGACAGAAACGAGAGATCTAGTCAAGGAAAATTGCAGTTCTACAGCTAAAAGGAGAACATGCAATAAGTTTTTTTTTTGTCCAGACAATGAACTTGTTTAGAAACTGGACAGGCACTCTGTAAGTAACAATACAGTGGATAGTAATCAGTTTCATTAAGCAGATGTATGTTGATAAAAAGAAGTATAACTTGACATAGAAACTGAATATGTGTACTTAGTTATACACATTTTTAGCACCAGACATCAGGGGAAGTGTGCTCGTTGCTGTTATTATTATTCGTATTATTATTGATATTATTATTATTGTTCATATTATTATTATTGATATTATTATTATTGTTCATATTATTATTATCATACCCAAAAACTATTCCTGTGTTAACATTAACTCTTTGTGCACGATAGAAGTACAAGGCTCATGAAGGTAATCTAGCTTACTTTTAACATTCTTTTTTGTTCTGACGCAGGCATTAAGAGCTGTGGTTAATAATTTTAAGTGAAGTGTATTTATGATGTATTTATCAGTGAAATTATATATGAGAATATGAGAATTTCTGTTTTGGGCAAAAAAGCCCACGGCAGCATAAGTCTAGCTGCTTTCAAAGCCGTATTCTTAGGCCAAGAGTGTCATTATAATGTAGCAGTTTATGTTACGGGTGTCTACCCCCATAACGCTTCTGGCTGTCGACGCCCATGATTTAGAATTTACATTTTGTATTGTTTAAGAGAGTCGCTTACCAGAGTGACTGGGCTAAGTCCGTGAAACAGGACAGGATTGGCAGGGGGTAAAGCCGAAAATGGTGAGAGATGTGTGGAGTTGAGAGAGAGAGAGAGAGAGAGAGAGAGAGAGAGAACTGAAAGGACCCTGACAAGTGCGGATGTTTGTGATTGTCCTTGTCAGTTCTGGAGTTTTTGCTGTGAGATCTGAAACTCGGAACCTCGTTATGTCTCGTTCTAAGATTTGTTTTACGAGATGTAAGACTAATTGAACTACCAGTTCACTGCCCTGATTTATCAGATCGCTGACCGGAAGCTGTGTGTTTTGACATAACATTCGATGTACCTTTCATTCATCAAGTTATTATCGTTAGCTGGTTCCACCTTTTTAATGTATCGTCAGAACTGGATTTTGGTTATTATTTGCAAGTCGTGATATCTTGGGAAAATGTGAAGGAATATCCCGGGTACTTATGTGAACGGGGATTATCAATTCAGAGAGAGAGAGAGAGAGATCTTTATTTCAAAAGGGTTAAGGATTGGTCACGCAGGCCCGTGTGAAAGAGAGAGAGGGAGAGAGAGAAGGGGAGGGTTACCAACGTTGTAAAACTTGCAAACACTGTCTATGGTATTTGAACTACAATAATATTCATTATAAACAATTCGAAAACAACAGATAAATGACATCAATGGTCAAGTTTACTTTCAGAAAACAGTGGCAAGAAAAATAAGTAAAGCATAGCGGAGCAACATAATCGGAGTATTATTTTTTTTTTAAATATACGTTTCATAAACATCTGTTGACATAATTTCTTTGATCGCAATCTCTGTTCGCCAGTGCAAACAATTATTTGGCTGGCAAGAGGGAAATTACTGTGAAATGGTCATACAAAATTTTAATTTTAACCTAAAGTTAATGTTTTTATCAAACAGCTTTTAACTGTGTTTTCTGATTACACATTGAGATTTTTTTTTCTCTTTCTTTCACTCTTTCAAGTGATCCAACATTTCCACCCGTATTTCCTGTTTCTACGTTTTCATGTGAACTGTGAGCTTTGTGAGATACTCCTTGAAATGTTTGAGTGAATGAATAGCTAGCAGAAACAGGGGTACTTTGTTTTAACATTATGTACAGTTTGCAGTGCTCATTCATTCATTCATTCATTCATTCATTCATTCATTCATTTGCATGTCCCTTGAGGAACTTTGCCTCCCTAACAGCACTCCTGTAGGCCTCTCGGTTGTGAACAAGATGCCCTGCTGCTTATGCGTCCATTTGCAGATCCTCAACGATGTCTTTCAGCCATCTAAGCCTTGATCTTCCTCTCTTTGTTTTTCCCATTATGTATCCCTCCAAGACGGTCTTCTCTAGATTATCATGACGTTTAATGTGTCCAAAATATTTAAGTTTTCTCTCTTTAATCCTCTTTACTAGCCAGCCTTCTTCAATATTAAGTTCTTGTAGTATAGATATATTTGTTCTTTTTTGTGTCCATGATATTTGAAGAACTCTTCTGTAGCATTACATTCAAAAGCATTTATGTGTTTCTCAGCTGTTTTTTTTTAAATCGTTAAGTAAACTGAAAAATATGAGAACGATTCAAAACGTATGTGCTGCGATGGTGTAGTGGATTATCCATTCGCTTGTCGATCAAAAGGTTCCTGTTCGATTTCGCACTCGGGCGGAAATTTTTTCGGACCCACCGTCATCGAGGTCACCCCAGCCTCCAAAAAAAAAATAGGTACCTGTGGTCTACCTAGGAAGACAAAGGCAGTGAGGACAAGTACTGGTGTAGCATAGCCTTGTAAGTAATGATTATAGTTATTATAATTATTATTATTATTATTATTATTATTATTAGTGACATGATCAGGAATAAAGAATGTATTGGGGGGCAGAGAAGTTATAGTTAGAGGAGCGAGGAACGGATACTCGGTACTTCAAAGACCTGATCAAAGGTAAAACCGTATCGATAGATCTGATAGATCGTGAGAGTGGTCCAGTTCTAGAGTTGCGACTTCGCGCGCACATGCAGTAGCCCAGGGGGAACAATTGACCAGTAGATCAAACGACTGAACAGAGAACGGACTAGGTCCCGAAGCAGGTAACATGAAAGAGATGGTGGACTTGTTAATGGGAGGTAACAATTAGACGACGGAGATGAAAGAGACTAAAGTGAAGACGCCAGTTGCGACCGGTTTTGGCGTGGTCAGAACTTACGAATATAAAGAAGGGAGGAGGATTCAGAAAGGAGGGCCGGCGGAGAGCAGATAGGGGTTTTGATAGAGGAGGAGGCAGAGAGAGATTTTGATAGAGGAGGACCAAAAGGTCCTAAACAAGTAGTCTAATAGAAGAACATAACAGATAGAGAAGTAGAGTTAGATTGAACTAGTGTAGCAAGAGATCGTACAGTAATTGTTACCAAGAGCTTTTGTATTACTGAATATTGTGAACGCTGCTTAAATACTGCTTGTAGAATTATGAGAATTTTGATATTGTGATTTTGTGAGATTTCGTGCTACTATGATGAAAATAATGAAATGTGTATAATCTTGCCTATGCCTATTATTACAAGTGAGTTATCAGCTATACGTATTGATCATATTGATATTATTTGTCAAATTAAAATGAATCAGTGAAATGTTCATGAGAAATCTTCTATTGCCATTTATGTGAAACTTCGACGTGTGATGTACCAAGGTGAGATGTGATGATAATAGAACATTCAATAATAACAATAATAATGAACAATATAAATGAACTAAAACATGAGTGTTAAACTGGCATCGCTACCTCGAATGCTGGGATGGCATAGAAATGTGAAGGCACTAACACAACACACCCCGCTGCAGCATACACATGCTACTAGACATACATTTAAAAAGTAACAGCAAATTTACTCTGAAAAGTAACTCGAGTGGGAGCCAGTCTTCACAGTGTCCGTGGCACATGATGATGTTGAAACTGTTATCGGACATCATGCCTGGATTGATAATATAAGTAGAAATCGTTTCTGCCAGCTTCAGGACGCAACCAGGTGCTGTTAATTTCCATTCAGGCGCCTTATATTGATCACAGATTGTTTGAGAATGAAAGACAGAACACAGCGCCCCCTAGCGCGAACGGAGCACATAATGGCAATTGAAGTTACTGACATCGGTGGTGTCCCTTTCCTGCTACCGGAAAGCAATAATCAGGAACAGTAACTGAATGCTCATTTTTCATCTGGCTTGCATTGTCTCTCTTATTTATTTTTTTTTCAATTAACTCCCTTTTCTAGTAGTCTCATATTAGAGGTTTTAGCCTTTGATTTCCGTGCCCTCACTTTTTTATTTCTTTCAGTTTTCCATTTCTTTGTCTGTGGTGTTCGTCAGATTTCTAGTTATTATTTTCACTTTGACGGCTTCCTTATCTTCTCTTAAGATAGAGGTGCAAGGCCGATGAAGTTAATCAAGCTAGAATTAACAGATTATTATTTTTTTACCCTGACACAAGCACAGAAGAGTTAAGGTTATATTTTATCTTTCTCTCTTTTTATGTGGTTTCTGTAGTAATTCTCTTCTGAGTTTTCTGTATCTCTGCTCTTCCGATTGTGAGCTTTGTACCCCACCCCCTTTTGATTATGATTCTTCTGTATCATTCTTTCTTCTGATTATGATTTTTCTGTATTATTCTTTCGTATGATTATAAGTTTTGTATACATCTCTTTATGTTCTGTATCACTCTCTCTTCTGAATATGAGTTTTCTGTCTCTTGCCTTTCTGAACAAGTTTTTTGTTTTCCTTTTTCATTCGTTCCTTTTATTGCTTTTGTTCCTGTTCTATAACTTGGCTAAGTATTTATCTTGATCTATTTGATTCACAGTTTCTAAACGTTTACTTTCTACATTCTTTATATCAGATTAAATTTTATGAATTTCTCTTTCTGCGATTTAATTTTACTCTCTATCCCTCATTCCCTTTTCTATTCTTAGCTCTTTTCGTTTGGTACAACCAAAGCCGATTCTCTCTTCCGTCACTCTCCGATCGTGAGTTCTTTCGTCTTATCTGGAAGTGTCACAACCCGGTTGTGTCTGGCCAATGTGTGGTCGACGAGACCTGCCACTTCGTTCAAGGATTAATTCCCTTAGCTTCTTTACGTTTGTATAGAGTTATATACCCTTTCTTGCGCTCGTTAAGGCCAGTGGTGTGCCAAGTATATGGTACTGCCTTGTATGTGATGGAAAGTTCCCCATGGGGGTTTGGTGGGAGGAAGGGAGAAGCAAGGGACATGGGACATGGGATCCGGGACATCTAAAGCAGCTGAATGATTCAGGGCGCTAGATATGTGGACTTGAGGGTCGGTGGGTTACAGCCAAAATAAAGGTTTGGAATACTGGTGGACATTTTTTTATGTGAATTTACGATACCCTCATACATGGATTTACTACACGAGTGAGTGAGTGAGTGAGTGAGTGAGTGAGTGAGTGAGTGAGTGAGTGAGTGATCGTTAGCAGGACTTGATTAGAGCATTTATGGATCTCTCTAACGTGCAATGACGATAAAGTACCTAACATTTTATCACTGTGTAATAAAGCACGCAGATAACAGGTCCAGCAGGTCCTAAACATTATTCACACTGAGAAAGTTGACAATAAAGTGTTGAGAGACATCGCTCTTTGTCCAATACTTCACTTCAGCAGATCTCACTTTACGGGATTGGAATACCTCACTTCAACAGATCTCACTTTACGTGGATGTATTACCTCACTTCATCAGATCTCACTTTACGTGGCTGTAATACCTCACTTCAACAGATCTCACTTTACGTGGCTGTAATACCTCACTTCATCAGATCTCACTTTACGGGATTGGAATACCTCATTTCAACAGATCTCACTTTACGTGGCTGTAATACCTCACTTCATCAGACCTCACTTTACGTGGCTGTAATACCTCACTTCATCAGATCTCACTTTACGGGATTGGAATACCTCATTTCAACAGATCTCACTTTACGTGGTTGTAATACCTCACTTCATCAGATCTCACTTTACGTGGCTGTAATACCTCACTTCATCAGATCTTACGTGGCTGTAATACCTCACTTCATCAGATCTCACTTTATGTGGCTGTAATACCTCACTTCAACAGATCTCACTTTTCGTGACCGTAGTCTGCAACAACACAGACTTTAAACAATGTAACAAACCCCATCACTTCCTACGTTTCCTTTCTAGTATTCTGTCTGGCTACCAAGGAATAACTTATGTGTCTTTTCTAAATCCACTTCAGAAGTTACCAAAGACATGAACATTTTTCCAGACCATTTCCGAGCTAGTGACCACCTGGTACACTAATGCTAATCACTTTTCCTATGTAGCGAGTCAGTTCATGCATTACATTTGGCTTTCTGATATCAATTTCGCATAGTAATCAGAAAACAGAGAAGATGGGGGGGGGGGGGGGATGAGAAAAAAAAAAGGGGGGGGGGTGGCAAGATTTAAATTGAACACAAATATGAAATATATCTATAAATAATATGGAAACTTAGCTTCGATCCTTGAAAAATACCCATTAAAAGGCGAGTTTGATAGTTAGGGATTTTGTTGTGTTGAGATTCAGATTTCAACATCTGCAAGAGGCAGTAGAAGATTCTCTTAGTTCATTTGTTAATACTTTAATTATTCTCCCGGTTAGATAAAGTACGTACCACAAAGTCATATAATATATAAGAGACCTTCCATGCAAAAAAACTCGGTATTTTCCCCCCTCAACCAAGGGACAAATCTCAGACATATAATGACGCGAGGTTCTACTTTTGTTTCTTCAGTCTTTCAAGAACTAAAACATGAAAATTCGCTTTTTGCGGCTACCACACAAAGCCACCCAGTTCAAAGCCAGAACTTAAACGCAAATAAATTACCTAAACCACAATGTCTGGGTGCCCGGCGAGTACTCCAAGATCTAAGGTCATCTCGGCTATTAGGAAGTTTTCAACGTTCTGATTTGCATAAAAATATAAATCCAGCTCTTCATAAATGCCTTTTAGAAAAGGGGAGGATAGTTTTAATCAATTCTAACTTACCAAAGCTCAGAAATCTAGGACGATTAATTCCAACTGGGTCTTTTAAAAAACTAGGCATTTCATGAACTTTTGTCTGAATAAGTAACACACTGCTCAGAGAGATCATTGTTAATGTCTCTTAGCCATTTCTTTCTAAACCATCATACATAAATACAGCTTTCGTTCATAAAGTCAGCCTTATCTTACACCACAGATCATGCAGCTTTATTTTTGTCGAGTTGTCTAAAATTTGAAACATTAAAAACAGAAATAAAAACAGCTTTATCAATGGCTCCAACCTCACTAAATGAGTGTAAATAATTGAGAAAGAAGACAGACACACACAGTTACACCTGCATAAACAGACAGAGAGTCACACCTGTACAAACAGACACACAGTCACACCTGTACAAACAGACACACAGTTACACCTGCACAAACAGACACACCGTCAAACCTCTACAGACAGACACACAGTTACACCTGCACAAACCGACACAGAGTCACACCTGTACAAACAGACAGTGTCACACTTTTACAAACAGACACACAGTCCCAACAGTACAAACAGACAGAGAGTCACACCTGTACAAACAGACACACAGTCACACCTGTACAAATAGACACACAGTCACACCTGTACAAACAGACACACAGTCACACCTGTACAAACAGACACACAGTCACACCTGTACAAACAGATACACAGTCACACCTGTAAAAACAGATACACAGTCACACCTGTACAAACAGACACACAGTCACACCTGTACAAAAAGACACACAGTCACACCTGTACAAACAGACAGAGAGTCACACCTGTACAAACAGACACACAGTCACACCTGTACAAACAGACACACAGTCACACCTGTACAAACAGACACACAGTCACACCTGTACAAACAGACACACAGTCACATCTGTACAAACAGGCACACAGTCACACCTGTACAAACAGACAGAGAGTCACACCTGTACAAACAGGCACACAGTCACACCTGTACAAACAGGCACACAGTCACACCTGTACAAACAGACAGAGAGTCACACCTGTACAAACAGGCACACAGTCACACCTGTACAAACAGACAGAGAGTCACACCTGTACAAACAGGCACACAGTCACACCTGTACCTGTTTCGTACTAGATATATAAGAAGCCGCTGGTCTGTGCCTTGTTCTTTCAAGTGGTACACTACAGTGAGCAGATGTCACAAATTTCGACTATGAAATCAACCTCACAGAAAACTTTGCCGCCAGCAACAGAAAAAAATAAATGGAAAAAGAGGCCAGGGAAGACCAAGAAAAAAAATACTATACAGTCTAACACAGCGGTTCTCAGACCCTTTTGCAAGCACGGCCCACATTTAAAAGTCAAACATTTTTGCTGCCCTCTAATAAAGTGCTTTATATTTGCAAGGTATAAATCTAATTTTATAAAGTATTATGTAATATTTTCTCTACATGTTTAACTGCATATTCATTGCTACACAAAAGTCCTTTTCATTTACCTTAAAGATGGCACTGTTTCCGGTTGGATAGCATGTCTATTCTGGCTGGAATTTGTGACAAACACACTCGAAGATCATCCTCCACGTTCATTCTTGAACGATATTTGGTTTTCATGGCAACCAGTGCAGAAAATTAAACTTCGCATAAATAAGTTGTTGAAAAAGGTAGAACTTTCATCGCCAGGGCTGACAAAAACTGATATTCCAGCGAAACAGTGCACCAAAAGGAAGAGATATCCACAGCGGGGTCGTTAAATTTGATTTGTAATGTGCGATCGCTAGACAGTTCCGTTAATTCTTCTTGTACCCGACCGGTTAATTCAGAGAATGCACACTGAAAAAGATTACGAATCCAGTCGTACGCTTTAATGTCTTCGGGCGGGAAGTATGCATTTGAGTGAAAAATGCTGAATAACTTTTTATTGTATCTACTTTTTTTCTCTTTTTTTTCTGCTTTGAGTCTTCAGTAGGGCCCACAATACTCCCTGTCACGGCCCACCTTTGGGCCGCCCCCATGAGTTGAGAACCACTGGTCTAACGCGATGGTACAACAAAAACTGAAATGACTGAATATATCAAAGACTGAAATTTGTGCAGACGTACGACTGCCAACGCTTGTCGGCACGTCACCTGATTATTATGATGCTGTCACCATACATTAGTACGTCTAAATATTCGAAGAATGAAACACAGAGTTATGAAATATGAGCAGCATTTAAAGAACCACAGCAAGGTAGTTTATCACCATAGAGGAGTTGCTTTTCATGTGCGCTGATGGATATAATTATGACCAGGTTAAATCATCCCTCCATATGTTCTGACTGAAATATATTCGGATATATGTTCTGACTGAAATATATTCGGGTACACGTTCTGATTGAAATATACCCGTGTATATGTTCTGATTGAAATATATCCGGTTACATGTTCTGACTGAAATATATTCAGGTACATGTTCTGACTGAAATATACCCGTGTATATGTTGTGATTGAAAGACATCCGTGTACATGTTCTGACTGAAAGACATCGGTGTACATGTTGTGATTGAAAGACGTCCGTGTACATGTTCTGACTGAAAGATATCCGTGTACATGTTCTGACTGAAAGACATCGGTGTACATGTTGTGATTGAAAGACATCCGTGTACATGTTCTGACTGAAATATACCCGTGTATATGTTCTGATTGAAAGATATCTGTGTACATGTTGTGATTGAAAGACATCCGTGTACATCTCTCTCTCTCTCTCTCTCTCTCTCTCTCTCTCTCTCTCTGAACCTTAAGTGCCCAGGGGACATGGGGCTTCCGCAAGGGTTTTCCACAAATGCCTGTCCTTCGCCTTTTTTTCTGCTCTTGCCCAGGTGAGCCCTCTATTCACAATAAAGTGATGAGTAAGACATCGGTGTACATATTCTGACTGAAAGATATCCGTGTACATATTCTGACTGAAAGATATCCGTGTACATATTCTGACTGAAAGATATCCGTGTACATATTCTGATTGAAAGACTCACGGTCCATGCTAGCAAGTTATTTAAAAACGAAAGCAAAGATTTATCATTTGAAATATATCTGAAACTAAGGAAGAGAACTTTGAAAGCACACACAGCAAAATACCTTGTATTCTTTCTCTAAATGTTCAAATTATCAAAAACGTGGAGCGCAACAAAGGAAGATGAACATCAATTGCGGGTCTTTGAGAACAAGATCCTAAGAAGAATCCTGTGGGCCCATAAAAGGATACCAACAGTGCAGAATGGAGAAAGAATGGAAGAGAACAGACAAACGAAAATGATATATTTACAAGAGATAAAGGAAACAAGACCAAGAGGTAGACCAAGACAGATATGGAAAGGCAACATAGAAGAGGATATACGGGAATTTGGTGTCACCAACTGGAGAGAGAGAGAAGATTAGGAATAGAGAAGAATGGAGGCGAACTTTATCTACAGCAATGAGCCTTAAATGCACGGAAAGAAGAAGAAGGAGGATGAGAAGTAGAAGAAGAAGAAGAAGAAAAAGAAATGTTTAGATTGTCGCGCTGGTAAATGTATCCCTTAGTAGACATGCAACAGAAGGGAAAACATAAAAAAGGCAAGTTGGAAACCAAAAACAAAACAAAAAACGTTGGGAAACTGAGAAATGAGTAATCAGGAACGAGAGCATATAAAAGACCGCGTCGAAGCAAAAGAATTAGCGTGTTTTTGCTGTACTTTCTCATAGATTTTATGTACTGGAAAGAAATACAATCAAACCATCATAAAGTTCTCGGAACATTTTCAATTGAGCAATCGTCACGGGTGAGATTATCGGGTTAGTTCACCTTTCTCCAGGTAGATAACGTCTGAATCTAGTACCGCTTCCCCCCTCCCCCGCTCGCCTTTTTTCCCTCTTTCCATACACATACACACATACACACCTTCCAAACATTCACCTGTCTCTAGGCATTAAAACTTTTTAAAAAAACGTCCGTCATTGAAAACTCACAGGTTTTGTGGTTCTTTGTTATATACATTTTTTTTAAAAATGTACTTTTCAAACATAGCCTTGCTATGCAGCCCATAAAAGATGCTGCGCAGATCCTGTGACTTATATCAGTGGTTCTAAATCTATGGTGCATGGAGCCCTCTAGGATTTTTCCGGGTCTCTGAATTTTTTTTTAAATCGTTGCATCATCTGGGTTTTATTTATTGTTTTATTTTAAATGATGAGTCCACAGCTGCGCTCCGACCAGAAAGGGGGTCCACGACCAAAACAGAAATGAGCCACAGGCCTAGATAATCTGCCACAAGAAGAAGAAGCTAGTAATTTACAGAGAAACTCTGAGAATTTAACAGTACGAGGCATTGTTGTGAAATACAACTTCAGTTTTCTGATGAATAAAACCGACAAACCACGGAATCTCATCCGTATCTCACAGTTAGACTGATTATCCTTACATTACAGATATATAGGTTTATCCCCATTTCAATGCCATTAAGACATATTGGGGATACTGTGTTGGGACTGTTTTCCAATACTATCGACACACGAAACTGTGATGTGGTCAGTATCACGCCCGGCCTTATTTACCTTCCAAGATTTCTCTCGGCTAACACCATATCCCTATGTGCCGCTAAGGCATGACAGGATTACCTTTACTTACCCGTTCTTAGATGCTGGGTGGGCCCACGTGCCTATTTGGTGTTGTGGTCTTCTTCTTCTTCAACTTTCCGAGCCATTAAGGCTCACTGCTGCAGATAAAGTTCGCCTCCATTCCTCCTTGTTTCTAATCTTCTCTCTCCAGTTGGTGACATCAGTTTCCTTTACATCCTCTTTTATGTTGTCTTTTCATCTCTGTCTTGGTCTACACCTTGGTCTTGTTTCCCTCATCTCTTGTGCGTACATGATTTTCGTTTGTCTGTTCAGTGGTGGAAGACCATTCTTTCAACCTGGCCAAGCCAGCGTGGTCTGTTCAGTTTCAAGGCATTTATAATTCGTATGGATTTAAATAAGCTGTTCACTGTTCTTTCCAGCTCTCCATTCTCAACTGTTGGTATTCTCTGTGGGCCCAATGATCTTCTTAGGATCATGTTCTCGAAGATCTGCAATTGTTGCTCATCTTTCTTTGTTGTACTCCACTTTTTTTATCCAAACATGACAACTGATCTTATTATAGTTTTGTAGATTGTTATTTTGGTGTTTTGGAACTGGATTTTGGATGTTAACAGGTGTTGTAAGGCGAAGTATATTTTATTCCCTTCTGTACTCTGCTTTTAATTTCCTCGCTTACTATGTTGCAACATAGCAACATATTTGGTGTGATGATAACATAAAAAATCCCCACTGCTGGTAACTGAGCATATCTTAACAATACTTCCAAGAATAGATAATTGTAGAATGTGAGAGAAGAGAAAGGCAGAAAATTCAAGGAAGGATATGGCTTTCTTTGAATGAAAAGAGCCGCAATACATTCATTTGTTAAAGTCATATGCAGAAAATAACGGGTGATATGATGATCTACGCGGATGGTCGATACAGATATCCGTAGACTAACTGAGATAAGAAGATACGATTTTGTACTTGTACTTGTGTTCGTACTATCTCCCTATAACTGCGAGCTGTTGTTCTTTGCAGCCGATGTTGTGGAGGTGTTGAGCTAAACATCGTATCGACGTGGGAGGGGGTTATGGGTGCTACTTTTTCAGTCCCGGAGTACAGCTAAAAACCAGGGGGTGGGCAATGGTTCTTTAGCAGACTCCATCACCAAATAGACTATGGCGATCCCTACCCTGTTGGCCAGGCTAGGCCTGTTACTAAGGGTACCAAATATAGGTATAGCTATAGTTCGCTTACCCTGACGCTAGCATGTCAGCTATAGTTAGCTTACCCTGACGCTAGCATGTCAGCTATGGGTCGCTTACCCTGACGCTAGCATGTCAGCTATAGTTCGCTTACCCTGACACTAGCATGTCAGCTATGGGTCGTTTACCCTGACGCTAGCATGTCAGCTATGGGTCGTTTACCCTGACGCTAGCATGTCAGCTATAGTTAGCTTACCCTGACGCTAGCATGTCAGCTATAGTTAGCTTACCCTGACGCTAGCATGTCAGCTATAGTTAGCTTACCCTGACGCTAGCATGTCAGCTATAGTTAGCTTACCCTGACGCTAGCATGTCAGCTATAGTTAGCTTACCCTGACGCTAGCATGTCAGCTATGGGTCGCTTACCCTGACGCTAGCATGTCAGCTGTGGGTCGGACAGCGTCCACAGCCCCAAGAAGATACGATAAAATACTTGAAAACGTTATATATAGATTAACAAAAACAAAATGTTGAATCTTCGTGAACATTAATTACACGAAGCCCACACACAGAATGAGAAGAACTATATTCGCCATCTATTGCAGACACAGAACCGCTGTAGTACAGACTTACTCAGAGCATTGAGAACTGAAGTTCTGTGTAAAATATAGCACAGAACAGCGCCGGCTGTGAAGGTCCACGTAACGACCAATGAGGTGACTGAGATCGGTGGTGTCCCTTATCTGCTTAGCAGTAAGCAATAATCAGGAACAGTAACCGAAGACTCATTTTCCCCAGCCAAATATGCCTGTTGTATGTAGTTAGGTAAGGTTTATGAGTGTTATATATATATATATATAAAGTAGTCTACAGAAGGGCACAGACTGATACAAGACCACAGACTGATATAAGGGCACAGACTGATACAAGACCACAGACTGATATAAGGGCACAGACTGATACAAGACCACAGACTGATATAAGGGCACAGACTGATACAAGACCACAGACTGATATAAGGGCACAGACTGACACAAGACCACAGACTGATATAAGGGCACAGACTGATACAAGACCACAGACTGATATAAGGGCACAGACTGATATAAGACCACAGACTGATATAAGGGCACAGACTGATACAAGACCACATACTGATATAAGGGCACAGACTGATACAAGACCACAGACTGATATAAGGGCACAGACTGACACAAGACCACATACTGATATAAGGGCACAGACTGATACAAGACCACATACTGATATAAGGGCACAGACTGACACAAGACCACAGACTGATATAAGGGCACAGACTGATACAAGACCACAGACTGATATAAGGGCACAGACTGATACAAGACCACAGACTGATATAAGGGCACAGACTGATACAAGACCACAGACTGATACAAGGGCACAGACAAGACCACAGATTGATACAAGGGCAACGACTGATACAAGACCACAGACTGATACAAGACCACAGACTGATACAAGCGCACAGACTGATACAAGACCACAGACTGATACAAGGGCATAGACTGATACAAGACCACAGACTGATACAAGGGCATAGACTGATACAAGACCACAGACTGATACAAGACCACAGACTGATACAAGGGCATAGACTGATACAAGACCACAGACTGATACAAGACCACAGACTGATACAAGACCACAGACTGATACAAGGGCATAGACTGATACAAGACCACAGACTGATACAAGGGCATAGACTGATACAAGACCACAGACTGATACAAGCGCACAGACTGATACAAGACCACAGACTGATACAAGGGCATAGACTGATACAAGACCACAGACTGATACAAGGGCACAGACTGATAAAAGGGCGCAGACTGATACAAGGGCATAGACTGATACAAGACCACAGACTGATACAAGGGCATAGACTGATATAAGGACACAGACTTGTATAAGGGCACAGACTGATACAAGACCACAGACTGATACAAGACCACAGACTGATACAAGACCACAGACTGATACAAGACCACAGACTGATACAAGGGCACAGACTGATACAAGACCACAGACTGATACAAGCGCACAGACTGATACAAGACCACAGACTGATACAAGGGCATAGACTGATACAAGACCACAGACTGATACAAGGGCACAGACTGATAAAAGGGCGCAGACTGATACAAGGGCATAGACTGATACAAGGGCACAGACTGATATAAGGGCACAGACTGATATAAGGGCACAGACTGAAAGAAGGGCACAGACTGATAAAAGGGCGCAGACTGATACAAGGGCATAGACTGATACAAGACCACAGACTGATACAAGGGCACAGACTGATACAAGGGCATAGACTGATACAAGACCACAGACTGATACAAGGGCACAGACTGAAAGAAGGGCACAGACTGATAAAAGGGCGCAGACTGATACAAGACCACAGACTGATACAAGGGCACAGACTGATACAAGACCACAGACTGATATAAGGGCACAGACTAAAAGAAGGGCACAGACTGATAAAAGGGCGCAGACTGATACAAGGGCATGGACTGATACAAGACCACAGACTGATACAAGGGCACAGACTGATAAAAGGGCGCAGACTGATACAAGACCACAGACTGATACAAGGGCACAGACTGATATAAGGGCACAGACTGAAAGAAGGGCACAGGCACAGACTGATATAATGTCATAGACTAATATAAGGGCACAGACTGATATAAGGACACAGACTAATATAAGGGCACAGACTGATACAAGACCACAGACTGATATAAGGACACAGACTAATATAAGGGCACAGACTGATACAAGACCACAGACTGATATAAGGGCACAGACTGATATAAGGGCATAGACTGATACAAGACGACAGACTGATATAAGGGCACAGACTGAAAGAAGAGCAATGACTGATATAAGGGCACAGACGGATACAAGACCACATACTGATATAAGGGTACAGACTGATATAAGGGCACAGACTTATACAAGACCATAGACTGATATAAGGGCACAGACTGATAAAAAAACTTAAAGACGACAGTCGCTCTAAAAGAAACAAGTAACAAAAATAATGCACACACATACACATAGGTAACCAATAATTTGTTAAACTTCATCACATTAATTTGTTACATTCAAACTGTTCTCCTTCTGAAAAGTGAAGAAAACATTCCCAGAGTTTGTGTATATTAAATGAAAGGTACGATCTTTCTGGTAACAGCCATCAAGCAGGGTCACGCAGATTGCACAAGCCTGAGAACCGCTACATTCAGGAATATGAGACTCTGGAACCACATGGTTAGAACTCGTTATTCAGCTACATCTAACATTCTCCTCTTTCACAATCATAATCCCTCCCCACTAAGCTCCACTCCCTTCTCACTTGTTACACATAACTCAGAACCTCTTCACAGCATCACATTACACCCCTCTACCCCAACCGTAATCACATATCTCACCTTCTCCCGGCTAGATTACCATTGTATCTTTCTCTCTCTCCTCCACGGTTTCCCCACCCACCACCTTCAGTTACTACCCACCTATTACACATCCCAAGTCTCCATTTAAATACTCTCTACACTCCACCATGTACATTTCTGACACACATCGTCGGACAAGCCACATCTTCTTACAAGTTACAGCTAAGTGCTCTATTCATTTTATTTGATTTTTTAAACATAGCATTCATGTTTTCTTCTTCTTCTTCTTCTTCTTCTTCTTCTTCTTCTTCTTCTTCGTTCGCTTCGACCACCAAGATCTCCCCGAGATCCTACTGAATTTACTCCTGTGGTCCTTGCTTAGTCCTGTGGTCCTCCATGTGGTCCCCGAGAGGACCATATGAGGTTCAGAGTATCGCGGGGCTTGGGCCTGTATTCTCGGTGGGTCGCAGAAGCGGGATTGAGTGACACTGCGGTTTTCGTTGCACCAGTTTAATCTAGAGTTGGACTTTCTCACTGTAAAACTTCGACGTGTTTTGGATATCAGTATATCCCCGTCGGGTGAGAGGTGGCAGCCCATCCAGCCTAGAGTTGGACTTTCTCACAGGAAAACCTCAGCGTGGTTAGGATACGCATATATCCCCGTCGGGTGATTGTCTATCTAGACTGCACTGGTCCAGTGTCTCCAACTTCAGCGTTTTGTGGTCGTGGCCGCTATCCTTCCTAGTTCTGACCAGGTCGGAGCTGTCGTCCAGGAGGACGAATCTTCCTAGTAGATTTCACAACTGGGTTAAGCCGGTTTAGGCGTATTATCCCAGTATGGGCGCGTTTAGGACGTCTTCGACCTCTAGAACGGAGAAATCATTAAGCTTCACCCCTGGTGTAAGCTGGTTTAGGCATATTTCACCAGTGTGGATGTATATCGGACGTGATTGGCCTCTAGAGCAGAGGTGCCGTGGTATGAGTAGCTCTCGTCGCGAGACTACTGGACATACCGATTAATCTTCACTTTATCCTTCCCATCTCCTTTTCACAGCGGCGCCGCTCGGCAACCCTCATCGCATTTTCTTCCTTGGCCGGGAGGATTTTCACCTCACGCGCAGCAGACGAAGAATCTCGCCAGCAGTGTCTTAGTTTAACCTCTGGGTTAAGCCGGTTCAGGCAATCCGCCCCTGTATGGGTGCACATTGGACGTGACCGACCTCCAGAGCAGAGGTACCGTGATTTGAACAGTCCTGACCTCGAGACTACTGATTACTTCACTTAATCCTTTTTTCACCTTTTCCACGGTGGCGCCGCGCGGCAAGCCCATTCGCACCTTTCATCCCTGGCCGGGGGAGCTCCACTCCACGCACGGCAACTGAAGAATCTCGCCAGCAGCAGGTTTTAAATCAGAGTTTTCCTCCTCTCAGATGAGCTGCCAAACAAGACTCTCATCTTTCGGAAGCGTCTGGTTTTCAGGCGCCAGATATTCGCCTTCACCCCTTCTCCTGTTGTAGCATAGCCTTGTAAGTAATGATTATTGTTGTTATTACTATTATTGATGAATATGCTTATGAAAATATACTGTAAAGACAATAGTAACATCGAAAAGAGACAGAGAAAAATGGAGAGGAAAGGAAGAGAAAGGTATAGAACTTCCATGACACTAGAAGAAGACGCGGACAAAAGCAAACAGTGGAAACAGTGAATAGAAAAAGCAGTGACTGGACGTTGACACGAGTAAACAAAATAGAAAAGACAAATAGAAAAGGCAGATACAATGAAAAGCGTGGACACAATAAAACCTCCGATATGAAATAGCGAGATAATGACTTAGGTAAATAACAATCGTATAGACGGAATTGACACTTGACACGCGTTATGACGCGATTGCACATGGTTTTTAAATAAAGAAGTGACCAACTCGGCCAGCTGACCCATTAAATAGTTAGAGGCGTGGGCTATTGGACAATTGACTTTCGACATATAAGCAACTGGGCAGTTTGAATGATGGATAATCAGAACGCGCATGGGAACCAGTGGACATCTGAAGGGTGGAGCCCAAATACTTATTGGTTAATCCACCAAGCTGCACTTGAAGGTAAAAAGGTGAATGGAGAAGTACGAGGGGAACAGAACGAAGAAGGAAGGGGAACCAAGTAGGGGGAACGAGGAAGAAAGAGGAGGAACCAAGAAGTAGAGGGAACGAGGAAGAAGAAAAGACAGAGGACGGAGCCCCGACGACAGAGGAACAGGGACGGTCAGTGAACTGAGACCGGTCCACACAAGAGAAAAAGAGAAGGACAGACTGTCCTGTATGCTTTTACTTGATTAAAGGCTCGCGCCGAAACGTCAGAACTACTCGTTACGTAATAAAGCTGTTAGTACTTTTTTTTCCCCTAGTTTATACATTTTGGTAATTTGATTAGGTCACTGACGCCTTGGTAACTTGAGTAGCTCACTGACGCTGTAGTAATTTGATTAGCTAACTGACGCTGTGGTAACCGAATTAGTTCACTGACGCCTTGGTAATTTGGTTAGATCACTGACACTGCGGTAACTTGTGTGTGTAATATATATATATCTGAACCTTAAGTGCCCAGGGCACATGGGGCTTCCGCAAGGGTTTTCCACAAATGCCTGTCCTTCCCCTTTTTTTCTGCTCTTGCCCAGGTGAGCCCTCTATTGCTCAACATCCTTTCTATTGTTCTTCTCCATGTCTCTTTTGGCCTACCCTTACTTCTGCTCCCCTGTGGTGTCCATCTTAGTGCTATTTTTGGTAGTGAGTTGTCAGTCATTCGGAGCACATGTCCCAACCATCGCCAGCGTCTTTCCTCAATAATTGTTGTCAGTGGTTTCATCTGCATTTCTGCTAATACGATGTTATTTCTTATGGTGTTTGGCCAAAATATTTTTCTAATTCTTCATAAACATTTATATATATATATATAGGCTTATCGTATTTAACTTTCTGATCAAAGAAGCAGCTGTTCCATACCTGAACATGAACGAAAAATGTCATTTCAGACTAAGATGTCTCAAATGAGCGGGCAAGGTTGGGCTAAAACGCATAATTTATTTCAGAATGGGATTACATTCTTTTTTTTAATATAAAATAATCATTAAATAGGGAAACAGCAATTTATTCTGGCGTCATAAAAAGAAGTTCAGCGCTGACGCACCACAGTCGAGGATCTACCGCTTAGCATAGTACAGAGTGATATGTCTGTGTCATGAGCTGTAATGCGACATCCAGAATATATATATCAGGGTCATTTGATCATTGTCACTTGTCTCTTAGATGTCAGTTGTCACACAATCCGTAGATATCACTTCTCCTTCAGAAATCACTTCTCCGTCAGACATCACTTGCCCTATAGGGCCCACCTGTTAATAAAGGTCAAGGGCTTATGGCTGCAAAAGCCTAGTGTGTGCGTCTCTTTCTGTCCTTCTCTCTGTCTGTCTCTTTTTCAAACCCTTATCTTTGTTTTTCTCTACCTACACATCTCTCTTTCTGTCTTCCTCTCTCTCATGCTCCTCCCATATCTTTTTCTCCCAGCTCTACTTATTCATCTCTCTCTCTCTCTCTCTCTCTCTCTCTCTGTCTCAGTAGCTATTGCACAGACAGTAGTGATATTATACCTAGCAAATCAATGCAGACCATTCCTGAATCACGCTGTCAGCTGTTACTGCTCGTTAACGACCCTACTTTCACGTGAAACTGTTCATTAACGACCCTACTTTCACGTGAAACTGCTCATTAACGACCCTACTTTCACGTGAAACTGCTCATTAACGATCCTACTTTCACGTGAAACTGCTCATTAACGATCCTACTTTCAAGTGAAACTGCTCATTAATGATCCTACTTTCACGTGAAACTGCTCATTAACGACCCTACTTTCACGTGAAACTGCTCATTAACGAGCCTACTTTCACGTGAAACTGCTCATTAATGATCCTACTTTCACGTGAAACTGCTCATTAACGACTGACTCTCATTAACCACCTAAAGAGGCTGTGCCTGGTAGACGCACACAGCAAGTTCTGCTGTCATGAGTATGATGCCAGCTGGAACCAGACCTAGCACCCGGGGTATATTCAAATGTTAGTTAACTAATCGTGAGCGTCTTCGCTGATATAGAGAAGACAGGATCAATACAATCAGCAAAATCAGTACCGGCCAAAAACCCCAGTCTTGCTTCCATCTGGTACTTCATGAAACAGGATTTTATGACGGAGCGTAGATATACTTGTTCCTCCTTGGTGGTGGAGCCAGATAAAAAAAAACGCTGCTTCTTAGATTGGTGTAGGAAATAAGAACATCCATCTTTATCCACTCACCAACAAGGTTATCTTTACTCCAGCATCTTCACCGCAGCGTCAGCTATCGATTAGTTCTAACTAGCAACTGCAAAAACACGGACGGTGTGTTCCAGAGATAAGATGTTCTATCTGTCATACGAGAGAACTATTATTATTTCATCTGCATCCGATTAGCAATTTTAAGAAAAGGAATATCAAATGTTGGAAACGAATTAGTTTCATGATACACCCTTTAATTCATTTAAAGAATGAAAGCTAAAACATGTGCATTTCTGGTTGGCGGTCATTAGTGAATATTAACAACGTATGACACTATTTTAACGATGTTAAAATGAAAACTTTGTTACGTTGCCGAGGCGTCAGTGAGCTACCCAAGTTACCAAGGCGTCAGTGAGCTACCCAAGTTACCAAGGCGTCAGTGAGCTATCTAAGTTACTAGGAAGAATTTTTTTTATAAATAGGAAACTACGAGGCTTTGGTACGGTAAAGTAAGAAAACAAATTTTGTAGGATTAGACCTCGAAAAAATAGTAGACAAAGCACTTTAGTGAGTCGTGAGAGAAAACAAAATCACAAGAGAATTACCTGGGATTCGAACACGGACTATCGGAGTCCGTGTTCGAATCCCAGGTAATTCCCTTGTGATTTTTCCATTTACCCACCATGTTCCAGACATTTACCCACCATGTTCCAGACATTTACCCACTATGTTCCAGATATTTACCCACCATGTTCCAGATATTTACCCACCATGTTCCAGATATTTACTCAAGATATTTACCCACCATGTTCCAGATATTTACTCAAGATATTTACCCACTATGTTCCAGATATTTACCCAACATGTTCCAGATATTTACTCAAGATATTTACCCACCATGTTCCAGATATTTAATCAAGATATTTACCCACCATGTTCCAGATATTTACCCACTATGTTCCAGACATTTACCCACTATGTTCCAGATATTTACCAACCATGTTCCAGATATTTACTCAAGATATTTACCCACTATGTTCCAGACATTTACCCACTATGTTCCAGATATTTACCCACCATGTTCCAGATATTTACTCAAGATATTTACCCACCATGTTCCAGACATTTACCCACTATGTTCCAGATATTTACCCACCATGTTCCAGATATTTACCCACTATGTTCCAGATATTTAACCACCATGTTCCAGATATTTACCCACTATGTTCCAGATATTTACCCACCATGTTCCAGATATTTACCCACCATGTTCCAGACATTTACTCAAGATATTTACCCACCATGTTCCAGATATTTACTCAAGATATTTACCCACCATGTTCCAGATATTTACTCAAGATATTTACCCACCATGTTCCAGATATTTACTCAAGATATTTACCCACCATGTTCCAGACATTTACTCAAGATATTTACCCACCATGTTCCAGATATTTACTCAAGATATTTACCCAACATGTTCCAGACATTTACTCAAGATATTTACCCACCATGTTCCAGATATTTACCCACCATGTTCCAGATATTTACTCAAGATATTTACCCACCATGTTCCAGACATTTACTCAAGATATTTACCCACCATGTTCCAGATATTTACCCACCATGTTCCAGATATTTACCCACTATGTTAGAGACATTTACTCAAGATATTTACCCACCATGTTCCAGATATTTACTCAAGATATTTACCCACTATGTTCCAGACATTTACTCAAGATATTTACCCACCATGTTCCAGATATTTACCCACCATGTTCCAGACATTTACTCAAGACATTTACCCACCATGTTCCAGACATTTACCCACCATGTTCCAGACATTTACTCAAGATATTTACCACCATGTTCCAGACATTTACTCAAGACATTTACCCACCATGTTCCAGACATTTACCCACCATGTTCCAGACATTTACCCACCATGTTCCAGACATTTACCCACTATGTTCCAGACATTTACCCACCATGTTCCAGACATTTACCCACTATGTTCCAGACATTTACCCACCATGTTCCAGACATTTACCCACCATGTTCCAGACATTTACCCACCATGTTCCAGACATTTACCCACCATGTTCCAGACATTTACCCACCATGTTCCAGACATTTACCCACCATGTTCCAGACATTTACCCACTATGTTCCAGACATTTACTCACCATGTTCCAGACATTTACCCACCATGTTCCAGACATTTACCCACTATGTTCCAGACATTTACTCAAGACATTTACCCACCATGTTCCAGACATTTACCCACTATGTTCCAGACATTTACTCAAGATATTTACCCACCATGTTCCAGACATTTACCCACCATGTTCCAGACATTTACCCACCATGTTCCAGACATTTACTCAAGATATTTACCCACCATGTTCCAGACATTTACCCACTATGTTCCAGACATTTACCCACCATGTTCCAGACATTTACCCACCATGTTCCAGACATTTACTCAAGACATTTACCCACCATGTTCCAGACATTTACCCACCATGTTCCAGACATTTACCCACCATGTTCCAGACATTTACCCACTATGTTCCAGACATTTACCCACCATGTTCAAGACATTTACCCACTATGTTCCAGACATTTACCCACCATGTTCCAGACATTTACACACTATGTTCCAGACATTTACCCACCATGTTCCAGACATTTACCCACCATGTTCCAGACATTTACCCCCATGTTCCAGACATTTACCAACCATGTTCCAGACATTTACCCACCATGTTCCAGACATTTACCCACCATGTTCCAGACATTTACCCACCATGTTCCAGACATTTACCAACCATGTTCCAGACATTTACCCACCATGTTCCAGACATTTACCCACCATGTTCCAGACATTTACCCACCATGTTCCAGACATTTACCAACCATGTTCCAGACATTTACCAACCATGTTCCAGACATTTACCAACCATGTTCCAGACATTTACCAACCATGTTCCAGACATTTACCAACCATGTTCCAGACATTTACCCACCATGTTCCAGACATTTACCCACCATGTTCCAGACCATCTCAGACCCTACAAAACGTGATACATCCACACTCGTTCGTATCGAGCTGCATGATCACGTGGTAAAACGCATGCCTTTGTTTATTTAGTTTACTTCTCATTTGGCCTAGAGCCCAAGGGAACCGTCGAGACGTGTAACGACAAGAAAACACGAGACTTGGCGATATCGAAAAATAAACATGAGGGAACTTGTCAAAATGAATCTTCAAGTTTGTTAAAGAATAGAGAAATGTAGTTCCGTGCCGCTGGTGCATAAATATGAACATGGCTCTTTGACACTGTTTTATCAGTTGCAATATCAGGGAAACAAGGCCACAGTGAGGGAATAGGGAATCTTATCACACATAGGACGTTTTCTTTGTCTGTTGATTAAATTGCTGCTCTGAGACTGCTTGGTATGGATAGAGAAATACGTAGAGAAAGTAATACCCCTTTGTGTCTGTACGCGAGACCTTGTCCTTGAGGAAGATTGCATGCAAACTCAGCCTCCCTTCATGGCGAGAAGACCAGTTGGTTTAAATCATGAAGCCATACATTTGTTGCCTGCCAGACATAGAGCAATATGTTGTAAGCAGGTCCTGAGATGGATTATTTAAGTGAACAGTTTCAAGGTGAAGCCAGGAAGAAAATACTCTCAAATGTTTAAAAAACTCGGAACACTTATTGCCTGGGGGGGTTTCTGATGATGCAGTCTCTTTAATCAGTGTCAGTGAGACAGCAATGGAGGCATCAGAATACCAAATGGCATTATTGTGTGAGAGATCTATTCCGTCTATTATACGGGGTCTAGACTGCGTTTCAGAGAAAATAGATAGGACAGTGCCACTTTCGGGTTGTTAGTAAGATATTGCTCCGCTTTCTACAAGAGATCTTTCTTGCAATCCTGTACGGCATCATAGATATATGGGGAATTTATGAATTCAGATCCGAAAGAGATCGAAGTAGGTTCGTGATCTATAAAAGATGCAGCTCCAACTAGATTTATTTGTAGATAATACATATGCCATCTAGACACTGATGGCAAACTAGAAGCCTAGGATTTACAACAAAAGGAAGAAACTAACTCACTCACAAAATTACATCCACTTGCCGTTTCTCAAATATACGGGACGTTCTTCCTTCTTTTACATTTTATTAACTCCTTGTACCTCAGTACTCTAACCTATATTTTTTGTTGTCTGTCTTATGTTTTTGTATAGTATATATTTGTTATGTTATGAAAGTTTTCAGACTGACGCAACACATGATGTTGGCATGACATTAGAAATGCCATAGTATAGAAAAAAAACGTGACGAATTTTTGACTCACCATGACATGCATGCAGCACTTGTGGAAGCAGCAGAAGTTTAAAATTATACCCACTTAGACACATTAAGGTTTCTCTTTATCTTGGCAGAATTTCCATTATCGCTGCTTTTTTAGCCTTGGGGCCATTTTAAGCAAAATAAATTATACAAAGCACTGTACATTAATTACAATGATACCCCCCTGTGTTAGGGATATTATTTACGCCGTGGATGTTACAGCGTAACTGTCTAAGCGGGGAAGAGGGGGAGGGGGCGCTGGGCAGGGCGGGGCAGGGCAGGAAGGCTGGCTCCCACACGCACGAAATTTATGTATTAATACTGTGGACTTTGTCATTTTGGGGGCTTTTTTTTAATATAGCGAACCCTTAGGAACACGAGACGGTTCGACTTTTGAGTTTAATCTCTCCATAAGAAATAATGCAAATTGAATTAGTCCGCTTAAGATTCCCCCCAAACTTAATCATTATAAAGAATTTTAAGTACAAATATTAGTTATTTAAACATGTATAATAATGCTAATAGGCTTTAGATCATACATTATTTTTTTTTTTAGAATTATTAATGACATCAGTATCTTACATTTATCCAAACCATCAAAAGATTTTCTACTTCTTCTACCTCTAGAGATGTTTTTACTGGTAAAGGAATTTTTTTTTTATCTCTTTCGCCACATTAGCTGTTGATATGACCGATATGGTCGATTTAGCCACCTCGTATCCAGCAGCCAACTTTGACACGCGTGTACCACTTTCTCATTTAGTGATAAGTTCCTTCTTCTAAGGTTGCTCCCTGAATTCTTCCTCTTAGGCTTGTCAGGGCTGGTAACTGTCTTTAGTGCTATCATGAATGTGTAATATTAACGATAAAATGAAAAAAAAAACAAAATCGTAAGAAATCACACACACACACACAAAATCACTTAGAAAACACACACTGACATTTTTAGATGCTCACCGAACCGAAGTCACGTGAGATATGACCACGTGATTTTTTGTTTTCCTTCGGGAGGCAGCATTTGTTTTGTTCCACTTTCGAAATTTTGTTCGAGTTTTAAATCGAATTTTCTTCCAATTTTTTTTTTGTTTTTTGTTGGAGTTTCAAACGGTTGGACTTTCGAGGGTCCACTGTATCTTCAGGCCGCTAGCTACTGCCGTAGCGTATACCAGGACCCGCTGCTGTATTTTAAATGTAAATTGTAAATGAAAGTATGAGATTATGAGCAAGGTCATGTTTGATTCTTGGACACAAATGCTGGGAATCTTTCCTTACGGTAAAAAAAAGTGTTCTAAATATTGCAGCAAAGGATTAAGTGAAGATGAACATGGATCATCTGCCAGATTCCCGTAAGAAAACATCACATGCCTGAAGGTAGTAGTGACATTAATGAAAAATGTGAGAAATATCCGCAGGAAAGAAAGTGAAGATTTGACTTGCTCCAGAATCATTACAGGCTTCATTACACCGAGCAAACAGGAGTATGTTTCTGTAATCATGTCAAATACACAGAAAACAATTTTAAATAATCACGTTTTGATGCCTCGACAAACTCATTACCGGAGAGGAAAGGGGAGATAATCCAAGGATAATGATCTGAAAGCAACTTGGGGGAAAACAAGTGAATTTTTCAAGCAATCAACGAAATGTAGGTACGCTTCATAAAAAATTCGGACTGGAAATGAGAGCAGAGATTGGCAAATGTTTTGTGGGCGTGACGATCATATAGACAAGAGTGAGTGGGACGATATGCGATGACAATCCAGGAAGGATAAACACATTTCGATCAGATGAGCCGGGAAATAGGTTCGCCGTAGAACAACGATAAAGATCCGACATTAAAACAGACACCGGGAGGTTGGGATTGGTGAGAATGTGGCATTGTATGTCCATGACTTTTTATTTTTTTCTGTCTCAATGACTTTGCCAACTGGTGTTCTTTGCAGCCGATGTGGTGAAGATTTTGAAGCACAGCATCGAGTCTGACTGGGAACGGGTTACGGCGAGTATTTTTTTCTGTCCCTTGCTGGGATTACATAGCAGGATATGTGCAGTACTTCTTTAGCAGACTCCACCACCATATAGGACTATTGTGATCCCTACTCCGTTAGCCAGACTAAACTTGATGCTACAGGTACTGACGGAGAGATGGGACAGTGTCTTGACTAGCTCTGATGTTAGCATGTTAGTCAGGCTAAACTTGATGCTACAGGTACTGACTGAGAGATGGGACATGGTCTTGACTAGCTCTGATGTTAGCATGTTAGTCAGGCTAGACTTGATACAGCAGGTACTGACTGAGAGCTGGGACATGGTCTTGACTAGCTCTGATGTTAGCATGTTAGCCAGGCTAGACTTGATACAGCAGGTACTGACTGAGAGCTGGGACATGGTCTTGACTAGCTCTGATGTTAGCATGTTAGTCAGGCTAGACTTGATACAGCAGGTACTGACTGAGAGCTGGGACATGGTCTTGACTAGCTCTGATGTTAGCCAGGCGTTGCTGACTGCCAAAACTTTTTGTGCCCACGTCCAGACCTCAAACGTATCACGTGACATGCCAGGGCTGGTGACTGTCTTTAGTGCTATCATGAATGTGTAATATTAACGATAAAATGAAAAAAAAAACATAAAATCGTAAGAAATCACACACACACACAAAATCACTTAGAAAACACACACTGACATTTTTAGATGCTCACCGAACCGAAGTCACGTGAGATATGACCACGTGACTTTTTGTTTTCATTCGGGAGGCAGCATTTGTTTTGTTCCACTTTCGAAATTTTGTTCTTCCAATTTTTTGGTTTTTTGTTGGAGTTTCAAACGGTTCGACTTTGGAGGGTCCACTGTATCTTCAGGCCGCTAGCTACTGCCGTAGCGTATACCAGGACCCGCTGCTGTATTTTAAATGTAAATTGTAAATGAAAGTATGAGATTATGAGCAAGGTCATGTTTGATTCTTGGACAAAAATGCTGGGAATCTTTCCTTACGGTAAAAAAAAAGTGTTCTAAATATTGCAGCAAAGGATTAAGTGAAGATGAACATGGATCATCTGCCAGATTCCCGTAAGAAAACATCACATGCCTGAAGGTAGTAGTGACATTAATGAAAAATGTGAGAAATATCCGCAGGAAAGAAAGTGAAGATTTGACTTGCTCCAGAATCATTACAGGCTTCATTACACCGAGCAAACAGGAGTATGTTTCTGTAATCATGTCAAATACACAGAAAACAATTTTAAATAATCACGTTTTGATGCCTCGACAAACTCATTACCAGAGAGGAAAGGGGAGATAATCCAAGGATAATGATCTGAAAGCAA
Source organism: Achatina immaculata (assembly GCA_009760885.1). NCBI lineage: Eukaryota > Metazoa > Mollusca > Gastropoda > Stylommatophora > Achatinidae > Lissachatina > Lissachatina immaculata. The sequence goes on from CM019692.1 coordinate 44,458,276, forward strand.
CTTGGGGAAAACAAGTGAATTTTTCAAGCAATCAACGAAATGTAGGTAGGCTTCATAAAAAATTCGGACTGGAAATGAGAGCAGAGATTGGCAAATGTTTTGTGGGCGTGACGATCATATAGACAAGAGTGAGTGGGACGATATGCGATGACAATCCAGGAAGGATAAACACATTTCGATCAGATGAGCCGGGAAATAGGTTCGCCGTAGAACAACGATAAAGATCCGACATTAAAACAGACACCGGGAGGTTGGGATTGGTGAGAATGTGGCATTGTATGTCCATGACTTTTTATTTTTTTCTGTCTCAATGACTTTGCCAACTGGTGTTCTTTGCAGCCGATGTTGTGAAGATTTTGAAGCACAGCATCGAGTCTGACTGGGAACGGGTTACGGCGAGTATTTTTTTCTATCCCTTGGTGGGATTACATAGCAGGATATGTGCAGTACTTCTTTAGCAGACTCCACCACCATATAGGACTATTGTGATCCCTACTCCGTTAGCCAGACTAGACTTGATACTGCAGGTACTGACGGAGAGATGGGACAGGGTCTTGACTAGCTCTGATGTTAGCCAGGCGTTGCTGACTGCCAAAACTTTTTGTGCCCACGTCCAGACCTCAAACGTATCACGTGACATGCCAGGGGAAAAAATGTTAAGTGCATAAAAATCAAAATATTATCTAACAAAATTAATAATTAGATTGGGATTGAAGATTAACTAGTGATAGAAGCTTCAAAACACATTAAATTATACTAAAAGATAATGTACGGAGATACAGAACAAATATAAAAGATTTATACACTCCACTTAAGATAAAGAAAAGATAAAAAAAACTTATACACTGTGTTTAAGATAAAGAACAAATATAAAAGATTTATACACTCTACTTAAGATAAAGAACAAATATAAAAGATTTACATTCCACTTAAGATAAAGTACAAATATAAAAGACTTGTACACTCCACCTAAGATAAAGAACAAATATAAAAGACGTGTACGCTCCATTTAAGATAAAGAACAAATATAAAAGACGTGTACGCTCCATTTAAGATAAAGAACAAATATAAAAGACTTGTACACTCTACTTAAGATAAAGAACAAATATAAAAGACTTGTACACGTCACTTAATATAAAGAACAAATATAAAAGACTTATACACTCTACTTAATATAAAGAACAAATATAAAATACTTATGCACTCCACTTAATATAAAGAACAAATATAAAATACTTATGCACTCCACTTAAGATAAAGAACAAATATTAAAGACTTATGCACTCCACTTAATATAAAGAACAAATATAAAAGACTTATACACTCCACTTAAGATAAAGAACAAATATAAATGACTTATACATTCTACTTAAGATAAAGAACAAATATAAAAGACTTATACACTCTACTTAAGATAAAGAACAAATATAAAAGACTTATACACTCTACTTAAGATAAAGAACAAATATAAAAGACTTATTCACTCTACTTAAGATAAAGAACAAATATAAAAGACTTATAAACTCTACTTAAGGGATAAAGAAAATTAAATGGTGAACCTGGTAATTTGTAGAAATCAAAGAATAAAAATAGACTTCTGGTAGAAAAGCGACATATTATATACTCTAAATGCCACATTGCCATTGGCACAGGTCATAGAAAATAAACGTTCTAACACAATATACTCTATATATTACAGCACAGTACTATATATAATACTATACTCTATGTACTACAATACTTTATATACTACAGTGGCATTGGCATAGATAATAGAATGTAAACCTGCCACCACCATATACTCTATGTACTACAGCACAGTACTATATGTAATACTATACTCTATATACTACAGTGGCGTTTGCATAGGTTATAGAATATAAACGTGCTAAAACCATATACTCTATATATTACAACACAGTACTATTTATGTACTACAATACTCTATATACTACATTGGCGTTGGCATAGGCCGTAGAAAATAAACTTGCCAACACTACATACTCTATATACTACAGCACAGTACTATATGTACTGCAATACTATATATGTTGTAGTACTCTAAGTACTACAGTGACATGGAAATTGTTTAATAATTGTTTTTTTTTGAGTTAGTGCCATCTTATTCTGTGCTTCCTTCTTCATCATCTCCTGTTTTGTTTGAACTCTTATCTTTTCCCATGAAACCAAGAAAGAAAGAGGACGAGATTAAAAAAAAAAAGAAGAACTTGTAAATAGTTACGATGTTTGTATAACAATGTCATTCTGAGGTAGTTGTCTTCTGTCTTGTAATTCTTCTTATTAATATGCTTTGTAATCCTGCCACCTTTATCGATGATATTGCTGAATATTTCTGAGGATATCTTCACACACAATCTGATCACTGTTGTTTTATATTAGGTTTCACAAACATTACACTTCACTAAATCAGAGGAAGTCAGATGCATTGTTCTCTACAGAATTCATTTAATTCTGACAAGATATTCGACTTAGAATTCACAGCATCACTTGTACTAAGATGCAATATGACATACTCTTCGTTAGTCTCGTCGTTGAAGGACATCAGTATCAAACTATCATACTGTACATGCAGCATTTCTCAATGTTCTCCTATTTCACAATATTCTATATATTGATAAAAGGAGAATTCTAAACTCTGTACCATAGTCCATTTGCAACACGTGGTCAATCAGTTACACGACTAAATCACTGTACTCGAAGTTTCAAAGTCATAAATATTCATATCACTTGAATCACTTGAAACGCAGATTCAATCTGTCCTAAAACTACTGCATCAAAACTGCTTTTCCTGAGTATCTATTGCTCTAATTGTCCATCTATTCCAACTGTCGTTACCTACGTCTTCTTTCTCTCTCGTGTCTTCTCTGGTGTGTGTTCTTCTTCTGCTGTTCTTCTCTGATTGTCTGTCCTTCTCTTCTTCTCTTGTGTGGACCGGTCTCAGTTCACTGACCGTCCTTGTTCCTCCGTCTTCGGGGTTCCGTTCTCTGTCTCCTCTCCTCGTTCTCCACTACTTGGTTCCTCTTCTTTCTTCTTCGTTCCCCCTACTTAGTTCGTTCTTCCCCTTCTTAGTTCCTCTTCGTTGTTCTGTTCTACTTTGTTCGTTCTTGGTTTCTCGTCTTTCACTACTTGGTTTTTCCTCGTTCTTACTACTTCGTTCTGTTCCCTCTACTTGGCTCCTCTTCTTTCTTCGTCCTGTTCTGTCCCCCTTGGTCCCTCTTCTTTCTTCGTCCTGTTCTGTCCCCCTTGGTTCCTCTTCTTTCTTCGTCCTGTTCTGTCCCCCTTTGTCCCTCTTCTTTCTTCTTCGTTCAGTTCCTCTCGTACTTCTCCGTTCACCTTTTTATTCTCAAGCCCAGCTTGATGGATTAACCAATAAGTATTTTGGCTCCACCCTTCAGATATCCACTGGTTCCCATGAACGTTCTGATTGTCCGTCACTCAAACTGACCCGTTACTTATCTGTCATGAGTCAATTGTCAAATAGGTCACGCCTCTAAATATTTAATTGGTCAGCTGGCCGAGTTGATCACTTCTTTATTTAAAAACCGTGTGCAATCGCATCTAACGCGTGTCAAGTGTCAATTCCGTCTATACAGTTGTTATTTACCTAAGTCATTATCTCGCTATTTCCTGTCGGAGGTTTTATTGTATCCTCGCTTTTCATTGTGTCTGCCTTTTTTTATTCGTCTTTCCTATTTTGTTTACTCATGTCAACGTCCAGCCCTGCTTTGTTATCACTGGACCATCCTACTTTCTGACGTCCTTCTTTTGTCTTCCCTATATGTGTCAGCGTCACTGTGTCTCGTCTTTTTTCTGTTCACTGTTTCCACTGTTTACTTTTGTCCGTGTCTTGTTCTCGTGTCATGGAAGTTTTACACCTTTTCTTCCTTTTTTTCGGCCTACTTTTCTCTATCGCTATTCGATCTTACTATTTTCTTTACTGTATATTTTCATAACCATATTCATTAATAATAATAATAACAGCAATATCCGTTACTTACAAGGCTATGCTACATTTGTAAGGTCAGGGACCTTCATGTTTGATTTTGAAAAAATAATTTACGCGAAAATTCATTCTGAGAATTGTCCATCTGTGCTAATACAACATTTCAATGACAGAATCCAATGACATTTGGTGTCATGTGTTACTGAATATGTAAGGTGGATTTCTAAGAAATAATAAAATATATCTTGACATTTGTCTTTCTAGTTAAATAAAAAGAAACTACAGATACATACAGTGTATGTGTTATTATCTTTTGCCTGTCAGTCTATCTGTTGTCATGTCTGTCCGTCTGTCTGTTTCCAGTTTGGTTTCTCGTTCCTTTCTATAATACTCTTTTTCTTTTCTATTCTCTTCCTTTCATCTTACATTATCTTCGCTTTTTTATCTTTCTTTCATCTTACATCCTCTTCACTTCTATTTTTTCTTTCTTTCATCTTACATTTCTTTTGTTGTTTTTTGATTTCTTCTTTTATCTTACATTCTTTTTCTTTTTCTCTTCTACCATCTTATATTTCCTTCTTTTTTCATTTCTTTTCATCTTACATTCTCTCCTTTTTTTCTCTTTCTTTTATCTTACATTCTTTCCTGTTTTTCTCTTTCTTTATCTTACATTCTTTTCTATTTCTCTTCTATCATCTCATATTTCCTTCTATTTTTCACTTATTTTCATCTTACATTCTCTCCTTTTTCCTCTTTCTTTCATCCAACATTCTTTTTTCCTTTTTTTCCTTACATTCTTTTATTTTCCTCCTTCTCTTCATTTCATCTTGCATTCTCTACGTTGTTTCCTGATTTCATCTTGTACCCTTATTGTTTCCCTCCTCAATGGCTTTGTTAATGTTCACTTTCTTTTCTGACATATTCGTGTATTTAACAAAATATTTATGCGAGTCTTCATTTATTAAAAAAAAGAATACATATATCATATATTTCCATATTTTTTCTTCTTTTCATCATTTCCTTATCATATCCACACTGTACTTCTAATTCTCCGCCTCCCTTCTCATCTTTCAGACTGTTAACGTTATCAAAGTTGTTAAGTAATGTATTGTGCAAGCTTCAAGCTTTTGCAATCTACTCGTAATTTTCAACGCGAGTGACACACACGACTTGGAGGCGATTGCTACGGGCAGAATCGATACTGTTCTGGCTCTGCACCGGTGCTATGTGAAAACTGTTAGAAGAGCTAGCTATTTTAAAAAGAACACACTTTTCTGTTCACTGCAGAATGTGATGTTTCGATACAGCCAGGGTTTCTGGAGACTTTTTTTGTGTGTTTGGGCCCTGTTTCTTTGCTCAATATAGGTTTTCCAATCTTTTATGTAATCATCATCCTATTTGGATTAATGATTAATTAATTAATGATTATTCATCTCACTCTGTCATTGTCTATCTCTGTTTCTCTGTGTCTTTCTCTGTCTCTCTCTCCCTGTCTCTGTCTCTCTCTGTCTCTCAATATATGTCTCTGTCTTTGTCTCATTCTCTCTGTCTGTTTCCCTCTGTTTCTGTCTGTTTATTTATGTATTTCTCTCTTATTCTTTCTGTCTCTGTTTCAATCTCTCTGTATCTCTCTGTCTCTGTCTGTCTGTCTTTCTCTGTCTCTCTCCCCTCTGTATCTGTCTCTCTCTTCTTGTCTCTGTCTCTCTCAATTTCGTTTTGTCTTTGTCTCTCTCTGTCTCTCTGTCTATCTCTGCCTCTCTGTATTTGTCTCATTCTTAACTCTTTTGAAATAAAGATCAATCAATCAATCAATCAATCAATCAATTATTCTCTATCCCCTTCCGTTTCCCTCTGTTTCTCTCTGTCTCTCTCTTATTCTCTCTCTCATTCTCTCTATCTCTCTCTCAATTTCTCTCTGTCTCTCTCTTTCTCTCTCTGTCTCTCTCTTTTTCTCTCTGTCTCTCTTTTTCTCTCTGTCTCTCTCTTTTTCTCTCTGTCTCTCTTTTTCTCTCTGTCTCTCTCTTTTTCTCTCTATCTCTCTCTGTCTCTCTTTCTCTCTCTTTTTCTCTCTGTCTCTCTCTTTTTCTCTCCGTCTCTCTCCTCTCTCTCTCCCTCTCTCAAGAAGTTGTAGAGAAAACCTTTACTAATCGCCCGTATCATGTACAAATTTTGGCAAAGAAACAACGTAAACTGCTATAAATCAAGTGTTCAGTACTGAACTAAATCATTTTATGCTTATTTGTCCTATAAAGGTTAAGTTTTAAGCAAGTTTAGAAAGAACGTATTTGTTGTACAGCAAATTTATAGATGGAAGTAATGTGTGATCAACCGCTTTAGATGTGAGAGAAAGAGACACAGAACTAAGTGAGAATGGCTAGGAATCGAACCCCGAACTCGTGTACTGTATGACGTTTAAAAGTCTAGTGAATCGTTAGTTAGAAGAGACAGTCATCCACGCACTCCGAAGACACGACAGTCATCCATACACTCTGAACACATGACAGTCATTCATGCACTCTGAACACATGACAGTCATTATGCCTTCTGAACACATGACAGTCATCCATGCACTCTGAACACATGACAGTCATCCATGCACTCTGAACACATGACAGTCATCCATGCACTCTGAACACATGACAGTCATCCATGCTTTCTGAACACATGACAGCCATCCATGCACTCCAAATACATGAAGTCATCCATGCACTCTCCGGCGATCTCATCTCCTTCAGCGTATAGTAATAGATGACGCCCATTCTTCTTTGGTTGATCATCCGTCTAAAGCTCTTGATGAATCGTTCATTTCTCATCACCTCAAGTTTCAGCCTCAACTTCTTCATTGTTAACATCGACGTTGGTTCACAGTTGTCGATGAAATATTTTGTTCGTCCAGCTTCTCTTAAATCACTGATGATGTCTCGTCAGTCCACTGCTCTCCTTCCTCTATGACAGCTGAATCGACCATCTGATGCCTGCCTTCCTCCATGACAGCTGAGTCGGCTATCTGATGCTTGCCTTCCTCCATGACAGATGAGTCGACCATCTTGTGCCTGCCTTCCTCTATGACAGCTGATTCGGCCATCTGGTGCTTGCCTTCCTCCATGACAGCTGAGTCGACCATCTGGTGCCTGCCTTCCTCTATGACAGCTGAGTCGACCATCTGATGCCTGCCTTCCTCCATGACAGCTGAGTCGGCCATCTGATGCTTGCCTTCCTCCATGACAGCTGAGTTGGCCATCTGGTGCCCGGCTTCCTCTATGACAGCTGAGTCGGCTATCTGCTGCCTGCCTTTCTCCATGACAGCTGAGTCGGCCATCTGGTGCCCGGCTTCCTCTATGACAGCTGAGTCGGCCATCTGATGCTTGCCTTCCTCCATGACAGCTGAGTCGGCCATCTGGTGCCTGCCTTCCTCTATGACAGCTGAGTCGGCTATCTGCTGCCTGCCTTCCTCCATGACAGCTGAGTCGACCATCTGACCTGAATTTTCTTTTATTTTCCTTAAGAAGCCAGCCTGAATTTTCTTTAGCATGTTCATCGGTGGTACCAGGTTCAGTCCCAGTAGTGTGATTATGTATGGATCAGTCAGTCGGTTATTTGCATGTCCCTTGCGGAACTTTGCCCCCTAACAGCTCTCCTGTAGACCTCTCGGTTGTGAGCAAGATGGCCTGCTGCTGGTGCATCCATTTGCAGATCATCAACGATGTCTTTCAGCCATCTTCGCCTTGGTCTTCCTCTCTTTCTGTTTCCCATTATTTAGCCTTCCAAGACTATCTTCTCTAAATTCTCATGACGTTTAATATGTCCGAAATATTTCAGTTTTCTCTGTTTAATCTTATTTACTACGTTACGTTTATTTTACTGTTTAATCTTTTTTTTTATGCACCGGAAAAAAAGGAAACAGGGTTCACCCAGTCTCTAAAAATATGTACCAGAGAAATCTGGGAAGGTAAAGCGGCCAGGCGTGATGCTGAGCACATCACACTTTCGTGTGCCGAAGGTCACAGAAAATACAGGCCGAACAGCGATTTGGCCAATATGCCTAAATGGGATGGAAACGGGGATTTTACCGTTACTATGTTCATGGAGTGGCTTAAGATGTACGCATGCGTGTAGTCTCTTGACCAGTGCCAACTCAAAGCTTCTGTCACAGGTTATGATTTCCATTGTTAGGCTGCTTGTTCCAGCAAAGGTACTGCTAGCTTCTTCTATTGTCAAGCTACATGAGCTTGAGTGCCTAGTGAATGCACTGTAGTTACCTTGTATAGTAACTATATCACTCACAGGCCTACTAAACATGCTGGTGTAAACACACATTAAATGAAACTATTTCCAGAACTTCAATAGAAGAGGTATAGAACCATGAAAATTGTCAAATACCGTACTTACTCCAGTAATGGCCCACTTTTCAAGTGATTACTCGTGTCCAAATCTAAAGCTCTCAGAACGCACATAATTCTTTGCCTGTTGAAAATTCATAAATTCTTTTATCCTCTGTTAATCGACCTTTCTCCATAATAATATCAAAAGCAGAAAATATACAATTATACCACATCTATGTAGCATATACTCAAATGTGATGCATGCCGTATTGGCCTCTGGTCTGCATCATAGCAACTGCATGTGAGTGGTTGGGACAGATTATAAAGTTTTGATCCTCATTATGTTTGTTAGAAACATAAATACCTAAAGGCTTCATTAAAGTGAGGACACTCTGCAAAGATACATTTGGAAATAGAACATCTTCTGTATCTGAAATTAATAAATCTATAAAACTCTAACCATATCTCTGAAAACGTGTTCCAAATAAACTCTCGGGCGTTTAATACATCGTATACGGTAGTATGTTTATGATGCGGCCTTCACAGTCTCAACTGTTTTCTCCTATAATCGAGACAGTTTTCAAAGGTTTATGTTGTCTCTACTCTCCTCCCCGTCCCTTCTCCGGCTCCACCCCCTCGCCGCTCTAAAAATAAACCTACCGCCATTTTTGTATCCAAATCTTTTCTATCCTCCCTTGCCTCGCTCGTAACAAGAGAAGCTCCCACTATCAGAGTGTGTTTGTATAATGCTCTGATTGCTAAACGGACTCGATCGGTTCACCTTGCCTTGTCTCTGCAATATTTATATGGCAGCAGCGCAGGGTCTTAGAAGCCTTGGCCCAGACACGAACTGTAGCGTAAATTTAAATCAACTGTCTTCATCAGCATCATCGGTCGAATTTGGGGCTTGTGATGGACGATAGAGCCCAGATCGGATTGGCGTTTGTTGCCATATTTAGGGCAACCACGTCGGGGAAAGTTCATCAACAAGTGCAATGTACGGAGCGATTACCCACACATTTATTGCTACGTCTTATGTTATTATCTTATCTTCTCATAGCGCGTGTTTGTGTGTGTGTGTTTGTGTTTGTGTGTGTGTTTGAAGGATAGACCCGAGAGCGTCTCAATGGAAGGAGGATACAGTCCCGTTTGAGTTTTGTTGAAATAGAATGTTTTTGAAATCGAATTATCACTTTGCATATTCCTGACCAAATCTGTTTTCCATATCTTTTGCTGAATTTGCTTAAACATGGCTAACAATACTAAATCTGAGGATGAGATAAAAGTTCCCCATTTAGGACTATGAAAAGAATGTGGAGAAGGGCACTAATGTGTGAAGCACCGAACTCCTTCTTCACATCCGTTGATGGATCGTTATATTCAGAACATTGTTCCTATTTCTATAAAGTATGTCTGTCTCAGTTCATTCCAAGTTCCCTTGTTCTTCTGCGTCTTCTTTTTTTGTCTTTCCCGAATGTTTTCTTGCTGTTGATTTTGAATCGCCTGGTTTTTTTTTTCTGTTTATTATGATCAGTGTGTGATATAATCACATTGTGGTAAAACATAGAGTAGTGGAGCTGGGATAGACAGAGGTGCTTGGTTCAGTTTTCAGATAAAGGATGAAAACAACAGAGAGAAGGAGAGAGAGAGAAAGAGAGAAAATCAGACAAAGAGAAGAGAGAGAGAGAGAGAGAGAGAGGGAGGGAGGAAAACAGAAAAACAAGACGATTATGCTGGCAAATGAACAAACAAAATCAATCCAATAATTTAGCAAAATGTCTTTATCAAGATTCAACAGAGCAGAGAAAAAAATGTAAATAAACAAGACAGAATTCATCAGACTTGTATGCGCCTAGACTGACATTAACACACAGAATTTTTGTGTAAGAGCAACTTGTTAAGGCACACAGAATTTTTCAGTAAAAGCGACTTGTTAAGACACAGAATTTCTGTGTAAAAGCGACTTGTTAAGACACAGAATTTTTGTATAAAAGCGACTTGTTAAGACACAGAATTTTTGTGTAAGAGTGACTTGTTAAGACACACAGAATTTTTTTTTTAAAAGCAACTTGTTCAGACACAGAATTTTTGTATAAAAGCGACTTGTTAAGACACAGAATTTTTGTGTAAAAACGACTTGTTAAGACACAGAATTTTTGTGTAAAAGCGACTTGTTAAGACACAGAATTTTTGTGTAAGAGTGACTTGTTAAGACACAGAATTTTTTTTTAAAAGCGACTTATTAAGATACAGAATTTTTGTGTAAAAGCGACTTGTTAAGACACATAATTTTTGTGTAAAAGCGACTTGTTAAGATACAGAATTTTTGTGTAAAAGCGACTTGTTAAGACACAAATTTTTGTATAAAAGCGACTTGTTAAGACACAGAATTTGTATGTAAGAGCGACTTGTTAAGACACAGAACTATTGTGTAAGAGCCACTTGTTAATACACAGAACTTTTGTGTAAGAGCCACTTGTTAAGACAGAACTATTATGTAAGAGCGACTTGTTAAGACATAACTATTGTGTAAGAGCGACTTGTTAAGACAGAACTATTGTGTAAGAGCTACTTGTTAAGACACAGAACTATTGTGTAAGAGAGACTTGTTAAGACACAGAACTTTTGTCTAAGAGCCACCTGTTAAGACAGAACTTTTGTGTAAGAGCCACTTGTTAAGACATAACTTTTGTGTAAGAGCCACTTGTTAAGACACAGAACTATTGTGTAATGGCCACTTGTTAAGACAGAACTTTTATGTAAGAGCCACTTGTTAAGACACAGAGATATTGTGTAAGAACCACTTGTTAATACACAGAACTTTTGTGTAAGAGCCACTTGTTAAGACACAGAACTATTGTGTAAGAGCCACTTGTTAAGACAGAACTTTTGTGTAAGAGCCACTTGTTAAGACACAGAACTTTTGTGTAAGAGCCACTTGTTAAGACAGAACTTTTGTGTAAGAGCCACTTGTTAAGACAGAACTATTGTGTAAGAGCTACTTGTTAAGACAGGACTATTGTGTAAGAGCGACTTGTTAAGGTACAGAACTTTTGTGTAAGCTCGGAAAGAACTTTAATTTGAAGGAAAAAAATGTTGTGTATTCATTTATGTTTACTAGTTGCAGAAGTTTACTAGCAACGCCAGTAAAATAACGGGGTTCGTCTGTCTACTGAAGTTAGCACGTCTGTCTATTGATGTTATCTGTTTATCGAAGTTGTCTGTCTACTGAAGTTAGCACGTCTGTCTATTGATGTTGTCTGTCTACTGAAATTAGCACGTCTGTCTATTGATGTTGTCTGTCTACTGAAGTTAGCACGTCTGTCTATTGAAGTTGTCTGTCTACTGAAGTTAGCATGTCTGTCTATTGAAGTTTTCTGTCTAATGAACTTGTCTATGTACTGAAGTTAGCACGTCTGTCTATTGAAGTTGTCTGTCTATTGAAGGTAGCATGTCTGTCTACTGAAGTTGTCTGTCTATTGAACTTGTCTATCTACCGAAGTTAACTCGTCTGTCTACTAAAGTCTACTGCATTGTCTGCCTAATGAAGTTTTCTGTATACTGAAGTTGTCTGTCTAGTGAAGTTATCCGACTAATGAAGTTTTCTCTCTACTGAGGTTAATTATTCAATGCAGAGCCCAGTATACTCATAAAATGATCGTGATGAAAGATAATAGCGTTGTTACTTCCCTTGTGCAAAACATCAAACCACAGGAACAATCTCGTACTAAGACGAACATCACTGGTCAAACCTTTTATTTTCCTTCTCTTGTGCGCCGTCGTTCCGCCCTTTCACGCCCAAAACTCGAGGATGCTACTAACACCGTGCGAACAGCGGCTGTGTACAGTGAAGACACAAACTAACTGCAGGTGATACGGCAACACAAGTAACAAATACTTGACAGCAAAACGTTATTTTGCTATGTACGTAGTAACAGCATTCAACGCAGGTAGGGAAAACAACAAAAGGGAGGTAATAAGAATGACTGAACAGTCAAAGGGGTTCAGCAGTCTAAGTGATCAAACAACAGCACTAAGAGTAAAACGTTGATGTAACACAACAGGCAAATTCAGCAGTTACTAAAATCCTTCAACAAATTTTAATGTGAGAAACAATGAGGATGAATGAGTGAAGATAAAATGTCAATGCACGACATGAGAAAATCAACAATATAATAATATACATAGCATTCCGACGAAATGAACTTCGCCACAGGAATGTTCATTTAAAAACACTGACATACTAACCTCACATCGAGAAGTCACACTGTAAAAAATCTGCACAACAACGTGTCTAACAATCTCTCATTTGTGTCCTGAAAAGGACAAGCAGATAACTATTCTTACATTCTAACAAAGCTACAAATCTAAACATTCTAGACAAATCACGGACACGCCTGCTCTCTCGCACGGCTTCCCAACTTCTGTTGTTAAATCAAGAGAAAAAAAAAACAAACTCTTAGCTGGACAAGGAACAGCCAATCATAATACGGACTTTCCATAAGTGCGAGACTACACGAAAAATGACATTCAGTCTTCATAAAGAGTGACATCGTTCAAAACCTTTTTATGCCCCCTGTACTGGAACACGACCAAACACACGGCTGATCATCAGGCGAGACGATTATAAGACATATTTTTGCAAGATTCAGACAGACATCTTGTTCGTTGCCAAGTCAAAACACAATTGCCATATTTTTGGTAGTAGGATGAGAGTTGATAACAGCATATGGTAGCATATGAATGTTCAAGATGGAGATAACGTGAGGACATCCAATGAAGTCATTGAAGAACCCGATAAGGGTCAAAATTTCACGGAGTATTGAATTCACAATGGCCTAACGCCTCCTACAGATCAAGACCCTTCATCTTCTTACAATAACCTTTGATTTTGGAAGAAATAAGAGCTTTTGAAATACGGGCACTAACGACAACTTTGTAATCAAAACTCTAACGGGCAACATATAATGTAAGGGTAGTGTGAAGTATTACTAATTTACGTGATATTACAACCCAACAAGAAAATTCATCACACACAGAGCAAGCAGAACGTCTGAAACCGAGGGCCACTTGTTTTCTCACTAAATATCCCCCCCCCCCCACCCCATGTACGCTTCTACAGTTCTAAGCCAACGAGAAAACATTGTCCTTTGTCTGACAAGGAAAGGCTCCCTCAAAACTTAACTTTTCGATGCATAGCGCGGGACAGAGTAATCTTTAGAAAGTAAAGAGCGAAAATGGCTGTGTACTTTCTTACTGGAGTCTAGACTTTGCTGATTGGCTGTAAAGAGTGAAAAAAAAGTAGGCAGCAGCAACGAACTTACAGTAACAGTAGTAAGAAAGATGAAGACTGTATTGTACTTTGAAATGTAGGACTAAAATAGATGTTTTCAGTCTCTTTAGAAAGAAAAGATAGATGAGTTGAGGGATGTGATTAAAATAATTCTACCGTAACAGAGAGAGAAGCGTTTGTTGCAGTTTTTCAAACAAGCAGAAGAAAGAAATGATGTTACGTTTTACCTTTTACATTGGGGGTGGCTTGTCCTATGAGGCACTCAGCGACCCGTAACTGACCAAGACCCTGTCCCACCTCTACGTGGTACCCCCAGTAACAGGCCTAGCCTGGATAACGGGGCAGGGATCGCAATAGTCCCTATGGTGGTGGAATCAGCTAAAGAAGCATTGCATAGCCCTTGCGTTTTAGTTGTACTCCAAGACTGAAAAAATAGTTGTGATAACATGCTTCCACGCCGATACGATGCTGTGCCTCAACATCTCTACAGCATCGGCTGCAAAGAACAACAGCTCGCAGTTACAGGGAGTTCGTACAAGTGCCTCTTACATTCTGATCTCATTGCCTCTTTTTGCCATTCCGTTTCACATTTTCTTCTTTCTATCCATTTTTGTAAAATTCTCCATGCACCTCTTAGTGCCTCTACTTTACTTAGAAAGGAAATGCCTAGCCATAAAAGCGTGCTATTACTGAAATAATGGTTTCTTATGTTAAGTGACCTTTAATTGCGAGAATATGTTTTCTACGCAGATTTTGTTCTATTTCGACAAATATTCAAGAAAGTAACATGGACATTTTAAGTTCAGTCTCGGTGTACCAGTAAAAATGTTATGACTGAAACAGACACGAACCAGTCAAAAGCCAGTCCTCACACCTCACTGTGCTGTGTTAGTGAATACTTAAACATAACGAGAGAGAGAGAGAGAGAGAGAAAGAGAAAGAGAGAGAGAAGAGAGAGAGAGAGAGAAGGGAGAGAGAAAGAGAATCGATGTGATAACAAATACCATAGTCCTCAAATACCATAGACAAAGCTAGATCGATCCTCACACAGCGATGAAGCTAGATCGGTCCTTACACAAAGGTGAAGCTAGGTCGTCCCTCAAACAGTGGTAAAACTAGATTGTTCCTCACACAACCAGAAAACTAGATCGTCCCTCAAACAGTGGTAAAACTAGATTGTTCCTCACACAACCAGAAAACTAGATCGTCCCTCAAACAGTGGCAAAACTAGATTGTTCCTCACACAACGAGAAAACTAGATCGTCCCTCAAACAGTGGTAAAACTAGATTGTTCCTCACACAACCAGAAAACTAGATCGTCCCTCAAACAGTGGTAAAACTAGATTGTTCCTCACACAACGAGAAAACTAGATCGTCCCTCAAACAGTGGTAAAACTAGATTGTTCCTCACACAACCAGAAAACTAGATCGTCCCTCAAACAGTGGTAAAACTAGATTGTTCCTCACACAACGAGAAAACTAGATCGTCCCTCAAACAGTGGTAAAACTAGATTGTTCCTCACACAACCAGAAAACTAGATCGTCCCTCAAACAGTGGTAAAACTAGATTGTTCCTCACACAATGATGAAGCTAGCTCGTCCAGACACGACAATCAATGAATGACTGAACTCAACCTTGAACACAAACTACAAGGACAACATTTCATTGAATGTTTTCCTCTAAATATTTACACCCATCTTAGCCACGTAATTTACAACCTCCACCCCCACCCCCTCCCTTCCCTTCCCCGCACCCCCAAACCTCTTTTCCTGCGAAATCAAAACCTCATTCCCTCTCCCTTTAACTGTCAAATTGAGTGAAATTGTCAGCTGACAAACTAGCTAAAAACTAAATGATGATTAATGTTTGTCCATGCATTTATTTATTTATTTACACATTCACGTTATATTTATCTGAAACTTGTCTAATTTTAGGGGGGGGGGGGCGAGAGAAGAGAGACGAATTGAGACAGCGATTAGTGGCCCATACCTTTCGTCAATGTTGGTGAATCATTGCTGGCTAAGACCCTATTCTACCTCTCAGTCTTATCTTATCTTATATCTTATATCCTTCCCGCGCCGTTAAACGTCACATAGGGCTCGCAAAGTAGTTCGCCAATTTTTCCTGTCTTCGGCGAGTCTTTCAACCTCATCAAAGGATTTTATACCTGTTAACTTGGCCTCTTTTAATAATGTCCTCTTCGGAGTTTCACGCGGTCTGCCTCTTTTTCTTCGGCCTGTTGTGTTCCACTTGATAGCTTGTTTTGGGATTCTCTGATCATTTCTTCTCATCAAGTGACCTCTCAGTGGTGGCCCTGGAAACGGACAGTGGTCTGGCCAAGTGAATGTTGATCGCTGTAGGAAGGCGAGCCTGGCCCTCTAAACGCGATGGCCAGGAGTCGGATGTGCTGTGCCGAAAGGCGCGATAGTTGCGACACAACGTAACCACCGCCAGTGAACCAAGAAGTGTAATGTTATTACAAGTATATGAAGTGAAAACAGAAACAAACAACCACAAAACTAAGAAAATATTCATTCATTTCCATGTCCCTTGCGAAACTTTACCTCCCTAACAGCACTCCTGTAGGCCTCTCGGTTCTGGCAAGATGGCCTGCTGCAGATGCGTCCATTCGCAGATCATCAACGATGTCTTGCAACCATCTTCGCCTTAGTCTTTCTCTCTTTATTTTTCCCACTATGCATCCTTCCGAGATGTCTTCTCTAGATTATCATGTCGTTTAATATATCTCCAAAATAATAAGTTTTCTCTTTAATCCTCTTTACTAGCCAAATTCTTCAATGTTAAGTTCTTGTAGTATGGATATATATGTTCTTTTTTGTGTCCATGGTATTTGAAGGACTCTTCTGTAACATTTACATTCAAAGGCATTTATGTCTTTCTCAGCTGTTTTGTTAACAGGCATATTTTCCGATGGGAAAGATGCATGCTCTTAAAAAAATTATTTATGTAGTTCTGCCTGTTACTCTCCACAGCTTCTTTAGTTGTTTTACTTTCTCAACAGTGATATATTTTCTCCTTTTGATTTCCCTCTTTGTATCTCCATTATTAGTTAGTAGTGATCCAAGATATTCAAAACTCTCCACCTCTTCCAATTTTTCCTCATTGATACATATATCAGCTGCCTTGTTTGTTTTGTCAGTTGTCATAAATTTAGTTTTTCTTCGCATTAAGATAGAGGTTTTGCTCTTCACTGTTCTTACTGACTGACATAATTAGTTTTTCCATTCCTTTTTGTGTTGTGGACAGCAATACTGTGTCATCAGCATATCTAATCTCTGGTATTTCATAACCTATAGTTGTTATGGCATCATAATATTCTTTGTCTACATTGTCTCTAACATTTCTCATTATATTTTCAGTGTACAAGTTTAATACGTAAGGCGACAATATGCACCCCTGGACAATCCCTTGTTTTCACCATTTATTCTTACTGCTGCTTGTTGGTCTAGATACAGCAGTGATGTTAATTGTATCAAATGTGTTGGAAATCCCATTTTTTCCAGTATTTCCCAAAGTTTTTGGTGTTGTACACAATCAAATACCTTTGAATTGTCTATAAAAGATAAATATAGATTCACATTAAATTCCCTGCACTTCTCTATTATTAATCTTATATTGAATATATGATCTCTTGATCCTCTTCCTTCCCTGAAACCAACTTGGATTATATTGACTTCTTCTATTTTCTTACGAAGTCTACCCATTATGATTTTTAACAGATTTTTACTGGCATGACTAATCAGAGCAACAGTTCTGTAGTGTGTGCTTAATCATAACCAAAAGACAAACAAGTTCGTATTCAGAAGTCGAAAGTGAAGACAATTTGAAAACAAAATTCCTTCCACGACAGGAAAGGAATTTTTGACAAAGAATTTATTCCAGAGGGACAGAGTGACACTGCCAAAGTTTATTTAAGTATTTTGAAACGCCTAATGTGATTCATAAGAAGGATGTTACAGGTACCATGGACAGCTAAAAAAACCAACGAAGAAGTCTTAAGAGAGGCTGGAGTTAAAAGGCAAATTACAGCAAAGATCAGAGGCAGAAAAGCGGGATTTGTAGACATTTTCTGAGAAGAGGAAAATTGGAACACATTGTGGCAACTGGAAAAATTGAGGGAAGAAGAGACAGAGAAAGACAGAGAGAGAAGTTACTGGACAGGCTGTCAGTGTGGCTAGGAAGAAAGTCACCGGCGGATCTCATGTTCAAGTCTAAAGAGAGGGAATTGTGGAGAGAAATGATCGCCTATGCCACGGGGCATGGCACTTGAATTGAATTGAATTAAAACGCCTACTGAAAAGGATTCTCCGAGTCCGACCCGAGTATTCAACACCTGGCAATTTTTTCTTTCTTAATGATAATGCACCGGCTCACCAGGCGGTAGTTGTACAGGAATATCTGCCCAAAAACAAATGTGTGTTCTCAACCATCCACCATATTCCCCAGATTTGTCTCCCTGCGATTATTTTCTATTCCAAAAATGAAAGTTACCAGTGAAAGTACACATTTTTGACGATACTGATGACATCCAAAGGGCCGTAACATCTAGTTTAAGGGCCATACCAACAGAAGAGCTGCAGAGGTCGTTCCAGCGTTTGTTAGATCGTACCACTCGCTGTATCAATGGACTAGGGGTTTACTTTGAATAAAATACAGGTTATATCTTCAACTGTTGTTTATTTTATTTTTTTAAATATAACTAGTCTCATTACTTAATTGTCGAACCTTGTATTACTGTACTTGTTTTTTGTTTTTTTTTTGTGTCAGTGGCTGCAGGCAGGGCCGTCTCAACAGCACCCTTGACCCTTGGGCAATGCACTGGGCTCCCACCATTTCTCTCTAAAATATGCAAGTAATGATAGGAATTCATAGATTTTCATGGACTGGTTGGGCCCCATGCACTTGGGGCCACTTGGCAGTGTCCAGGTGGTGTTTAGACGGCACTGGCTGCAGGGAGGAGGCCCTCTTGGTATCGGGAATGTTTCGAAACTGATGGATTAAAGGCCGTTTTACTTAGAGCGGTCAATGAGGAGTGTGCAGACAGGGTTTGTATCCCCTTCCCCCCTCCCCTGGACAGAAAATCCTGACCTTGCCGAGGTTAGCAATCTTTCTGTTACTGAAATTTTTGGTACTTTGGGCTGAAAAGATTATACCTGTTGAAATATAATCCCATGAGATCGCTGTAAATATTATGAACCGATTTTCTTTCTGATTTCTTCCTCAGCATTGCCTGAAGAATTTTTTGGAATTTGGGAGGCGTATCCATTCATTTTCGGCAGCGGGTTCTGTTACATAAAGTCATTCGTCTCGGAGGTAACAGCCTACGCCACTGTTCTCACTATCACCGCTTTCACCATAGACCGATACATGGCCATCTGTCATCCACTGAAGTCACAGACATTATCCAGCTTATCCAGAGCGGTCAAGATCATCATTTTCATCTGGATTGTTGCCTGCGCAGTCGCATTACCCTATCCTATTCATACCCGGATGTACTACGAGGTAGTCGATCCGTGCACCGGAGAACCGCTTCCGGACTCGTTACTTTGTAACCTTCCGCCTCAATGGCGAGACCGGATGGCATACATGTTCCAGTTCTCGACCTTTGTCTTCTTTGTCATGCCAATGATCATCATCATTATCATGTACGTTCACATAGGGCTAGCTCTGATGAAGACAGATCAGTTTGGAAATGGAAAGAAGAACAAGCAGGCTGTCATATCCGCGGCCAAGTCTAAAAAAGCAGTGCTCAAAATGCTTGGTGAGTGTTTGTCCTCTGAGATACGGTAGGACTGGGGAGTTGATCTTTTAAAGATGTTTGTAGCATGTTTGCTATATATCAAATATCTTCATAAAATGATTAATGTTTCTTAAAAATCAACATCTGACATGTTTTTGAAAGATACCTTTGATTTATTATTTGGTGATTCAGGTAATCCCAGGTGTAAATATCAAATATTTTGTAATTGATCATCCCAAGAAGGTCTAAATGCTCACCTTAGATGAATTTATACGATATGCTGAGATAAAGAAGAGAACTTCAGTAAGAATAAAGTATGGTTTAGCCAAAAGACAAGTGTGTAGATTTAGACTTTTAGCCATTGACAAAACTAGTACATTTTTTACATTAGTATAAATAAGGCCAACAGAATTTCTTTGAATAACATAAATACGGTAGCAGCTAATCCTTTCAATGTAACCGGTACACATTTATATCCATTTAACTAGCACCTGTTTATGTTCAAGTAACTAGTGCCTATTTATATCTACGTAACTAGTACCTTTTATATCTATGTAACTAGTTCATTCATTCATTCATTTGCATGTCCCCTGCGGACTTTGCCTCCCAAACAGCACTCCTGTAGGCCTCTCGGTTGTGAGCAAGATGGCCTGCTGCTGATGCATCCACCTGCAGATCATCAACGATGTCTTGCAGCCATCTTCGCCTTGGTCTTCCTTTCTTTCTTTTTCTCATTATGTACCCTTCCATGACGGTCTTCTCTAGATTATCATGACGTTTAATGTGTCCAAAATATTTAAGTTTTCCCTCTTTAATCCTCTTTACTAGCCAGCCTTCTTCAACATTCAGTTCTTGTAGTATAGATATATTTGTTCTTTTTTGTGTCCACGATATTTGAAGAACTCTTCTGTAGCATTTACATTCAAAGGCATTTATGTGTTTCTCAGCTGTTTTGTTAAGTGTCCAGGTCTCACAGGCATATGTTGCGATGGGAAAGATGCATGACCTTAAAAATCTTATTTTTGTAGTTCTGTCTGCTCCTCTCCACAGATTCTTTAGTTGTTTTATTTTGTGAAGAGCGATAGCTGTCTTTCTTTTAATTTCCCTCATTGCATCTCCACAACTAGTTAGTAGTGATCCAAGATATTCAAAACTCTCCACTTCTTCCAGTTTTTCCTCATTGATACATATATCAGCTGCCTTGTTTGTTTTGTCAGTTGTCATCACTTTAGTTTTCTTTGCATTAAGATAGAGGTTTTGCTCTTCACTGTTCTTGCGGACTGAGCAAGGGTGTCCCGTAGACTGACGGAGGTAAGGAGGCGTCTTACTTCTCCTTTGATAGGGGATACCCCTACCCCGCTAATCACATGTAACTATTACCTATTTATATCTACGTGACTATTACTCATTTATATCCGCGTAGCTAGTACCCATTTATGTCCATGTAACTAGTTACCTATTTATATCTACGTAAATAGTACCCATTTACTTATATACACGCTTAACTAGTATACATTTATATCCATGTTACTAGTGCACATTTATATCAAAGTTACTAGTACCCGTTTATATCACCGTAACTCGTACCCGTTTATATCAACGAAACTAGTATATGAAATAGACTGGTATAAAATATTACTTTAAAATATGCGGTTATTTCTGCAGTTGCTGTGGTGATCGCCTTTTTTGTTTGCTGGGCACCATTCCACTCTCAGCGCCTGATGACTCTTTATGTTCCCAAAGATGCGTGGACAGACACGATGCTTACACTTCAGACTTGCCTGTTCTATGTTTCAGGTAGGAGCCTTATACTCGTATTTCTGCTGTTGTTGAGTGAGTGAGTGAGTGAGTGAGTGAGTGAGTGAGTGAGTGAGTTTTTCTGAGTTTGTGTAAATTTTAAAAATAGGAAAAATAAAATAAACTAACAATTTTAATAAGTTTAATCCACAATTTTAATTCATATGTTATATTTGCAACTTTACCTAACAACTGTGACGGCAAGGTCTACCTGTTGTACTTCTCTTACAGGGTGAGTTCTCTTCGAAATACCAACATTTCCACTGATATAACTGTTCACAATTTGAATGTTTTCCGAACATGTGGTGATCAAAGATAAGAATACAGGACGATCTGGGACAGGTGTTTTAAAATAGGGGACATTCAGGCGCCCCAAATGAAGTAATACAATTCTAGGGACAAATCCTTAAAATACAGTACTGTCTCCTATAATACGGAAGGGTTGGTCGTTTTATTTTCTGTTTATCTATGTCAGCAATTTAAAACAGAAAAACTGATTATGTAGCTGTTGTTGTGGGCGTTGTCGCTACTTTTTTGTTTTGAAAATAATTCTACGCACTTCATGTTTCATATATTGCCTTCTCTTTCACTTCCCACCTGGTCATTTTTTTTTTGCCTTGGTCTCCCTCTGCTTCATTTTCCTTTGTTTTGCGGTAACAGCCATGTTCTATATCTCTTCTGCCTTCGGAATACAAAGTTTTTTGAGTGTCTTTTTCGCTGTCTTACCCAGTTAGCATCTGCTGACCCACTTATCATTGGTGTCCTTTTTTTTTTTACTGGAGTGGTCTTCAAAAATAAACTTATCTCTGCTAGTTTTAAAAGCAGTGCTGAATTCATTTTTTTCGATAAAGAATACCAGTTCGCAGTTCTTTGAGTCCTTGCTTCAATGCCCAGGATGTTCGAATTAGGGTTCATCAAAGTCATGTGCTACCATATTGTGGATCTCCTTGTAACAAAAGATGAACTCAGACTAAGGTATTGAGCGGGAACCATTTTGGTGTGGAGCGGGCAAAGAAACCTATCTAAATGGTTTATTTCACATTTCTTTGAATTATGGGATGGAGAGTGATAATTCTTAGCGCTTCCCAACCTGCACGTGATTGTCTTTCAAGGTCACAGTATAAGTCTTTAGAGAGCACAAACCTGCAGTTATAGAGTAACAGAAAAGAATGAGGAGGAGGAGAAGTAGATGGAGGAGGACGAGGACGAGGAGAAGGAGAAGAAAGGATCTAAGAGGAAATTGTGTTTGATGTGATGTATACGATACAAATGAAGCAGGCGGCAAATTTCAATTTATAATTTTTCTCTACAAAAAAAGGAAGAAAAAAAAATATCAGATGCGTAGTTCTTTGATACTCAGCGCGCCAGTGGTCCATAAGATTCGAGTCGGACATGCAGAGAAATTATCTGTCCGCGAATCTGTCATGTGAGAACGACAGCTTATCCATCAACATTTATTCAAGCATTTATTTCTGAATTTATCAGAACAATTACATGTCGCTAGCTGACGTCTCGTCATTAGCAACGGCACCGATCTGATATCCCAGCGAAGGACACACATTAAAAGAAACACACAAAAATATATTTCTGTATGGATTATCTCCCATACACAGCTGCATTAACACCGGTCTGGAACACTAGAATGCGTTACCAGACATTGTTTACAACTAGAAGCCGTCGACAGTTGTAACATCTATGGGGTCCGGACTTCTTAGCAATATTATGACAAAGAGAGAACCATAACGGGAGGCATTTTGGGGCTTTTTTATAGGAAAAGAGAAAGAGCGGAGGAGGAGATGATGAGGGCCAAGATATCGCCGACGTTCCAAACACTGCAATAACGGAAGCAGACAACAATATTCCCTTCGATTCTGTGTTTTCAATGTCAAACATGGACACTCAACAAATACCACGGCAGAAAGGTAACAGCGCGCGAAATGAAATGCTCAGGAAAAATGGTAAACAAGACAAGAAGGGATCAAGTGCGAGATGAAATAATCCCGCAAATGGTGGTAACACACTTGTCAAGGGCTCCACTGAAAATCAAAGGGTTCGGACATTTGATAAGCATGAATCCAGGACAAACCAGTTGCACGTGCACACAACTCTGAAACATTTGGAGGATCAAGGACAAGATGAATGGAAAGACGCACTGATGAAACATGAAATGACAGCTACCCAGGCCTCTCACCTTGTTCTGGACCGATGTCTGAAACTTTCTGTGACGCTAATGGTATAAGCTACATAAGAAGAAGAAGAATACAACAATAAGGACTGACAAGGAGATGTTTTCAGACATGCTGTCAAGAAGCGACGTTCTGCTAATGACAGTAGTAATATTATTATTAATATTTAATCAGTGTTCTCCGCCTTCCACGTACAAGATGTACAAGAGCAAAACAGGTTATTTGAAAACAAGCATTTCAGGACAGAAACGACCAGTGTACGCAGTACAGAATACAAGAGGTAGACCGTTTGGACAAAAAAATAGTTTTGATGGAGAGTTTTGCTGTAAAATTGGAACTTCTCAGCGTGAAAATTATTTACAAATACAGCCATCATTTGTAATAGCTGCAGTAACCCTTCAAAAGATGACGGTGAAAAAATCGTCTTAGTCGGACAGTCATTTACATGTCCCTTGCAGAACTTTGCCTCCCTAAAAAGCTCTCCTGTAGGCCTCTCAGTTGTCAGCAGGATGGCCTACTGCTGGCGCGTCCATTCCCAGATCATCAGCCTAAAGATGTGGCTGAGATTATTATTATTATTATTATTTCAATAAAACATTTTAATAGTTTTAATTCTTACCTTTAGAAAGCATAGCTATTCATATGTTTCTTAATTAATAAACCATTCAAATGATGTATGCACACCATGTGGACAGAACAGCACAGGTATGGCAGAAAGATTATACAGGTATATTTCTTTTCTGGTTGATGTGAATTAAATATAGTGCAGCTCTACTTCTGTCTGCTTGGTAGATATATCAAAACACCAAGAGGAGTTGATTCTCGTAACAAAGTATGACATTTTTGTCAAACGAAGCATCGGAAATTATTAATAACAAGAAATGAAATATACATTTTGAAACCGTAAATTTTTCGAAAAAAAAATTTCGCACATATTTTAAATGGAAGATTACATATTTATAAATTTCCGATAGTTGCTGTGCTCGCTTTGAAACAGTTAAGGCAACTTTAAGATGTGTAAGAAAATTCATAAAACCTTGACAAGGTCTTTTAAAACAGAAGTGACTTCTATCAGGCCAAGACGGCGAAAAAGGTAATCCTGTCAGTACTCGCCTGTGGGCAAACCACAAAACGGACTGTCTAAATAATCCAGGCAGCTAACTTAATCACGTGACACGCTCTACCTTAACTTACTCACTCACTCACTCATTCACTCACTCACTCACTCATTCACTCACACATTCTACCTTAACTCGCGTACTCACTCACTCATTCATTCACTCATTGATTCATTGACACTCTCACTCACTCACTCACTCACTCACTCACTCATAACAAAAAGGTGGAAATGTAAAAGCAGCAAGTCCGTGACTAGAAAATAAACCCTCGCCGGTCCTCAGCTGACACACAGAACTAGCTGCCAAAGTCTTATGCTGAAAAAGCAGTAATAGTCACAGTAAGACATCAGGTGCCGTGGAAGTAGTAGTCACAGTAAGACATCAGGTGCCGTGGAAGTAGTAGTCACAGTAAGACATCAGGTGCCGTGGAAGTAGTAGTCACAGTAAGACATCAGGTGCCGTGAAAGTAGTAGTCACAGTAAGACATCAGGTGCCGTGAAAGTAGTAGTCACAGTAAGACATCAGGTGCCGTGGAAGTAGTACATGTTTTAAAATGCCGTGGAAGTAGTACATGTTTTAAAGTATATAGTACATTATATTTTTATATATAGTTAATTTTTTTCTACTCTACAGAATCACTACTCCGAATAAACGGATGAACTTTATAAACCATGTATTTGTAAACTGAAAAAAAATTTTTTCTCACCATTCCATCAGTAACGCTACAACAGGAAGCTGTAAGCGTGGACATGGTGGGGTAGTTACTGCCTTCCCAAGCCAAAGTAATAGCTTCCTGCAAATCTGTGTAGTGTTCTATAAAAAAAATCTGAAAACTAGAAAAATGACTACCGTGTTAGAGAAATGTGAAAGTGAGAATATCTGCCCGCAAAATTAGGGATATCAGAGCAGACTGAGCACACATTTGTCAGTGTACTAAAGGGAAATGGGTTGCTCACAATAAAGAAATCAGGTGCGCATGCGTGCCCGAGTTGATGCCAAGGGATGAAAAAAAAAACGACTTTTACTTATCAGATTTCTAGATTGGAAAAAAGTACAACTTACAGTTGTATTTATTTTTGTAAAGTAAGAGAACAAATTTTATATGATTAGACCTCGAAAAAATCGTAGACAAAGCACTTTAGTGAGACGTGAGAGAAAGAAAAATCACCTGGGATTCGAACACGGACTCCGGTAGGACGAGCAGGTGTCTAGCCACGAGAGAACAGCTTACTATCGACTTAGCCAACTAGCACCCCAAAAAAGGTGTTTTGTTGACATAGTCTTTAGTAACCGCTCAACAAACATAAGGGATCGTGACACCCGGAAAGAAACGAGGTCGTGACACACAGAAATTCCGTAGCTTAGATTCATTCTCTCTAGCAGGTACCAACTAGACAAACATACACACGGTCTCCTGCCATGTCTGGTGCAAACTTGGACAACAATAACAAACGAACGAATACTTATTACATGAAGTTAGTTTCGGATATAGATTTAATGAACAATTTTTTATAATTTTTTATAAATAGGAAACTACGAGGCTTTGGTACAGTAAAGTAAGAGAACAAATTTTGTATGATTAGACCTCGAAAAAATCGTAGACAAAGCACTTTAGTGAGACGTGAGAGAAAGAAAAATCACAAGAGAATTACCTGGGATTCGAACACGGACTCCGGTAGGACGAGCAGCCAGGTAATCCCAGGTAATTCTCTTGTGATTTTTCTTTCTCTCACGTCTCACTAAAGTGCTTTGTCTACGATTTTTTCCAGGTCTACTCATACAAAATTTGTTCTCTTACTTTACTGTACCAAAGCCTCGTAGTTTCCTATTTATAAAAAAATTATTTATTTTTGTATACTCCGCAGGTGTGTTGTACTTCTTCAGCTCAACAGTAAACCCGATCCTCTACAACGTCATGTCCAAGCGCTACCGTAAGGCCTTCAAACTTACCCTGTACCGCTGCGTCAGGGGCAATAACTACGAGTACAGGTGGGAAAGAGGTTAACCACGATTCTAAACTTTCTTTCAGATGTTGTCACTTCCTGTTTGACCACTGTGCTTCGCATTAAACTGATTCTGGGTCAAGATGTCGTAAAATTATATGCTTTTATATATGCTTTTATGTGTGTATACATTTATATTTTGGCAAGCCGTGTTTCCTGGACACCGCTTGGGTTTATCATCGTAGTGGTTCCATGATATATGCCTCGAACACGCAAGAAAAGGGTTATGGTGTCAGTCGATAGTGAAATGCCCTTTCATGCGAAGTATGTGGATTTGAGGCCATTTTCTGGCCTCTTTCGTTCTCTGAAAACTATTTCATAAGATAGATAATACAGGGTGTTCCACAAGTAACTGTGCACTAACCTAGTATCGATTCCGGTATCGTAGTGATATTTTAATATCTGCGGTATCTAGACACATCTACCTGCCGCGGCTGGAGTCGCCGATTAAGCGTGCTGATTAAAAAATATTACGTGTTTTAACCTAATCAGAAACGTACCTTATAATAAATGTTTAAAATGACGTCCTTGTGTGTCTATGCAAGCTTGAACAAGTTTAAATTTATTCGCAAATACGTTTCTTAGTTCTGCTGGTGAAATGTTTTTTAATGTGTGGGCGATTTCGATAAACTTCAGATCGTGTATTTTTTGTGTTAACATAGTCAGAGAAGTGAAACCAGGCCTCATCTGTACAAAATGTGACATCAAGAATATCAGAAATTTTGGTTTGAATAAAATTTGTAAACCATTCACAGTAACGGAGCCATGATCCGCCGGCAGTAACTGTTGGACCGCTGTTACTTTATATGGGAAGAGTTTCGAATTTTCTCTGACCGCTGTTACTTTATATGGGAAGAGTTTCCAATTTTCTCTCACCGTTGTTACTTTATATGGGAAGAGTTTTCAAACGTTCTTTGACCGCTGTTACTTTATATCGGAAGAGTTTTCAAACTTTCTTTGACCGCTGTTACTTTATACGTGAAGAGTTTCAAATTTTCTCAGACCGCTTTATGCGCTTTTGCAAGTCAGATACCTTCTTTCTGTGCCAACTTACTCAAAGCCTTTGATGGACTCCAAAGCAAAGAGTCAGAAATGTCCTATATCTTCTCCTAGTTAAGTTTAGATCGTCTCCCACTACGGTGTGCATCTGACACTGAGCGTTTTTCACGAAATTTCTCAATAAGAGAAATTGGAATGGGGTACGGGTATTCCTGGGAATTTTTCAACAAACCTCTCCCCTGCTAAATCTGTGTATGTACTGCCTTCTCGAAATATGTGCTCAAAATATGCTTCTCTAGTGAAAGTACCATAGTGAATAAACTGATTTGAACAATTTGCACGTCGTGCGCTTCGACAACTGCTTCGCTGTTTAACACCTGAATACGCAAAGACAGACTGAATACAGCGAATGTTACACAACAGCAGGATTCAACACACTAGTGGTACGCAAGCAGATGTGGCAAGATACTGCAGTCATTAAGATATCACTACGATACCGGGATCGATACTGGGTTAGTGCACAGTTATTTTCCGCACGCACTGTATCTGCCGGCAGGGGGACATGCGCCACGGTAAATTGTGTTAGACATTTGTCGTTGTTTGGAGGGAGAAATATGTCATAAATTAAAGGTAACAATGTCCAATACTGACAGGGCCATGGAATTTTATTAGGTTCTCAAATATGAGTTCGTACTCGAGATTCTGAAACT